>OY728159.1:205661308-206286308 GCA_963277665.1 Viscum album | reverse complement strand
ACCACTTTTCCATACATACTAAAACTGCTTGATTTTCACCTTATATTGCATAATCCTTGGAATATTTGGGTGGTATCCTATTTGTCTTAGGATCACACACTACTTACACACCTTCGGTTTAAGTAGACTTGGTCTTGTTGGACATAGGTAAAGGGAAGGCTTGGGGTGATGGTGGTTCAGGGTGTTAGTTTCATTCCTTGGTCCAGCGTTGTAGAGACGGCTTGTGGGTGACTACCCATTGTCATGTGGAGTCCATAGGTATATTTTTATAATATTTCCTTGTGACTTTGGACTGCTTTTATTGACTTTAAAACCATGTATTCTCTTCTAGTTTTTTATCAAGTCTTGTTTGGAATGAATTTTTCAGATTCATTTTATCAAATGTTTTTGATATTTTATGTATCTATATTCAGGCACATTGTTACCAAACAGAAATAAATGATACCTGGGAACTATTTACAGCCCCTGGGGATATGGAACACCCTTCGAGCCTTTCCATAGGCATGTTTTGGAACCAGTTTTGATGGTGGCCAGATTTGGTTCGTGAAAAAATGGTATCAAAGGAGGCTTGCTCTATGGGTCATGTTATTTGGGAAATAATCAGGATTGATCAAAGTTAGGATTTTCAAGAATTGATGTTCTAATTATAGGTAGTTTTCTTGACAAGCACAACCCATGGCAAGATTCAAGTCACCAGGGGAAGTTGAGATTTATCTCGGTCATTTTGATTTCTTAGTTTGATGATGATTAAAGGATAGGAAAATGGGTTGGGCTAATGATCTCAGTGAGCTCACAGGGTCTAGGAAGCTATGAGGAGATGTGGATATTTCCATATAATAATATCGGTGATGGTTAAGTGATTTATGTATGGCCACCACTCATATGTCCAAGTCACCCACCAACACTAGTTTCCTCTCACATTGTCTGATGTCTCTTTGTTTTGGAGTCATGAAATCTTGGTTTTTAAAGAAAAAATGGATTGAATTTTAGGAGTGTGAATTTTTGTTAAATGATTTTCCAGTAATGTGAAAATGGTTTTATTTATGAAAGTTCAGAAATGAAATTTTGGAATTATTTTGAAAGGGTAAATTATGTGTTTACACCTCTTTCGAAAGTATGAATTGTGTTAAAGGGGGTTTTGAAAATGTGTTTCCAGTAGAATTTTCAAAACCATGGAAACGTGTTTGGAATTGAATTAAGTTTTCTAGAATTAATATTTTGGGATTGAAGATGAATTTTTATTTGGTAACTACTTAACATTTTAAAAGTTTTATAAAATTTTAGAACCTTGTTTTGAAATGTGTTGAAATGTTCTGAAGCGGTTGTGTATGAAATGAAAGTGCATTTTTATTGAATTATGGGTTCTTTCTTAAAATTGTTTTGTGAGATAAAAATTGGATTTTGCTTTTATGGTTTTCAGATTTGAGAAAGTGAAAGTGTGGTTAAAATGTTTAGATTTTGAAATAAGGAATGGTTTTGTTTTGGTCTTTGGTGTTCTCAAGGGGGACCACATGCATGGGTTTATATTGGAATATAGATGGTTGATGGAATGACTAGACAAGTGTCAGGATGGATATGAGGTGGGTTCCTGGTGTGTCATGTAAAAATGCATGCGTGAGGCTCGTGAGATACCATTTTTAAATGAACAACCCACCATAACTATTTTTTTAAGAATGCTTTATAAAAAAGTGTCATGTTTTTATAATTTGTGGTTGGGAGGTGTGGTTTATGTGTCTTCGTGATTTTTATTGTGGAATATTGTGAGTTCAATAACCCTTGTTGTTTGAGTGATGTTTTGGATTAGTGTATCATTGATAAGTTGAAATGAAGCATTGGTCAATGGTCTCTTTTGAGAAAAAATTTTGGAGGCCAATTTGGTGGCTCCCCTCATGTGTTTGGTTAAGGTTTGTGGTATGTTGTGACCAAATGACTAGATTGGTTCGGAAATTGGGTTTTCTTGTTGGCTAGGGTATGACCCCATAAATAGCTAATGTATGATTCATGTTTATCCCATGGTGATTCACCATTACACGTTCCTCCAGTTGATCAATATAAATACTTTCTTCTTGAGATTTAGAGATTGGGTTTACCCCTCTTCTTTTTCAGTTATATGGATTCCATTGAAATGGAAGAGTGGTTAGGAGAGGATAAAATATACATTGGTTTCTTATGTTTCTTGAGTCGTCAAAGGTTAATGTAGTTCAAGATAGTCATTTTAGAATGATGTCTTTATGGGACTTCAGGTCTTTTGTCAGTCTCATCGAAGCAAGAGTTCATTTTTGGCCACCAGTGTGCATGATATTGGAAACAATGGCTGTTATGAATTCTTGATGGAATCATGTATTGTTTGGGACTCATCATAAGGTCCCTATCTTTGTGTTTTATTTTAGCCACAATGGTCATGTTCTGTGATGCCTTGATATGTCATTTATTTATTTGACTGTAAGGGTCAATGTTTTGCAATCTTATGAGAGTATCCATTTTTTCAGATTCCTGTCTCCATTCAGGGAATTCATCAATCCTATGTTCTAGAGGAAGGTGTTTTTATGTTTCCTTTAATTCAATTTTTTAGCATTAGAATAATCAAGGGGTGATGTGTGTGCATCCTCTAAACCCTTGTTTTGGTAAAATGATGGTTTGGGGTAAAGTGGGTTTGAAGTGTGTCATGTATCATTGAGACCGTCTAAGATTATGTGTAGTTGTTTGTTTTATTAGAAGAAAAAGTTCCATTTAGGGGTTTCCAAATCCTAACATTGAGGCCGAAGATGATTCAATCCATTGAACTCTAACCATAGGTCATGAAGAGAATATGTTGTGTAGTAAGGGGAAATCCCAGAGTTATTCAAACATTTTTTCAAAGTCCTATCCTCAGTATGAATGATTGTGATATTTTAAACCTCGGGTGTCATTGTCTTGTTCCATTTTCTCATGGTTTTTGTAAATAGGTGGGAGTACCTTGTTCCCATGTCATATATTGAGTTAATTATTTCCCCTTTGAGGTCACTTAGGTTTTTGGAGAAAAGTTTTAAATTTTGGATAAACAGGGTGAAGTACATGGTTTGCGCATGGTGAGCAGAAACTGTTTGCCAACCTAGGGGATGACGTGATAAGAGACTGTTGCTACTGAATGGTCTTTGTACGACCATGTGCCTCGTCCCATGTAACTGTGTGAAGCTTCGTTATTGTACAAAATTATTTGAATAGTTAGAACATGGTTTCCTAAACTGTGCGGACTAACGATGCGGTCATGCCAACTCTTTAAACTTTTGGGGGTAATTTCGTGTCATCTAGTGTTGGTCAGTTATGATGGTTGGTTATTATATTGGGGAGACCCATCATGGGTCTCATGTGTGTTCACATGGAAATAGTCTAATGTTAGTTTACCCCTTATCTTGGGAAGACTATTCAGGCCTCTCCAAACTGGTGTCCTCATTTTGAATCAGAATTATGTTTTCCCTTATGGTGGGATGTTCGTTGGTGTCACCCCGTATCAGTGACTTGATTTTTACCTTAGTGTTTTCTTTGCTACAGGTAGTCTCGTTTAAAGCTATCTATCCACCATTTTCTTACATGGGTAAATGAGGTATTGGAGCACACCTAACAATTTTGTTTAATAAGGCTATGTTAGACTTATTTGGGTTTGTTGATAATTTCATGTGGTTTTCATGAGAATCATCTGGTATCATTTGAGATATTTGTTTTGGGATTTAGTTTTAATAAGTTTGATTGTTTCAGGTAATTGGGGTATGTTTTGGGTAGTGAGAGTATTTGCTTTCTTTGTTTCATCAACTAGAGGTGTTTGACCTTTTGGAGGTGGGTGAAAATGTGGAAAGGGAGTCCTTATTGTTCTATCATTTAAGATTTGTTTTTACATCGTGCATTCTTGTGAATTTTCAGGGGAGTAAAGCTTTATGGTGTGGGGAATTTTCACACCTGGATTTTATATTTCCATCCATTGTTTCAAAACAAATTTAGGTTCCTGGTTTTCTCTTTTTCACCAGGTGTTCTAGGATAAGTTTTTTGTGTCTCTTGTGTTCTTGATCGATGATATTCGTGTTGGGGGTATTGGGTGGTACTTTTCCTCCTCTCTTTTCAAAGGGTTAGTATGAGGTATAGGTGGTTTGAAGTTGGATTTGTGACTCTCCTAGAGTAACCACTTGTGGGGAATGTCATTGGGGTGGTTTATACCCTTGAGTTGGACGAGTCTTGGGGTGGAAAAGTGGTTTTCTTTGGGGTATTATTTCCCCCTATACTTGTCCATCATTACCCTAGGTTTCCCCATTATATCCCTTTGTAATTAGAGGAAAATCAACACTTTTTGAGTGGATAAAATGGGGAACACGCTTTCAGAGGACAATTTGATAGACCGTGCAAGCAAACTGTGCGGACATGTCCAGGTCATTATTTTTTTTTAATTTACAAATGTTACCTCCTAGTATTTAGCCAAACCCATCCCTTTCTCCCCCCATTTTACCATTTAATCCATGGAAGCCTCCCAAGCTCCCCAAACCTCACTTGCATCTCATTTTTTGATTGGATTTTGATGGGGGAAACTTCAAGATGTCTTCATATAAGTTCATCTAGCTTGGATTTATCTCTATTATTTTGGGTTTCTTTCTTGATTTTTTATGTTACTTTTTTCCATCAACTAAGGATTAGAAACTAGGTTTGATCCTTGGCTTTGTGTTCTATTATTATGGGTTTAGGTTGGTTTTCACCCATTGTAGTGCGGCGGTGGTGTAGTTAGATTTGTGCCAAAAGATTCAAGGGTTTTAACAATTAAGGATGGTGATTAAAATGTGTATGAAATACTTGTGAGTTATATTTCTTTATTTATGGTTTATTCAGGTCTACATTATTTTATTATTTCCATAGAAAATTGGTTTTAGTTGTATTTGTAAACAAAATAAAATTTAAGCCCCATTTTGTGTGAAATTGTGGGGGTTTCATAGAATTCATTATTTGGATTATTTGGGGGATTCCATATAACTACATAGGTGGTTTTATTGAAATTTATTAGGGTTTAAAAACATGTTTTGGATATATATCTTCTTTGGTTGTTCTGCATAAATTTGTTTCAGGGGTATTTTTTTAGCATATAAATTTTCTGGGCCATGTTTGTGTGAAAATGGAGATTTTACAAAGATATCACTTCATGGTTTATATAGAGCTACCATATATTGTATTTTTGGGTTTCATTAAAATACATTAGGCAAAAATTTCTATTTTCGGTGAATTATAAGTTTTCTCATAGTGTTCAAAGTGAAATTTTAGAAGTATTTAGTAAACTGGGTACCAATTTTGTGTTAAGATGAGTGTTTTACATGTCTATCTTATGTTATGTCAACGGGGTTTCATTATAAATCATGTAATTGGATTATTGAAATGTTTTTGGTGGTGAATATTATGTTTTGGTCAATTTAAGTATTCACATTGTGTTCAAGGTGGGGTTTGAAAGGGATTTTTATGTACAAAATATTTTCAACATTTGTGATGTTGTTTTGTGGAAAATCAAAATGTTTTGTTGTGGGTTTTAAGTGGTATAAAATATGTATAGATAATATATTGGTTTAATATGACAAGTAGTGGTGTTTGTACATGATATGTGATGTATGTGGTATGCTGAAATTGTTTAATCACAAAGGGGGAAGCCCGGGTACCTAGGATAAAGGATATATACTAGTACGTCTAGTGATCCAGATGGGTTTTGTCCGTATTTCACTAAGAAAATGGATAATGACAACAATAAAAAACCTATATTTATTATTATTGGTGACCACTAGGTTATGGGTATGTTTTTTACTAATGTCATGTGCATTATAATGGATTTTTCTATGGTTACTTTACACCGAGGTATGAGGTACATGGGGCTCGAGACTACCTAATTCCTAGGGGTGTTTCCGGTTTTGGTACTCATTGGAATTTTGATATTTACCCTTGTAGTAGGGTGTGTTTAGATGTAGTTACAATATCAATCATGATTTATTCAAATGTGTTAATAGTATAGAAATTTTATTTTGATAACTATTTACATTTGAAAGTTTCATTATTGGAAATTATCACTACTTTTCCTTACATATTAAAACTGCTTTTTTTTTCACCTTACATTGCATAATCCTTGGAATATTTTGATGGTATCCTATTGGTATTTGGCTCAAACACTACTTAAAACCCTTTGGTGTATGCAGACGTGGTCTTGTTAGGCATAGGTAAAGGGAAGGCTTTAGGTGATGGTGGTTCTGGGTGTTAGTTCCCTTCCTTGGTGCAGCGTTGTGGAGACATCTCATGGGTGATGACCCCTTGTCGTATAGAGTCCATGGGGAATATTTGCTGCTATTTATTTGTGTCTTTGGACCTCTTTTATTGACATTAAATCCACATATTCAGTTATGTATTTTTCTGATGTATTGTTTGGCATGAATTTTTTAGAATCATTTTATCGAATATTTTTGATGTTTTATGTATCAATATTAAGGTAAATCATTCCCAAACTGAAATAAATGATACCAGGTAACATTTTCCCCACTTTGGGGATAGGGAAATCACTTTGGTCCTTGTCATGGTACAGGTTTGGTTCCAGATTCAATGGTGGCCAAATTTAGTTCGTGATAACGCATTCTTTATCTCTTCTCCCAGTTTGAATAAAAATAAAATTTGGATTGGTTTTGTGGTATGATTACGATAAAATATTTATTTATATCATATAAACTATATGAGATTTCATTTTTTTAGATAAATAAAAAATCACATGTATTATCATGATATTGAATATCTTTTATCATATTTTAAACAAATATTTATACACTATATTCAAAGAAGCACAATAAATGAAATAAACTTCTATTCAAGTTCCTATCATCATCAAAATGAAAAATCAGATGTTCTATTGAGTGAATCTTGAATCAATTGGCCAGAAAAAAATAAATTGATAAAACTTATCTATTAATATCAAGTCAATGGAGATGTATACATAAATCATTGAAAAATTATGAACCAATTGTAATCTAATTTATATTCATGAATTGAAAAATCAAAACAGTGTCAATCGCATACCTCAAATTGAATTAAAGTCCATAGTTACAACACAATGGTACAACTGATGAGGAAAGGAATAAAAAATACAAAAAGAAAATTAATGGGTAATCATTGACTTCTAGTGAAGAAGAAAATTGAGGAAAGGATGAACATAATATTAATTATCTTAAAATGATTTAGAAACATACCTATAATAGCTATGAAAATAATATTTTAGGAGAAGGAAGATGGAGTCTACAATTAAGAATATCTCAATTTCCCCTTCATGGTTCAGAACTAGGCTTTTTTGATCATTAGAGTTATATCTGAACTCAAATCACACAAGGCCTCTGACCTCCATCTCTCTCAGACATTGTCCAGTAGTCAAATCCCCCAAATTACTTTCATCTCTCAACCACAATCAGCCTCGACACTCTTGTAGTCTTTATTATGGCTCATGAAGCCCTCATTTTCAACAACTGCTTAGCCTCTCGGAGACGAATCTACAACTATCTAAAACCCTCAATTTCTCCCATATTAACCTTTTTTCTTCTTTTTTATTCCTTTATACATTTTTTTATTTCAGGTTTTGGTTTCCTTTTTTATTTTATATTATTGTTCTATTTTATAAATTTTATTATTATTCAGTGATTAAAAATAATATATATATTATAATAAAAATTATTTATTTAATTTTTCACAAAAATAAATAGTAATTTTTTTATTTATATTTTATTAATTTGATTTATTTCATATATTTAAATTATATTATGTTGAATTATTATTTTCATTGTTTTTCTTAAATATTATAAGTAAAACATGTATTTAACAATAATTAATAGTAATGATTTTATAATCCTTTTAACTAAAATTTTATTTTGTTATAAAAAAGTAAATAAATTAATCTATTTATTTGAATATATTATTTTAAACAAAATTAAACAATTCTTATAAATTAAGTATTTATATTTTAAAATATTTATTTAATATGAAATATTATTTGATAAAAAAAATAATTCATTTAAAATTTTTATAACATAAAATACGAGGACAATAATTTCCATTAAATCATAATTGATGAGATAATTTAAGATAATATTATATAATATTAAATGTTAAACATAACTCATAAATTCAATATTATTTTTATTATAAATTTATCAATTTAATAAAAATTTTATAAAATTCATATATAAACTTCTAATTTATGGGATTTTACATCCCCCGTTAAATGAATTAGACCCTTAAAATTTGTTCTCCAGACTTAAAAAAATTCTAAATTACAATCTTTATAATTAAAATGAATTTTCCTATAAGAAAAAAAAATTACCTACAGAAAATTCTTTCACATAAATTTTTTTTCCTGAAATTACAACATGTATTCTTAGAATTTTAATAGACCATTTCTCTGATACAAAATGTAAACACCTGAACTTGTACAACCAAATTTAGTACCTAAAAATGATGTGTATTTATTTTGGATGAATGATACTGAAAAAATACACAACACTTAATGCATTACATGACATTTTCTATCTTGGTATTTTTAGAATTAGATAAGACTATAAAATTTATCTGAGTTCTGCAATATCAAAACTATTATAACTATCACTTAAAAAAATTCATATACAAAATTCTAATTTAGGGGATTTTACATCCACCTTAAATGAATTACACCCTTGAAATTTGTTCGTCAGACTTAAAATAATTCTATATTACAATATTTATAATTGAAATGAATCTCCCTAATTATCTACAGAAAATTCATTCACCTAAATTTTGTTTTCCATAAATTACCACACGTAATCTTAGAATTTTTATATACCATTTCTCTGATAGAAAATATAAACACCCGAACCTGTATATCCAAATTTAGTACCTAAAAATGATTTGTATTTATTTTTAGTTAATGATAATGAAAAAATGCACAACACTTAATACATTCCAGGACCTTTTCTAGCTTGGTATTTGTAGAGTTAGATAAGACTGTAAAATTTATCCGAGCTTTGAAATATTAAAACTAATATAACTATCTCATTTTGCATGCACTAATACAAAAAGAAAAGTTTCCGTCTTAAAATTTCTGCGATACATATGGAAATAATTTTAAAATAGGGGATGAGTATTAAATATTCTAGTAAGGGTTTTAAAATCCATGAAAAGAAGTTAAATAAATATTTATTTTAAAAAATCATTAAAATCACTTTATATCAAATGTAAATATTCAATATATATATCACTATTCAATTTTTTTTAAAAGTAATAATTTCAAAAATAAATATATAAAAAGAAATTTATTTTTCTTGGAAAAAAAATTTGAAAATTATAATAATTTTAAGGATTATAATGATACATGAATGACCTTTTAAATCCCTTATGGACACATTGTAATATCAGTATTGGGACTAATTAATGGTGAGGTCTTGATTCCAATCCTCATTCCTCTTCATCATATGGAATGATATTTCAATATTGAATAAAATTTTGCAACACATTTTTTGATGATTTTTCTTTCTCATAAATAACACATTAAATTCATCAAAAGCTTTTTTGTAATTTACATTAACTTTTTCCAATGTTGAAAATAATATTATATACCCAATTATTTATCAAAAATAATTTTCCTAACAAATCACATTATATTTTGGTGAAATCTATGAATTTAATAAATTCAAAAACCAATCTTTAAATTAAATTTAATATGAATGTGTAATATAAATTTCATGGAGTATTGACGATGTGCATATTTCTTGGCTATGTGAATATTCAAATGAAACATCAATAATCCTAATTCAAATAAATTGATAAGTTATAAAATATTACTTAATTCACTTTGATACAATAAAAAATATAAAAATTTATTTTGAAAAATTAGAGATACATAAAATTGGACTTATATGATATTATTTTTTATAAATAATAATATCTTTATTCCTTACATTAAATTTTTATAAAATTGGATATAAAATTTAAATTTTCATTTTTAAACATATTTTTCCCTTGAAAACATAAATCTACCTTGTAGAATAATGAACATAAAATTCTATAATTGTTTTTTTAAAAATATATTTATTTTAACATAATAAATTATTATTTACAAAATATATATCTAATTTATAAATCAAATAAAATCATTGTGTTAAATATATTATTTTCCAAAAAATGGGTTTCAAGACTAAACATAAATAAAACTGAGTTTTTTTTCAAAATTATAAAATTATAAATTTTGATAATTAAAAAATTCAATAAAAAACTCACATTACCTTAAAATGGAACTGAAATGATAATGCTTTTGGTCATACCTATGTAGTCTTCGGTAAAATTCTTAAATCCATAAGGCACTTGAGAAATTAGAGGTGACATATTTAAGAGTTGTGGAGTGAGTGTTTAGTTGTATCACCCCTAGTTTCAATTGAGAAACCATTTTGTAGGCCTTTTTAATTATGTAAAGTATATATTTAAGTTTAAGATATTTGGAGGACCTTTGGAATGTTTTGGGGATTTTCTAAAGGTTCTTTATTTGATCATCATTAGTAGAAATCATGAAACACCTATAGGAAATGCTGCTAAGTGAAATAATGGAATTTGGGTAGGCACACGGTTTAGGCACACAATTTGTCCAACACATGTATCCCACAATGAGTAAGCATGAAAAGTGAGATAGAGGGAAAACACTGTTGGGGAACTGTTTCCCTAACCATTTTGGCCAATGATGCAAATGGGATTGAGAGGTAGTTGTTGGTCTAAAATATTCCCAATCGTGCAATCCAATCTTTCAAAGATTATATTTAGATCCTTAAATGTGTATGTAAGTCAGTTTTAACCCAAATCCTCTTGTTTTTTTACTATTTTCAACCCTAACTTAGATTTTCTTCCCCCAAAGGATTTGGATATACTTCCCTTCAATCTAGAAGAAATATGTGGGAAAATCAAAGTACTTTGAATCCCAATTCACATGGAAAGTGATTGATTTTTTTTATATTTCCTTAAATATAATTTTCTTCTATATCATGGATTAATAGATATAGTCTATCGGGTATAGGTCTACGATATTTTATGCCAATCATGTTGAGATATGGTGGTGATGATTTTAGTGAATTATATTTGAGGTTGTTTTTGGTGATTCAACCCAATTTCATTGAAGAATTTGTGTCGTTATTTGTTTCCACCATAATTCCATAGGTAGGTGGCTTCACTCTCGACTCCTTTTATAATAACAAGAATGATTGATTTCAAATTTATGATTTTTATTAAAATTGATTTAGTAATTGTTGTTAAATTCTAGAAGTAAACCCACTTTTGTGATAGTTTATGGATTTTTGGAATTTGGGAGTTTTTATGGAATGTAACATTGGTTTCATGATTTGAAAAAATATATTTTAAAATGGCTGATTTGTTGTGATAAATTAAAATTAGTTGGAAAATTGTTTTCAATAAGTGTATGTTATATTGAAATGATTTTTTGTAATTAGTTTTGGATAGTTATTTGACTAAATGATTAAGAGTGAATTAGATAGGGTGACTAGTGGTCATTACGGAACACCATCAAAGGGATGGGTAATGAATGTGAATTTTCACTATACATTGTAACAAAAAGCATTCATGCTTGTGTGGTTATGTGTGTCTGCGGTTATGTAAAATGGAATGGGGTATTTCAAAAATGAATTTCTGAAATGTTTAAATTTTTTTTTCTTTCGTTCCATGGAAATAGTTTTAGAATTGAAAACGTATTGGTCTAAACTTCTGAGCATTGATATAAAATATTTTAATTTTTTTGTATAAATTTATTTATAATAATGTACAAACTTGTTCTATCATAGTGTCAGGAGCAGGGAAGTCATTTGGGGGAAAACAAATACATTTCATTACTCACCCCTGCTTTTCCACTTTGGTGATTTTTCAGATATTATTTACAGAGACATAAGTTAAGGGAATTTAACACACTACAATAATGGTGCTTCATGATATTTTGGATATCCTATGTGGTTGTATCATGGACCATATATAGAGATAAAGAGTTTTATATTTTTAGTGTTTGGGCTTTATAGTTTTGTCTTTCACATTGTAATTTGATATTTGTAGGCTTACGCTGTGCAGTTTTGTTTTTGTATCAAATTGTATTACATGAGATATATTAAATTGTTTCCATGAATCATTTAGTGGGTTTGGTTTTGTTTACATCGAGAGTGGTTATTTTATTTTAAAAGTGAAGATTATTCCCCAATTGTAAGTGAATCCCCAGAAATAAATTTCCATCTTTTAGCATCATGGGGGTGTCTCCTAAGGAAAAGTAGCAATTTTGAGTCAACCCAAACCATTGATATTTGAGGGATGTTACAATTGATATATTGTTTCTTAGGTTCAATACATACAAATGGTATCACTCTTTGTCAGTACCTCTCCTATTTTGGGACAAATGGAATTTGTTTTCGATCATGGAGTTGAAATTCATTTTGGTTTTTTCCTATGAGTTGGGATAGTGGAAATGAGTAGGACTATAAAGGCATGAAATTTATAGCATACATATTCATAGAGAATAATTTAATGCTAAACTTAATCATTTAATTGATATGGATACATAAATTTTTTGAGGAACATATATGATTTCTAATATCATTCTCAATGTTTTTTTCCAATGATAAGTGCATGGAATGTAATTTAGAAACAACCTTCCACTCTGAGGAAATATGTCATTTTGAGTAAGGGATTATGATGTGGTGAAAACATGTTTATCTTTTTAAAGGGTTGATTTTTTTTTTCAAATGTGATATTTTGTAATGGAATTGTTGTGGAATTTTGAAAATCGTTTGTTATTCAAAAGCATAGTTGAATTTTCAAAAATGATTTTGTAGTAAAAAAATTTGAGTTTTGGAAATCCTCGTTTTTATAGTGTGATGGGATTATATTTGAAATTTCTAAGCCTTAAGTTACTAGAGAGTGAAACATATGGTGTTTATTGTGTTCATTGAAAATATGACTTGATAAAAATCATAGTAGCGATAGAAATATTTTATTGATAATGTGGTTACACCTGATCTACAGCTGAACGAATAGATGGTTCATAGTATAGTCTAAGACTTTTTGGCTGTGGATATATGGAACTGAGGGGGTAAATCATTAAAATTGGATAATTTTGTTCTATTCCAAAATCATAACCCACCACTCATTTAGGGTGATTATGACCCATAAAAGTGGAGGTGTGGATGAATAGGATGGATTGAGTCTTTGATTTTTTTTAGCACACCAGTAGAGTTGAAACTCATGTTGGTGATGTATTTTATGGTGGATATTTCATGAAATTTATGGTATTTAGATGTCAATGAAAAATTACACTTGGGTATTACATGGGAGGATTTTGAATAATTGTTCCATAAATAATTCTCTTCTTATATTTTAAGGATAATAAGAACAACAGAATTCATTAGAATGAAGCTGGAGAGATTCTCTATGAATGAGTACGCAAAAAAATTTAAAAATTTAGTAATCTTTGAACTGGAAGTTGCTCGCAGTGTCTCCGTAAAGGCACACATTTTCAAATCCAGGATACAATATGATATTCTATCAATGATTGTTGTGCTCTGTATAATGGATTATATAGAGATGATCAATAGAGAAACAATGGCAGAAAGGGACATCCCATGAGCAATAGGTTGTGGAAGCATGTTGATACCTTTGGGAAATAGTCGAAAGTCGAATTCAAGTATCCAGAGGAAGTGGGACAACTATTTACATGGAACTGGTAAGACATAAAATCAAGAATCATGATCGGTTACTCTTCCTCCAACAACTAAGAGAAATCCAAGATGTTTCTAACATTGTTCTTTAGACCATATGAGGTGATATTGTACAACACAGCCTAAAGCATTCCAAAAATGAAATCATATGGGTAATATTCAATAATATTTTCTTATTTACCTAGTGGAAGGTTTTTTCGACACTTATCATGTTTTGATAATATTTTATGATTTTATGAGACAAGTGTTGTAGAATAATTCTTATTAGAAGAACCAAATTAACTATGGTGATTCTTAGAATACCAAGACTCCCCAGTAAGTGAAACCCAAAAAAGTCAACAAAGAACAAAGTGTAGTGAGTGAAAAATAGTATAGAGACAAAAAATGTTATTGTGGATGATAAATATTGACAATAAATGGGGAGAGGTATGATTATTATTAATTCCACCCTTATGAAATATTTGGTTGATACAACTACATCACATTCCTTTATTACTTATCTTTCTGTTGATTTGTGGGATTTAAATATTTATATTTTCCCTTCAGTTATGGAACATAAAACTCCTCTCAGTTAAAGAGAATTTCCGGACTTTTGTGTAAAGAATATTCTATAACTATTTTTAGATCTAAGTTAATAAGGGATTTTCTATATTGAGATGAATGTCTACGACATATCCTTTGTATGGAGTGCTTTAAAATGTTCAAGTATCACATTGAATATTATAGAAGAATAATGGGTTTCAAAATTGAGGATGATTCAAGGCATCTCATTATAGGAGAAACGAATTTAAAGGCAGGTGCAATGGGATTCTGGGAATAAGAAGTGAGAATGACCTCATAATTAATGGTAGCATTGACAATGGAATATATATATGTGATCATAACTAGTAGTTTTCATGTAGTTTCTGATTTGTTTCAAGATGATTTTCAAAAAACATTTCTCATGGATACCACCCGAAATAGAAGTGGAGTTTATGATTGACCTCCTTCCTTAGACCAGTCCTATATCCCTTCTATCTTACCATATAGTACCAATAGAGTTATGGGAACTAAAAGTGCTGTTGAAAGATATATAAATAAAATGGTCATAAATTATAACACATATTTCTTGGTAGAACGAGTCTTATTTGTGAGAAAGGAATATGTATATACAAGGATGTGTGTGGATTAATTTAAGCTTAACCAAATTATGATATTGAATAGGTATCCAATTCCACAATTTGAAAATATAGTTTATCAATTAAGGGGAGCCCAGTGGTTCTCAAAAATTGACATGCGTTAAGGATATATCTACTTGATAGCTCATAAAGAGGGTATTTTTAAGATAGATATCAGAATTAGATATGGCCATTATGAATACATGGTTTTTTCTTTCAATCATAAGAATGAAACAATTATTTTTATGGAATTGATGAATCTTATATTTCATATATTTCTATATTATTTTGTGGTGGTTCTTATAGATTACATATTGGTGTAATCATGAAAAAGGTCTGAGCATGAGTTACACATAGAGACAAGGTTAGTAATCTTGAGGGATAATAATTTTTATTCCAAATTATGATTTTTCTTTTCAGTTATAAGTGGAAAATATCCTTGGCCACATTATTTCTGAAATATGTTCTTTTATAGATCCAAAAAATATTGAATATGTTATATATTTTCAACTACCAATGTATGTCTTTGAGTTACATATTTTCATTGATCTATATGGATATTAATATGGTTTTGTTTCATGATTTTTGACAACTGGAATCACCAATGATATCATTGACAAGGAAGTTTTTTCTATTCCAATAGAACAAAGAATGTCATAAGTCATTCAAGATCTTAATGTTTTCATAACTCCAAATCCAATCTTGAATTTTCCAGAATTTGGACCATGGTATATGGTGTATTATAATGCATTAAGATCATTGTTGGGATGTGTTCTCATGTAGGGAGATCATTTGTTTCCCATGGATAATAACAGTTGTGGTTCCATGAGAATAACTAAAAAACAAATGATTTATAGTTAGTTTTTATTGTCTATACTTTTATGTCCTAGCCCCATTATGTCTTTGGTGAAAAATTTATGGTTTTTATAGATCAAAAGAGTTTGAATCATATTTTATCACAATGGGAATTTAACCTAAGACAAAAATTATAGATAAAGTATCACTATATTTTTGACATCAAGTTGATGAATACATCATGTAATGTCAATTTCGTGGAAGATGTATTAAGAAAACTATAACATTCACAATTGGTAAAAGTGGATTTTGATCAATGGTAGTTAGTTTCTGTGATAGTTGACATGAGATTTGATTGTGATGACCAATATTGTTTTTTGGTTTCCTTTTCAGTTTATTTGGTTCCTATTTTGGTGAATATGGTTAAATGGGAACATAAGTAGGATTTATAATGGGTTATGAAAAGGTGAAAACACAATGATGGGGAGACCATCGACGGATGGAATTTAGATGAGAGTTTACTTTTGTTGATTCTAAACGGAATAGTTTCACCTATGAATACCCATAAACTGCAGGTTCATTATTACCACCATTCTAGATTAGTTGTTAATTATAGAATAAAAAGGATTTACAAAGCATTGAAATAATTATTTTGGTAGGTTGATATTAAAATAAAAGAAAGATGAGTTTTTTTTGAGACAATTAATTTTTTAGAATGTTAAAGAATAGAATCAGTTACCAAAAGGTATATTTTAGTATTTACCTATTACTATTTTGAATTTGGAGAAAATAGCTATTTATTGTTTTTTAAGTCTTCTATGAACAGTTTGGAAACACAATTACATATGTATGATTGTAGAATTACTCTAAATTTGGCCAATTTCATCCCCATTATTTAATCACATATATTGGAAAATTATTCAAAAATGTATATCCGAGATGTAGTAAAGAGAAATTGTGTACCAGTTTTGATTATATTGTACCAAGATCTTAGGTTTATGTCTCATTTCTTTAAATCATTATAGCCTTACCCTGGATCTCATTTGAATATGAGTATAACATATCATCCTCAAATGGATGAAAAACTTATAGGATAATACAAACACAGGAAGTCCTGTTTCAGGTTTGTGTAATGGATTTTGAGGGCTCTTGAGAAGAGGACATACCATTAGATGTGTTTTTTATAACAACACTCACCATTCCTTCAAACATATGAATGCTTTTAAATCATTTTATGTTAGTTATTTTTCCCCACTTTGTTGGGTGGAAGTATGTGATACTTCACTAGTAGGGTTGGGCCATGTGTAACATAGAAGAGAGAAGATTGTTTTGATTAGGAAATTGATATTGATGGATTAGAGTCATCAGAAATCATATTTTGATCATCTTTGATAGAAATATTCATTCAGGGTAAGTGATCATGTGTTCTTGATAACCTCTACAATGCATGCACATTATCCTTTCGGGAATCGGGGAAAGTTATATCCTCAATACATAAGCCCTTTTAAATTCCTGAATGAGTTGATGAGGTGGAAATTTGATGGATTTTCCACAATGGTTCATTATCAGGAATAATGTGTTTCATGTATCTCATTTGATGAAGTATTATCATGATCCTGACCATGTCATTAAATGAGATCTCATTGGGCCGATCTAAATAATTTATTAGATCATATAGAAATAAAGATTTTGGATTGGTAATAGAAAGACTTTCATGGGAAAAACATTAAACTCATGTGAGTTTTTCTGGCAACCGGGTCGGATTTTGGAAGGTACCTAAGAAAATTGATAAAGAAATGGCTGATCAATCGAGAAAACTCTTTTAAGAAAAGGGCCATTTTCTACTTTTGGTGATGGAAATACCAATGGTGGAGAGAATGTATCACCCATGATTTCATGTAAGTAACCCTTTATTTATGATTCATAAGTATGTAAAGTACATGGGTGAATTTTAAAGTGGATTCACGGACCATTGGAATGTTTTATGGCATTGTATAAAGGTTCCCTACTTGAGAATAATAAATAGAAATCCTAAAAATCATACATGTAACTATGTAAATAGAAAAAATCGGATTTGGGTAGAACATGATTTTTCTAAATTGTGGGAACTCCTATGAGTAACAGTGAAAAGTGAAGTAGTAGAAAAAACATAGATATATCACAGTTTATCCAACAATGTGGGATAACCATGCAAATGGGTTGAGAGGTAGTGGTCAATGCAAGGTTGGCACATAGTTTTTATTACTGTGTGATCCAATCATGAACAGTTAACAGTTAGATCCTAAAATAGTGTATTTAACCCATTTTTACCCCAAAATAAAATTGTTTTCCCTTTCTGTGACCCTAAATCAGATTTTTTTCTCCCAAAGGATGTAGAGACTCTCCCCTGTGATCTGAAAGTGACCCATTGGAAAATCATGGTGTGGTAAATCTGGATTCCCATGGTAATCTTTGGTATTAGTTGATTTCATCAGATATACTTATATTCCCTATCTTGGATTTATATATATAGTCTGTTGGGGATATATCAATGATAATTTGTTCTAATCATATTGATATTTAGCTATTTGGATTTTAGGAAATGAAATTTATGATGGATTTTTGGAAATTCAACATGGGTTTGTTGAATAATTCATTACATTTTTCATTTTTTACATTTTTTCTATGGTAGGTGGATTCAATATCGACTCCTCTTACTAGAAGTCAAAATCATGAATTCAAATTGATGTATTTTCTTGAAATTTAATTTGAATGTTTTGTGTAGTGTTTTATGAAATCCCTCTTTAGAGATGGTTTATGGATTTGTGGAAATTCATTATTTTTATCAAATGTGATATTGGTTTCATGATTTTTAAACAATGATATTAAAATGGTTGATTGGTTTTGTTAGAAGGAAATTGGTTTGAAATGTGTTTTCAAAAGAAGTCTGGTGTTTTGAAAGGATTTTTCATAATTATGTTTGGATGGTTATTAAATTAAATGATTAAGTGTGATTCGAAGGTGATGGATAATGGTTTTGATGTAACACCACAAAAAGGATGTGTTATGTATGTAAAGTTCCACTATCAATGGTAATACAAAAATTTCATGGTTGTGTAATTGTGGGTGTGCGTGTGTGTGGTTATGTGAAATGGAATGGGTTATTCCAAAAAGGAATTTTTGAAATGGTGAATGTATTGTTTCATTTCATTAATTAGAAATGGGTTTAGTAAGGAAACTATTTTGGTGTAAATTCTTGGTTTATATTAAATTATTTTAAATAAATATATGAAAATTTACAAACATTTTCTATCCTATTGTAATTAGTAAAAAATTCGTTAGGGGAAAACCTAATAAGTTTCATTAATAACCCTTTATTTGGATGTTCGGTGATTTTACAGATATTGTTTACCGAGACACTGATTAGTGGAATGTATCACACTACATTAGTGGTGCTTCATGATATTTGGCTTGTACAATGAATTTGGATTGTGGATCCTATTGGGAGATGTTGAGTTTTTTATTTGGAGTCTTTGAGCATTGTGATTGCCTTCCACCGTATACTTTAATGTTCATAGTCTTTTACATTGATAATATTTTATGGGTTTTCTTTATATCAAATGGTATTAATTGAGTAGCTTTATATTTTTATCATTCATAATTTGTTTGGTTATGGTTACCAGGATTGGGGTGGTTTTACCTTTAATGGGTAAATCGTCCCCTAATTGCAATTGAATCCCTTAGAATTTAATTCTATACTTTGGCATGGTGGAGATGTCACCAAAGGACAATTTTCAATTCCTCCTTGACTCCAGCTAATGAGGAGGGGCATGAAGTTACATGTATCCTTATGTGAGAGGTTATATATATATGTTTGTGTGTATTAATTTATTTAAATAATTTTTGAATGCTAACCATAAATGTATGCCGACATTAACCAAAGCCTTATCACTTCATCCTATTTGAAAAAAATTCTGGATTTGGGCTCATTTCATTATATTATCATGATATCATATTTATTTATTTCATATAAATTGTATAAGATTATAATATTTGAATGAAATCAAGTAAACACCTATAAATTATCATTATAATGAATATATTTTATCATATTTCAAACTGAAATATATTTATTGCAATCAAAGAAGAACCATAATTGAAATATGTGTATATTTGAGTTCCTATTTATATTGAAATGAAAAAATATAAGATCCATTTAATGTCTCTCAATTAAATTGGCTAGAAAAAATTAATTTAATCAATATTACTTATGATTCTCCAATGACAGAAGACCCCTACAAAAACCATTGACAAATTATTCCAAAACAATTTTCTCATTTAATTTTCCTCATTGGAAAATAAAAACTATTCTAATTATGGGCCTCAAATTGATTTAATGTCAATATTAATGTCACATAAGGAAAATTGATGATGAAAGGAAGAAGAATTTTTTTGAAAAAGTCAAATACTAAGGAATTGAAGACTTCTAGTGGAGAAAAAAAATGAGGAAATGATGAATGAAATCATAAGAATCAGAAAATGATTTCGATAAATACCCACAATAGATATAAAAAATAATTTTTAGGATATGTAAGATAATGCCGATGATGAATAATATCTCACCATCCTCTTTGTGGTTAATATCTAGGATTTACAAATTATTGGAATTTGTTCACGTCTCAAACCACACATAGTAACCGACCACTATCTCACTCAATCATTGTCTGACAACTGAATACCCCAACATAACATAAGCTCTATATCACACTTGGCCTCAACACTCCCATTTTCACCCATGTGACACACAAATCCCTCATCTTCAACCACTACTCGGCCTCCCAGAGATGAATCCCCCTCTCACTGAAACCCTCTATTTCTACCATCTTATCATCATTTATTATTTTTTCCCTTTATTCCTTTTTTTCATTCTGTTCCCGCTTCCAATTATATATATTCCGTAGTTTTGTTATTTTAGAAGTTTTATTAATATTCATTATTTAAAAATAATATATATTTTATAATTCAATTTATTGATTAAAATAATTTCAATTATGAATACTAAAATTATATTTT
Source organism: Viscum album (assembly GCA_963277665.1). NCBI lineage: Eukaryota > Viridiplantae > Streptophyta > Magnoliopsida > Santalales > Viscaceae > Viscum > Viscum album. Next base: position 206,265,556 of record OY728159.1, on the reverse strand, counting down.
TTTAATATTTTATAATACCATTTATTTTATAAATTTATATTATATTATGTTTAATTATATTTTTAATCATATGTCTCAAATGTTATAAGTACAAAATTCAATTCAAAATAATTATTTATATAAATTTTATAATCATATCAAATAATTTTTTTAAATAAAAAAAAATCAAGAAATATATTTAAAATGAAATACTATTTTTAAAAAAATTAAATCACTTTTATAAAATGAGTATTCAAATTTTAATATATGAATTTAATATAAAATACTATTTCTTAAAAATGATAATTTATTTATAAATATCATAACATAAGATATGAAAACAATACATTTCATAACAAAATAATTGATGAGATAATTTAATAAAATATTTATTAATTTTTAATATTCAACATTACTAATATATCAAAGTTTATTTTGGTTATTAATTAATCAATTTATCAAAATATTAGTGAAAAGAAAAAAATAATCTTATAATGTTGTGAATGTTACATTATCCCCTCTTAAATGAACTTCTCCTCACAATTCATTAATTGGACATGAAACAATTCTGAATTTTCATCTTACACATTAAAATGGATTATTTTCTAGGAAATTCTAATTATTTAGAGAAAATTATATCGAGTAAATTTTTTTTCCTCAAAAATTCAATGTAAAATCTCTAAAATTTTCAAGAAAATTTCATTAATACCAAATGTAATGACCTAAGACCATATTTTTGGATTTCAAAAAAAATGTCGTTACTTTTTTCTTTATCAAAGATACTAAACAAATAAACAAAAATTAATACATTCGACGACCTTTTCAAGTATAAGTGTGAAGAATTAGACATCATTATATAATTTTTCTGAGTTGTAAAAATATTAAAATAAAATATTTTTCTCATTTCTCGTGTTCCAACTCCAAAATAAAATTCATTGATCATATTATTTCCCAAATACCAATGAAAATATTTATAAAGAATGTGATGCTCATTCAATTTCAACAGAAGGTTTTTAAAATTAGTGACAAACAATTAAATAAATATTTATTTTTTAAACTCTTAAAAAAAATTATATCACATTTAAATATTCTATATATAAATGTAACATGTTTATTCATAGTATAACTACTCTCAGATGTCAGATCCTAGGTCATCCCAGGGTTTTGATTTCCTTTGGTTTTCAAGCTATCATAGATACCTTCTGGTGAGGCTACTTCTAAACATCCATTTGCAATAAATTATCAATCTAGGATTTTTATCTAGTTTTTAGTATTAATAAGACATTATAAGCTTTTTTGTTCATGGATCATGGGTGAATTGGTTTTCTCTTTTTCATTTTCATAGTTTTCACTCACATATCTGGGTCAGATGTCGCTGATTTCCTAAAGAGTTTTCACTATTTATTATAGTTTAGAATCGTCAGCCTACGGTCTTTCACTTTGGTTTCTATGTTCTAGCAGCTTCAAACGTCTCTCTATTATCCCCCTTCTCATATTTGAGTTTCCGATCCACCCTTGATGCTTTTCCACCTCCTTCCCTATGGTGTTTCCTTTTCAGGTCATTGATGTTATTTTACTCTATAGTATCATCATAATGGAAAATGAATTATAAAACTAGAGGTTGTTCCTTGAACTCTTGGAGAATTAAGAATCATTCATTATGGCCTCAAAAAAGAAAGATGTTTTTCTAAAGATTCATATGTCACTACATATGGTAGTAAAATTTATCATGGATAAACTGTTAAATCTACCTTCTTTGAAGAATATTCTGATGTCTATATAGAACATGAAGGATAAAATAGATACTCTATAGATTGTTTACGGACTTTTGATTTTGTAATTCTTCAATAGGGTCAATATGGATCCTATTTCTTATATCTTCTTTTTAGATGATAACCTCCTCTTTGTCTGTACTACCTCACAAAAAATGCATTTCAGTAAAGAAGTTTGTTAATTTTTATGAAATGGCTTGTGCGAAATGTGTCATTCCTTTAAATTATAAATTATCCTCCAGTAATTGTGTGTTTTAAGATAAGAGGGAGGAGTTTCATTAGGGTTGTGGTTTTCCTATTTTTTAAAAACATAAAAAAACCCAAGCATTCCAAAAATTGTTATAAGATCAATGGAACAATTGTTAACTTTAATTGTAGAAAAGGTGGATAATATGATTATCTAATGATCCTATAGTAGGATTTTTATTACTAGTATGGATAAACCTATTAAATAAGTGGCCCACGATATTTTTTCATAATCTAAGTATTTATTTATATTTATGGATTCTCTTGTCGATCAAATCCAATCTCACTTGGATACCTTTTGGTGGGGTTATCATAATAAAAATCACAACAACCATTAGATGTATTGGGAGAAACATTTTTTCTACATTATGTGAAGGTGTCATCTTTTTGAATCCCAAATATGTTTTACAAGACCCTATTTGTGAAGTAATGATGACTACATTTATCCTATCTAAATGTCATCTTTTCAATGTGTATGTGTTAACAATACATTCCTCACACCAATTTCTAGAAAAACTAGATCCATACATGGAATAGTTTTTTTGGAGAATCATGTGGGTTGATAAATATCTTCTTGACATTGGATGTGTGGGGATAATTGCTGATGGGAATTACATTACTGTTTGGAATGATCCATGGCTGGAAAATGGTGTCAATCTGAGAGTTTCATTGAGTGTTGTCTTAGGTAATAAAAATTAAATGATGTCAGACCTGATCAATGATTATTTAGAATATTAGGATTGGGTAATAATTTTTTATGGTTTAATGAGATTTATCTTCAAATCATATTCAATTTTCCTCTCATGATTGATATGGGTAATGATTATTTTTGATGGATCGAGGAAGCTTATAAGAGTTATTCAGTATGTTTGGCCTATAAAATGATTATTTATAGATTGATTAAAGTTCATCTAGATAATAATTGTGAAAATATATAGTAACTCATTACACTAGACAAGGTAAAATTATTCTATTTTTTGCTATGTTCTGGTGTCCTACCAGCCCATGACTTTATAGTGTGTGAGAGTATGCAAAAGAAGAAATTTTTCCTATGTGTTTTAAGAATTTGGAATCCTATTTTCATCCAATTCTCTTCTATCAGGTGATGGAGGGGTGTGAAAGTAATTGAAATCATACTTTCATAACTTCTTTAATACATATGTTGATTTGGACTATAATTAAATAAAATGGGTGTTTTGATTGGAACTGAGAGTGGTGTGGCCAATGTCCACAATTTCATGACTGGTTTTGATTATATGAAACAAGTCGATATTTAAAAATAAGGTGACTTATAATTTATTATGGTTTTATAGGTCCTTATAATAGGTCATGTTTTTGTATGGTGAAATTTTTTTTTCCTCTATGGGTCACATTCAATATGACTCATCAATCTATACCCGTCAACATGATGGATTTTTCAAAAAATAATTTATATTTAGTTGGGTATTCTAGTTTGAAGGTGGGTGTTGGATTTTCCTCACTTCAATATTATTTCCATGTTTTTTAAGTTTATTTCATGTATTTGTAATCCTATTAGTGCCTCATGGTGGAAGAGGTGTCTACAATCCTCTATGGGACCCTTCTTGCTCGTTCAAAGGATATAAACAATTTTTTGGTGGATTCTAAATGCCTTTAAGTATTTACCACCTTATCTATGAGGGAGAGTACTCCTATAATTTTGGCCTTATTCTGATAAATAATTCAACCTTGGTTGAAAGTTTCCCTTCTAGTAATTTATTATTCATTAAGCTAGGGGTAATCTAGAACCTCATCATTTGCTGTGTTGTGGGATGTATTGGGGAGAACATTGCTGATTATATTCTTTTCCTAATTAGATTTATATTTCTGGTTTTATTAATCAATAATATAGTTTACTCATTTCTCAAGAAAATATTCTATAAAAATAATACTTTTCAAAAAATTTCAATAATACATAATATTTTATAAAATAATTTCAAAAAACTATTTCCTTGAAAAACCATTATTTTTTTTTTGAAATGGAATTTGAAAATAATAATTTTTTATGAATTATAACGATACTAAAAAACCATATAGAACTCTTGTGTAAAATTAGAATTATCACTGGAGGGAAAACATCACGACGAGTTCCTAGATTCACTCCCCATTCCCCCTCATCATCTTAAATGATATGAAAGCACCAAATTAATTTTAAGAAACCATTATCTAAAAATTTTTCATTATCATAAATAGCTCATTAAATTCATTGAAAAATGTTTCATAATTTACATAAAATGTTTCCAATAAAGAAAATAATTTTTTATACTAATGAATTATTCCAAACTAATTCATAAATCACTTTAATATATCTAAAATTATACTAATATAATAAATTCAATTACAAAACTTAATGTCAAATTGAATAACGATGTTTAATATAAAATTCATGGAGGAATGATGATGCTCACAATACAAGTTCATGTGAATATGATAATGAAACATCAACAATTATAATTCACATAAAATGATAATTTGTAAAAGAAAAATCATACACCTTCCAACCGTAAAAAATATAAATATTTTTTTAAAAAATATTACCGATATATAGAATTGTAATTATATGCTAATATTTTTTATAATAATATTACTATTATTTCTTAAAATAAAGTTTACATAATTATAAAAAATATATATTAAATTACAATTTAAAATCATAATTTTCTTTTGAAAACATAAATATCCTTTCCAGAATAATAAAATTAAAATTTAATATTTTTTTAAACAAATATGACCCCTTGAACATACAAATTAATCCTTTAAAAAATAAAACATAAATTTAAAAACAAAAAATCATTATTTTAAATAAATTTCAATCACCCAAAATAGGTTTCAAAACTAAACATTGATACAATTATTTTTTTGAAAATAATAAAAATAACAATTTTGATTATATAATATTTTAATAATAAAAACACCCCTTACCATAAAATTTAACTAAATTAAAGATGAATGCTTCTAGAAATATGTTGCCTTCGATAGAACGTTTGAATTCACCCAAAACATGATAAAATAAAAATTAGAGAGATCTGAGGTGTGGTGTGAGAGTTGGATCTTTCAATGAGATATAATATACAACAATTTCTATCAATTAATTTATTTACACAGACTATGTATGTCGGCCATTAATATATGTCGATAGTAACTGAATCCTTATCTCTCCTTTATATTCAAAATCAAATAAAGAATTTATACTTGTTTCTTGTTTTGATTGTGATAAAATATTTATTTACTTTATATAAATTTTGTGATTTTGGAAGAATTTAGAGAAAATAAAAAAACCTTATAATTATCAGGATACTGAATATATTTTATCATTTTTCAAACTGAAACAAATTCTTTGCATTCAAGGAAGAAAAATAAATAAAATATCAAATATTTAGGTTCATGTATTCATCCAAATTTAAAACTAGGAGATTCATTGGATGAATCATGAATCAATTTGACAGATCATGTTAAATTAATCAAGATTCTCAATGATGATTCATTAAAATGAGAGGCCTACCGAAATCATTGAAAAACGATGCTCAAATCATTTTCTCTTTTAAATTCATTCATTTAAAAATCAGTACCATTCTAAAAACATACATCATATTTATGTGAATTCCATGTTTACATTACATAGGTACAACCTATGATTAAAGGAAGATGAAAAAATTCAAAAAATATAGATAATAAGGATTCATAGACATCCAATAAAGAAAAAAACAAGGAAATGATGAATGAAATTCTAATAATATGAAAATTATTTGGAAAAATACCAATAATATATTTTAAAATTAATTTTAGGAGAAGTAATATTATGTCAACCATGAATAATAGATCATTATCCCACTAACAGTTCAGGTCTGGGCATCTCTAGTGACTGGAATTTGATCGTGACTCGTACCAAACTCAGCGTCTGACCTTCACCTTGCTCAAAACATTTATGACTGTCGAATCCCCCAACCGAACGTGATCTCCCAGTCATGCTCAACCTCAAATCTCCCACATTCTTCGTTATGGCTCAAGAAGCCCTTAGTTTTGACCACTGGTCTACCTAATATAGATGAAGATACCTCTTGTTGAAACCCATGATTTAACCCATTTAATCTGTGTTTTTTTATTTTTAATTAATTTATTGATTTTCTCTATCGATTCATGGTTTAAATTTTTAATATCATAATTTTTAATATTTTTTTAATTATTCATTATTGAAAAATAATATATATTTTAAAAAATAATTTATTATTTTAAATATTCACAGTTATGAATACTCAAATTTTATTTATTGGTATTTTCATATTTGAATTCATTGCATATATTTATATTATATTATGTTTAATTATTATGTTCACCATTTTTAGTAAATGTTATAAGTATAATATGTAATTCAAAATAATTATTTATAATATTTTTATAATACTTTAAAATAATATCTTGATTAAAAAAAGAATTAAATTAATCTATTTATAATCAAATATTATTTACAAAAGAAAAACGATTTTATAACATTTTTATTTATAATTTAAAATATTAATATAATATAAAATCTTATTTCATGAAAAAATATTTTATTTAACAATATTATAACATTATATATGAAAACTATAAATTTCATTAAATCATGACTGATGAGAAAATTTAAAGTAATTTTATATAATTTACAATATTCGTGTTAATAACTAAATCAATGATTTTTTCTTACAAATTAATTAATTTTATTAAATATATAAAAATAATAATAAGCCTATAATATATAGGTTGTAAAGCTTGGTCAATTATTTGAACATACATCAAGATAGAGGAACATTATTGGGGGAAATCAGCTTACTGAATCCTCCAATTATTGATCATTAAATGATTACTGTAGGCTTCTATGTGATCTAATAAATTCAAGAACTAATTTTTCTATATTTCATATCCACTACTATTAATAAGTTTAAATATGTATTGAGAATAATGACTTAATTAAAGCGATTATTTTGAGTGCTAAATATATATGGAATAAATGTTTCCACAATGTGATTATTTCTAGTAGAATTATAGGTTCTTTTTTTAATTAGAAAAATATTTAATATTGGGAAATAATTTTATTCTTATTCCATCGTAAAATGAATTTAAATCATCATTATATTATTATTATTTCTTTTTCATTGGGCATTGAAACACTGGAAGAACATTTTAATTTATGTAATGACTAGTTGTTTACCTCATAGTATAGGAATGTAGTTAAAGTATCCCTGGAGGTTATCTATTGTAGTAGTGACATGTACTTCTCTTTCAATAAATTTCAATCTCTAAAATTAAGTACTAAATCATGATGTAGAAATAGCTTTACAGAAATATATGATATAGTTAAATATATATAATCTAATTTTGTATATTCCAATTCAGCAAATTCAAAATGGTTTAAATGAGACACTATTGGAATGGATATTATCTAAAAATATATTTTCAATTTCTTAATTAAATCCATAGAGTTTGTTATTGAATAAATTTATAAGGTTTCATTAATTGAGGATGGATATCAGAACATTGATTTCATTGATATGTTTTTAACCTTATTGCAAGATAAATAAACATTTGACAAATCTTAAAATGGAATGATGTTACCAATTCAAAAAGATAATTTTTTTTAATTCATTATTGAATTATATAAATATTTATTCAAACATGATACATTTAAGAATGATATTTTCATAAGGGGTGATGTTATTAGGGTAGTTGAGATGCAATATAGAGTCATGTCATATATTGTCTCTAGTAATGAATAAACTAAGGTTATAATTTTTACCACCAACCCTAATAGTACCCATAGACATTATTGATTTTATAATAATTATTACTCTCACTATTGATATTTCTTCCATTAATTTAATGAATTTTTAATAAAATAATTATTTAGGGGTCTATCTTCTAATTAGACTAAATTATGTATTTTTATCTCTGATTCCTAAAGAGAATGTTTTTGATAAAATATACATATTCAAACAAATTATGATGCCTTATTATATGTATAAAATTCTCAATAATGTGATTTAATTGAGACATACTCTCTCATGGAATAAATCTATATCTTATAATATATTTTCATTCACTCATTTAAGGAGAGGGATAATTTTTTTGATAATGTCTTTTGAATATGTCAATTTTCATAATAAATTTTCCATAGGATAATGTGTCTTTGAAAAATGATTTTTCAATGATTTAACAATTTTAGAAGATATTATAAATTCCAGGTGCTATATAAATTTGTTATTTATAATTTTTCATCAAAATAATTAAATCTTACTTTAAATATCTTATGTTCTTATTACTACTAAATAGCTCTACTAAAAGACTCCATTCATGATTTAGGTTTTGAGAAAGGGTGATCATAGTTCTCTATCTTATTTTTAATTATTCAATACAATATTTGAAGAGTCCTGTTTTAATGAATGTGGATAATGTTATCATTAATCCCATTAATGATTCTAGAAATTTTGATTCTCCAACCAACATGATATATATTGACGATATAATTTTGTTTTTTCGTGAATGAAAAGGTAACATTAAATATTTCAAGGACGCCATTGAAAATTTGTGAATGGTTTTAAGATAAAATATTAATTTTTCTAAATCCCCCATATAGTTAGTATGAGGATTCAAAATTTTATGAAAATCATATTTTTTGAATCCTTTGGGAATTATGGAAGTATGTACCCCTTTCATTAAAATTTTGGTACACATGTTTTATGGAAAACCCAAGGATGAATTCTCGATATATATAATTTCTATATTTAACAAAAAAAATTATCTTAGTATATCATGTAACAATCAATGAGTGAATGAGTTTTATTAGTCAATAATTTGATTTTTTAGAAACTAGTTTTAAACTTTATTGTACACAAGTGACCACAAAATTTTATAAATAACCCTAATAATACTATTATAAATATTTTCTTGGAGTGGAAAAGCCTCATAGAATGGATCAGTTACAATAAAACAGTTTATTTTCTATAAATATACCAGGGCATGGGTTCTGGGAATTAAATGTATAATGAACAATAATGGAGAAATAAAATCCCACTTTATATAAAGGTTCCTCCAAAATTTTGATCTATAATACCATTTCATTAATGATTGCTTTTGATAAATATATAACATGGTTAATTAATATAATTTTGACTCTTCTTTGTGGTATGCCCTAAAATATGTTTCTAACTCTTTTATATTTCATTTTAGGTGGTTTGTTTCTAAGAAATACTTACTGAAAGTTGGGAATTATAAAATGACTGAAACATATTTTTTGTAATCAATGAAAGGTAATCTTGTTATTACAAATATGGATATATTATTTAAGTATAAACTATGTTAATCACAGGTTAATCTCCCTGATGTCTTCAGAAAAATTAATTAACGAATATCAGTTTTTGAAAAATGATAAAGTCTTGATCAAGGAAAACATTTTAAATTATAAATATAATTGAAATATTTATTACCTTTTAATTTATTGATATCCCTCTAAATAAAGTCAGAAAAATAATATTTTCCATGAATAGTGGGCTCAACTCTTCTTCATTAAAATATTTGTAGGGTTTTATATGGAAATATCCCACCATACATTAATCTCATGTGGTTTAGTATATCTCTTAATTTTATATATTTAGTCTATATGTGTGTAGATGACTGTAACAACCATCTATTTGTTCACTATATATTCACAAAATAATCTTCATACTTTATCTATGATTTGTTTGATGTTAGTTTTTCAATTCTTTCCACATCATTGAATTTCTTCTTTACTACTAGAATATGAATTTTCCACTCAATTTGGGTACCTCATAATTGGGGTTTAAATTTTATTCATTATATCATCTTGTGGAATTAAAACATTATAATTCATGATGTTATGAGGTTTTACCTTCATTAAATATTGTCTCATGTTTTATTTCATGCTAAAATATGTTAATCCTCTTGAAAGGGGATGTCTGGATTTTTTTAAAAGATCAATGATTACTTCACAAGATGGCTCTTAAGGGGTTACTATAATTGTCTTATATATGTTTCTTGGAATCATCCTCTTGTAGGATATATAAAACTCAACTATTTTGTGGCGATAAAGAGAACCCTAACCTTAGTTGGATGTAAATGGGTATTTAGAGGCCCATTAAGAGTTGTGGTGAAGCGATTCATCTAAGTATATAAAAGGAATGTGGAACTAGAGGTAGAACATGGTGGTATATTAATGGCTATCATCAAAGGTAAATGTGATGATTAGTGGGATCATAGAATTGATATAAATTCATTATACATGTTAATGTTCATAAGAAAACATGAATCCATCAACTTCCTAACGAATATTGGAAAGGTAGAGAGAATTTCACATTATTTTAATAAGAATATTTGTCATGACCCATCCCCCAAGGCCCATGTCGTGACTAAACCAAGCCCGTCTTCTATAGGACAGGGGCAGGCGACTAGCACCGAAAGGCGTATTATCTAAAACTGGGAAGGCATTGCCTTTATATCCTGTTAAAAACATGCGACCAAGCACACAACAAGATATGAACACAAGTAAACTGTATAGAAAAAAGAGTGACGAATGTAAGAGGGGCTGGAATAAAATCCCAATAGTAAAGGAATAAGTAGAACTGAAATACAATACAACTGAAGAAAGATAATGAAAACCACAAGGTCATCCTCTAAGGTTCCTACCAGAAGGGTAGGTACAGATCGCCTCCTCAGAACTCTGTGTCCGCCCGTCTCCTCTGCGTACTGACACGCTGTATGATCTACCTTTAGGAACTGTCTAGTCCTGGTACCCTCAGCCTCGATCATCACTGTCCATCATCTGCACCAAACAAAACAAGTTGCAGGCATAGCCCATGTAGGGGTGTCTATAACATTACTTAGTAGAGACCCCGAGGCCCTCAATGTCTAACAAAATCCATAAAGTATAAACCAAAAAGCATTAAATAAACTAACAATCCTACCTAGGTATATGCCCATACATATACCTAAGTTATCATGTATACCCATCTGAATCATGAGGAAACACTTTTTCCAACCGAAAATCCCAAAGCTCAACTGTTCCAAAAAAGAAGGAATACCACAACGGTAAGTGCCACACATGTATGCCACAATGAAGAATACAACCAAGGTATTACCATGAAGGAAATTACCACACAGGTAAGAACTCAGCTCACATGAGGTATAACTAAGGTATAGTAGTAGATATGATTATATGTAACTACTAATTAATCTTACTCTGTTAAAAGGCAGACCCACGAAGGATCCTAAATCATCATCAGACCCATATGGGATTGTAGTACATCGCCATACCCACACAGGATCCTAGTACCTCATCATACCCACACATGATCCTAGTAAATCATCAGACAGACACAGGATCCTAGTACATCGTCAGTACATCGTCAGACCCACATAGGATCCTAGTACATTGTTCGTACGTCGTCAGACCCACACATGATCCTAGTACATCGTCAGTACGTCCTAAAACCCACACAGGATCCTATTACATATTTAGTACATCTTCATACACACATAGATTCCAAGTACATCATCATTATTTCATCATACCCACACAAGATCATAGTACATCGTCAGTACATCGTTATACGCACAAAAGATCCTAGTACATCATTATAGTCAATTCAAGGAAACCCTCACTAAGCATGATCATCTACGAGAGTGTCTGCTCCTAAAGATACTGGTCGATAATAAAACTACCATGAAGTCCCATTAATATGTATCTCAAAGGCCTTCCACATCATATGAGTGTCAACTCAACAGATGGTGCGTCAAACAGACGCCCGATCTGTAAGTTATTAGCCTTTGAGTTTCGAGGGCCCGGTTGGATTCATACTAAATCTAACCCAACCATACCCAAAATCTATCCAAATCTAGATTGGGGTATATCAAAAGGTCTGTATAGATCCATTATTTTTAGCGCTGCAGACGGTTCTTCAAACAGACACCCAGTACCAAAGTTATGGCCAAAAGAACGTATAGGGTCTAAACTGGTCCGAGTCCGGTCTGATCGGGTCGGACCGACCTGGCCCGACCAGGACTGTGCCGACCTGGTTTGGGTCAACACGACCTAGTACACTGGGACCGGCACGACCCATTCCAAGTAGTCCATACCGCGCTGGGCGGCGAGGCGGCCACGACGCTGCGGGGCATCAACAGTGTTGCTGGGACGGCCGCAGTTCGGCAGGGTGGCCACGATGCGACAGGGCAGCCGTAGTGCGGTGGTTTTCCAGGGCTGGAAAGATGGCCATCCATCCTCTCTGTGAATCACGGTCACATTTTGCGCCTTCGCTGGCGACTTCCTTGGTTTTTGGCTTTCCTCCATCTCAAATATTTAATCAAATACCATAAGGAATTGCAGAGTGGTTCGACCATGTTCGTTTGGCCCTCACCGTCCGTATTAGAGCAGTAGAAAGCTATTCACAACTTTTGAATCATGAAGAACATAAAGAATGGGTATGATAGGTATTTAAAACATCAAACCCTACCTCGAAGGTTCATTGATGTGTCGTGAGATGAAAATGGTGAAGGCAAAGAAAGTGCCAACGATTTTCACCGCCGCAACACTCTTTTGAAGTCGAGCTCGTGCTCGATCCTCTTTCTTGGCTCTGAAGAATGTTATTTGATTGAGATGGAATTCTTCATTTGGAGGAGAAGTTATTTTTTGGATATGAATTTATCCAATATCTTCCAAGCTTCTCCCTTTGCCAATAATTTGCAATCCAAAAAAATGACAGGTTCCAACTTATTAAATTAAGTTTATTAATTTAATTTATGTTGGCACAATTAATTTTTGGAACAATTAATTGTACCATATTGGCTTAATAAATTTGGAGGAATTCCATGAGTTAACTCTTCTTTAATGAGGAAGTTCAAAATTTTTCTCCCATTAAGAGGGATCAGGTGGTCCCCACCTTTAGGAATTCAAAATGGAGGTTTTAGTTCAGGTGGTCCCTATATCTTTAACATTCACATGGAAGGTTTCAACAAAAATTAAATAAGAGTTTATTTTACTTTATTTTTTACTTCCACAAAAAAGAAGAAATCTATCTTTCACCCTCGACCTACTACGGTCGACGTGAAGGTCTCTTTAAGCGAATACCAATACCACGAGTTCAACGGTGTCCTCAGATTTCAATTCCAAGTACCAGTTTAAAAGCTACAAAAACCCGCTCATACATTTACTAAATGTACTTGGAAAAAAGTTCAAAAATTCATTCTAGGAACACCAGGCCTCAGAATCACCCACCGTAAATTTTTTCTGACTTGTAAAATTTCCATATAATTAAAAAATAATTTACATAGAAATTCAAGGTCTTTACAATATCATTTTTATATCTCACGATCATCATGAGGCCAACCATATAATGTTTTACCTTCCAAAAAAATGTTATGGAAGAATTTTAATTGGGTAATTTAAATGAATTACCTAATTAATCATACAACCAATCATTTGAGAATATGGTTAGAACTCCAATACCTTATGTTTTATATTATTATTTTTTCAATTGACTTTGATCTATCGGTTCATTATATCAAATTTCCTAAAATCAATACATGATATTTTAATTTATCCCTCGATACTAGTTTTTTTATTGGATATAAATGGAAATAGATTTATTGAATTATTTAATTTTCATTGGTTTATAGTATTCAAGCCCTTATGTATGGTCATTATAATTTAGATCTATAATATTTATGGAATATTTCATTAAATGGTAATTATATGATGAATGTTAATTAAAAAATCTATTTTTTAAAAAAATCTAAATCTATATATGATTCAACTCAAATCACTATTGGAATCAAATATTAGAATTATGAAGAAGGAAAATTACTCGATTAATTTTATTTTAATGATTCATTGAAATTTTATTATATTTAATGGAAATAAGGTACGTTATTTTTTATTAGAAAATTTTAAAGTAATTTTTCAAAATAATCAAATGGGGGATCATACATATTTCAATAAAACAAATAATTAGGTATATTAATTTTGTACTTAATTATGACTCAGTGTATGGAGTAGGAAACATAAATGACACGAATAATTATTTAGATTTTTAATAATATGGAGAAAATTTGGATAAAATATATATAAGATGATGAGTATTGATTATCTATAACATGTAAATTGGGTGAATTGGTAACCAATGTAAATTATATCATAGAACACTCTTTAAGAGGTGTATATTTTTAAAATTAATATATATACTCAAATTATAAGTATTATGTAATAATTTTATATTTTCAGAATCAATTGATTTTAAATGGAACCGTATTTGTTTTTGAAATTTTATTCTCTAAGTCTAATATGTTGGGATGTGAACCAACATTATAAATGAAAAGAGAATACAACAACTCTATTATAGGAAAATATAGAACATTAAAGATTAAGATAATAATTTATCCTTTCCATGCGTATGATCTAAGAATATTTATACAAAACAATAAAATGCCTAATATATATATATATCCCAATATAGTATTTACCAAAAATACCCTTTACCTAGGGATACCATGAACCGAGACACTACTAAAGAAGAGAATATGTACAATACTAGGGAAAGATGATGATCATTTATACCAAATAACATCAATAGTCACCTTCAACATGAAACCTTCGGATCTTGGATAACAATATATGATTACTCATGATCATTAAGGGGGTGGAACAATAAGAAATTTTAAGAATGGGAAAATAAGGATCTCAATAATGATAGTTACCGAATGGGGTAAATGAGTGATGTCAGATAGCTGAAACACCCCTTCGAATATAAAAAATCATCAGTGGAAGGGGTTGAGATGGATTTTATTTTCCCCAAATCCTTTTTCCTTATTATTCTTGGGTGTTAGAGTGTCAATGAGTTTCTTATAATGTTTTATTGAAATTTTAGTGGTTCAAGAATGTTTTTATAATAATATTTTAAAATTGATTTTTAATTTTTAAATATGATATGAATTTTTGAAATTTATTTCAAAAAATTTGAATTATGCTGAATTTTTAATGTGATTCCCCTATTTTATGAATATTTATAATATTAGGAAACATATTTATGTTATAATGGAATTACTTATTTTTTAACGTTAGTTGATCTCTAGGTAGTTTTAGTGTGGTAGTGCATTTTATATAAGGTTTATGTGATTTCATATAATAGTTTATATTTTCTATTTTTTAGACCTTTTAAATAACAACCCTCATATATGTATGGGTCATCCAAAAAAACATAAAGGACATATTACTACCATAAAGGTCATATAGATCCCATGTATGATTACTCATATATTTTTCTAGGTTAACCCACCTCATGAAAGGGTAATTTCAAAGATTCATGTAAGGGATATCTACATTGCAATGAGGTCCTTAATATGAAGAATAAAGATGATAACTACCCCATATTGTTGTGTGTTGTATCTTTCCAATTATAGAGCTATATGGTGGCCACTATGCTAGAGAGGTGATCTTTTTAAGAGGTTTTATGCTTGGAAATATCTTATGAGTCCCCTTTTGAGAGCTATGTAGAATTAAATTTTGAGGGTGTGATAATTGTGATGATTTTCAAGTGGAATGTTCATCAGTGTATATAGTTTGTGAAATTGTGAGCATTGATTCACTACAATGTTTCTCCTAGCATCACAGTTGTCTAATGGGCCAAACTCGTGAGTAGAATTCCATGACACTAAATGAGATCCATTGGTTTAATACTAGCCTATAAAATATAGGAAAAACGAATAGAAAGAAGATAGTGGGTTACCCATTTTAAATGTAAGGATTTAGGTTCTCATTTTACATAGTCCTTTACGATAATTTTGAATACCTCTATTCCATTGTGAACTGATGTTCGGTTTTCCAAATAAAATGGGGTTGATAATTCTCCATGGTGTAGTTTAATATATTTCTGTCGAGCCTTATAGAATTATACAGTATCTCTTTGGAGTATTTATTCATATTTTTAAGATCCTATCATAATTTATTCATATATATTTAATCCATATTTTAATTAATTTATTCTTCATATATCCCTTCCTTCAATCTTCTTATTCAATATCTCTAAATGATGGAATGAATGTTGGATCTTAGTTTCTTAGGATACTAAATTGTTTATTTCCTTTGTGCGTCAAGTTTCTTACTTAAGGAAGCATATTTTGGTCTCCTTTGTGAGATTTTCTATATCTATTGTCATAGAACATTATTATCTTATTTATGTAGGAGATACATACACTTGACTTATATCTACTAATACAGTATGCGTGATTTTAACTAATGTGATCCCTTCCGAGCGAGTAGTACCCTTTTATTTTAAATTTCAGTTCTCAATAAGTTATATATCATATATGGGAGGGAATTATTTTAAGAGAAACATAATAAAATATAATTTAAATAACAAGGTAATGATAATCAAGGTACTGTAAAATGGTAATTTTAACAGGGCTATTTCATCTCCATTATGATATCCATACTCTTGGATAAATTCTGAGTATTAATTAATATATTTGATTTTTCTTTTATAATAATCCTATTATAAGGTACATTGAAACCCTATGAATTTTATAATCACTTAAAGGATATAATTAAAGGAAAAATTATTTTTATGTTATTGTAATATATTGATCCCTAATGTTTGATATCAGTAGTTATGATCCATTTTTTATGAATATGTTAATTAATTTTTTTTACCTTATTTACATAAATAATGATATTGGAAAGAGGATCTATAAAATATACTGATCTAGAAAATTATTATTTTTATATATATTAAATATTGGTCTTGAACTTACAGTGAAACTGTTAATGTATAATTATTCTGGATGGGAATGGAATTATAATACCTTATGATTCAATATGAATCCATAAAATTATATGTAAATTTATATATAGTTTTGTATTTATAATTTGGAATTTAAATAAGTAGTGAATTATACAATGGAAGAATAAAAAATGGATAATGTTAATACGATTTGATGTAATGAAAGGAGGATGTGGAAATGTACAGGTAATTAAAAAGCTAAAAATTGGAGAAAAATTATTGCATATGCTATGATTAATATATTTCAATAAATTTTGAAATGAATGTTAGAGGTGTTAGATCCCTACCATTTCTAGAGTTGGATCCATATTGTTTTCAAGTAGTCTTTAATCCTTATTTGGTTACTTTTTTGGGATATAACATGGTGCTTGTTTGGGTCTATTTGGAGAAAATTTAAATGAATGAATAATGTTCATGGTTGGTACATGGTTAGAGGAACCTATGAACCCCTACCCATCAATATCATGAAACCCTGGATAGTGGTGGTGTACAAGGATAGTGCATGACTTGACAATCCATTCTCTCTAATAGGTGGCAAATCGTACACTTCTAAAATAAAACATGTATGGTTGGTGGATGGTTTTGGATAATTGTGTCCCCCTAGCTAGGAGACCATGTGTGGAAATTAAATAATACTTAAATTAATTTATAAAATTCCACAAACCACCAAAACTCACCTATTTCATCCCCTGTTCAACTCTCAGAGGTATTTCATGTTTTTGGATCTTTTTAGAGAGATTCATGGTCCATCCGACCTATGTTCATCAGGATTCGATTCTCGAATTGAAGATCATATCATCTCACCATAATTGGATCCTATTTCGTTGATTTCCCATTAATCCTCCATTATTCCCTTCTTATTTTTTTCAGAATTTATATAAAAGTTTTATAGATTTCGATATAGATTTGATGAATCTTGATACATTCGTGTGGATTTAGTTTTATATTTAAAGAGATCTTGATTTTTTTATCTTGAGTTTGTTTTTTGAGATACATATCTAGATATATATCATTTCACTGCTCAATTTTGGGGATTTTCATTGGGAAATCACAAGACAATGAATTGTGGTAGGTGATCTAATATTCATTTCTCATAGTATCGATTTTGATACTGGTATGTAAAATGTATAATTCCTAGCATTATTTTGTAATTGAAATTCCTAAATTGTGTAAATTAATGTTGTCAACTGAATAATTGTTGTACTATAGAAATAGACAATCAATTATGATATTGAGGGGATATATAATTAGATAACTAATTGCAGGATTAATTATGAGATTAATTCATATTTTTTTAGATAATTAATTGTAGAATTAATTATGACATATCAAATTGGTTTAATTAAGATAATTATTTATCGAATTAATTATTAGTTATTGATAAGGTTTACATGAAAATATGAATTGATGAATTAATTAAATTATTTTATCTACATATTAATTGGGGTATTAATTAAGTGAATATATTTACGTGATAAACTAATTTATGAATTACCCATGAAATTGAAGTTTAATAATTAATTGATGAATTAATTTTTTTAAAATAATGGTTACATGGTCATTCAAAATTGAGAATTATAAATGGTAACATGATCATTGTACTTGTGTGTAAAATAATGGGAACATGGTCATTCAATTGAGAAGTAAAAATTGTAAAATTTTCATTGTACCTGTGAGTTCAGTAAGGGGAACATCATCATTCTCTTGATGAGTAATAATTGTAACATGGTCATCTTACCTGGGAATTTAATATGGGTAACATGGAAAATCAAGTATTAAATGAAGATCTATAACATAGGTACTCTGGGATATAACCTCATATGGGAGTAGATCGGGCTCTTGCATTAGCCAATATAGGGAGTGAGATATGATATTACTTTTTAGTACCTCAGGCTCCAAGCTAAGACATAACATGTATTAAGATATAATATTACCTAGAAACACATTGGGGTATAGTAGGAAAAAAAACATGCATGAGGTACTGGTGTTCTCAAGAATCCAATATTTAATGTGTTTATGTAACGAATAGATGAAAATTTGATAAATATTTACTTTTGAATTTTATATATTTATTTATAGAACTACACACACTATTACCTAAATGGATATAGATTTAGACACTATTGATGTTATCCTACTAAGTTGTACTCACATCCTACTTAGGCTGCCTGATTGGTACCCGAATAGACATTATATTTGATGGAATAGTATATGGAAATGGACTTGGGTATGATGGAAGAGTTGAGATGGATCATTGATAAGGGAACCAGATGTGGGTTCAAACCCATAAGGGAGTTGTCATTCTCTTTATTTTCAATATTCATTTGGGAAAATTAGCACCTATATTGGCATGATATTTGTATTCATTAGTACAGATATTGTGTTTCATTCATAGATTTTATGGAGGTATGGCATATTTTATGGTTATATATTGTTATGATGTTGTTTATTATTTATGCTCAAACACTACTCTACTAAAATTGGGTATAGTATCCCTAGGATCATCTTATTAGAACCTCATTACTTTTCGGTAGCCTCTAGTGTATGGGGAGATACACTTTAGTTCATGTGACCAACCATCTCAGGGAACTAGTATGTGGCACTCGGGTCAGGATGTTACAAAGTGGTATCCTATGTCTTGTTTTCTTTTATGTTTCTTTTGAATTAGTGTTCTGAAAAGTTACATAGGATACTAGGAAGTGCTGGGTATTGGAAAAAACCTCATGCATTGGGGTTTGAAACCCTCGTATGGGGAAAACCCCAAGTACACAAGGTGGGATTATTTTTACTCTGGTTTTCTGTTATAGTTGGATTTTTTTCACCTTGGGTGACACACATGTTGGGTGATATGATTATTGAATCTAAAAATTACTTTTGGAAATTTATTTTGGATTGAATCACGGAATGGAATGGAAAAATATTTTAGAATTAATAGATTATTCTTGGACCTTATTATTATTTTGTGACATCTATCATTTAATATAGGCAAAATAAAACATGTTTTGGTTAATGTTTTTTAACTTGAACATATTTCATTCCTTGTGGTATTGAATTCACCAATGGTGTATAATAATAATTTAACATGGTAATATTTTACAAGTTTTTAATAAATTGGTATCTAATATGAGAACTTTTATAATGAGAATGAGAACATCCTTGATAACAAATACCAAGGTGTATGATGGTTATGGTACTGTTAGAGCCCCAGTTTGGTCATGTGGAAAGATTTGGGGAGAATACTTCTTGTTACTTGTTATGATTCCTCTGAAGTAAATGTATTAGAATTTAATTTTGAGTCCTAAGATGTGTGTTTGTAATTTTAGAGTGTATTCCTCCATGAATATGCCTATTGAGAGGATGTATGGGGGGTATAGATAGAAATGAGCCTTCGGTGAGGGAACTTGAGGAACTAATCATTCCGATTGAGAGAGAATGGGAGACGTTTTGATAGAATTTTTCTCTCTTTAATAAATTCATGAGAAGAGATCCAGGGAGGGTTGTTAAGAGAATATATGACATGATGATGGATTTTAAGTTGCACCAGCATTCGAATTTTACTAGAGAGGGAATACCTGAGGGTGTTGAGTCATGGGTTGAGTCCACTGACCCGATACAAGACCATTTGTAGACTCCTGCTGAGTGGAGGGTGGAGTTCATTGCTTAAATGCAATGAGGATTAGTGATTCACTGGTGTGAAGTTCAAGAATAGAGTAAATGAACCAAAAATATGTTATTTAATGGAATTGTTAGAGAGTTTCTTGGAGGACCTCTATCTTGAGAAATTGTGGAAGGAAAAGTAGCCGAGTTCATGAAGTTGACCTAAGGGAGAATGTCTATGACTGAATGTGTTGGACTCTTTATAGATATATCGTTCATTGCTCCAACATCGATAGGATATGAGATAGAAATGGTTATATTCTATCAATGTAGATTTTTCTTGAGATTTAGTCCAAAGTAAAACTATTCTGATTAAAAATGATTAATAAGGTGGTGTATTAGGCTCTCATAGACGAGGGGGACCTGAAAGAGGCTTTTAGTGCTGGAAAAACTGTTGCAACTGGACGATCAGGAGGTGTTAAATCTAAGAGAAGGAATCAATTTAATGGATAATTTTGTTAGGGTAATGGAAATTGGGGTGGTCATACAAGAGGGTTGATTATATTGTGCCTTACTTCTGTGAACTTCCATTAGTACGGTAGGCCATGTCACTATACCTGACACTATCCCCGACCACCAATGGATTTCAAATATTGTGGAGTGATGGGACATCTAAATAAGTTCTGTTGGATATAGTGAAAAGAGAACAGTGATGGGGGTTCTAGATATAGTTAGTGTGTGTGAAGAGTATCCTCTACACCTTACCAGACTGGAATCAAGAGTTCTACTAGCTAAGGTGATATAGGTATGAGAAAAGTTGCTTCGGGGAAAGAGTTCCCATATTAGTAGAGTGGCAAGACACAATGGATTTAGACAACATCACATGAATTGGGGGTAGGATAACTAAATTAAATGAAGCCTAAAATTATATATAGATAGTCTTGACCGTCTATACTGAGTGGAACTATTGTTATAGATTCTACATTAGCCAGTGCCTTATTTGATACTAATGTCTCTTAGTATTTTTTATCTATGAACCATGTTAATTTTTTGAGACTATTGGTGGAGTTTGTGAGTGGGGTAGTGACTATAGATACACAATTGGGAGTAAAATTTATAGACATATGTATATTAAAGGAATGTTCTCTTAATATATAGGATTATAGTTTTATGGGGATCTATATATCCTTGACATGTAAAGCTTCTTACTAATTATGGGTGTGAACTAGATCATCAAACACCGTACCCACATTGATTTTTACCATAGGAAGGTGAAATTTGCATCACCTAAGGGTGAAAATTTCATTCATCATGGAGAGTGGGATATCTAGGTTGGATGAGAAGAGACAGTCCCTCAACAACTATGAGATCTCATACCTATGTTGATAATATTTTACAAGAATATTGAGGTGTGAAAACTGATTTTTTCCACCAGAAATGGAAATGTTTCTAGATATACTTCCTGAAGATTTCTCAAGGATTCCAATTATGGGAGATGTGGGATTCAATATTGAGCTCATAATGGGGGCTGATGTGGTATCTATTCAACAATATATAGTAGAACCAATTGAGCATTAAGGGGTCAAGAATTAGTCATAGGAGTTGGATGGTAAGGGGTTTATCCATCCGAGTACGTTTCCTTGGGGATAAATAATGTTGTTTACAAAGAACTATAAGAGTACATTCCACATATGTGTTGATTATCAAATGTTTAACCAGATTACTATGAAGAACCTGTATCCTCTTCCACCAATAAGTGTTCTTTTTGACCAGTTGAGAGGAGCTTGTGTGTTCTTGATGACTGACATGACATCGTGATATCATAATTTGACAGTTCATGGTTCTTATATACCCAAGTCTTCTTTCAAAATCAGGTATGAACTATATGAGTTCTTTGTAATGCCATTTGGGTTGATGAACACACCACGATTTTTTATTGACTTGATGAACATGATCTTTCATTCTTACCTAGATCAGTTGTGATATTATTCATAGATGAAATCACGGTGTACTCCAAAACTCATGAAGATCATTCCAAGAATCTTGAAATTGTCTTGAGAGCACTTAGATATTATCATCTATACACAAATATATCAAATTATAAATTTGGAATCGATCTGGTACACTTTATGGGACACATCTTCTTAGAGTAAGGTTTGTCAGTGGACCCATAGAAAGTAAAGATAGTGGTTTCTTGGGTTAATCCCAAGAAAATATTTTATATTTGTATCTTTTTGGGATTTTTTGTATATTATTGGAGATTCATCCATGACATTTACTATTAAGCAATTCCTCTTTCATCCTTGACTAAAAAAGGGATAATGTTTTATTATTCATAATAATGTGAGAAGTGTTTCTTGAAGCTAATGAATTATTTGACATCCTCATAGATATTGATTGTACCTAAGCCAAGTGAGGAGTATACAATATATTGCGACACTTCTAGGATCTAACTCAAATAAATGTTGATGCACAAATATAATGTTATGCCATATGAGTCTCGGTAGTCAAGGCCACATGAATAGTAATACCCTACACATGACCTTGACCCTGTGGTAGTGGTTTATGAACTAAAGGGTTTTTGGAATAACCTACTAGGAGAGAAGCTTAAAATGTTTAATGATCACAACAGACTATGTTATATATTATGATGATCATATTTTAATCTTCAACAACAAATATTGGTGTAATATATGAACTCATTGGATTTTGATCTGGTGTATTAACTCAAGAAAGGAATCAGTGTGGAATATTTTTTGAGTAGGAATACTCAAACTCCAAAAGTTTAGGATTCTAGTGCTAAGTGTAAAATGATGACCTTCATGGCATAGATGCATGTGGTGGTTCTAGAGAATAAGGATTATATGACTCTAGTATCAATTTTAGTGGAGTATACTGTTTTGAAATGGATCCAAGATAAGAATTATGAGGATCTAAAGTGTTTTACCTTGAATTAAAGACTTTATGGTGGGGATTCAACCTCTGAAAGTAGTATAGATGAGGATGAGATCATCAATTTCAAAAATCTGCATGTTGTACCTACGTGTATGTGAGAGGGGTTGATACCAGAATTTCATGACTCAATGTGGGCAGTACATCCCGGTGTGACCAAAATGCATCATGAAAAATATTTATAGTTTTTTGGCCAAACATGAAAAAAGATATAGCATGGTTTCAAACATGACACTACACTTGTTCAAATGTGAAGGAAAAGAATAAAAGACCTGGGGTACTACTATAGTCATTACCCATACTGGATTGTAAGTGGAATGATGTTGAAATGGACATTGTAGAGGGTCTACCAGAAATTATTAGAAATAATGAATATATCTATGTTATTTTGGATATAATGACAAATTATAGCATTTATTACCTATACGGGATACATTCTCAATGGAAATTCTGAATGATTTATTTGTTCGAAAGATATTCCCTATACACTAGGTTCTAAAGACTATAGTTTCAGATCATGATACATTTTTTAATTTACACATTTGTAAGGTCTTGTAGAAAGGCTTGGTAAATATTTATTATTGAGTATGTATTTCAACCCATAGATAGAAGGGATGCCATATTATAATATAAAATTTCTCGAGGATTTTCTGTATGGAATCTATTGTTGACTTTAGTGGGTCTTGGGAAAAGAAGATGTCTTTAGTTGAGTTTTCCTATTACAATAGTTATTTGGAAAATATATAGATAGAACCATACAAGGCTATTTATTATTGTCCATGTAGATCACCACTTCAATGGATGGAGGAAGGCGTGATTGAGTAATTGGGACTGAGTCTAGTACAAGATATATCAGGGAAAGTATAGCTGATTCAGAAACAAATAGCTAAAGATCAGAGTATACAAAATTAAAATTATGATATATAATAACAACCCCAATATATTACATAATGTTACCATTTATTCCTTTGGCTGTCATGTTAGTTGGCCCCCCCCCACCGGATACCAATGTAGGTAATGATAGCACTGCGGTTTTTTAGACCTTAAAAGATTTTGGATAGAATCATTCCAGTGTCATACTGATTGGTTATACCCTATAAGCAGAGTTCTATACAAGATTTTTTTCATGTATCTCAACTATGGATGCATCACCCTGACCCCCTCATGTGATTGATGAGGTTGATTTTTTTCTTCAGATAGATGCATTCTTTGAAGAACATCTGGTATGTGTGTTAGATCACAATGAAAAGGTGGTGTGGGAAAAAACTAAACTGATTGTTTGTGTTTTGGGGGAATATGGGAATGTGTAAGAATAAAACATGGGATATGGATGCAGATATGTGGGATCAATGGTCAGATATTTTTTTTATATGAATCATAGAGAGGCATGGGAGAGAAGCTCGACGATGAGCAATTATAAGGTTGGGAGACTATAAGATACCATCAATTTCTCAGGTTGAATGGGATTTTTTTAGAATTTTTTTAACTTAGTTAGCACTTTTTTATTTGGGTTATAATGTGGGGATTATGTTGGTGAATTTTGAGAAAAAAATTGAAATGGGGTTGTGCTTGGTTGGTGCATGGTTAGAGAAAACTGTGTACCCCAGCTTAGCAAACCATGAAACCATGGATAATAGCATTCTATATAGTTAGTGCATAGTTTGTCAATATCTTCACCCTAAAAGGATAAATCATTCACCCCTAAAATAATAGGTTTAAATTTTGTATATGTTTAGGGAAAATCATATACCCCTACCAAAAACACTGTACATGGGAATTAATTAACCTGAAACATTATTATTCAAATCCATTTAACCCCTGAAACTTACTTATTTCTTCCCCCATTCAGCCCTGGTTGGAATTTCATATTTAATGTAGTAGCATGAAGAGATTCTAATGTCTTTCAACCTCTTTTATTCCCGATTCCAAGCCCCATTATAATATATTCTCATCTCAGAGTAATTGGATCATATTCCTTTTCTTTCCCATTCAAACTTCTTTATTCCGGTATTATTTTAGTGGGTAGTTATCCACTATTATTATACATATAGATATGTATTATATGAATCTAGATCTAGGATAGTGGATCTAGTTTTAAAATTAATGATATCCGGATTTTTTATCATGATTTATGGTTATGATATTTGGATCTAGATTTACATCATTGTGCTACTCAATTTTGGGTATTTTCATTGGATAATATTTCATCAATTAAAAGAGGTTGGTGGTCTAAAAATCAATTCACATAGTCACTATTTTGATAAATACAATTTAATTTTATAATTTCTATCATTTATTAGAAATGGTAATTTTTATGTTGGATAAATAAATGATTTCAGTTGATTAATTGAACTTTTGTGGAAATATTTAATTAATTTGAGAAATAATTATGTGATTTAGGGGTTGTAAATTATATATATAATTAGGGATTAATTATGAGATTTAGGGATACTATTTTAGATAATTAACAGGGGAATTAACTATAAGATATGAAATTCGTTGAATTGAGATAATTAATTGTATAATTATTTATGTGTAATTGTGATAGTGGACTTGATAAGATTAATTGATGAATTATTTAACAGATTTGATGTACATAATTAATTGGGGAGTAAGTTAATGGTGTTCATGTGATAAAATAAAAGTTTTATTGGTTATGAATTTAACATTGAAATTTTAATTGATGAATATATTATGTTTAAAAGAATGGGAACATGGTCATTATAAATTGAAATGTATAAATGGTAACATGTTAATTGTACTTATTAGTAAAGGAATGAGAACATGGTAATTATATTTAAAGTTATAAAGAGTTAAATGGTCATTGTAATTGTGATTAAAGGAATGAGAAAATAGTCATTTAATTGTGGAGTAAGAATGGTAACATTTTCATCATACATATGAATTTAATATGGGTAATGTGGGAAATCCAATATTAATGTAAGAATGGTAATAAGGTAACTATGAGATAAGACATCATTTGAGAATACATCGGGATCCTACATGAGAAAAAGATGGTAATGAGATATTATATCACTTTTAAATATATCATACTTCATCATCAGCCCAAGAAGGTATTGAGATATGATATTTCATGGAAACACATTGTGCCCTAATATTAGATGAAGCTGGAATGCGGTATTAAGGTCCTCAAGAACCCTAGAGATAATGTGGTTAAGTAAGGAATAAATAATAATTTGATAACTATTTAATTGTTTATTGTACTTGTTTATTTTAAGAACTGCATAATAATTATCAGACTGGATATTTTTAATCACTTTTGGTGGTGTCCTATTGAGTTTTACTCACACCCTAATCGGGCCTCTAGATTAGTACCTAAATAATGTTTATTATTATGGGATTAGTTGAATGAAAATTCCATTGGTTAGATAGATATGTTGGGATGGATCTCAGATGAGGGAACCAGAAATGGTTTAGGACCCACATTGGAGTTGTCAGTGTCATTATTTTTAGTTTTGATTTTATATTCTTGACACATACATTGGCATGGCATTTTTTCAGAATTAATTTGGATATTTTTATTCCATGATAGGATTGTCTTGAGATATGTAAGTTTTTATGGTTATATATGCTTCCACTATTGTAAATTATTTCCTTTAGTGGATTAAACTAATTAAATATATTTTATTCTTCTAATGATCAACTTATTATACCATTATTATATGATGGAAACCTCTGGCATACGGTAAGGAACACATGAGGTCATCTGGTCGACCAGATCAGGGCACTAGTGTGTGGCACCTGGGTTAGGATGTTACCTGGGGATATTAGTAGTATGTTAATATGTTAATGGTAAATATGAAATAAATTAAACCTTGATTGCATGATTAATATAAATGGGAAATAAAATGTACTATAATAAATTTTTTATGATCTAGGTGTGAATTTATGAAAGTGGTTTTTTTATTTTTCATCACAGATGAATATGATTCTTATAGATGTTAACATATATATGGGTTGGATGTTAATGTTTTGTGTGGATGTAATATAAAAATTATAGGATAGAATTAAAATCATAAAATTATTGTTTTTCACTATTGAATGAGTTTGGATATAATGAATGAGTAGTAAAACCACTGTGGTTGGAAAGAGGTTGTCAATGGGGATAGAAATAACATGGAAATGTAAAATACTTTGTAGTTTCATTCCTTTCCTAAATAATTTTTTATGATATTGATATAACTTTTTTGTCTTTATATATGTTTCTTGAAATGTGGTTGTTATGTTCTAGTTATAATTATATAAGTTATTGTTGAGTGATAATGATTTTTCAGGGTGAGTTTGTGAATGTTAATGGAGGAATAATGTTGATTCTCATCATGTTTATGATAGTATACTACCCTAGAAAACAATGTCATGTATCATGATGTGATGAGGTTTCGATGTGTGGTAGGGTGAATTGGGACCAGTTTAGAGTAGTGAATTTCCATCTTGTTTACGATATCCTCATTAGGAGTGATCATGATGATTATATACAGTTTGTGGTACTATATGGAAGTGATGGTAAATAGTTGGAAAATGGAAATATATGTAATAAGAATCGAGGCCAATGTCTTTAATTCATACATTACACTATTGAATTTTGATTTTGTAGTTTATATTTCATTAATATATTAGATTATGTGATTGTGGACATGTGGTGATGGTGTGAGTGGAAGTGGAATAATGGATGTAACTGGGAAATTATGGTATGTTCATACTTGATATATCTCATGGACATGTGAATATTTATTAATTCATTACTGTATTGATATTTATGATATGTTCCGGATTTTATCTTCTTCTTAATTTTATAATTAGTAGGTGAGGGGATATCCAATTGATAGAAGAATATAAATGTATATATAGATGCTAAAAAGCTATTTATTGTACCAATTAATAATTTTTTTGGTAATATTTTAGGAACTACAACTGTTTTTCTTCATTAATGATAAAATTATTTTGATTCACATTATCTAGGGGTCTTTTCTGAGGATGTTTTGGAAGTGTAAGTGGATTTTTCTGTTTAAATGACTATTACTATATTTTTAGGTTCTTGATAATATTATGACTTAGTTGATTTTAATGATGGTTTCACTCATTTTTACACATTATTAATTGTTAAACCCCATTGTGGGTTATAATTTTAAAGATGATCCTACTGATTAATCCGATGTTCTCCCCCACTTTATGTATCTATGTGTTCTCGGGAAACTTTAATGAATATTGGAGATGAATTTGGGGTAAGATGGAAGAATATGGTTGATGAATTATATCTTGTAGTTTATCTTACATATATTTAGGTGAGGTAATTTATATGATATATAAGAATCAATTTGTTTGATTATTTTTTTAATTAATGATATTTTCTGTTTAGAATCAAAAAACATATGATGGAAAATAATCTTTTTGGAACATGTAGCATGAAAACCCCTCAACATTTGAATTTCTCAACTATTTCCCAACATGATGCCTCACCAACTATTTTCATTGAGTTGGTGCCTCCCACTTATGTGATGATGGATGAAATCTAAGTGCAACATCAGGTAATGATAATATTCATATTTCCTCACTCTCGAGTGGTTGTAGAGTTGGGGGTGTTCTCTATTAAAGAATTCACTTCCAGATCTCTAAGATCAGATCCTCTACCTCATCTCCCTTATACCGTAGACATACCTCTCAACACATTCTTTTTTTCCTCACATAGATAAGTGAATGGTGGTGGATATGATATTGTATGAGATCATTGAGGCTATGACCTATAATCATTCATTCTTGTTGGCGAAGTATGGGCATGATAGGACAATACATCCCTTCATTCGAGCCTTCATTGGATCTTGGGGAATCTCTCATCTGATGGAAATATTGACAATCTTGATCAGTGAATTATACATTATTCTTCTCATAGAGGATGGATTTTTTAACTCGTGGTCCTAAAAGGTCTAGATTCGTGGAACATGGAGGCTGTTACTATTCTAGCGGACCTCATATGTATTACTTTTGAAGGATTACTCCTCAATGGCCGATTGAGTGAAGCATCCAGGAATTCTACATTTGTGGCATAATATGTCTATCCTCCAAAGCACGGGTGATATTCATGGAGGTTTTATCTATAATTATGAGGATGTTTTTAGAATTAAATCATCAATGATAACTCATATATTAGTGGAATTGGATTATTCGACACCCCTTCCATAGTGCATCCTGATTCGAGGTGGGGAGAATTTCTCTATATAGAAACAAGTCTATATTCTGGATCCTTCGAGGTACTATAAACATTTTCATATACAAGGGATTTTTGTTTTTTCATGTGAATGATTTCAGACCTCAAAGGGAAATTAAATTTGTATAATCGGTTGATTCCTCTTTCTTATTTAGTGATTCCGTTACCCCTCTAGACCACATGGTCGCCTTGGTCTTTGTGAGTGCTTCATAGTTCGGTTATACTCCAATCATACTTCATTAATCAATTAATTCCCCTCCATAATTTATTCCCCATAAATCTATTCTATATCTTTAACTCTTTGGGACGAATATGTTTCAAGATACTCTAAGATCAAGATGGGTCATACCAAATGAAAAGGTGGGTTCAGTTCCCTTCATGGAACATAAGTAAATAGGGAATGATATTACAAAAAATCTCCCTCCCTATTTATCTTCTATAGGATGGTGACTTTCAACATGTGAATGGTTGGGGAAGGATCCTACGTTTCCCCACTATAGTCTTAGTAGTATTATAAGGTCATGAAAATAGATTTCAGTTGAAATTTAATATTCAAAATTCATTAGAATTCCAAAGAACATAGAGCTTAAGTGAAATGTGCCTTTATTGCGTCTCATGCTAAAAAACATTGGAATCTATGATTGAGAAAGAAAAAAATTAGGAGAATCATATGGAATTGGTCTTATCAGTTTCTAGTCTTTAAGGGTTTTAGGGTCATGAGGTAGCCTCTCTGGTGTCGGAGGTCATCACACTAGTGGTTGACTGTGCATTCACATTTTTCCCACTTGTGGGTGGTGGCTTGCTTCATTCATTGCCCTATATTCATTCATAGGCTATTGGGAAATAATATTCATGAGAGGATTCTCTAATCATGGTTCTCTAATTTCCAGTCATCATGGGTGGCAGGGTCAGGACGATTCTATTCTATCCTCAATGTAATACTGGGAGTTCCCTCAGTATATTATTTGTGCTTACAACTTCATATGATCTTGTGTTTGCTCATATATCGTCGAATATTTTAGTAGAAATGTGCATTATTTCATCATCTATGTTTTTCTACATTTTTCATCTTACTCTATCTAATTTGAGAAAAGAATTGGGTCCTTATTTAGTAATGAATTATGGTAAATCTATAGTCAACAAGTCCATCGAAACTGTTTCCCTTGGATTTCTATTATCTAATGGAATGCAAGAGGCTTGGGATCACGAGCCCAAACATCTCTTATGTTTGATGAGTCATCAAGTGATTTTGTTTCCATTTTGGATTCATTGGATCCTAAAATAATTTTTGATCATATTCTAACTTTTGTGAGAATTAGGGGGGTTTCAGGATGCTTTCATACAGGCCCTTGTAATGATCATATTTGACTTTTGTGGAAGTGAAATGTCTAAGAGTATATTGTGTGAGCATCAAATCAACATGTATCATCTAGAATCAACTTAATAGGAGTTGAGTTATTCCTTTACATTGTTTAGGATATATGTTATTCTCTTTCAAGAGTATATTTATGGAAGCTGTTATCTTGATTTCAAGTAGGAGGTTTGGCATGGTTTTCAGGGTGATTTTAATTTCAAATAAACTTGGTGTGGAGGCTTATAATGGAATGTCTACACAAGATTTTAATTATTTCATGATTTATAATGGTCTTATGGACATGTGATTTTCTAAAAATAAGTTCACATGGTTTAGCAATCGATGAGTATCTCCGAGAATTTTGGGTAGGCTCGATCAGTGTATCACCAACTTACAAGGCGCAGAATCCTTTATAAAAACATATGTTGTTCACCTTAAAAACATTATTTAATATCACTCAACCATTCTAGTGCATATTAAAAATTATAAAATATGAATATATTATTCCTTTTTCAAGAAATAGGATGTGATAAGAAATATTCTTAATTTGGGGAAATCTTCATTGGTGAAATTAGAGATGGCAGTGTCATTAAAGGGTTGTTCCATGAGGCTAAAACGTATGAAAATGGACTTGTGGGAATGGAGTAATTCCATGACATACCTTGAGTATAATTTGGATGTTAATAAAGAGAATATTGAAATTTTTTTAGGAAAGGCATCAATGGAATTGGGATAAGGATGTTTTTGTTAATATGGTTGCCAGGAAAGGAATTTTATCAGAAAAATTGTATGAAATTAAAAAGGAGTTTAGAGAAAATTCAAGAGTAGCCTGAAATAGGGAAAGAGAAAAGAATACAGATTAATTTTAGGACTGTGTGAAAGAAAGGGGTACTTACAAATGAATCTATTTTAATTTGGAGGAAATTTCCTATACATCTGTTGTGGATGTGGTTGGGAGGATGGAATTGGACTATTTCTAGAACCAACTTACTGGAGGGGAAAATAGAAGAGGAAGAAGGAAAAATGAGGTGGAAAGGGAGAGTGATCATTTATGTCGCATTCAAATAAATCTAGAGGATAGTGATAATGATCTTTTAGGTGTCATGATGGAGGTAAATGATATTAAAGGGGTTGTGTTTGGTATGAAATCATAATTTTTTTCTATCCTGGATGGTTTTCTGGGTATGTTATAGGTTTCTTCATAGGATATAATCAAAGATAATGTCAAGGAAGAAGTGAAAGACTTTTTTAGAGACTAGACACATAATAGGGAAACCAATTCTTCTAATGTTTTTCTTATTACACATGTAAAGTAACCCACAATTCTCAACTATTGAAGGATGATATTATTATTCTATTTCAACTACATGATTCTCAACTACCTATTGACCATAAGGCTCAACTATTAGATTCCATGGTTTATTTTAGAGGGTAAACATAGTTTTATATAGGGTAGGATTGTCCTAGGGGTGATTGAAATTTCTATGTATTTGGTGGATGATCTAAAAAAATGACTTTGGTGTCCAATATCCTAATTAAGAGGAAATAAACAAAGAATGTGATAGATTAAAATATTGGTTAATCATCAAGGTTATGTTGAATTTTTGATTTAATGAATGGGTTTTTGATCTTTTTTTTTCGAGATGTTTTCCATCTTCCAAGAATTTTATTTCTATCTTGGTGAGTATTTTTTTAATTTTTTATGTTTATTCGTGGTTTAAGAAAGTGTGATCCCATGTAAACAAATATTTTCATAAGGGCATCGAATGTTATTAGTATAAATATTAAAAGTGCCATTGTGGAGGGGATGATTCTACCTTCTTGGAATAGGCTTGGCGATTATATTCTTTGTCACCATATATTAAAAGATGATATGATTTTATTTATTACTCGATGGTAGAGATCAATCACATATTTCAAGACATGTTTAGAAAATTATGGTAATTTGAGTAGTCATCGGATTAATCAGGAGAATATTATTGTTTTCATTTTGAAGAAGTTCTTGAAAAATCATTTTATTATATTAGGGACACACCAAGCATGCATATATGCGATCTACTAGTGAAATATATGGGCACCCCCAGCCTGATGAATGTTTTATTAATTCCAAAGGAACTAAAAGGTACTGTTGAGAGGATTGAAAAAAATAAGGATGAAGTTTATCTAGGTTGCCAATAAAAATGATTGGTTCCCTTGGGAATCATGGAAACATATGGAAAAATTAATTGATGAGGGTGGAATAAATTTGTAGAATATATCCAAATCTATGAAAATCATACAGCAGAAGCTTAGATGATATTTAATTGGAGGATATTATTATTAGGATGATTCATGTTGGATCATTATGGAATGAATTGGAGGATGTGGAATGGATGACCTAGGATAGTGTCGAATCTATCGAGATGAATCATTGATCACTTGGAGGTGCTATGTAATAATACCTGATGGATCTTTGTTCTCGGGGAGATCAATTAAAGGAAGTATAATTGGTTTGGTAACATTATCTTCTTTCTAGGCTATATAGTTTTGAACATTTCATTCAGGGAAGAATGTATTTTCCCTTCATTAATTTCTGAGACTCTAAATCAATAAAATAAAGAACATTATGATAATATATGTCGTATGGATGAACCCGCCTCTCACACTTTTTAGATTCCTCCTCTGGATGGTTCTATTACAATGATTACGATGTAATTATTAATGAAGTTAGGGATAAATATGAGTGGAAAATGAGGCCCTGGTGCAAGAAGAACCCTCCCGAGATGTGAATACATATTTTCAATTGGAGACAACATGATCTACCCACAAAGGCTAACATCCAAGAGAGAGGTATATTCATAACATTGATATGTTGATGTTGTTCTCATCCTATTTATAAAACTATATGAAACTTATTATTTTGAATTAGAATAGGCTCTTTACATCTAGAATTTTATTGTCCAAGGCATGTGGTTGTATAGAATTGGGAGGTCAATTTATGATTACATTGTGACCTGGATTCATGGACTAGGACAACATGGTATTGATGATGATGTTCAGAGTATCACATTAAATATTTCATTTTAGGTTATTTGGGGGGATCCTTTAGAGGTGCAAGAGGGTAAGTGTTATGTTCAATTATTCTTCCAAAGTTTGTATTAAATCATTTCTGGGTGAGATATGCACGCTCTTGAAAGGTGGAGGGAGATCGGTTCTATTATGTATTTTTCTTCCAAGCATTGAAAATGAAAAGGTATAGGTACGTGGTTGTGGATTGGGGAGGTGGGTAAAATGTAATCCACCCAGATCAGGCCTCAAATTGATTGTCGATGCCTTGTGTTTGCCTTGGGAGATGAAAGGAGGAGTTCTAGATCAATATAGAAGGGGTTCAATGATCTATTATTTCAGAGCATAGTACGGAACATCTAATTCAATAGGTGAAGAAGCGAGATCATTTTCTAGTGGTATTTCTTTGTGAAGATTCTTCTATATTGACATCAAGAAGATTGAGTCATATTTCAAAGAATTAGTTCATCTTTTACAGAGTATGATAATTACTCCATGAGAATTGGTTTATTTCATTTAAAAGGAAATTATGTTCTTGTACAAATGCATTGATGTTTATCACACTTTGAGGGAGTGAATTTCGTAGCATATGATTTGGCCTATAAATGGAATTCTAGAGAGTTTATTACTTTTTATTTCCCATATAGTTCCTTACCTAATGATTGTAATCTTATTGTAAGATATTATGTACTCGGTCAGAATAACATTCACCCCCCATGATCTGGGGACCCACTCTAATTCTTATTAAAACATTTATTCCAGTAACCTTTCTCTTATCCTTCGTTTATGTAAAATGTGACGTTTTAGAATTGTGGTAACATTAGAATTATTTATCTCCATTCCATCTAGGTAACCTTACATGGTTTATTATGCATAACACGAATATAATTATGAAGGATTTGGAATATAATACAACATCTATG
This sequence comes from Viscum album, assembly GCA_963277665.1. Taxonomy (NCBI): domain Eukaryota; kingdom Viridiplantae; phylum Streptophyta; class Magnoliopsida; order Santalales; family Viscaceae; genus Viscum; species Viscum album. The sequence goes on along the minus strand of OY728159.1, from coordinate 206,230,628 downwards.
TATCCACATAGAGGTATAGAAAGGGTGGAATGATATTGAGAATGTTAAAACAAAGGTGGTCGAAAATTCAAGACATTGACTCATTCCCTCAAGTATAGGTAATGAAAATACCTCTCATTCTTCCATATCACACACCTATCTTAGTAAAAAAATAAGAGAGAGAACAACATGATATCTTTTTTCTTCTATTTTACATTCAATGATTACGATAAGGTTTCCCCAATGATAGTGCGATACTTTTGGGTGAAACTAGTGAGAGTATATTCATGTGTGGGATTTTATGACAACGTAAAATAGATAAAGACTCATTTGGTGTTGTGTAATTATAAAATAATAATAATGAATTTATATTGGATGGGTTAATGAAATATTTTTTAATGTTTAAGGGGGGAAACGAGATAGTTGGAAACATAGTTATTCCATGATTTAGACTAGAAATGAACCAGTTTTTTGAAAAAACTTTTTTAAATATAATGAGTGGTGAGGTAAAGGTCAAGAGAACTCATGCTCGGGGAAGGGGATAGAAATAATTTCTTCTGTTAATATTATATTAATCAAAGGATGTTTTTCATTAGTAACAACCATTTTATTGAGGATGTATCTTACATGAGAGATGTGGAAGTGATATGATATCTTTTAGAGAAGTATTTTGATGACCCCCTAGTGGTATCATCTAATGATGGCCAGAATATGTGTTCAGTGGGTGTATAAATGAATCCTTTCTTAAATACATACCCATGATGGTGGAGGATAAGGAAAATGAATAATTGTGGATATTCTAGGAGATATGGTGATCAATGATTACCTTCATATCATGACCCATTAAAGTGAATCTATTCCAAATATTTTCCCATGTTATTTAATGTGGTTAGATAGGATGTGAAAGGAATTCATGTGATAGAAAATGTTCTGAACATTATTCATGGAGGAGAACACGCTAAAGTGTTTTCACCTCAATGTTTGTTCAAATTACAAAATTGAATGATCTGATTATGCTCATCCAGTATAAGAAAAAATTTATTTGTACTTTCTCCAACATGATTATCAATAATGATATTAATAGAAGTCATGGTTGAATTCTTCAAAAGGTTATCTTGAAATAAAACCATGAAATCATGAATGGTCAAAGCATCCAGGGTGTGATTCAGATTTCCATTCATAATGTAGATGAAATTAACAAGAATTCACTTAGATCCAAAATTTTGATCATGTTGGATATGGAAAAGGCTTATAATTGAATATATCTAGGATATTTTCTAAAGGTTATGAGGAAATTAAATTTCACTAAGTGGCTTTTCACCTTTATTTTTAGTTATTACACATCATTTTGTCTATCAGTTTGGATTATGGGGTGGTACTTTAGTTTCATCAATTTAGATTAGGGTTTTAGGTAGGGTGATCCAATATTTTGATGTTTTTTATCCAATAACAATAGTAATTTACAAGAAATATAAAATGTAAAATGTTGAGGGGACAGATCCTTGTGTTTATAAAAAGGTTTGGGATGGGTGTTGTTTCTCACAGTAGGATTACTGATGAGATGTTATTGTTAATTAATTAATGTCAAATATCTCTATATGTATTCATAAAAAAATTTAAAATCTATGAAAATTAGAGTTGGTTGTGTATACATAAAATAAATATTAATGTTTATATACCTAAATCCTAGTTGATACAATATAGTAAAAATTTCTAACAGAAGGTGGGTATTATAGGAATAAAATAATGATGTAGTAAAATGGTGTTCCAATATATGATAGTGAAATAATTATATTTTATTAAACATCTTCAATAAGATCACATCTCAAATGTATAAATAAAATAATTGGTTCACCTCATTCAGGGGTAGGATCACCCCAGTTAACAACATTGTTACATCAACAATGATTCATGTTTTGTCCATAATGAAGGCATTAATAGGTACAATATCACATGTTGAAAAAATAATGGGAGAATTATTATGGTAAAAAGGATGGGGAAAATCAATTCAACTCAAGGAATAGGTTAGAGAGGCTAGTAGTAGATGGAGGTGTGTACATATGGAATATGTATGAGGTCATGTAGTGGATGATGGTGAATCTGGATTGAGATATTATAAAATAGAAGTATTTATGGGAAAATATTATGAATAATTATTATGGAGACTAATTAGAATGTTGAGTGAAGGGAATACATAGGGGAGAAGGTCTAGAATGACATATTATATATTATTTAATAATTCTGAAAGGTAAGGTTCATTGAGTTGCTGGGTGGGGTGACATTAGAAATTAGAAGGATAATTGGGCTGGTCACTTCCTTTTCATTCTTCGGTTCCCAAACTTGGATTCACCATTAAATCATGTGAGAGTTCATCCCAAAATTATTAATTCTTATATTGATTATGAACACACGATTCATTATATTAGTATTAAACTAGAGGATGAGACTGAATAGTATGTTCTCTAGTAGTTGGCTATATTCCTATTTAGTGTATGGTTGTTTTTTCCCAATCAAGTTTTAAACTATTATGTAAGAATGATTTGATGCAAAGATATCATAGTGAAGATGAACTACCAATTCTAGAGGGTATGAAATATGGATATCACAATGAATGAAAATTTTTGAGAAAAGTAATCTACATTACCTCATTCTATCTATGTTTTGAAGTTCCAATTGGGTAATTCACTCAGATTTTATTTTTCTAAGAGAAAATGGGAATGATTCATTTGGGATAATGATTTAAAACATCTGGATATCGAGGTTAATGAGGATTAATACATGATATTCTTTCAACATGGTTTTAGGGGGGGTGGGGTAAGAGGATCAATATCCTTTGGATGTTGTGCACAATAGATTGTTGAGTGATCTTGGAGGAAAAGAAATATAATTCATGAAGGTACATGATGCTCTAAAAATTTCATACCTATTTCAGTGTATTTTAATATGGTTGATCATGGATCTATCATCCATATTGAAATGAAATGGTTTCTAGCCTGGTGATTCTGCCAAGAAATTTTTAAACATATCCATCTGATCTACCCTATAATGGTGGATCAAATGAAGTCAACCTAGCATATGTATGGAGTTTAATGTTTTTAGATCTTATAGTCTTGTTATTTGAGAGGAGATTAATTCATCTGAAATTTGGTTGGTTCCACCATTATTTTTATTAACAAATTTTATGGTTTGGTTAGTCTCTTTGGGGTGGGGAGATGAGCTATGTATAATATTGTATCTATATACAGGCTCTTCATCATCAATATTGCATCGGTGGAGTCAGAATCCAAACTTTTAGTTGGTTTCCTCGTACATAATTCAATAAACCCATGGTATTTATTGTATCACATCAAGAAGTGAAATATTATTATCATCCATAGAATAGATTTCATCCATACATGGAGGGATGGGAACTTCATGAACAATATTTTGTCTTGAAGAGGGAACCATGACAGTAATATCATCATTATATATATATTGGAGATAAAACTCATTATTATAGAATCATAATTATGGTAGAATATTTATGTTATCATCACATTAGACATCCCCGAGCTTCTATTCCTTCCTAAATAAAAAGGTAATAATTAGTGAGTGAAATTCATTTAACATTGATTGGTTAATATATAATTACCTACTATTTGTATTTTCTATATTTAGGTCAATGCCTCCTATTAGGTTTTTATACCCTCGATAGTGGTTACCAACATATTTCCTATTAGGGACTTGCTTTTAGGGTAACACCAGCTATTCATTACTAGAAAATGAGGTGTACTAGTATATGGGGGTCATGACTATGTGGTATCAAAGCTGGTTATTGAGAGATAGGCTGGATATTAGAGTTAGGAATAGGTGATGAATCTATGAAATGTTTAGTGAAATAGTAATAATCAAGCCTATATTGTGATATAGACTAATGAAACTGAATAGGAAATTGATATTTTAGGCAACCTATGATATGATTAAAAGAAATTAACAACCTACTAATTGTTTTAGGAAAGCATTTTACCACTTCATGGATTACCGTATCGATAAACGTGATGAGATTCATTCTCCATAATAATGATTCAAGAATAATTCTCATTTTATGATTACAAATATTGTTTATGAAATTAATATCATTATAGATGTGAATAAAATACACCCTATCCATAAAAAAATTGTCTTACGTAACAAATAATATAAATGAAAATGAATTAGTTAACACCCGGAACAATGATATTACTAAAATATTATTAACAAAGAAATATTATAAGATCATATATGATATCATATTTAGGTATGTGGTTATTGTATAATTTAAAAACAATGACTTAACTATTATACAGGAGGTTAACGTACCATCTTCTAAAGAAAAGTACAAGGTAAATGTATATTCTTCAATCTCTTTATTATCTATGGTTGTTTATATGTGAGTATCTAATAGAAACTCTTTATCATCCACATATGTGTTTCGTAAAAATGAATTTCAAAACATTTTTATTATTACTAGACTATGGTTTAATGTCATTTATACCCTTGTTTTAATTTTTATAAAATGGTTTGAAAGGAATATTTTCATTGTTTTATAAACATTTTACATTACAAACTTTTTTAAAAATTAATGTAAGGATGTTTTTTAACTTATATGGTGGGTGTGGATATATTTTCTCATTAAAAATCCATTGAATTATTCCCTAAAACATTAAAAAATATTTTTAAAATAAATGTTTTCTTTTAAAAATATGCGACTTTTATATGATTTCAAAATTGAAAGAGATATTTCTCTCAATTAGTTTTGATTTCATCAATGTAAGCATCCTTTGATGGATTTTACACTTGTTTGAATTTGATTTATTATGATATAGTATTCAATATTGTATTGAAGGTTTTATAATATGTTTGACTTTGGATGTTTTATTTGTATACCATTCATTGTTTATGGTTACAATTTTAACTTTTCATATGATAGTTAAAACATGAATGTTTATGTTATATATCAACCTTTTCATATAAAGAATGCATTGGACATAGTAAGTGATGGGTGGAGCCCTATATAGCTTCTCTATGCATTGGTAGGTCTCATGAGAAAAACTATTGTCTTGGCACAATGCCTTGAAAAAATCTTATTTGTAGTTTTGGCAAGATGCCTCGACTATGTAGTTATGATGTTCAACATTATGAATTCCATCATTATGAAATTAACTATTGATATTACATGTGATTAATTGACTAGTAGAATATCCATGTGATTAAGTAAATGTAATTATTTTATTTATCTTTTCCATATTATGATGATGTGTAATTATAAAAGTATTTTGTTTTAGTCTTATACATTGCCTTAAATGGTTATGCTTATTTATGAAGGTTTCCGCTATATTGTTATCCTTACTAAGTGTCTGCGATGACCCCTTTCTTATGTTTTATTTTTCCTAGGATGAAAAGAAGTATATTATGATTGAACTTCAAGAATATGCTAACATATTTGAGTGTGTTAAAAAGGGGACACAATGTTGTAGTTTTTCCATTTCATAATGTAATTTAAGACTTATGTATGTATCTAGTACTTCCATGGATACTAAACTTATTGGCCTTTTAGACTTGATATCTTCTAATCATGCCAATGTTATGTAATAATGTACCAACTCTGGGTAACTATGGTCGAGGTGCTACAATTTCTATTAGATGATGTTTAGTACAGAACCTGGAAGCTAGATTTAGAAACAATCTGATTAGAGAACATTAACCTAAGATAGAATTTGAAGATTAGAACTGAATAACTTCCTAGAATTTTGGTTATGTAGTTATTTGTGTATTTTTTGAGAAATACATCCCTGTATGGATACGAGCAGGTAGATGAGGCTCTGAAAAAAATGTACCTAAGACTGAAAACTCTAACAAGGAGTTTCAGGCATGACCTTGTGTATCCTGGTACACGACAACGGGCCTTGCTACACTCTTGGTTACGAAACTCCCAGGGCATATGCTTAAGATAATTCACATTTTCTTTACAAACAATCAAGAAAGATTAATGATTAAATACAAACTCAAAGAATTTATTTATGATTATAGATTATATGCTTAAATTGTTCAATTTATGCTAGGTATTTTACAAGAATGGAATTGCATGTTGTGATTCATAAACGAATCTAGTTTATTCCATTGTTTATAAATAGTGCCTAGTGGAAGGAATGGAAATCGTATAAATGTATGCAATTCATGTAGGAATTTTATTCCTACTCAATATAATTATAGCGGAGATGGTGATTCAACTGGTTCTGAAAAAATTATTACCATACTGGGACAACTCACTCAGGTTATGAATAATAGCCATACCCATATGGAGCTCCCTGATCCACAATGTGGAGGATCAATGTAAGTTTTATTCATGATTTAATAACCACCAAACATTCAATGGGACTACAAATCCATTTCTTGCTAAGAAATGGATATGTTCCTTCGAGAAAATTTCTCATGCATTGGGGAGTAGTAAAAGGGAAAACATTTTCATGGCAGTTTACTGCCTCACTGGAGATTCAGATCAATTGTGGTCATTAATTAAAAACACAATAAAGGAAGAATAAGTATAAAATATGAAATGAAAGGAGTTTGAAGAACTTTTATTAGAAAAATAATTTCCTCGTGACCATCGAGCATATATGGAAGGACGGTTTCTGAGTCTGAGGTGAAAGGAGGATGAGAATGTTCCAGTGTATGAGTCTAACAATACAAGGTTAGAAAGGCATGAACCCAATTATATACATAACCCGCGGTGTAAGATTGATATGTTATTTATTGGGTTAAAACCCTTTCTCCATCGATCATTAGTCTCACAATCCTTCTCATCGTACTATGATATTGTATCATGTGCTATCAAAATAGAAAAAGAATTTTCTATATCTTATGACATTAAATCAAAACAAGGGAAGAAGAGATATATTGAACACTCTGGAAATGTAAATATGGGGAATAAGGGAAATTTGAATTCCCATAACGATGTAAATGTGGGAAGAAATACCCTGGTACTTGCCTAAACGGAATGAGAGTTTGTTACAAGTGTGGAGAAAAAGGCCACCAAGCTCGTGATTGCAAGGGAAAGAAAGCGGATATCATTTTTAAATGCTAAAATTGTAAAGAAATGGGGAATTATGTGAATGAATGTCCTAATAACTAGGTAAAATTAACTCAAAAAGGCCAAGGGAGCAAGGCCAAGATTATGCGATCACTAATGCTGAGGTTGAAGCTCTAAATGACATGGTGGAAGGTAATTTAATGGTTTCCTCAAATTTACCCAATTATTTATTTGATTCTGGATCATATCATTGTTTCATATCTTTCCAGTTTTCTAAGAAAATTATATATTTACAATTTGATTTATCAAAGGAATTTTCAGTCAGAACTCCTAAGGGAAGTATAATTGCAACAAGTTTTTTTGAATTAGGTCCCATTAGGGTATAGAAAAGGGCTTTATCTACTAATCTCATCATCATACCCATGATTGAATTTGATATAATGCTCAATATGGATTGGATTTTAGACCATGATGCAATAATTTATTATATGAAGAAGGAGGTTAAAATTTTATATTATAATAATGAGAACCTTATCTTTAGAGAAGAAATGTCACCATCTGATTCTTATCCAGATCCACCCCTAGTAGCTCTACTAAATTCAATTATTGGGGAGGAAGAGAGTGAAATAACTATTGGGGAGGAAAGGAATGTTCAAATAGAGGATATACCTATTGTGAAAGAATAATTTGATTTGTTTCCAAAATATTTTCCTAGACATCCTCTAGAATGATAAATTGAGTAATCCATTAATTTAATTCTTGGTTCAATGCCCATATCCATGAACCCTTATAGAATGGCCACTTTGGAATTAGTGGGAATAAATAAACAGCTAAAAGAATATAGTAATAAAGTATTTATTCTCCCTAGTGTTTCTCCATTGGGATCCCCTATAATTTTTGTTAAGAAGAAATATAGATCTATGAGGTTGTTCATTGACTACAAAGAGATCAATGATAAAAAATAAAGAACAAGCATCACCTACAACTCATTGATGATTTATTTGATTAAATTCATGGAGCACAATATTTTTCAAAGATTTTATTTCAATCTAGATATCATAAGTTGTGTGTGAATAAGGAATACATCCTAAAAGATGAATCTCAAACAAGGTATGGGAATTATAAGTTTACAACAATTCATTTTGGATTGACTAATGCACCCTCTTTCGTCATGGATATAACAAACCAAGTTTTCAAGTAATATCTTGATTACATTGTAGTTGTGTTTATTAATTATATCTTGGTTTACTCCAAAATCTATGAAGATCATGAAAATCACTTGCGCACTATTCTAAATACTCTTAGAAGAAATTAATTATATGGGATGTTTAGAAAATGTGAATTCTGGCTTCCGGAGATTACTTTTCTTGGACATATTTCTTAAAATGATGTAATCTTTGTTGATTCTTCTAATACAAGAGCAATATACTAATGGGTAGCACAGAAGAGTATAATCTAGGTGCATAGTTTTACTGGTATAGTAGGTTATTATCATAATTTTGTCTAGAATATTTCTCGACTGGCTAACCCATTAACCAAGATTAGACATAAAAGGGTTAAATTTGTTTGAAAAAAAGAGTGTGAATAATGTTTTGAAGAATTGAAGAGATGATTAGTCAATGATATTTTCTTGAATCTATCATTGGGGAATAATGGGTTTGTTATTTATAGGGATGCTTCAAAGAATGTAATTGGTTGTTTCCTTATGCAGAATGATAGAGTTATTTCCCATTCACCATGACAACTAGAAATTCATGAAAAAAATCCCACTCCTGATATTGAGTTAGAATATGTAATCTTTACTTTGAATTTTTGGAGACACTATCTCTATGGTGAAAAATGTGTGATATATATCGATCACAAGAGTTTGTAGTATATTTTCTCAGAAAAATAACTCCACATGAGGCAAAGACGATGATTTGAACTACTCAAAGATTATGATATCACTATACACAACCACTCGGGGAAGGAAAATAAGGTGGTAGATGCTTTGAGTAGAAATGATCACGGAGTTTTGAACAATATGAGAGTTTAAAGAGATCTTATGTTCATAGATCTAGTAAATATGTATATGTGACTAAGCATGGAAGGTGAAACATCAATAATTTTTCAAATGGTTTCCAAAACATCTATACTAGAAAGGATATAAATTTCTCATACTAATGATGAATAGTTTCAAAAGAAAATTAATGCTATGAATGGTGGTTGATTTATTAACATCGTATATAAAAATTTAATTTTGAAATTTGGGAAGAGACTTTGTATTCTTGATATACCTGATCTAAAATGGGAATTGTTGGATGATGCCCATAGCTCCAATTCCTCTATACACCCTAGCTGCACTAAGATTTATAGAGATTTGAAGGAACATTTTTGGTGGGATAACATGAGGAGGGATATTTCTGATTATGTGTCAATATATATGGTTTGTCAAAAGGTGAAGGATGGAAGACAACATCCAAGGGGAGTCATGCAACCTCTTCCCATACCTGAGTGTAAATTTGATGATATTACAATGGAATTTGTCATTGGGCTACCAAATAATCCTATAAGGAATGATGCAATATGTGTCATTGTTGATCGTTTTACCAATTCATCACATTTTCTTGCTATAAGAGAGGATTTACCACTTGAACATTTATCAAGAATATATATTAATGAAGTTTTAAGGATTCATGTAGTACCCCTATTTATTGTTTCTAATCGTGATCCCCATTTTACATCCAGATTAGTGGAAAGTCTATAGAAGGCCTGGGATACAGAACTTCATTTGAGCACTGCCTATAACCCTCAAACTGATGGATAATCCGAACAAACTATTCAAACCTTAGAAGACATGTCGAGTTCTTGCTCACTTGACTTTCAAGTTATATTGGATCAATATTTACTTCCGGTATAATTTTCCTATAATAATTTATTCCATTAAAGTATTCATTTGGAACCATATGAAGCATTATATGGAAAGATATGTTGCACACCGACTTGTTGGGAAGATGTTGGTGAAAGAAAATTCATAGGCTGAAAACATGATATGAACATAATAGAAAAGGTGAAGATTATCTAAACCCACATCAAAGCAGCTCAATGTAGAAAAAAGAGCTATGATGATAAAAAAAGGAAGGATTTGGAATTTCAAGTAGGTGATCTTGTTTTATTTACGGTATCTATATTAAATGGTGCTTTAAAATTCAGTAAGAAGGGAAAATTAAGTCCCCAGAACATCAGGCATTTTGAAATTATAGAAAGAATTGGAGTTGTAGCTTAACATTTAGCAATGCTTCCAATTATCTCCAAAGATCATGATGTGTTCAACGCATCACTGTTGATAAAATAGATCATCAACCCAACGAATGTACTCACCTATGAAAAAATTGAACTGGAACCCGATCAGTTTTATTTTGAAGAGCTTGTCATGATTCTTGACACTAGAGAACAAGTTTCAGGGAATAGGAAGACTCGTCTGGTTTTATGGAGAAACCATAAGATGAAAGTGGCAACATGGGAACCTGAGGAACAAATGATGAAGAACCACCATAATCCTTTTATGCAGTGTTATTCTAGAAATTTTGAGGATGAAATTATTTAATGTAAGGAAAAATGTAACCCCCCAAGATTCCATAGTACGTTTCTCTTTGAATAATACAATATCTTACGTTGTATGAAACATTGAGTTCCATCACACCATGACCAATCAAACTAGACATTAGGAATAGTAAAACCCAATTTTGGAAAATATATAAATTTTATTTTTCGAAATGGACTTCATTTTGTTATTCGGAATATCAAAATTATCTTAGGGTGATTTTTTTGTATTTTTGGAAATCTATCAATTTTTATGAATAGTGAAAAAATTGCATTATTATTTACATAATACCTATATAAGTTCAATGAAATTAATTGGATTGATTTTCTAATAATGTTAGATGTATAAAATTTTAATGAATGTTTTTAATGTCTTTTACACAACTTCAAGGCACACTAGAAACTTTTCATAAAACGTAATTTTACCGCTTTTGTGAATTGAATTTCAAATATCAGAGAGACATGGTTGACACAAGTGAGTAAAATTTGGTTCAATAAGATGATTTTTTTGTGAATAATTAATTTTGAATTTTGTTAACCACAATTAAAAGTTAATAGGGAAATTAAAGATAAAAATGATATTATAATTACCCTAACACATGTACTAATTCTATTGGATAAGTGTTTTTCGACCAAAATCAACCTTAGGAATAAAATATGACCATTTTCGTCCACTTGTATCAGATTAGGATATATATTAATATTCAATTTAAAGAAGAGTTAAAAGTGTTCAATTAAATGTTTAATAACTAAACCATTTTTAATATAGGGTTATACATAAGATATATTTGACTATAAATATTCATTAGAAACTAAAAATATTTCCTATATAATGGTATTTTATTTATAATTGTTAGATTTTAAATAATTAAATATATTTATGACACATTGATGATGCATTAATTACCTTTATATTGAAAGATTTAAATAATTGATATTATAAATATTAATGTGATTATAAATTGAGTCTTTTGATGTATTCCATGAATTTTATAGGTTAATATCAAATGTTATGTTTGATTAAATAATTCTTTTTCAAAGTGATAAAGTTGTTATCACATTCATAAATAATACCATATAGTGACAAAATTGACATAAATGAGTTTTTAAAACAAATACTATATTATTAGATGATATAATATTCATACAAATCTGAGGATCAACCAAATGACTTAGGTATGGTTCAATATATCAATAAATAACCACTTGGGGTTCTTTTGGATTTTAGAGTATTTTTATTAACCATTATTTATAATAATACAAGAATACAAAGTAAAAGTTAAACTATTTAACTAAGAGTTAAATCTAAAATATAAGGTTAATTTGGTGACCTAAACCTATATAAAACCTATTGGTTGAGAGTTTTTCGACCCAGAACCACCATATCCTTGTAATAAATCATTTTGGATCCATTATAAAATAAATATGATTGCATAATAAAATAATATTTCAAGGTTTTCTTAAAGTGACCATCACCTCTCTTATAAAAGGGTACTTCAACTTCTCTAAAAATCACAACTCCAAAGACATTTGGCTCAGCCTAACCCTGCTCAAATATCCTCCCAACTACCCTAACATCAACATAGAGGCCTTACTTTGATCAGAATCCAACCTAAGGATCCATTTTGATCAAATCAGAAGGAAACACCTGAAGAAGAGGTAGTAATTTCATCACTACTTTAAATGTTTTTTTTCTTCTTACACTTCCCCTTTCTTTGTTGTTTTTATACCAAAATAATAAATCTAGTAACTTATAAATACTATGATGTTATTATAAATATTTTACAACCATTTTCATTATTCTATCCATCCTATGAATGAAAAAAGTCACCATATGTGCGTACATACAGCTTACCGTCTCCACATCGTGGTGTAGTTTGTTATTCAACACTTCATTATTTGTATCGGTATAATAATGAGTATAATTGTTTTAAATAATAAATAAAACATGTTAATAATTTTTTATATATTATATACCATCCAATTACAAACTATTTCACCATCAATAGAATGATAGTTTCGCTTGTCCGTATATACGGATTACCGTCTCCACAAACGCGATGAGATTTATTCTCCATAATAATCATTAAAGAATAATTTTTATTTTATGATTAAAAATAATTTTTAAGAACATAATATCATTATGTATATGAATAAAATACATCATATCCTTAAAAAACATGGATTACGTAACAAATCATATAATGGAAAACAAATTAGTTAACACCCGAAACAACGACACTACTAAAATACTATTAGCAAATCATTATTAGAAGATCATATAAGATATCATATTTATATATGTGGTTCTTCTATAATTTAATAACAATTATTTAACTATTACACATTATGTTAAATTACCTCTGACCATGGAAAAGTACACGGTAAGAGTTTATTCTCCAATCACTTCATTAGCCGAGGTTGTTTATATGTGAGTATCTACTGGGACATCTTTATCATCCACATCTGTGTTTATAACAAATTTAATTCAAAACATTTTTACTATTTTTTAGACTATGGGTTAATTTAATTTATACCCTTTTTTTACTTTTTAAAAAATTGTCTTAAAGGAATCTTTTCATTGTTTTCCAAACAAGTTACTTTATAACCTTTTTGATAAATTAAGGTACAATTTTTTTAACTTATATGAAGGGTGTGGCTATTTTCCGCAGTTATAACACATTCAAATATTCCCTTACAATAATATAAGAATATTTTTAAAAGAAATTTTTTCTATAATAATTATGTGAATTTTAAATGATTTCAAAATAGAAGGCTACATTTCTCTCAAACAGTTTTTATTTCATCTAGGTCAACAACCTTTGATAGATTTTACACTTGTTTGAAGTTGACTTGTTCTGATACAATATTCCATATTGTATTGTAGGTTTTTTGATATGTTTGACTGTATATTTGTTATTTTTATACCATTCATGGTTTATAGTTAATGTACTAACATTTTATTTGCTAGTTTTAATACAAATGTTTATGTTATGTTTCAACATTTGCATACGAGGAATGAATTGGACTTAGTAAGTGATGGTGGAGCCGGATATTTATTCTCAATGCATCGTTAGGTATCATTAGAAAAACTAGTGTCTTGTCACAAGGCCCTGAAAAAATATTATTTGTAGTCATGGAATGAGGCCTTGACTATATGGTTATGATGTCTGACATTATGTATTCCATCACTATGAAATTAAGTATTGATATTACATTTGATTATTCGAATAGTAGAATATCAATGTGAATATGTAAAGGTCGTTATTTGATTTAACTTTTCTATATTATGATGAAGTTTAGTTTTAAAAGGCTTGTGTTTTAGTCTTATACATTACCTTAAATGTCTATGGTTATTTATGAATGTTTCCGATATGTTGTTATCCTTACTGATAATCTGAGATTACCCCTTTATTATGTATTATTTTTCCCAATATACGAAGAAGTATATTATGATTGACCTACAGGAATAGGCTAAGGGATATTAGTGTGTCTAAAAGGGGATGCAATGTTGTTTTTTTCCATTTAATAATGTAATGTAAAACTTATGTTTGTATTTAGTACTTCCAAGGCTACTAAACTAATGAGTCTTTTGAACATAGTCTCTTGTGATCATGCTAATGTTATGTAATAATGCACTGAATCTGGGTAACTAGGGTCAGAGTATTACAACTAACACTAAACTGTGTTTCTAGATCATACTGTATACTTCTCTAAAATTTTAAGTTAAACACTAGATCCTGATATGATACAATTGATATTGGTAATCTATGAAATCTCGCCATATTCTTCATGTATATTTGAGTATGTTGATCAAGAGAAATATATTAAATAATTATACTGAAATGTGCTAACTTTTTGTAGTTTTCAAATAAAACAAAAAATGATTTTTCTCTTTATATGTTTTAGAGAGTATTATTGTTGAATCAATTGTAATGTTATCTCATTTCCATTATATATGGGTAATGGTTATAACATCCCTTTCGAATTATGTCTCTCAACTATAACATGATGACACACCTAACATCATGATACATACTATGAATTATATATTTTTGTGTTATCCTACAAAAATACTATATTATGGTCTCTATACATATTTTTACATCTATGATGAATTGAGAATGATAAACCACGAGTTTAATCCATCAACTCCATATTCATGTGTGTTTCTACGGGACATATATGCATTTTTATGACCATATATCTCTATAAATATTATATCTAAACTCAAGAATATATATTAATTTCTTCTATTGTGAAAAATTCTCTTTGTATGCTTCTTTAATACTCATATGGATGAATTCTTGAACAAAATTCAAGAAACATATTATTTCCCCCTTTCCTCTTGTTTTCAAGATGCACCATCTACAAATATTTAAATATTTGATCAATTTCAATTGTTATCATGGAAAAAATTACATCTTTATCTCATGGTGATTTCATTATCACAAATACTCATTTATGTTCACAAAAGGATAATTATGTTATTTTCAGTTATATATTTTAAACTCCATGTCATGTACTGGACAATCCATATAATGGATTAACGTATGTTTAGTGGAAACATGTTGGAATATTTTGATGTTAATGAAATATGTTAATTTATAAATCAAGGCCTTGTATTGATGTTTGGATCTCAATAAAATGATTTATAAGCAAGTAAAGGATGCACCACAAGATGGTGTAGAAGTGTATAGTGAATTAGATCCATAGCGTATAAAACCTACCATCCCATTCCATGTAAGAATAATATCCATGGAGAATAAGACCCTCCAATTAGATAGTAGTGTCTAAAAAAGTTCCTCATATAATTGGATTCCACCAAATTGTAAATTTAGAAGCACCAACTAGCTAGTAATATTTATAGAAGTGCATTAAGATCAATGAGACTCACTAACCATCTGTGAGGTGCACCTGGTAGCTAGTGTCATTGGCACATCTAATCCATGGAAACATTTATTATTGGTCAAAAATCCATTTATGTGTCCTTTTATATATTCAATGTAATTTAAAAATTCATGACCTTTTCCACCCCTTTGGGGGACTATAAAAGGAAGTCATTAGCATCATGGAAGTGTAACTCGATAACATGAGCACTTATTTGAACCATGATCCAAAATAAAAGCTCCATAGGATACTATCATAAACCAGTATTCAATTATATATAATGTTTAGGTGATTGAACCAATATACTATGTAAATAAATCATCCAAATGAGATTACGGAGTAATTTTGAAATGGGGTTGTGGAAAAAAACCTTATTCTTCTCATTTAATTCTTCAATGGATTCTAAATTTATACATTTGAGGAACCGATTCCTTTTCTACTGATGAATCTCAATAGGTTTATCATAAATCATAATTATTAGGGACACAATTCTTTATCAACACAATGATCAATCGAGTAATAATATTGGCTTCTCAATATGAGGTGTTGAGACATAAGGGTTCACAGAGAGTGATTAATTTACACTATATCAAGTTCTGTTACGTCATTTCACATAGATACGAATAATTTTATAATAATGATATGATCATTTTATATTGTTCTTACTCACATTATTTATATGTTTCATATTTAACAATCACCACTATATTGTTTTTTTTGTATTATGGGTTTATAATTTCAAAATAATTTTAATGTTGAATTTTTCTTTTCTCTTTGATTTAAATTTTAAAAATATATACTCCCCGTTTCTTTATACATAATCCAACAATTGTAATCATTTGTAATTTTATTTTTATTAAAAATTGATTTTTTTTCAAATAAATAAATTCATTATTAGTCATAAATGATTTAAAAGTATGATTTTAGGATTACATATAAATCTTATTCAAAAGCTCTTAATTCATATTTTAAAAATTAATCGTATTGAAAATATAAAAAATCAACTTTTCTTAGTGGAATTAGTTACCCTATATAAAAAATGTATATACATGAATTCAATCTGACTAAATAACTTGGTGATAAATGGTATCTCGGTGACATTAAAAACTATGAAAATAATTTAAAATCTATGAACTATTTATATTTTGGTCTTGATCGATATGAATTTAATAATGTTTCTTCATGTAAAACAGCTCATTTAATTTGTAAAATGGTAGAATCTACACATTTAGTCATGCATAAAAATAAATAAGTTATATTTGATATGTTCCAAAAATATTTTCAATGATTTATCTTGCATGATAATGAGTACAAAACTAGTATGTTGACACACTTCACTAAAAATTTTAGTATTCAAATACTCTTTTGTGATGATTTATATATATGAAAATCAGTGAAAAATATAAATTTTGTCCTAAAACTAAAATTAAAACCCAATTAATTCCCCATATAATAAGAAAACCATTTGAATAAACTGTATAATCAAGAAATAAAAAAATCATCACAGTAATATGGAATTATTATAAAGAAAAAAATATAAGGCTGAATCTAGAATAATTAATAATGTAGAGAAAAAATATAATTTTTAAAGATACCAAGGATGACTCATCCATATAAGAAGTAAATGTTATTCTTTACTCTACAAGAACATGAAAAAATTCATTGAGAAGTTAAAATTTAGCAACTAATCCATTAAATCAAATCAAAGAGTATAACCGAAAGGGACATGGTAAGAATTTTAAAAAATCACATAAAGAAATAATTACCCTTGTAAGAAAAATGAAGTTAATGGAAATAAAAAAGGTTATTAGGATCTCAATGATTCAATGTGGAGTGTAATTGAAGACCATGTAGACAAAACTCCATCAGTTTATTCAAGATTTTCAAGTGGAAAGTTCCTTATAGAACATGTTGATGAAGACATTAATTTTTTCCCCTCTTCATAATAATTCATATTCCACATATTCTCTTAATTCCCCCCTCTTGATCATATTATTTCTCCTAAAGTCACCCTAATTATGAAGATATATCTTACACTTATTATTAGATAGAAAATGGTTTTCATATTATCAATTCATATTATAAATAACTTCATATACAATGTATTAAATTTCTAAATAAAAAATAATAACACTAAAAATTAAATGATATAATATTTTCTAAAAAATAGAAATTATATCTCCTGATTTTGAATCAAATGGATGCAAATAATCTCAAATTAAAAATCAATGATCTCAGAAGTTCCCTATTGAAATCTACCAATGTTGAAAATTATCTAAATAAGTGTTTCCTCTATAAAAAATATAAAATAATTGGTTTTTCTTGGTTTCTAATATCATGAAACAACCCATGAACATGCATCATATAAAACATTAATAAAAGGTTTCAATCAACAATTGTTTTAAATTATTGAAAAGGATTCGATGATTAATTTATGAATGATATTGAAATAATTCATGATATGGGAGACCAAAATCAATTTATATCGCATAATAATTTTCCAAAATAAAATATCATACTAAAAAATTCATGATATCATAACCCTTATTAGATTAATTTAGAAGACCCATCACAATTTGGGTAGTAAAACCACATTAAATATTATTTTTTAATAAATTTTTTTATAAAAAATGCAAGAAGTATTATAATACCTATATAGTGGTTTCTAGATAAACATTTGTGCCATCATCTTGGGATTAAATCCAACCAACACACTAGAATAATGTCACATAACCTTTAGGATAACTCTAGATATAAGACAGTCGGTAGTGGTTCTACTTTTCAACTAAAATCATAAAAAAAATTATTATTAAAATGAATGAAACAAAATCTAAAAAACATTGGTTAATTCAGTTATAGTGGTTTTAAATTTTATTTATAAATTTATTTCAGTAATGTTTTTGAATCAAAAGAAAAAAATTTATTTATCACATAGCATTTTAAAAATATTTATACAATAAATTTTAAATATATCTCTAGACTGAACGTGAAATACTTTATTATGGAAGTAAGTCATTCATGGATTTGGAATATATTCATAGTCAATATAACACATACTAACTTTTCACACGCAATAATTATAAACTTGGATGATATTTTCCAAACTTTAATTTTAATTATGACATGGCTTGTGGGGAATTCCAAAATGCTAAGAAACCCAAATCATTTTTTAAATCTAAAATAAATATTCTCACTCAAAATATATTTAATTAGTTCATTTTCATTTATTCAAACAATATAGAATTTACCTTCAGTTTGTAAAATCATATAATTATCATATTGTTGATAAATTTATGTGATTTATATTTACTTACTTCTTATATCATAAAACTGATTATTGAAAATACATTATCAATTATTCTAAAAAAATTAACATATAAATGGTTTTATTATTATTTCAATTTAATGTGATCATTCAATAGAATTTTATAATGTTTAATTTTATTTTTTTTGGGTATGTCAAAATTTTATAATAGTTCATTTTGTAATCTATAAACACCTTAAAAAATGGTGCATTATAATATAAAAGTATAACTATATATGAAATTGCTCAAACCCATTTAAATGAATTTAATTATCCAAAATATTTTTTGGACGATTACATAAATACTTCATGGTTTATCAATAATCACATTTTTTAATACCTTTATTATAAAAGACCATAATGAACTATGTTAAAATGAAATACCTAAAGTATATTTTTTCAAAAAAATTATCTCAATTTTAGTATTCACAACACCAAGGAAAATCCTGGAAAATATGATTGAAAATATGATGAAATGATCATTCTTGGGTACTCCAAATCATGTAAGGGAAATGAAATCATTGAAAAAATAATTAAAATATTAGATGAAAGAAACCATGTTTTTATTGATAAAAATATTCTAAAACCTTTTTATAAAAATGTTTTTTAAAATCATGTTTTTAGAAACCTTCTCAATATAATGAATATGAAGATGAATAAAAAACACCATAAAATTAATTACCTAATTTTTTTGAAAATTATTAAGAACTTACCCTTTAAAATTTTCTTATATGTTATCATGAAGGAAGTAATAACAGAAGAGTTTTTGAAAATGAGGATGAAGACCATACCTTTTTTATCTCACATAGAACCTCTATATTTTGAAAATATCTTTACCAATGAAAATTTGGTTATTAACATTCAATAATAACTAAATCAATTCACTAAACCTGATGTATAGAATCAACTGGAAGGATATAATCATTGTCCCATAATATGATCTAAATGGGGTTTAATAATATGTTATATGATATTGGTAATCTAATTAATAATTTAACCCACTGTGAAGAAAAATTTTATAATCTTGAAAAAGGAATCGACTATGGTGATATATTTGTACAATTTTAATTATTTAAATCCATTATAATATTGATGGAATTAACCTCAAATTTTGATTTCCAAATAATTAAAATTTATGTTAAATGTTATATTTTAAATGGTTTTATTAACATAATTTTTTTTCTAAAATAACCACATGGTCTTAAAGATCCACTTCCTCCAAATCGTGTATGGAAAATAACTAAATATCTGTATGGATTAAAAAAACACCGCTACCAATTGTTTTTAAAGTATATAAATAATATTACACTTTTTTAAATAAATCTCAAAAGAGTTATTACAAGAAAAATGTTTCATTGATGAAGTTATTCTTATCTCTATCAATTTAACTATTTATTGGGAATTTTATGATTTGATAAAATGAATTCAAAACGAAACTTATGGTTGAAATAAAATTTATTCTTTTTTTTTCAAATTTATCAATGAGATTATTTTATTTTTTAGTCCTAGAAAAAAAATTGACCACTTAAGATTATTTTTCATTTATCATGATAGGATGTTAGTATTCACATGAGTACAAAATAAATGATAACATTGTATGAAGCCAGTTTTCTGAGTTAGAATATGATTTATAGAATTATGATAGGTATTATAATTTATCTTATAATTACTAGGATAGATATCATGTTCATTGTTAGATTTTATGCCTATATTTAGTCAAATCCCATTTAATCTCCTCTCAAATCTATTAAAATAATGTTTAATTATTTTAATGTAATTTAAAAAAAAATTCTCCAAAAAGATCCCATTTTCAGTTAACAATTTTCTAATCTGGTGATTTTGGAGGATAATAATAAAATAGGAAAATTATAAGTGCAGATGGCCACCTAATTGGAAAATATCTTCCCTCATAGTGAAGTAGAAAGTAAAAATATTTTTATCTTTCTTTAACTAAAGTGTAAAATATATTTATCAGGAGTTTTTTCACCAAAATGATTTTAGTAAAATGCTATTCTTTCATCTTTAGGATCAAATATGACTACGAATCTATTATATATAATAGAAATATCTCACCATAGTTCTCAAAATATCTTATCCCACACTCACACCCTAAATAAATTGTCCTAAAGTATTATTTCATCTGAGATAACTTAGAAAAATGCGATCTGTTAATTTTCTCTGTGAGAATGTAAAATAAATTCACTGATATATTCACTAATAAACATTCTCATTTTTATTTTAATTTCATTATCGATGAGTTAGAGATGGTCCTATTTTTGCACATTCTATTTTACCTTGACTATATTTAGAAACAATTTTATTTATTTTTCTTCTAATGTCTTTAATATATTTATTTATCTTTATAATTATTTTTTATATTTATTTTTCTATTTTATTTGAGCCTTAAATTTCAATTATGTTATCATTTGAGGGGGATCCCTACATTATTTTATAAAATTTTATTTGGGAGAGAATTATTTTTCTAATTAATATTAAAAAATACGTATTTGTAAATTTTAAATTCATACATTCCAAATAAAAGTACATTTATAATATTAATACAATCATTTAAATTAATTATTTTTAAATCATATATGAGAAATTATGTATATTCACTACATATTTTAAAAACTGTTTTTACCTATGTTAATTGAATAATAATTATTATTAAATATTATACATAGACTTATATCTAAAAATTGTTTTTATGTAACATCAATGAAATACCAAAGGATAATGATTTTGAGTTATGTTTTCACCATTAAAATATCTCATTTAAGATTCATTAAAGTATAAATAATTCATTAGTGGATTAAAAACTCTTTAATGAATTGAATATTATTGAAATGTTTGTAACAATTTTATTTTCATCTTTTTTTAATAACATTTACTTGTTTTCTATTTTTTATTTTTATTTTCATCTTTAATTTTTCTTTCTTTTTTCATTTTATTTATTCTTATATTATTAATCCCTTTATCCCTCTTAAAAAAAGTTTTCTCCTTCCCCTATTATCTTTATATCGTATTAAGTTTGGGTTTAAAGATAAAAAAAAATTTAAAAATTTATTTCTAAATTATCCTTTTCCTATCTTGAGTTTGTTTATCAAATATCTATTCTATTTTTAAAATATATTTTTAAATATATCAATAATTTCATAATCAAAATCTTTTCATATAATTTATCCTCCCTATATTTTTATTTGTTTTTCATAATCACTAATGAGGATATGTTTTTTGAATTTTAGGGGGAGTAGTTTCTATTATCATATAGGAAAAATTTTGTTTTATCCCAAAGGGAGAGATGTTTTCAAAAAGAAGAATTTTCATAAAATTGGTGTTATATGTTATCACAGAATTATTTCATAAAGATGAATTAATTTCATGAATTTATCAATGATAATTTACAACATTATATTATTAAATGCCCCATATAGTCATCTTCAATTATCTATTATATATGTTAACTCTTGATTTACAATTAACATATTTTTTTAATTGTCGGTGATCCAAAAAAAGGGGGTATATTTTTGTACCTGTCACGAACCAAATCTGGTTGCCGCCCAAACTGGCACCAAACCCAGCCCGTGACATGACCCGAAGGGCGTTCCCTATCCCCACGGGCTGGCACAAGTGCCCGGGTATCATTTATTTGGGTTTGGGAACGATTTACCCGAATATGAAGTCATAAACCATTAAAAACAATCAATAAACTGAATCTGAAAATTTATACCAAATGATGTTTAAACAAAAACCAGAACGGAATACATAGGTTTAGATTCAATACAAAAGGTCCAAAGACACAATGGAATAGAAACAAAACAGCCCCATGGACTCCACATGACAAGGGGTCATCACCCCCAAGTCGTCTCCACTACTCCGCCCCAAGGATGAGGACTAACACCCTGAACCGCCATCACCCTTAGCCTTTCCTTTACCTGGGTCAAAAAAAAGGTCTACTTACACCCAAGGGGTGTAAGTAGGGTGTGAGACTAAGACCAATAGGATACCACCCTATGATTCCAAGGTGCATGCAATACAAGGTGAAAAAGCAAGCAGTTTTAATATGCAATTAAAAGCGGTGAAAAATTCCACAAAATGAAACTTTTAATTGAAAACATTTTTCAAGATAAAACTTTCAGAATGTTAACACATTTAAATAGGAATATTAGATACTGTATTATAATTCCAAAGACACCCAAAAACAAGGGAAAATACCACAAATCCACTGAGCAACAAAGCCGGGAACAACCCTAGGCACTAGATAGTCTCAGGCCCCATGTACCTCGTACCTCAGTGTAATGTAACCATAGTAAAATCTTTTCTCGTGCACGAGCCACTAGTAGGGAACATACCCATAACCCAGTGGTCCCCAATCATCATCCACATAGTTTAGTTATAGTTGTCGTTATCCAAAGGCTAAGTGAAACAGGGACAAAACCCATCCGGTCCACTAGCCGTACTAGTACAAATCTGCCCCACCTAGGTACCCGGGCTTCCCCCTTTGTGCTCAACCAATTTCAGGATTTAACACACATCCATTTTAATTTAAAACACCACTACTGGTCACATACACCAAATACAATAGCTATCTCATTTTCTACCACTTAAAACACACAACAAACTCTTTGAATTTGAATAAATCAATTTCACAAAATCTCGTGTAGTTTTGCACACAAAACCCCTTGAGAAACCCACTTGTACATGATGTTCACAATTGTATGTTACCAAAACAGTAAAGGCAGCCCAATAAATATCAATTAAAACAAAAAATCAATTTTTGGGCATCCTTATGTTAATCAAGAAGTGTTATCTTTGTAAAACCTTCATTTTCACACAAAAGTGGAACCAAAACTTCACTTTCTTTACAAGCACAATTAAAACTCATTATTTGCAGCAATTACCAAAGGGGATAAACATTATAAACAGTATTTTATGCCTTATTACAGATTAATAAAAACAACTAAGTATTTATAGGGCATCCCCAAATAAACAAACAAAACACTTCTTTGGAAAATCCCCAATTTCACACCAAATTGGCATTTTAAATTCAATTGCAATGGAAAAATCATTAGAACCAATTTTTGTAGCAAAAATAAAATTATATAAATCTGAAAATATGATAAATACAGCATTCTAATACACAAATATTGCATCAACATTGGAATCACCTACCAAATCAAATGAAGCCATTGAATCCTTTGTGCGAAAACACAAACGCACCACCGCCGCACCTCAAGAAGGGTAGATCAAACTTAAAAAAAGAAAATTGGACCAAGAAAACCCAAGGTTAAACCTTAGGTTCGAACCCCTACCCACTGGTCATTGTTCACTTCAATAAAAAGGGAGGAAACCCTAAAAAATAGAATGAAACCCTAATTAATTTGAAAGGGGAAAAGAAATGGACAAACTTACTTGAAAAATCTAGAATGAATCTCCGCAAAACACTAGTATCTGAAATTTAAAACGGCCAAAACTAAGGGGATGATCTCACAAGAATTATTAGGTCATTTAGGAATTGGAATGGAGGGAAAAGATTAAGAATAGAAGGAGTTATGAAAGGATCAATTTACCTCTCCAAAATCTGGACGATTTATGAAATCCAGAGAGTTTCGACTATTTTTGAGACTCTATCGAGCTCCAAATTGTGGGAGAAGGGCATGGGGTCGCGCCTGGGGTTATTAGGGTCGCTAGGGAGGTGGAATCACCGAAAACTACATTTTAATGAATAAGATATTAATAAATTAATGAAACAATTTAAAACTGGAAAATGGGCCTTCGGGTTGGCCCAATTCTCAAATAAAAACAAAAATCCCCCATGATTATGGATTTATAAAGGCCCCAAATTAAAATTTGGGGTTAATATATCAGAGGATAACAATTAGGAGTTTGAATGAGTCAAAAATATTAAAAATTGAAAAAGTTATAAATGAAACAAAATTTATTTTTAAATCTGGAATTGGGCTCGCAGTTTGACCCAATTCATGAAAACTCACCTATTCTCAATAAAACCTTTGGAAACCACCAAAACAAATCATGAGTGGAAAATAAATTTAAAATAACCCTAAAATAGGTTACGTACGTGAAAATTCTCCCCACCTTGAAAACTTTCCGCCCTAGAAAGTCACAGCAAGGTCAAAGCAACAACCAAACCGAACTGAGAAACCAATAGGTACACCTTTGCCAGGTTTCACCCCCAAAGGTCAAAACACCTCCAGTGATCAATGATGGAAGGAATACTGTCAGAAACCAAACTTACACCACTTTCCTGAAAAATAATGTACATCCAGGATTTATCCCAAATGAAAACTCGTCAAATACAATCTGAACAATACTCAATCAATTTACCCAAAAAAACAACAACATTGAACAAGGTTACACTTCCCTACTATAACTAAACCATTGGGAACTCTCCAATATCAATGTTTACCCAATGAATATGTAGGTAGTTAGATATCTTCGAATGATAATACCTACTTCCCAGAAAAGTCCAAATAAAAAAAATATGTGTTACTCGTATGAAGAGACACAAATGGGCTCCCCACCATAAGAGACAACTTAAATTGTTTTCCCGAGACAGAATCAAGACACTAATAGTGGGAGGCCCAAACATACTCTCTAGTAAAAGGGATATACTTCCATTAAATGTTTATGAAGTAATATTCATGAGAATCATAGTGGGTCTCCCCACCATAAGAACTGACCATCTTAACAGACCAGCGTGGGCCGACACAGAAAGACCCAAAACGAAATAAAAGATTTAGGAAGGGCGCAGGATTAGTCTGCATGGTTTGGGAAACTGTGCACTAACTATGAATATAATTCTTTCTACATGGCTTCCTAGCACACGGCCACTACTAAACGTGCACAAACTATGTGCTCAACCATGACGAAACCATAGGTTTGAACACTTCCTATCTTTCACACCGAGGATATGAAATTTTACAAGGGTTTAAATGAACCTGTGATTTCCCCTGACTATGAGCCAGCTTCTCTCCGAGACCTATGGTTGGAGCTCAAATTATTGAAGCATCTTTGGCCTCGCAGTTAGTCTTCGGAAACCCACTAAATGAGAATTATTCTTTCGGTTCCACCAACAACTACACCGCAGTCCCAAATAAGTTTTCTAGACATAACACATTCCAAACTCACTTTACCTTATCCCGATATTTCACTGAAACAAGGGCTGAGAAGATACACACACATCACAACTTGTTTCTTCAGGTGAGAAACAATATATGTAAAGAACACCTACACTCACATTCCTCTAAAATAGATGATTTTGAAGTTTTTCCAAGGGAGACATTTTCCCAACATAACAGGGACTCTCGGAGGATTTCACGACTTTCACCTATATGGTCAATCGAGCACATGACATCATAAGGCATCACCGAACATGGCCATTGTGACTGATATAAACAATGCATGGAGAGGGACCTTATACAACATCCCCAAACAACACACAATTCTAGAATGTGGCCACAATATCCTATCGTGACCATATTTCCCACACCGGTGGCTTAACATGAATTAATGCATCAAAGAAACTTTGAAGAACCCAAAGGTCCTCTTAGACACCATCGAGACACTCATCCACACATACAACCAAAGAACACTTCCACCTTCGACAAATCATGAATCTTTAGAAACTAAGGTTTCTTTCAACCTTCCACAATAACTTTACCACTACAAGAGGATCCAAAAATCAACGAAATGAATGGGTGTAGACTCAATCAACAATGATCGATAAAATATTCCTTATATTGATCAACTGGAGGATTTTCAAATGGCGAAACAATATGGATTGCACTTCAGCTGTGCATTAACCCTTAATGGGGGCATACCTTATCCAATGAGAGAACCCAAGGACCCAACCAAGCTGGTCCATTAGTAAAAACATGCCTCAAACCAGATCCAAACACATGAAGGGAACCACCGTAAAGGCATCCCAAAACATTTTTCAAAAGAGACCACTAATCGTCCCTACAACACAGCTCACCGACCAAACACAAACCCAAAACACAGTTCAAACAGGAGGGGTTCTTGGACTCAAAACATCCCACAACATCAACATTATCAAAAACCCATAATAAAAACTATACCAAACTACTCATCAATACATCATGTTTTTCTTTAAAACTATTTCTTTGAAAACAAATGGTTCAGCGGTAAGCGCATCCACCAATGGTACCCCATGGGCCTTACACATGCATGTTTCTATGCCACACCAGGCACCCTCATCATTTCCATCCCGACACTCATCCAGTCATGTAATCAACCATCCCTCTTCCCATATAACCCCATGCATGTGGTTGCTCATGAAAATACCAAAGGTTAAAACAAAAATTCTTTCCACTTTTCAAAACCAAAATGGTCAACCAAAACATCCTTTTTCTCAAAACCGCTAACCACGAGATCAAATTCCAACTCACATCTTACAAAACTTTTCAGAAATGCACAACCATTTAAAAAAAATAACTCACTTTCAATATATTCACATCAATTTCAAAACATCTCATCCCATTAAATCACTATTTGATTGTTTAGAAAACTCTATTGTAAACACTTTTCAAAACCAACTTCAATATAGTTCTTGCTTTGAAAATAGGTGTAAAAACACCATTTTCCATTTCAAAACAATTATAAAAATTCAGTTCCACCATTTCATAAATCAATCCATTCATTATTTATTTGAAAATAATTTCAAAAAAAAATTATACTTCTTAAAACCAAGTCACATTAAAACCATGATGCCAAGATTTCAAAACTAAAGAACACTAGACAATGCGAGAGGAAACTGGTTTCAGTGGGTGAATTGAACATATGGTTGGCTGCCATATTCCAATCACTTCACTGTCACAGAGGGTGTTCTAGGGAATATCCCCGGCTCCACATGGCTTGCCAGACCCTGCGAGCTCATTGAGACCATTAACCCAACTCTCTTTTCATTTCCCCTAATCATCATCAAACCAAGAAAACCCAAAGACATAGACAAATCCCAACTTTCCCGGGCGACTTGAATCCTGAAATGAGGTGTGGTGATCAAGCAAACTACCCATAACCAGAATTACATGTCCCAACAATCATAACTCTAGACTATCCTGACTATTTCCCAAATAACATGACTCAAATGGAGCGAACCTCCTCTGATACCATTTTGTCACGAACCAAATCTGGTTGCCGCCCAAACTGGCACCAAACCCAGCCCGTGACATGACCAGAAGGACGTTCCCTATCCCCACGGGCTGGCACAAGTGCCCGGGTATCATTTATTTAGGTTTGGGAATTATTTACCCGAATATGGAGTCATAAACCATTAAAAACAATCAATAAACTGAATCTGAAAATTTATACCAAATGATGTTTAAACAAAAACCAGAATGGAATACATAGGTTTAGATTCAATACAAAAGGTCCAAAGACACAATGGAATAGAAACAAAACAGCCCCATGGACTCCACATGACAAGGGGTCATCACCCCCAAGTCGTCTCCACTACTCCGCCCCAAGGATGAGGACTAACACCCTGAACCGCCATCACCCTTAGCCTTTCCTTTACCTGGGTCAAAAAAAAGGTCTACTTACACCCAAGGGGTGTAAGTAGGGTGTGAGCCTAAGCCCAATAGGATACAACCCTATGATTCCAAGGTGCATGCAATACAAGGTGAAAAAGCAAGTAGTTTTAATATGCAATTAAAAGCGGTGAAAAATTCCACAAAATGAAACTTTTAATTGAAAACATTTTTCAAGATAAAACTTTCAGAATGTTAACACATTTAAATAGGAATATTAGATACTGCATTATAATTCCAAATACACCCAAAAACAAGGGCAAATACCACAAATCCACTGAGCAACAAAGCCGGGAACACCCCTAGGCACTAGATAGTCTCAGGCCCCATGTACCTCGTACCTCAGTGTAATGTAACCATAGTAAAATCCTTTCTCTTGCACGAGCCACTAGTAGGGAACATAAACATAACCTAGTGGTCCCCAATCATCATCCACATAGTTTAGTTAGAGTTGTCGTTATCCAAAGGCTAAGTGAAACAGGGACAAAACCCATCCGGTCCACTAGTCGTACTAGTACAAATCCGCCCCACCTAGGAACTCGGGCTTCCCCCTTTGTGCTCAAACAATTTCAGGATTTAACACACATCCATTTTAATTTAAAACACCACTACTGGTAACATACACCAAATACAGTAGCTATCTCATTTTCTACCACTTAAAACACACAACAAACTCTTTGAATTTGAATAAATCAATTTCACAAAATCTCGTGTAGTTTTGCACACAAAACCCCTTGAGAAACCCACTTGTACATGATGTTCACAATTGTGAGTAACCAAAACAGTAAAGGCATCCCAATAAATATCAATTAAAACAACAAATCAATTTTTGGGCATCCTTATGTTAATCAAGAAGTGTTATCTTTGTAAAACCTTCATTTTCACACAAAAGTGGAACCAAAACTTCACTTTCTTTACAAGCACAATTAAAACTCATTATTTGCAGCAATTACCAAAGGGGATAAACATTATAAACAGTATTTTATGCCTTATTACAGATCAATAAAAACAACTAAGTATTTATAGGGCATCCCCAAATAAACAAACAAAACACTTCTTTGGAAAACCCCCAATTTCACACCAAATTGGCATTTTAAATTCAATTGCAATGGAAACATCATTAGAACCAATTTTTGTAGCAATAATAAAATTATATAAATCTGAAAATATGATAAATACAGCATGCTAATACACAAAGATTGCATCAACATTGGAATCACCTACCAAATCAAATGAAGCCATTGAATCCTTTGTGCGAAAACACAAACGCACCACCGCCGCACCTCAAGAAGGGTAGATCAAACCTAAAAAAAGAAAATTGGACCAAGAAAACCCAAGGTTAAACCTTAGGTTCGAACCCCTACCCACTGGTCATTTTTCAATTCAATAAAAAGGGAGGAAACCCTAAAAAATAGAATGAAACCCTAATTAATTTGAAAGGGGAAAAGAAATGGACAATCTTACTTGAGAAATCTAGAATGAATCTCCCCAAAACACTAGTATCTGAAATTTAAAACGGCCAAACCTCAGGGGATGGTCTCACAAGAATCATTAGGTCATTTAGGAATTGGAATGGAGGGAAAAGATTAAGAATAGAAGGAGTTATGAAAGGATCAATTTACCTCTCCAAAATCTGGACGATTTCTGAAATCCAGAACGTTTCGACTATTTTCGCGACTCTATCGAGCTCCAAATTGTGGGAGGAGGGCATGGGGTCGCGCCTGGGCTTCTTAGGGTCGATAGGGAGGTGTAATCACCGAAAAATACATTTTAATGAATAAGATATTAATAAATTAATGAAACAATTTAAAACTGGAAAATGGGCCTTCGGGTTGGCCCAATTCTCAAATAAAAACAAAAATCCCCCATGCTTATGGATTTATAAAGGCCCAAAATTTAAATTTGTGGTTAATATATCAGGGTATAACAATTAGGAGTTGCAATGAGTCAAAAATATTAAAAATTGAAAAAGTTATTAATGAAACAAAATTTATTTTTAAATCTGGAATTGGGCTCGCAGTTTGGCCCAATTCATGAAAACTCACCTATTCTCAATAAAACCTTTGGAAACCACCAAAACAAATCATGAGTGGAAAATAAATTTAAAATAACCCTAAAATAGGTTACGTACGTGACAGTACCTATATCCATTATTTTGTTTTCATGGTCACCAATATTATAATATTTGTTAAACAATTTTATTGAGTGATATTTAGTTTTCTATTTAAACTACACATATTTTCACTGATGGTCTTAATGATGTGTTTGATGTCTATTAAAAGGTGATGTGTTTTTCTTGTTATAAATGTGAAAATATTGTAATTAACTTCTCATGGACATGGAATCATGTTTTATTTTACCTTAATAAATTTATAATGATGAATATGAGGCACCTGTTGAATATGGATAAGAATATATATTACTGGATCACCATTGCTATGTGTGACGTATCTAAGTAGACCAGAAGACCCACCAACTAGTTAGTAGTGAAGGAAGGAGTCCCTAGTCTAGAAGGGGTCCTCTAAGGATCTAGTGGAGGGGCACACTCTCCCAATTAAATATTCCAAATGTAAATTAATGTCTAGGAAAACTACCATAATGTCATTAATGTGTAGTGAGTAGACATTGGCATTGATATAACTAGTCTAAGTTAGAATTTATTATTGTTCAAAATGACAATAAATAAATATTACATAACTTTATTGACCACAATTAATTATAAATCCTTCATAGAAATATATAATCCTATAAAAGTAGGTCCTTGTTATATCTGATGTGAAATCTATTACAAACAATTTCTCTCTGATCCCTGATAAAAAAAGAGAATCTCTAGAGGATCCTCTTAAGATACAACCTCCAAATATATATCTATTTTAAGGGAATGTCTCCAATATCATCCAAAAATATATCTAAAAAAATTCCAACAACATTTTTAGATATTAGAGTACCAATTTTTAATGATTTTGTGGAAATAAATCCTTATTCTTTAAAATAAATGACATTCCTTCTATATTCAATGAATGTTGATGTACCATGAAGAATTAAAACTATTGTGACTGTTTCAGCATCTAATAAAATCAGTTATTTACCTCTAGGTGTAAATCCCAAATCCTTTTTTCTCACCAAAAGATTCCTCTCCACTTTTTCTCGACCATATCTCATCTCTCACCATCAGTCTATTTCTTCCTAATAACAATCCCAATGATATTCTATAACATCCCTCTCATTTGGGTATTTCTATATCTCAAGGGATTCCTAAAATCTCAATGGATCAGGAATATTTATCCATAAATGATGGGGCAATGAAGATCACTTTTCCCATAGAGGAATATGATGATTCATTGTAATTTCATTAGTGGACATTTATAGAATTTATAATCCTATAGAGATCACTTATTTCAGTGTTCCAATCTTTGTTGGAATCTTTGGTATTGGTTTCACCGATGATGGTTTCAACCCTCAATATGAAATCATTCTTAAATGATGTTGTCTTCCAAATATAACATTATAAAGGTGTGTCCCTCTAGCACTAGATCTTGTGGAATGTGTCATTTCAGTATATATATGTGGAATATGGTGGTCTATTCCAGTTAGTAATCACCTTCAACAGTGGTCTAGGTTTCTCTTCCTACGTTTTAGCTCTCATTTCCTAATACTTCTAACCACCGGTGGATTGGTAACACTCTTGGATCTTTCTAGTAGGAGATTATTGTGAACTAGGCATGATGGATACATTAAATCCTCATATATGTGTGAATATGGATATTTAAATCCATCTTTGAAATAGAATCCTTATAAATGAAGGTGAATTAGTTTCTTGGGGAAAAATAATCATTTATAAAACTCTAGACCTCTTCTACTCATTTCTTTCATCAACAAGGAAACACAAAATAGAATTTTTGGAGAAAACACTTATAGCTTCTATTTATATATATATGTAGATACATATCATCATTATCTCTCTCCAAAATAATTTTATCTGTTATGTTCAATGTTTTTATTTTTATCCCCTCCTCTAGGGATGGTTTTTCCCTTCCTTCCCCCTCTAGTGTGGTATCCTTCCCAACCCATCTCAATCTACCTCCTCATTATATTCCATACCTAAACCTTGCATTTTATTGGTTCCTTATAATCCCTTTTATATACCTTTCTTCCTGATAGTGTCCTATCCAAACTCTTTTTTTCCCACCAGTACCGAAATTCCTCCCCTCCTCTTTTCCAGCCTCCCGCTGAAGAACCTTTTTTTTCAAGGTACAATCCATTCATCAGCCCTGAGTTACTTCCTAGAATACTTGTATTTATTCATGTGATCCTCCTATTCCCCTATCCAATTGGTTTTGAGTGATTTATGAGGATTGTTTTGGAATATAAGTTTGGATTCTTTAACCCAATGTTATTTCTCTCCTCCATCTCGATTACACATAAAGTATCAATTTAGATATAGAAAATTTATTTCTTCTTTTATCAACCCAAAGGAATAATCATATGGTTCTAAAACCCAGTTTTTCCATATTCAAATATCTCTTTTCTCAATTTTAATTCCTTTGTCCTATGTGAGAGTTTCACAAATAATTTCATTTTAAATATATTTTTTAGTTTAAATGTTTATCTTAAAGTGATGTTGGATCCAAAAACAATAACACTACAGAATTTGTCAGTTTCCTTAACAAGTTGGTCTATGTAAAATCATGCATGACTATCCAAAAAATCAGTAGGTTTTTATTTTGTTAACATCCAATATTAATGTGGATATATTAGTTTCTACTATCCAGTTCATTACTACAAGAGTCATCAAAGAAGACCCCAATAATTACATCACTTTTGTATATGCAAGATGTCATATTATGGTGAGGGAGTCTATTTAGTAAAACCAAAGGTCATTCAATCTATAGGATAATTTATGGTTAGTTAGTGTATATTTAAATGATATAGTAGATGATTTTGAAAAAGGGTGGATAAATTTTCCAAAAAAATAAATGAATGTTTTTGATACATTTATGGTTTATTCTGATCATATGGACTTGTGAATTATATGGGATAAATACATATGGTGTAATAATAAAAAAGAAACCATCCATACATGGTTATACATAGATGATCAGTTTGAAAATTTACATGCTATATCTTCTTACCCTCCTATCAGGGCTACCCACCTTGTGAGAGCTATATTCGACCACTATCCAAATTTTGTGTCCTTATAGGGGTGCATGTGAATTTGATTATGTTTTTATTTCTTTATATACCAGATCACTATTCCCAGATTCCTCAATCTTTTAAATACATCATGTAATGGAATTTTACAAGGAATCATATGGGTTGGGATTCACAATAAATTGTGTATACACATAGGAGAGTTGATTTAATGGTAAAAAATGCATGCAATGAGGATTGATGGCTTATCTAGCATTAATTTTTGAGATTGATCAGATAGAGCTTGAGATAGAGGTATCTTGTGGTGTTGATCATTTATTATATATTTTGGATTAAAAAATGGAATTTTTCTATTGATTCTTTATGAATATCATATGGAGTTTGATTTTTCTAAGGTAACATGTCTTATAAAATGTGAGAGGAATATATATTATTTTCATGCATGAATTAAAGAAAATAGTTAGATAATTGTACCAAATATTATTTGGAATTATGGATTGTCCTTAAATGACATCAAATTGATGGGAGGTAGAATGAAGGATATTGACAAGGAAAATGATATGATAATAAAAAATACCTAGGATCTAATATTTCTATTAAAGAGGACATAGAAATTTAAAAAGAATTAAGGGAATACCATTTCACCCTAAAGGTCATGGATCATATGGGGTTATCTACATGGTTCTTTAATTTATTATTTATATGCAATAGCTCCCCCTAGATTCCCATATCCATTCTCGGTAAATATATTGTTTTTTATATATATCTAGGGCATATGGAATAGTAATCCATTATCTCAGAGTGTGTCTATTTTATCTCAAGATTCCTTTAGTATGATGCTAAATTGAAATCAAGGTAATGGATTCCCTTCCCTTCTATTATAGGTATCAGTTTCTAGGTGTTTCCCATCTTATATTTTCATATTACATGTTTATTTAATACAATGGTAATTTTAAATCTATTAGAGGCATAAACAAGTCCATATACTAATACTATATGTAGAGAAAAAAATCATTAATCGTGATAAAATTAGTATTTATATTTATATGTCATTATTTGGATGTTGATCCACCACTATTATTGATATTCATCGAATCCACAAGATGAATTTAGCGAGGGATTATTTGGATGATATTATCTCACTAGGTGGAAAACATGTTTATCATATTAACAATTTGGTGTATTAAATTATGAATTTCATTAATAATTTGAAAAATATATTTCATTAATTTTGTTTTAAAATAACTCTAGTCAATTGGGATCTCTCCTTGATTGTAATTTGTATTATTTCAATCCTAAAAGAGTATATGACTATGATTCTTTTTTGTTCTTACATATGTTATTCTCATGTTGGGCGTCTTTTCTAATGGGAATCATGGGAAATGATAGCAAAACCAATTTATGAGGGTGAAATCAACCTCAAGAATGTAATATATTCTATGAAAAAGTTTAATGAAATGTCAACATGGGATGCCATTGAAGGCTGATCTATCTAATTTAGTATTGTTTTTCATCATTATGGGAGTATTTTTGATAATGAAAGGGGTAATTATTTTAATATTGGGTGCATGATTGAAATACACAATCATAATATATAGTGTCATGCAAGTTGATCATTGGAAGGGGTAGAATATCTCCTAGGAGGAAAACTAGTGGTACCATGCTAGGTATTATGGGGATCCAATTCTGAAAATTACATTCATGAAATATTGTTATTATCCCAGTTTTACAAAGACAATTCTCAATGATGTGAAACTGGAAATTTTTAGTCATACTTATATCAACTCATACCACATCAAATGAATATTTAGGGGGCCATCTATAGATTGTTTTCCATGTAACATAAATCACAAAGGAAAAAATTATATAAATTAGCATGATAGTTGTGGAGAGTGATTATGGAGTAAATATATCCCCCTAAAGTATAAATTTTTAGTTTTGAATTTTTATAATCAGGCCATGACTATGGATGAATCTATCTATCTCAAAAAAAAAAATATTTTCTCTATGTTTTTTTATTTCACCAACCCTAATATTAAATATATCCCTCACCTATTTTTTATTGTTGGGTGGGCCATCACTATATGAAGATATATTGGTGTTCACTCTGACATAGAAATTCAGGAATCCAATTTAGATTACTTTTTTTTATATTTGGTTTGATGGTTCATGTAATAATTCTCATGAAATGTGGATGGGTGGCATTCTGAATATTGGGGGTGCTACTAAATTCGGTGTGCTACAAATAATTTTGACATTGATGGACAACATAACCCCTATTTGGAATGTGTGGTGAGAAAAAATTTCTTCATGGAATATATTTTTTCTCTAATTAAACAACATTATCTTTCTTCCCCATTATGAACCTTCTTGATTATCTCTAATTTTAATGATCACTCTCTTAGATTCACTCCTCAGGTATAATGGATTCATTTGAAACCTCCTCATATAGGATAAAATATCAATGAGAATGGTTCATGTTCCTTGGCTGTCATGTGTGGTGGGGAAATTATCCATGACAAAAGAGGATCATTTCTTCACTCCTTTTCGACTTCATTTGAGGGAGGAGATTCACTCATGGTCGACACTTGTTACATGCTCAATGTTCTTGAAATATGCTTTATGATGGTTACATATATAGATTCTATTAAATCGTATTCCAATGTTATCCATCAGCCTTTGATAGGACAAAAACCCATTATATATATTATTAATCATCATATTTGTAAGAACATACATATCAATGAGGTAAAGATCCCTTAATTCATGTCAATTCTAAGATTAAATGCTTAAATATAGCCTAATGTGAATTCATAATAAGTTCATGTAGTCATTAGGGGTGTTAAGGGATGGTGCAAAGCCTAGAACCCATTCATTGGGGTAAAAATTGAATGGAACACAGTTAGTTGAAACTATGCAGGGTAGGTGCATGGTTTTAAGAACATAGTGAGGAAAGGGAAGAGAAAAAAAATATTCTGCACGATTTAAAAATAATTATATTGATCATTCTACGACATAATACATCAAACATTTCATTTTTTATAGACGAAATTTTTATAGTTTTTAGATGATTAGTAAAATAATATGATAAAATGAAGCGGTTCCCCATTTCCTATAAATATTTACGAACGATTACAAAATGTTCTATCAAACCATGATCTTAAATCATGAAACTACTTAAATTTAGAGAAATTGTATAATTTTAATTAAAATAAAATCCTTTTTAAAACCTATTTTTAATTATTTCCTTCAATATATTGGATCTATAAAGGTAAAAATTCTTTTTTGATGCTTAATCTTGGATTATAGCTAACTTCTCCTTCCAATTTCTCAATCAATGATTGTTCATCTTGTTGGATCCACAATGGAAATATCTCAATTCTTTTTTAACCATAATAAATTAATTTTTTATAATTTTAAATATTTAGGTGAAAGATGAATTCACCTATATGAGGTTGTTGATCTGTTCTCCAATTGTCTCTTGATCTGAGCCGAATCGGGAGCAGATACTGGATGAACTATCAACTACAGACCTAGAGTATCTATGTCATGAATTTCTCTTAATGTTGGGCTATTTATATATTGCATCATTTTGCGTGACCAATTATTTGATTATTCCCTAAAATGGATTTGGATTCTTCATTTAAATTAATATTTATATCTTATTAAATTAACTTTTCCCATTAATAAATTGTTATAGGTCAATCACCTGGATTTTAAACTATCCCTTTGGGTGTGTTCTGTGTTTAATGGTCCATTTATGATGGATTATGATCTTATACCCCTATGAGGTGGTACCCTTTACCCAATGTTATAGGAAGTAAATAATAAATTATCCTTCTATTTTGACATATGAATTTTATGGTAATTTAATTATAATGTCAATTTTAATTTAATGGTTTATGAAGGGATGGTTTGACATGAAAATTCATTGTTACTAGCTTTATAATAGCAAGTTGTGCACGAATTTCCATTTTTATTTAAATATCAATGTTATTTAAATTATTTATAAGACATAAAATTGTTGTTAGGAATGTAATTTTTACTCCAATGCCTTTTTTTCATATGAGTAAATCAGATGAAATACTTATAAGATTGGATTATGCCTTTAGCCACTATTTGAGGTGAGGTGTTAATTGAATACACCTGGTTTAGACCTTGGAATGTTAATTGAAATTGATTAAATGATATTATTGAATATTGAACTAGTAATTAGGTGAAAAATGTATTTGAATGACTTATTCCATGGATAGACTCATATGGTCTTGAACTTTCATCTTCCTGAGTGAAACCTGGACTTCAGTTTTAGACTACCAAAGACAGACTTTATAGGGATGACCGTTATATACTGAGTGATACATCAGTTCTTTTGATAATTTCACGGATAGACACAAATTGAATTGAACATGTATCTCATGGGTGATACATGGGCTCCATTATTGGATTGGACAGGATATACTCTAATAATATTGATGTTATACCACACCGAGAGTGATACCAGGGTTCTTGAGTGGTCCACCATAGACAAGCATATAGGGTTCTATTTTATATTACACATAGAATTATAAATGAATTCAAAATTAGAAATTTCATGGCTGGGCACAACATCAAAATTTACTAGTGAATATATGATTAATATTCCAAGATAATGTACAACCTAGGATTCAGTCTTCACATAAACTTTATGGATTGACTGTTTATCAAGTCATGGATACATGTGCTTATGGGGGATTCTAAGATTTATACAAGGTCGTAGGACATGAAAATTAAATGATCTATTAGATAAAAAATAATTTTATGAATGGAACATTCCTAAATATTAAATAAGAGACTTACCCAATTAAAATAAACAGATTAAATGATTAGGTTTTAAATTCAGAAACTAGATTAATGGATGATTACTTTTGAATACTTCCTTTACTTATTAAATTATATACCAAACACTAATTATATATATATATTCACTAACTGAGTGGAATATACCTTAGGTGGTTGACTACTGGGATTAAATCTCACACTCTATTTGGGAATCCATTGGGTACTGAAACAGACTATATGATTTTCAGTTTTGATAAGGGAAATCAACCAACTAAAAGATCTTTATTGCTATATAGGAGGAAGTGAGTATGGGATGAGATGAGGATCATGATGCTAGTGATACTATTTTTTCATTTTAGTAAATTTTTTAGATGTATTTTATATATTTATTGTGTACCTATTTCTCATGTTTCATGAATACATATGGAATGTATCATCAATTTATATATGATATGAAATTTGGAATTGTTTATACATAATTAATCAACTATTTAATTATTTTATTGTTATTATGATGCTTATTATACTTATATATTAGTCATTATACTGTGTTACACTTTGGTAAGAGAGCATAGTCTCCCCAAGGACTCACCATATGCTCTCAAGACTAGTCCTAATCCTCTGAAAGTTGGGGAGATTCTATTGAGGCCATGTGACAGACCAGGCTCAGAGCACCATTCTATGGAATCTAGGTCTGATATATTACAATGTGATATCAAATCTTATTTTCTAGTTTTCATTATTATTTGGTGACAATAGTAAGGTATTGGAAGAAAATAGAGTTTAGTTGTGAGTTGTGCCTAGGCATAGATAACCTGCATACTAGAAAAAGCTACATTTCCTCAAATTCACATGTTATTTTCTATTTTTGGCTATTTTAGTATATTTGATTCCATGGTTGGGTGAAACACTTGAATTGAGATGTTATTATTACTATTATTTTTAATTATATTGTGTTGAAACCCAATTAGGTGAGTGTGTTCTATTTCATGAAACATATATGAACATACTATATTTTATATTTCATCACATTTAAGATGGTTTACATGTTTCATATTGTTGTGATAGTTTTATGATTAAAATTCATACATTTTTGATTGTTATACCAATGTATTTTATGGTCTGGATTAGATGGATGCCAAGAATTGGTCCCTGGGGAGTATGGACCCTCATGAATTGGAATTTAGTACCCATTGGTTTATTCGTTTCAATTTAATTATTATATAATATTAAATGGGAATGAATTAAAATGGAAAATGGGAATGTATACAAAATTTTACATAAAATGGAATGGAAATTGAACTTCTTACGGAAGAAACCATGATGAGAACCAACCTCAGTAGTGGGATATTAGTAGTTTCACTTGCTTATACATGATTTATTTTACTTCTAGACAAGACTCATGGAGCAGAAATAAGTGTTGTGTTCTTATATAGGATGTCTTGTACGAATCATTTTTTTTATAATTGTGATTTCGAGAAGTGAACCCTGAAAGTATTATTGATCTGAGGCATGTGTAGGGAATTTATGGAGGTATACCTCTAAAAAAATCCTCCATTTATATGATCGAAATGTTTTGAGGACCCCAATATATAGGTGGTGGGCCATGGGATACAAGCAGATCCTCTAGTTGTGCCAGCTGTGACGCTAGTCATTATAATGGACCCATGAGCTAAGGCATAGATTCCAAAGTGATTATTGTGATTTATGAAGACCATTTTGGGAGCCCTGCTGCCTACATAGACTATGGATGAGTTGATGCATGAGTTATAATAGCTTTATCCACCCATTGTTTCAGGGGATGGAAGACTAAATGCCACGAAGTCATAGCTGGAGGCCATGTTGTTTATCTTTGTACATATAGAGATACCTCTTTAAAGGAGGGTGAAGATCACTATGTATATGATACATGAGTCCACCAAGTGATGGTGGGATGTAATAACTCAAATGGATCATCATTAGGAAATTTCATGGATGTATTTTTATACTTCCTTATATGACTATATCTATCCTGATACATTTAGGGCTAATATATCCATGGATTTCATTCTTCTTGTGAAGGGGTACTATTTGTTTTGGATTACTCATCTTGTTGTACCGAGCTCTATTACTTCACATCTATTCATATTGGTGATGAGTAATTGAAAGCTATAAGATTTTAGAATGATCTTAGGTATGACATCTGATCGTGGGTAAATTTTTTTTTGGATGACTAAAATTTTTGTAATAATGAATCTAGAACATATCACAGAGCATAACATGACAGAGGATGGAGGTGAAATTCAAGGGTTTTGAACATCTAGATCAGATACTGCATCAACCTTAAATAGGAATCATCATATGGGGCTTCCACATGGTGATGTTGGTAGTCATATAATATACTCATCTAGTTGGGTGATGTGATACTGGTTGGTTGGCTAGGAATTATGAGTCCACAGTTTATGAGGGACATAGTCGGGTGATGATATTAGGGCATGATGGGCAATCTACAATACTTCTGTTGAACGTTTCCACAAAAAACATGTGATCATGGGTCTACACTGACTATATGTCAAGGAGTCGTGTCAGTGGATTCTCATCAGGTAGGGAGCTGGAGTCCAACTAGTCGATTAGGCCGAGGTGGTGTTTGTGGTCATGGTAGTTAGACCCCAAATGAAAAGGGAAATCAAGGTGGATCTGCTAATGGTATCTAGGTAGTATCACATGGTATCAATTAAAGCTAGATATATGCAATTCAATAAACACATCATTTATAGAATCCCATAACATCTACTATATAGGTACTATAGTATCCTTTACATTAGCTTATACACATTTTGATATTGGGGTTTCACATAGCTTTATATATGTTCCAATTGTGTAGATACATAGGCTTAGTGTTCATTCCAATAATTTTATTTTTATTATTTACATACTTTTATGGATTAATATAGTGGAAAAATGTTAGTTCAGTGATTTCCCTCTTGATATGGGTGGGTTTCAATTCATATGAGCCCTCTTTCTCAACGAGATGATATGTTTTTACAACAATATTATGATAGAATATTTGGTTAATTTTCATGAATTTTTTGATTTATATTGACTTTGGGTGACCTTTAAATCACCAGAGGGTATATAGTTCGTTCATAAAGTTGATTGGGTTGTACAATACTGTTGAGATGGACTCCAGCAGCGTGGGATGTGAGGAATGACAACCCAAATTGCATGTTGGTATTTGGATAATCAGGGAACAGAACAGGCTGATTTCCCTCTAGTGGTTGATCATTTTAGGGACATATTTTTGAACAGTATCTCTATATTACCTATAGTGAGAGTGGTAGTGTTCATTATCAAGTTAGTTTCAAGATCTACACCTATATCCATTTCTCCATATAGAATGGATACTAATGAGATGCAAGAGCTAAAGAGGCTAATAGAGGGTTTATAAGAAAAGGGTTTCATCCTACCCAGTACTTATCAATAGGGTTCATTGGTCATTATTCAGAAAAATATGGACATAATCATTAGGTTATGTGTATATTATTAGAAATTTAATGAGTTTATGACTAAGAATAGGCATCCTCTACCACAGATAAAAGATCTCTTTTACTTGCTTTGATGAGATCGAGTGTTCTTAATTTTTTTTTTCTGATATGGTTATCATGTCGTTCATGATATACCATCAACCATACCACATATAAAATTTTGTATAAAATATGTTCTTTATCATTATTTGATTATTCCATTTTTCTTCATGAATGTGCCATTTTCCTTCAAGGGACTAATGAATATAGTTTTCTATCCATATCATGATTCATTTGTTCTGGTATTGATTGATGTTATCTTGGTTTATTGTTACAAATGATGAAACCATTAAAAACTTCATAATATCACATTGAATACACTAAGAGAGATTAATTTATATGCTAAGCTTATAAGGTGCCACTTATGGATGGATCATACTCACTTCCTAGGGAAAATTATCACAAAGAGAAGAGTGTCAAAGGACCTAGAGAAGGTGAGAGACTTATTTTCATGGGAGAATCCAAATAACATATTTATGTATAGATTTTCATAGGGATGGATAGTTACTACAGTAATTTCATACATAACGTATCTCACATAGTACATCCACTTATGAGACTGAATAAGAATTCCATGAAGTATGTATGGTCAAATTCATATGAAACAATCTTTCAAAATCAAAAAGGGAGAAGAACTTCTGTGGAAATATTGATTTTTAAAAAGCTATGAAGGAGTTACGATGTGTACTAAGATGCATTAGGTATCAGGATAGGAGTAGTTCTTATGTAGGTAGATATGGTCATGTAATATGAGTCTCAAATGTTGAGCGCATAAAATAGGAATTAACCAATGCATGATCATGAGTTTATTGGTTTAGTTCATGCATTGTGCTATTAGATACCCTATTTTCTATGAGAGTGTTTTGTGGTCTACAAAAACACAAGAAATCCTCAAGTTGATATTCAAATAGCATGATATGAATCTAAGGTACTGATAGTGGGTGGAATACATAAAAATATATATTTCAAGCATTCTTACATGCCTTGTAATGGAAATATAGTTCCTAATGAACTGATTTGGAGGAATTGGAAATATTCAATTCAATATAATAGTATTTCATGCAATCTTATGACATTGTTCTTTAGGATTCACTTGTAGGTGCATGATAGTTAGGAGACAAATTTTCTATAGTCCTAACATGTTACATCTACCGTTGTTGATCTTGTTAGGATAGATAATCTATTAGACTTCGA
The DNA here is from genome assembly GCA_963277665.1 of Viscum album. Taxonomy (NCBI): domain Eukaryota; kingdom Viridiplantae; phylum Streptophyta; class Magnoliopsida; order Santalales; family Viscaceae; genus Viscum; species Viscum album. Next base: position 206,187,530 of record OY728159.1, on the reverse strand, counting down.
AGGCCTTGTTATACTGGACATTTTGGTAGGTGAGGAAACCCCTCCTGGATGGATCATAGGAGATGAGGAGATTCTATGAGATTTTTTTCACATGTCGTTTTCTTTAGACATGAGTGAGGAGTTGATGTGAGACTTATATGCTTTGGATTAAGTAATGCACCCCAGAATCACCTAGATGTATCTTGATTTATATTTTCAGTACTAGTTTGTAGGTATGAAATGAGATGTATATGGTTTTTACATAAGGTGTTCAACCTGTCAAAAGGTGAAATAGGAACACTGAAGAGTTGTAAAAATATTTTAGCAGCTACCCATTTTGAGTAGAAATAGAATGATGTCATGATAGATTTTAGGAGTGGTTTATTGTGGTCCCATCATGGTAATGTTGTCATAAGGGTTGTGGATTATAGGATCACAAAGGATTCACATTTCTTACTAATTATGAAAACCTTAATCATAGATAATCTTGGAAGGTGGTATATCTGTGATATAATATTACTCCACGAGGTCCCGCATAATATCATTTTAGATAGGGATTCCTTGTTTAAATCACAATTCTGGCAAGGTAAACAAAGGGAATTATGTACAGATTTGCTTCTGAGAACATCATATCACCTCAAGATAGATGGGCTATCAACGTACACTATTCAAGTGATTGAATACATGCTATGAGCATACATCCTAGATTTTATGGGTTATATGGGTAGAAAAATACCCATGGTAGAATTTTATTACAACATAATCATTCAGGAAATTATTTTGATGGTGCCTTATAATTTTTTTACTATATTCCATTATGATATCCCTAATGTTAGATAGATCTTGGAGATGCCTCAATTCTTAGGCCACATCTTTTTTTTTGGAATCTATGGAATAGGTTTAGTCGATTCGGTAAATGATGGCTACTGGTCAGTGTTGTTAGAAATAAAACATTGATATCTGTAGAATACCACTAGAATTTAAAGTCATGTATCAGTTTTTTATATGTTTTACTAAGTCCGGGACCTAAGATAATTATAAGTCATTGAAAGATTTTAGCAAGATACATCGGGCCATTCGAGATTCTAGAGAGATTCAGGCTAGTTGAAAAATATTTGTAGTTATATTAAAGGTACCGGGGAATGGATGAATTCTTCAACATCTCTCATTTACAATATTATTATTTAAAATTAACTCATGCCTTTTATCTGGAGTAGTTTGAGTAACATGTAGATGAATATTTTCTAGATAATCATATACATATTTGGGATCGTATCATGATTGTTCAGTGAGGCTGGTCAGTTTCTCTAGTATGGGTGATATGGAAGCATAACCAAGTAAATGATGAGATCTAGGTGTAATTTTTTATATATGATTGTTGTATCTAGATTTATTCCTAAACTTTCAAGAACGCCCTTTGAATTAAATTCTAAAACTAATTGCTTTAAGGGGGATTTTTTATGAACCAGGTTATTATTTGTGGTAAGAATTAATTACTTTCTATCAATTCTCAGAATAAATTTATAAATATAGCCTAATGATAATGAGAATTGAAATTATAGAGGTTTCGTGGAGGTTTAGAGATAGTTTGGAACCTAGAACTTGTTCTTTGGTGTGAAAATGGCCTAGTGCAGAGAATGTTGAAATCATGTGGCACAAGATACACTGTTTAACAAACCTTGTAAGGTGGGAATGTAGAGACCTGTAGCTTTACATACATGGAAATTAAATTACTTTTTCGAAATAATTAGTACATAACAAAAACAGACACACAAGGACCGTAATAGTTTAGATTCTTTTGAAACTCGGAATATAATCTTCTAATCGTAGTGAAAGATCTTCAACATCTCCCATAAAGATCTTCCCTTTTTTTCTTACCTAAAACCTTTCTTTATATCCTGGGGAAAAGAAAACATAAAAGGGGTGAGCTCAAATTCCCAGAAAGGGTAAGCATAGAGAACATATAACAATCCATAAATATTTGAATTCAAAAACTTGAACATAAAATCTAAACATCAAAATCTTGATCAAAGACATGAATTTTTGAAGTACGTAAGGCATATATCATAAGGGAACATAAATCCTGATAAAATACCATGGGAATAAAACATATAATTGTGGAAACCATTAAGCAAATGTTATTATTTCCATAGTAGCCAAGGCATTGCTGCCAAGACCATCTTAGTGGACAAAGTCCCTTTCTGAATCGAGTTCACTCCTCGTTTCAGTCCTGTAACACTGAACCAGATTAACTTACCGTTCTAGCCATGTCTATCTCATGAGATATAAATATTTACCCAATGCATTGGAGGGAGATATAGGTCCCACCCATCTCATAATGAAATCATTCTTACTTGTGCCACAACATGAACATACATCATTCATAATAACCCAACGAATGAAATGGGTATCATAAACATCATACCATCTTAACATAATCCATATAAAATAAATGGATATCATTTCATCATAAGAAAAGGGAAACCATGTAAATCATAGATACATTATACTTGAAACATACATATATTAAATAATGTCATCTTAGATGGAAAATGGTTTTGATAACACACTTGAAATTAATTCTTGAGGAAAATATCCTTTCTTCTTCAAAATCAATTTCTTTTAACAAAATGCTGTGAACTTTTAAAAGAAAAGGGTTTTGTTGAAAATAATCATGCAAACATGTAGAGGAAGATTTATGAAAATGAGGGATTATGAAACCGTAAAAATCCATTCACGCCGTATATGTTAAAAATAAGTATTCTCGTACTTTTGTCGGAAAAGTCCAAAAAGTACCTCGTATGGTAAAAAAAGAAAGATTCATTCCAAAAATTATGGTAAAAGTCAAAAAAGGGTAAAAATGACTTTAAACATACATTGAATAATAATAACATTTTATGAAAACATTTTTAGAAAACATGGACATGGATGATAAACATAACCCCAGTAAATACTTACGTATAAGCAATCTCGGATAAAAAAATGAGATTAAATATTTATCCCTTACCATATGTCCGGTATGCTTTGTATGTATCCTAAACTCCTTTATAATGATTTAAATAATGTAATTGACTTATTAGAGAATCATATTCAATGTCATGATATCTTATTTGGTTCACTTATGACATTATATTACCCGTTCTTTTGTAAATTCCATGTTAAAGAGCGTTTTGGGTAAAATCGTTTCATTTATCATATGTGTTTCGACTTGTCATTATTGATATTATTACTTATATCCTGATTTAAAAAATTCCATAATTTAAAACATGATTTATATATAATATATATTCATTATATACATTTATATTATAGATCGAAAAAAGTAAATAAATACACCGTTCATGGAGACGGTAGGCCGTACGTAGGCATGAACGCTGTTTTCATTTCCTTATTGAATTGAATGAAATTAAGTAGATGGAATAAATATATATACACATAAATCCAGTATCATTATTATGTCATATATTTCATGATTACTTATTGAATATACTTTATAATCATTCATGAATGGTTAACATGGAGAATGAATCTCATCGCGTCGTGGAGACGGTAGTCCGTACGTACGCAAGAGCGATGATATCGTTCCCATAATTATTGAATTGAATTGGAGTGAATGATACAATATATCATAATCATTATGATTTTATAATAACTATGTATAGTTATTCTTTACACCATTATACACATCCATGTAAGGTGGTGTTGGAAAAACAGATTACACCACGTTGTGGAGACGGTATTCCGTACGTACGCACGCGCAGTGATTTCATTATCCGTAGGATGGATAGAAGGTGAAATGGGGTTGTTCAATATTTATAATAACATATGAGTATATTAATGATACTGATGTTATTACTTTATAATGAAACAACTAATGAAGAATAATTTGAAGAAGAAATAAGCATGAAATAATTGGTAACAGACATTACCTCTTCTTAGAAGCGCCTCCTTGAGACCTCCTCTTAGGGCACTAAAATTGGTCTTTGAAGAAGACCAGGACCTCTAGGATGTTTCTAGGTAATTGGAGAAGAGAAATTGGCAGGTTTTGTCCGAGCTTGAAGGCTCAAAGTGGTGTGAGGAAGAGAGGGAGGAGGTGCCCTTTTATAAGGGAGGAGAGGGGCACCTTTGGAATAACTGAAAATATTATATTATTTTAAAGTCATTTTCGGCTTTTAATAGCTCCAAATTGAGTTATTTTGATGCTAAGGTGGGTATGGGTCGAAATACTCTCATCCAATAGAATTAAGACAAGTTTAGGTTTCTATTTTAACCATATCATTTAGATTTATCTTTAAGTTAAATAATGTTTCTTTTAACATGTCTTCTTGTTTTCTTACACTACAAGGTTAATAAACTTAATATACCTAGCCAAAAAAACCCCAATTTGTTTATTATTAACATATATAACCTTATCTAAGTCATTTGGTAGAACCTTATATTTTTAAGAATAAAATAACAATTAATAATATAATATTTGTTTTAAAAACTATTATATGTCAATTTTGACACTATTTGGTAATTAATTTTTGTGAAACTCATAACAGAATGATTAGTTCTAAAAATGTTAATTAAATCACTACTAACATGTCATATTAATATCTAAAATTATTGTAATTCATAAAAAGTCACTAATTACATTTATTTGGGTATTTATAACATCAATTATGCCAATATTTCATTAATAAGATAATTACTACATCGTCATTGTGTCATAAGTAAATTACATTATTTAATGTCTAAAAATTACAAATAAAATACCATTATGTAGGAAATAATTTTATATTTCTAATGAATATTTATAGTTGAATTTATCTTATGTATAACTCTATATTAAAAATTATTTAGTTATTAAACATTGATTTTAACTACTTTAACCCTTCTTTAAATAAATTAATAATAAATGTCCCAATCTAATCCAAGTGGGCCTAAAGGGTAATATTTTATCCCTAATGTTTTTTTCATCGAATTACACTTATCAAATAGAATTAGGACATGTGTTAGGGTAATAATAATATCCTTTTTCCCTTAATTACCCAATTTACTTTTAACCGTGGTTAAAAAAAGTAAAAAGTTACTATTCACAAAAAATTATTTTCATCTCATTGAACCACATTTTACTTACTGACATCAACCGTGTCTCTCGGATTTTTGAAATTCCATTCCCAAAAGCGATAAAATATTGTTTTATGTAAATTTGCAAATTCTCCTAGGAGATGGGTAAAAGACGGTCAAAAGTTCAATAATATTTTTATATATCTAAAATTATTATAAAATGACTCCAATGAATTACATTGAAATTATATAGGTATTATGTATCAATTTTGATCTAAACTAAATTTAAATAAAATAAATAATTATTTAAATAAAAAGCCGGTTTTTAAATAGTAACCCATTATTTTCACTATTCATAAAAAATTTAACATTTTCAGAAAAATACCAAAATTTCACCCTAGGCTAATTTCGATATTCCGAATCCAAAAATGAAGTCCATTTTCAAAAATAAAATTTATAAAATTTCAAAAAGTGGATAGTACTATTCATAACGGCATGTTTTAATAATATTTTAATAGTACGTCGTTGTTTAGTGAAACTCAGTATTGCGTACAACACATGCTATCATGGAAGGTCGCGCTTGCGTGTAATGCAAGCCAAGTCCGGGATGCATGTTGTGAAAACTGATTTTTGTGTATCGTACAACACAAGACATTAATAAAATTAAAAAGAATATTTTTCATAAAATCTCAGGGTGTTACAAGGAATATAGAGGAGAAATATGAAAAATGATTTAATACTAATTGCATGACTTGGTCTACACAACCGTGAAACTAGCTATTCAATTTTGACATGGGGATTTATAAGGTTTGTTTATGGTTAGACAAACTGTTCGATAATAATGTGTGGGTGTTCTTTTCCAATAGATACTGAATCGTGATTGGTGAATGGTTCCCCAAACCATGCAACCCCTAAATTTATACTTGGAAGTTTCATAATTTCAATTAAATGAAAATAAATTTTAAAACACATTTTTACTCATTTCCATAAACATTCAATATCCATTGATATAAAAATGCCATTTTTGAAGAGTAAACATGGATTTTAGGTAACTTTCCCATGAGATCGTGAAATTGAAGATTGTTTGTCTCACTGGATATACAATGTTAATATAAAAATTCAGTTTTTTCTATTATCCACTCTTATGGATATCAATTTCACTATTTAGGTGCATGATGATTTTCCTAATATTAGGTTCTTCATCTATTCATTGATTTTATCCTTATCTAATATGAATAATGAGATGTTTGTGGAAAATCTATCAACTTCATACCCACAATTCATTGTATTTTTCTTTTCTCTTAAAGTAGAGTTATTTATATATGTTGTCCTGTTGAACACCCAATTATCATTTGATATCTCGAAATGGATTATGATCCTTCAATTAAAATGACTAGTATAACCTATTAAAATAATGTATCCCATTAATAATTGGTTATATGTTGGACACCTTGATTTGAATCCACCCCTTGGGAATGTTATGTATTTTTAGGGGACATTCATGATGTAGTATGAACTTGGACACCTGTGAGGTGTGCCCCTTTACCCCATGTTATTGGATGTTAATACTAAATTATCAAATGATGTTGAATTATGGATTGATATGATAAAATAATTAGAAAATAAATTTTAATTTAATGGTTAGATATGGGATGGTTTCATGTGAACATGCTCCCATCCCTTTCCTTATAACAGATTATTGAGCATGAATTTTCCATTTTATTGAAATTACCAAGTGATTTTAATGTTTTCTATTCTATGAAATAGTTTTTGAGAATGTTTTTTTGTTATAATACATTTTCCCATGTGATTAAATGATATGAATGACATCTAATATTTTATCGTTCCTTTGTCCACCTTTTTAGGTGTGGTTTGAATTAACATCTTATTGTTTTTATTATAACATGTTAAATGAAATTGTTTAAATAATATTTTGGAATACTAAACTATGGATCAGGTGACTCATTTAATCGAATGAAAAATTACATGGATGGAATCATGTGGTATTTACCTTTCTTATACTCGAGTTACACTTATACTCTCTATATAGACTACTAGGGATAGACTCAATAGGGAGAACATTTATCTATTGACTGGTACATGGATTTTTATATGAAATAAATGGATGGATTCAATGGGAATTTAACATATATTCTATGGTAGATACTTAGTATCCCATAGTGGAACACAAATACTTGACTAGAATGGTAGTGACGTTATACCACACATAGAGTGATACCCGGGTTGTAAAGATGTTCCCCATGGATAGGATCATAGGGTGTTGGTTTATATTACACATGGTGTGATACAAGAATTAAAAGATATAAATATCATGGATGGGTTCATGATCTGAATTGATTCAAAAATTAAATTACATAGATAACATGTGTACCAACCTAATGCACAAGCATGGATTTAATCTTGACACACACTTTTTTAGATAGCTAGTTCAGGCATCCATAGTTACATGTCCTTATAGCGGGTGTATCTATTTTTTATAGTTACTAAGAAATGATAATTTATGGATCTGTTAGTTATATGTGCATGTTAGGAATAACACTATCTTGACTGTTAAATCATGGATTTCACCCATTAAATTATATTATGAAATGATTTGGTTATAAAATGAGGACCTAGATTATTGGATGTTTAATTTTGAGTACTTCCATTAATTATTTCAATACATTTTGAACACTATTGTTATATATAGTCAATGAATGAATGGTAGAGACAATTGTTGGTTATGTATTTTCACAATAGTACTCTATAAATATTAATGTTTTTTATTACCAATAATATCCTTATTTGTTTTACTAATGATTTTATTTTGGGTATACATCCGGAAATTTATATTATTTATAATACTTATCTTGAGATAGTATTCAACTATTTTTTTGTGAGAAATTTTCATTAATGTTTTAATAAATCTCTTAATTGTATTTTCGAAACATTGTTCACCGTTTTCCACTCACTGGAAATTTTATTCATTTAATATATCGAATAAATTAAGGTATGAAACAAACATTAAATTTATGTTGAAGCATAAGTGCACATGGTTAATCAACCCTAAATTTAAAGAAAAATATCGTTAATGAACATTAAGTTTTGTTAAGAGCCTTAAATTTTTTATAAATAAAAATTATTGTAAAAGAAACCTACATATGTATGGAACTTTACAAACGTATGGATCGTCAACCTTGCTTTTGTGATCAACCTTATGTTGTCAACCATATGTTTGAGAAAAATGAACAAATGGATAATCAATGTTACACTCATAGATCTATGTTGACATAAAAAAACATATAGATTATAAACCCTATGTTATGAATATTAACCCTATATTTTTTATTTTTTCATTTTGTGAAGGAAACTTGTGTTTGATTTTTCAACATCGGAAATTTGAATTCACGTCTTTATTGGAGTGTTTTTCAAAAGTATTTGAGAAATGTAGGGAAATTTCAAACCTCAATTTCGATTGATTCAATGAATGTTTTAAATTATTTAAATATCCTTTTACAGAAGAGATTTTATATCCTATTCTTAATAAATATTAAGACTACTCTGAGCTGTATTATTTGAATTTGAATTCACTCAATTTATCAGGCATCTCTAGTGGATCTGAACTCCTGTAACGATATATATTGTTATATATATCCTTCTGTTTAGGATATTTAGATACAAAATTCTAGATATGTTTTGGTATTATTGATAATTATTATTATTCAAGATGTATTTTACAAATTATTTCATTACTATAATGATCAAGCATCTCAGATACAAGGAATATATTTTGGAGATATACATGTTCAAATCTTGAATCATGATTCTCTGTTTTTATTGATGTTCTTAAAAATAAATGATCTCTTGTAAATCCTGATCTCTTAAGATATTTTCAAGATTATTCTTCTTCTAAAGTCAAGAATAATCTTTTACCAGTTGCGTGGTGCTACAACTGTGAGATACATCTATTTCTCCTCAAAACTACATGTTTTCTATTTTTAGTTTTTACTGCTCGTATTCAGTCATGGTGGAGTGTCAGCTTCTAGAATTATGCTATGGTTTTATTAGTTCCCTATAAAAGAACCAGAAGGTACTATTTTTTAAGACTTTTTTTGTAAGGGTCACAACTGCCTACAAACAGTTGTGGATCAATCTTATGGTATGAGGGACATACTAGTGAAATTCCCCAATCCCACAGAGTGGGTGATTTTTCGAATTAAATATGATATATTTGTGCCCCGAACCACTATAAATTGTTGTGCCTTATTCTATGTTAATATCCATTTCATATATATTATTATATAGAAGCACCGCTATATCTATCTACTATTGATATGAACAGAAAGTTGGTGAATGTTTTTAAAATAACACAATTCAAACCTCACTTGTGTTACCACTATTTTCTTTATGACCTAACATTTGGTATCATAGGTTGAGCTTTTCAACAGATCTTTAATAAGATAAAGACATAAGATCTATATTAGTGATGGGAATGGAGAATGTCAAGGAAGGAATACCAATGGTTCTTGTTCAATATTTCAATGGTTATAATTATGGATGTTGGATTTCAATAATGATATCTACTTAAAAATATTGGATTTTGAGTATAATCAATTATTTTTACTCCATACGCAATTCCAAGAAAACAGGAATCCGGGTATACTTCTATAGAGGCTGAGTATGATAGGAATTTGAAAGCAATCAATGCCATTATTTGTGGTCTTGTACCAGGTGAATTAATCATTGTTTCGTAATTCCCAAAAACCTATGAAAGTGGGCAGACAATTTTCGTAGCCTATGAAGGTACTGACAATGATAGAAAAATAAGATATGCTATAACTAAATTAATATTTGATACTTTCATATTTTATGATGTAGAGAGAATCACATAGATGAATGGAAGGCCGAAAAAAATTTCTAATAAAATAACATCTTTAGGTGAGCCTATCAGCCAACCTGATCGAGCATTGAATGTTATAAGAGTTCTACCTATGAAGTTGAATGGAATGTATACTGCAATCTTCCTATCTTCACCTGTCAATAATCTGAAAAAGAGAGAATCATTAGGAAAGATAATGATGTATGAGGATGAAATGGAAGATGATGTTGATGATCACCAAGTCCTAGTGAAAAAGGATAACACTGCTTTAAAAGTTACATCTAAAAAGAAAAACATAAAACGTAAACAAGAAGAACGAAATTCAGACTCTTCTAAGATAGAAATTGAGCTGGCTCAATTAGCTAGAAAATTTAGTAAATTTTATTAGAAGAAGAAAGGATACCAAATAACCTTCAAAAGGATGTGAAAGACTCATGGTAAGTAAGATGTTATGAATTCAAAAAATTGGTTCATATAAGACATAATTGTCCTCGATTAAAAGAATATAAGAGAACGAAAAAAAAGAAATATCAGAATAATGTTGATAAAGAGAGAAAGGACAAAAGAGATATGACGTCTACCTGAGTGTTTCTGAAGACTCCAATATCTCATTAATCTCCGATTCAGAGATGGAAGAATCAAATCTAAAGCTAATATGTGATTTATGTCTAATGAAGAGAATGTACAATCCTATTATACATATCATTCTTATTCTAGTTACTCACATGATAAAATGACTTCCTACCGTACTATGATAGAAGAAAGATATACTCCCTGTTAAAGAAACATAAATCTTTAAAAATAGTCACAATGATATTTTATGAGAAAGGGAACCATAACTTAAACAACATCAAGAGTTAATTGAGAACATTAGTTCAAACACTACATACTATTCTGACCATTAAAATATTATTAAAAACTACAAGATAAAGTATAAATATATAAAAGTAATGCTCTTATATTTACAAAATGTGAGAATGTACTATATGAAATTCTTGGTAAAAATGTAATTAAAAAGAAATGATTTGGTATAGGTAGTAAGGCTGAAAACCCTAAACATTGAAAAAACTATTTTGTTATTAGTTATAATAGAATAATTATATCTACTATTAAATGTTTTCATTGTGGTATTAATGGTAATTATACTAATGAATTATATTTATGAAAACCTCAACTATGTGTTGTCAAGTATGTTTATTATTCAGGAGTGTAATATAGTTTTAATTATAACAGTGTTGGTCAAAGTAAATCTGTTTGGATTCCTACATAATTTATATCTAACATTGATGGAACGAAAATGATATGGGTACAAAAACAAATATCTATTAATTTTGACATTGTTGGTAACATTCCACAAAAGAAGAAAAGATATATGGTATATGGAAAGTGGATCATCAAGAAATATGAGTGGAAATTCATGAAATTTTTTTACGCTAACCAAAATTGGTGAGGCCTAAACACCTTCAGTGACAATGAAAAAGGTAAAATTATTGGACATGGAACATTTTGAGATCCAGATACTATCTCAATTAATAATATACTCTATTTATAATGATTGAGGCACAACCTGATAAGTATCTCTCAACTCTATGATAATAGATACAATGTTGATTTTTCTAGTAAATACTCTTCTATTTTTGAAGATAATTTACATAAATTTAGAGCACCTAGAATAGATAATATCTACAAATTTGATATAATTTTTATTGTGTAAACAAAAAGTTAACTTTTGAACTATTACTATAAATGAGTCATGGATTTGGCCTAGAAGACTTGGTCATTTTAATAATTTTTCTTTACAGAAGTTAGTTATGGAAAAAGTAGTTTTATAGTTTCCATTTTTCATATTTGATATTGATAGATTCTGTGAAGCATGTCAAATAAGCAAGAAACACAAATCCTCCTTCAAATCTATAAACAAAATCGCTCCTTCAATTCCACTATAGCTTATTCATATGTATTTTTTCGACAATATAGAATAGAAAAATTGGTTGTTAAATTATATTTATATGTTTTAAATGATGATTATTCTAGATTTAATTGGTTATATTTTCTAAAATGCAAATGGATGATTTTTGTATATTTGAAACATTTTATAAAAGAGTTGAAAATGAAAAAGGTTTTTTTATAATTTAATTAAGTAGTGATCATGGTGGAAATTTTGAGAATCAATAATTTAATTCTCTTTACTCAAATATGGCTATTGAACACACCTTCTCTGGACCAAGATGACTGCAACAGAGTGTAATTGATGAAATAAGTAACATAACTACTCATGAAATGGATAGAGAAATGCTGAATGAATATAGTATTCCAACCTAATTTTTGGTAGAAGCTATAATCACAACAAGCTATATTATAAATAGAGTTTTAATTTGACCTATTTTAAAAATGACTCATTATGAACATTTGAATAAAATGAATCCTAAGGTAATTTACTTGATGGTTTTTGGATGAAATTCATATATATTGAACATAAAGGATAATCAAGGAATGTTCAGTACAAATGTTTTTGATGGAATTTTCTTAGGATATTCTATAACATCTATATATTATAGATAATTTAATAAAAAGTCAAGGACTATTGAAGAATAAATTCATGTGAAATGTGATGAAATTGATCCTTTTGATAAAGGAAATGATCAGATAGATAAAGCTAACGATTCTTTTAACAATTTGAGACTTGATAACATGAAAAAATGATTTTAAATATATATATGAAATTCACTCCATTTCATAAAAACTGGATACAGATTAACCTAAAAGTGCACTACCTAGAATGTATAGAATCCTGAAGAATCACCTTTTAGAGACTATTATAGGAGAACTAGACATAAGAATGAAAACTACAAGAAGTGTAGGAAACCTGGTGGAGTTTTCTTCTTTTCTATCTCAGTTAGAGACCATGTTTTTTGAAGAAGCCTTAGAAGATTAATATAGGTTGTTAGAAATGCAAGAATAACTAAATCAGTTTAAAAGGAACAAAGTATTGAAAATTGTTGAAATATCATTGAATTATCCAATTATAAGAACCAAATGGGTTTTAGGAATAAATATGATGATCTTGGTATTATAACTAGAAATAAACCTCAATTAGTAGCTAAAGGGTATACTCAAGAAGAATGTATAGATTATTATGAAAACGTTTATCCTGTATCTAGACTCGAATAAATTAGAATTCTTTTGGCCAATACATCTCATATGAATTTTAAATTATATCATATGGATGTAAAATATAGCTTTTCAGATAGATATTTAATGGTGGATATTTATGTAGAAAAACCTCCTGGTTTTGAAAATTCTTAGAAACCAGTTTTTCGTTGAAACATACTAAAGTTCTCTATGGTCATAAAATTGCAATGAGTGCTTGGTATAAAAGATTATGTTCAGTTATTTTGAAAATGGTTTCACTGTTGGTCCGGTAGAACCAACCCACTTTAAGAAAATAGTTTTTTCTAATTTATTATTAGTTCAAATCTATGTTGATGATGTTATTTTTGGATCAACAAATAAAAAACATTGTAATAATTTTTAGAACTTATTCCAAAAGAATTTGAAATGAGGATGGTAGAAGAATTAAATTTCTTTTTAAAACTAAAAATTTATCAAAAGGATTTTGGAAAAGTATTATATCAATGTAATTACACTAATAATTTATTAGATAGGTTTGGTCTTGATAACATCAGAACATATTTAACTCCAATGTGTACTAATATCAAATTTGGCGTGGATGAAGAAGAAAACTAGTGGATAATAGGTTATATTGAGGTCTAATTGAAAGTTTACTATATCATACTACTAGCAGAACTGATATTATGTTTTTAGAATGTATTTTTTTCTAGTTTCCAATAAAATCCAAAAGAATTCCATTTTTCTGCTGTAAAAATGATTTTTATATATGTAAAAGGAATAATTATTCAATATCTTTTTTATCCAAAAACTTATAATTTTGATATATTATCATATTCAGATGTATATTTTGGAGTATTTACATTTGATTGAAAATGAACTTTAAGAACCTATCACTTTTTATGAAAATAATTAGTGTCATGGTCAAGTAAGAAGAAACACTCAATTGCACTATCAACAGCCAAATCAGAATATGTCTTTGTAGGAAGTTGTTGTGAACAAGTGTTGTGGATGAAAAACACTCTAACAAACATTGGACTTAATTTTAATAATACACCTATTTTATGAGATAATACAAGTTCTATAAACATTTCAAAAAATCTAATAAGTCATTCTAGAACTAAGTATATTTATATTTGACATCATTTTCTAAGAGATCATGTTCTCAAAAAGGATATATCATTAGAATTTGTTAACACTAAAAATCAATCAGATGATATTTTTATAAAACCAATTCCTAGTACATTTTTGATTTTATTAAAGGGAGTTAGTTTAATTTAATTTTTAACTAAATATTTATATTATTTAATTTTATTTACTTTTATTTTATTTTAAATTTTCATGCTTAATTTATTTTTTAAATATAATTTACTTTTATTATTTTAATTTTAAGATATTTCAGTGAATACATGTTATCAAAAATCTATTTATTCTGCGTAATTAATAATTTTTTGTAATAATTACTCTACAACACTAGAAAAGAGGAAATGTTTCATTTGATAAAAACCATTTGTTTTCGGAACCCCTCGTCTTCTAAGCCTTTTGTTTACCCAAAACAAAGAAACCCTACTTATTCAAACCCTCAATCATCATTCTTGCTTCCAATCCATAAATTCCGAAAGCCTTATAATTTTATATCATTAAGAATGATTAAAACCAATAGAATTGAATAAAGAGAAGCAAGTGAACAAAAAAATTTAAGTGTTTGAGGCAAAACAATTATTCAGGGACCGAAATTGATCTCGAATGGTTATGCCAGGAAAACATACTTTTGAAGAAAGCACTATCATTTCATGGTCCTGAAATATCTTTCAATGACATAAACAGAAAAATTCATTATGAGGTTGAACTGAATTCGTTTTATAAGAGTGGGTAGTTTATTTTATGAGATACATATGACATTATTTTCCTAGTATCGAAGATAGAGATTTATTTATTTCTTCTTTTGAGGTAGAAAAAAATTTGAACTTTCCACAGGAAGGAGTTTTCCGTTTTTATCTTAGATCAATTGGTAATAAGGACAATTTTTTAATGTCATCTTGTCTTTTCTGTTCAATAATATGGACATAAGAAATATTTTTTTAAGTACTTTGAACCTAATCATAAGATTATGGAGAAATTTATTCATATTGGAATAGCACCAAGGATGGCTGAGATGGAAATTTTTTTTCCCATACATGTATATCATGTTTTTTTCTGAGTGACATCAAATTTAATTTTACATAGTACTTATTTTTGTATCTTCAATATTGTTGTTCACCAGATGCGAGAATGAATTTATATCAACATGGTCAGATAATTTCAATTTTTTTTAGAAGGATATGATTAGACAAGTTTCGGAAAGATTAAAATGTCATCATTTTAATGTGTTGAATGTTATAACATTAAGAAAACATGGATTTTTCTGGAGAACTGTAAAAGGAAATTTTTTTCCTGTTGGAGCTGAGGAATAAAATAGATCAGGATATTTTTATCAGTGAGAGAAAGAAGATGATTGAAAAGAGGGTATAACTGAATATAGAATTGATGAAGTTTCCCAACCATATATGAGAAGGCCTGGATTTCACACTGAAGAAGAAGTGGAGGAAGAAAATAGTCAGGAAGTACTTCTTATAAAACCTAGAAAAAGAGATGCTCCACAAGATGAAGTGAAAAAGGTGGCTTATGTATAAGAAACATGATCAGTACATTTAAAATAAGTATTTTTTAAAGAGGAAATTCAAGTTGAGATTTAAGATATTGAGCATGAATTTGTACCTGTGGTGTGTGATGAAGTACAAGAAATTTTTTTGGAAGACACAATTTAAGAAAAAAACAGTACATCTGAAAATGTTCAATCAATGATTGTAAAAGAAAAAGTTACTGAAAAAGGAGATGTTCAAGAAGGAAATATTTTATTGGAATTAGTTATAGATATTCATCCTTTAATTCTAAATAAGACTGTGGGGTAGTTAGATCGTATTTCTGGGGAGCAGAATGATGTTTTGGATAATTGGTATTTTCTTTTGAAGAATCTGTAATGAAAACAGTGGCAGATCCTTTGCATACTAAAAATGGATGTCAAAATATGAATGCTGATGAGGGGACATCTGATTCATTATCTCATCATGTTGAAGAATTTATAATTAAATCCAATAAGTCACAAAAATATAATGTCACACTACACCATGAACAGACATTTTAAATGAAAAATATTCAAGATCTTAATGAATGTACTCATTTATAAGGGATTTGGATGTCTTTAAGAGAGACATGTTAAATGATATTGGGAAGATTAGATCTGAATGTGTTTCAAAAACACGCTTTTTCCAAAATAAATTGGTACTTGGAGAGTCAATTTGAATCTATCAAAGGGTCAGTGAATTATGATAGTGCATCTAATCCAACTATTGTAACTAATCCAAATTTTATTAGAAGGTTTCATGTCATTAAATCTGTTATCGTAGACATGAATATTCTCCTTTTGGACCTTACATGCAATATTTCTCCTCTATCTGTTTTATTGTAAAATAATAAATTTCTTGTTGATTAGTTTACTTTGGGAGAACCTATAATTCAATTGATGTTGTGTTAGTTTTCAAAAATTTTGGAGCTATTTATGATGTAAGAGTAATTTTTTAATTAGTTTATGAAATTAAACATATATGAGAATCTATATGTAAATAATGACAATAGGCATTAAATAATTTAGCTAGGATAATGATTGATGAATAATCTTAGATTGCTGATGGATCATCTTAATGTCATTTTTGAATCCATAAAAAATTATCATCCCTCTAATCTGTATCCTTCGTTTTCAATCCTACGTTGACCCAAATCAATGAAAATTTCTATTTCCCAGTCACAAAATATATTGTATTAATGTATTTAATGATCAATGAATTAGTCTACAGTCTATATATTTAATTTCAATATTTTATCTGCTATTTTTTTTCTGATTCCAAATTCCATTTCTATTTATTCATTATAGAAACATTTAACATTCACTTATTATTATTTTCAATATTAAATGTTTTTGATCTATTTCTTTACTCTATTTTTTATATCACATAAATGGGGAGAAATATTGATAAACACAACATTTATTTTATTTGAGAAATAATTTTATTTAAGAATAACAATTCATTGAAATGTATCTTTTGGGGAGAAATTCAAATATTTTTTCTTTATCTAAATAATTGTATCAAATTGAATTTTTTTTAATGTTCACAAAATTCTAATTTTTCTTTATAAAATTGTAGTTTTAAAATATGGGTTTTGTGATCATAAAAAAGGTGAGATTGTTAAGAATTCATTGTATCAACAATAATATATAAATATTAATGATTTTGATGCTCAAAAATACTGTTGTTTGTTTTAATAATGTTTTTAGTTTTAGTATATTTCATGAAATTTATATTCCTTATAATATTTATCCTGAAATAGTATTCAACTATTTATTTGTGGGAAATGTTTATTAATGTTTTCGGAACACTCTTATGTATATTATGGAAACACTGTTAACCATTTTTCATTTACATGAAATTATATTCATTCAATATATCAAAGAATGTAATGTATGGAAAAACCTTACATCTATGTTGAAGGATCAACACGTATGGTTAATCAGCCATACGTTAGACGAAACATATGGTTAAGGAACATTATGAGTGGATAAGAATCTTCTGTTTTCCATAGAGGAAAAGTATGGTTAAAGAACCCTATAAAAGTATGGAACTCTACAAACGTATGGATTATCAACCTTACTTTTATGATCAACATGATGTTGTCAAGCTTACATTTGGAAAAATGAAAGAATGTATAATCAATGATACGTTCAGAGATCTATGATGATGTGGACAAGTGAACGTATCATCAAATCGATTTTATGAAGATTAAACTCGACGTCTGTTATATTTTTGTTTTGTGAAGGAACCTTACATTCGACTTTTGAACACTGGAAATTTGAATTTATGTATTATCGGAGAATTTTGCAACAGTCATTGTGAAATGTTAAGGTGTTTTAAAGATCAATTTTGATTGATTCAATGCTCATCTTAAAGGATGTAATGAGTCATTTACAATAGATATTTTCTCTCATATTCTTAAGGGAAGTTACGAATACTATGAACTGTATTCTTTGAATTTGAATTCACTCGATTTATAAGGCATCTTTTTCAGATCTGAAATATCACTATGATATATATTTTTATTTATATCCTTCTACGTCAGATATTTATATACGACATTCTGGAGATTTCTTGGATGTATTGATAATACTTATTATTTAATATTTCTTTTATGAATTATTTCACTACTACATTTATCAAGCATCTCAGATACAAGGACTACATTTTAAAGATATACATGTTCAAATATGGAATCACGATGTTCTGTTTTTCTTATTGTTCATAAAATTAAAATATATCTTATGCAACCTGATCTCTTATGATATTTTTCAATATTATAATTTTTCTGAAGACAAGATTCATCTTTTATAAGCTGTGAGCTAATACAATTTTGAGTTACATCGATTTCTCATCTAAAATAGATATTATCTATTTTGAGTATTCTCTACTCATATTCAGTCGTGGTGGAGTGCCATATTCTTGCATTAACCTATGGTTTTATTTGTTCTCTGTAAAAGAACGAGAAGGGTCTATTTGGTAATCATTTTTTTGTAATGTTGACAACTGCATGCCCTATGTTTTGGATTATTTATATGATATAAAGACTTACTAGTGAAATTCACTAAGCCCATAGACTGGGTGATTGGTGGAGTGGACTATGGTTTCTTTGTGCCCCAATACACTATAAATTATTGTGCCTTGTTCTCTGTTAATATCCACTGTATATATATTCTTAAACAGAAATGTCACCAGATATATCTACTTTTGATACAAACCGACAGGATTGTGAAATTTTTTAAAAGTGAACAATTCACCCCCCCTATTATGTTATCACTATAGTCTTCCGACCTAACAACCATGTGTTGTTTCCTACTGGGATTATATCTCACACCCAATTTAGGACACCTTTGGGTACCCAAACATACAATATGATTGAAACTGTTTATTATGTAAATAACCCTACTATAGGATTAGTGGTGATTAATAGGAGTACATATAATGTGACCGAGCTGAGGCTCACTATGTTAGATACATTTTAACATTTGGTACAGTTGTTACATGTATTTTATGTCTTCCTTTTATACCTTTTGGGTCCATTTTTAAAATTCATATGAAATGTATCATCACTTTATATGTGATATGACTTAAGGAATATATTATATATCAATATTATAAAATTTAATCATTGTGATGGTATTATGATACATCTTCTACATGTATATTATTGATTCTGTTATTTTATACTCTAGTAAGGGGGAATTGTATCCTCATAGACTCATCTGAGGACCACGCTACTAGTTGGAAGTCTTTTGCATTTTGGGAGATTCCCTTAAGGTCATGTGGCCATACAGTATTGAGAAACATTTAATGGCATCTGAGTTTGGTACATTACAATATTTTACCATTTTAGTACCTCCTCAATGACTAGATATATATTATAAATACATGGCAGGAGGGGATCCAATAATTATATTTTACTTATTCAAGGATGGGCCACGATAAATATCTTTTTTCTTTTGAAAGAGGGATATCCCTTCATAGTGATTGTGTTAATATAATTAGAATAAATTCTCTTAATATTACCTTCTTTATACCCCCTTGACTCACTCCCTTGAATTTTTTATATTTTATATCCTTATCTTGTACATTTATTTAAAATAATAAAATAAATGATTATTGGGTTAAAACTTCTTCTTCACATAACCCACTATTTAGTATATTAGTATACAAATGTGAGGAATAGGTTCCTCTGCCACTGATAAATCTCAATAGGGTTTTCACAAAAAATAATTGTAATAGATGTATTAGTAGATCATTGATAAAATCAAGGGGGTATTACTATTTATATAACAACTCAATTTGTATAGACAATGAGTCTCAAACCAACATCTTATCGAACTCATTATCAAATTGTATTTGTTCAATTTTATTTTATGAATGACATTATTCACTATTATTAACTGTAATTTCATAAACTCAATAAGATCATTTAAAAATTTTCTCAATATATTTATTTATACATATAACATATATAAATTATTTAAAAAATTATTTTATATCAATATTGATTTATCATTTATAAATCATCATAATTTTGAATTTATATTTTCTATAATATTTATATTTTCAAAAGGGAAATTCACCAGCCCTACTCTTTGCATTTGGTCACACCATAAAAGCTAGCATGGTATTTCTAACTCAGTGCATCAGTCACATTGTCCTTATTCCGAAGGCGGAAACGTATTGAGTGCTAATAATCATTAATCAGAACCAACCATCTTCTTTGGCACATATTAAGAACTTTCTATATTCTTATATACTTTAAAATTTATTGTTTCTTATATAAATATATGTCAAACCATTAACTATAAATATAATATATCCATTTATTTAATGAAAAATTTACTAATCCCATCTCCAGATCCTAAGCTTTGTAGTTTTTATAGCGTCTTTTGAGTTAGGGAGAGGAATATTTTATGACTAAATCATTATACATAGGGAAATATATCATTATCATACTTGATGAATCACTATATATTACAAACCATTATTCACTATAGTGTAGTATGAGCACATGTTTCACTAAAAAAAAATCTCTACATATCCATTAAATTATCTTCACATTAATCTATCCACTAGAACAAATATTCCATCTATGTCAACATGGATTATATATTGGATAGATGACTGAAATATCTTTTGAATAATTTTTAGTATCCAACTAACCTAATAAAACTATTTATATCAGTTACCATGGTTGGTCTAGGATATCTGTCAATAACATCCATATTTGAAGAATTCACTGAAATAAAATTGCTTTAGATTATATGGCCAAAAAATAATAAATTATTTAACCAAAATTCACACATGGTAAATTTTTCATATAGATTCTCTATCCTTAGAATCTTTTGTACAATTATCAAGTGATATTAGTTTTCTTCCTAGATCAAATAATATATATGAATATCATCTATAAATACTACCAATAATTGAATGATGTAATCTATGAAGACTCAATTAATTTAATTCAAAATTATAATAGGTCTATTTTTAAGTCAAAATGGAATCATTATAAATTCATAATGGTCATACAATATATTAATGTTTGTGTTGGGTATACCCACCTTGACCCTCAATTGATGATATCTTGTACAAAGGACTACATATTAACATTACTAATCTCTAAGTAGTTATTCATAAAATTAGTCTATATGGTGTAGATGATACTTTCTTATCATTGTGATCGTATTAATTAATAGATAATCAATGAAAATATTCATTGACCCATAATATTTCATTAAAAATGAATAGTTTACCCCATGGTGATGCACTAGTGAATATGAATACCTTATCATGATTCACTTATAAGTGATTATTCAATTCCAAAAAAAAATTAGGGAAATTTTATATACTGTATTTGAAATAGTTATACCAATAATTATTAGTTCAACTAAAGTCTCATCATTTTAATTTAAAGGAATTATTGTCACGGTTTTAGGAAATGTGTCAGTTTAATTACAAAAAATATGTAAATAATTGATGTGTATTTCTACCAAAGTATTTATCATAAATTTCCCTCATTAATGGGAAGTAAGACCCATAAAATGGAATTAACATATTCATCTTCACACCAAAATCTGATCATTTGGTTCATTTAGAATATAAAACTAGAACACTCTTCATCGTCTATTGATCTGAGATTTATATAAAGTGAGTTAATAAAAGTAAAAAATCACTTCAAATTCAACAAGGCAAGAATCAGATTTATTTCAGGAAGAAAATTCCCGAACTAATATATTATGAATTATTTATAGACATGATATGAGATAATCATACCATTATGATATTAAATTAATAAATTAGCATATAATCACTGAGGAAATAATGTGATTCCCAAATATAAATTATTTTATAGAAAACTTTTTATAGAGATAGAATCAAATTGACATTATCTACTCTAGAGTGAATGAAAATGGTGCCTTTAACTATTCAATTCTCATATCCCACTTCAAAAATTTTGATCATAAGTGATTTTATTTTTCTTTTTTATTAATATTTTTTTTTATTCTAACAATAACCATTATCCTTTGGGTTTGTGTATTTTTTATCATAATTTCTATGCTCCCTGTATCTGAAGCATCATAGTGAGTACGGTGAATTATTTTTTATCATCCATTCACTTTTTAAATCAATCACCCTCTTTTTTACCATCAGCATTCATGGTATTTATAATAAGACTATACAAATTTAATTTACCTCCCAATTCCATTTAAGAAATTATTATTATGTATTCATGAATTTCATGCATGTCCGTGATTGTAGTTTCTTATTCCATGTGATTTACTCTATTTTTTTGTGTCATGAGCTTTATTTCCATACAAAAATTGTTAAAATAGAAAAAAATTATTTAAACTTTAACCTTGAACAAACATAAAAATATTTTTAGTATCTCATAAAGTCACTTATATATAATTCCTCTCACAAGTATTATTGTGTGACACTAAAGAATCACTGAATATTTCTGCCAAGGATAATGATTAAATTAGATGAATAATGTATAATTCTTATAAAAGAATCTGTATATATATAAATGGTATGATCATCCTTCTGATTCTATTGATATAACTCACTCTTTATTATTTTAAATATAATATGATTGATTTACTTACTAAAAACTATCTTTTTTAACTCATCACATTAAATTTAATTCATTTCATCATATAGCCTTATATTCTTAATAAGAATACACCATTAATCTAATTCATATTCTATATTATAATTGGATAAGACAAAATCTTCATGTTCTGAGGAATAAATAATACAAAAATATTTTCATAATGGCACTCATCCATCACTCAACCACAAGTGGACCAGAATACCCAATAAAATATAGTGGATGCCTCCTTATGTAATTCTAAAGGTTACATTATTATTTTATTTAATAATTTAATATATATATATGATTGATGTCATGAAAAACATGTGCGAGAATAAGAATAAGATTCTATATTCCAAATCTCATAACATTTAGTTTTTTCAATGGAAAATTAGTTAATTATCTATCACATTCAGCACTAGTATGATTTCTTTTGGTTCATCAAATTTACTAAACCTAGAAATAAATATTTTTGAATCTTGTTATAATAATCAGAGTGAGAAATAAAATATTATTTAATATAATTCCTATGATATACTAAATAATTAATCATTCTTATAAAACTATGACCCTGAAGGTTTATAATATATCACATTAAGTTTAAGATAGGTTAACATAGGTTCTACTCCCATATTCGTCAAAATTAATTATCCAAAATTGACTAAACCCTTCTTTGATATGAACTATAGAATCCAAATAATAACATACATATATTTTATATATTTATTTATTAATATTCAATATATATACCAAATAAACATTCCCACGAACCATAATTGTTTAGTTTATTTAGTGACTGTATATATAAAAAACGTATTTAAGTATAATATTCATCAACTAAAACATGTTTCTTTACACAAGGAACCCTTATATACTTATCATACAAAGTAAAATTCATCATATCATCATGGAAAATTAAAACAAAAGGGGTAAGATCTTATTCTCAATAAGGGTAAACATGGGAGATATAAATCAGTAATAATATGTAATAATATCTTGATCATAACTGTATGATAACTTGTGTTTAAAAATATAAAATCATAAAAAAAATCATATATCATAATCATGAGTGTGGGAATAAGGCATTAGTATGCCATAAGAAACAAGAATCACAAAAGGAATTCATGAATCAATAATTCAATAAAAAATAATATCAATATTTAATAAGATTGTGGCAGCATCATTGTAAAATAAACCATTTCATCTGTCATGTGTTTTTATAGATACCATTATATTATAACAGATCAGAAATGAAAACATGTTTCTCATACATGGTGTATCAAGAATCAATAAATATTTCCTATAGTGGAAAAATAAGATCAACTTGTATTAAATAACTTTATCATAGTCAATAAGGCACTACCCAAGGATTAAAAGGTATATATAATTCTATCCCCTTCAACTACAAAATTAAAACTAAACACACATGTTCCATATCTTCATAAAATATTCACTATATCACAAAAGAATAAAACAGTAAAAATAGATGGGTTTCATAAACATCACATCAATAAAATAATAAAATTTAAAGAGAGAAAACAACGACTATATCATTTGATAATATGTGGTTATAATAGTAAAAACCATAAATTATGAATATGTATGTTTTTAATATCTTCAAAATATAATTTGATCATATACTGGAAAACATGAAAAAATATTCATTTCTTTTGATAAAAATTTAAATAAAAAATCCCAAAATATTAAGAAAATAAATTTCATTGAAAATTTATAAAGAAACATTTAATGGATTATTGATGGAAAATAATGGTTATGGTGGTAAAAAAATTTATTCATGTAAAATATGTTGAAATAAAACATTATTTTCACACTATTGTAAAACTTAAAATATCACAATATCATATAAGTATTAGAAATATTATTTTTAAAATAATTTTAAATATAGTCAATATTAAGGAAAAATAACATTTTAAATCATTTCCCATAAAAATAAAAACTTTGAAAAAATTATTTTTAATACTATGGGCATGGTAGAAAATTTTGTTGACCAAGAAAAAAAGGTAATATTTTCATTAAAAATATTTTCTCAATCAATTTATACACCAAAGTGAGATAAATTATTCCAATAAATGAAATTTAATTGAATTTAAAATGAAAATAAATTACATTGGGTTAAAGGATATGATCCTCAAATATCCTTAAATGGATGTTTAGCTTGGATAATCTATAAATGAAATGAGATTGTAAAATAAACCCTTAACAAAAATATTCCTTTCTTTATAAGAAAACTAATATCATGTATAATAAATTTAAATTTATAATAATTATATAAAAACTATATACATACTTATAATATTATATATTATTTAATTATATCATTTAACAACCTATTTATTAATAATTCATTATGAAAATCGTATGTTATGTGTGTTTAATGTTTTGTTTTTCATGTACATTTATGTTTGGATATTCAAGAACATGTATCCTAATCATTGTAATATAATATCAGAAAGTAAAATAATTATATAAATATCATATATATTAATTATATAAATATTTAAAACTATCCATAAATGTTATACAGATAAAAATGAATTATAACCTTCATGCATATTATTGACTATATATACACATTAACAGTGTTTTAAAACAATACAAAAAGAAGAAAATAAATATAAATATTATTTTATCAATTAATTATCATTATTATATCATAAATATCAAATATATTTATTATATAAATCTTTCTAAATGGATATTGCATGCAGATATGAATAATGAATCATATCGCTACATGGACAAGGGAGTATACATTTATGCATGAGAAATACTTTAATTTCCAATTGGATAGAAAGTAGTTAGAACATGGTTTTTCTATAATAATAATAACATAAAATAATATTTGTGATATAATATTCACCATGTTATCATCTATAAATTAGTATTAGATATGGTGGAATAACAAGTAAAATTGAAATATTTCGATTAAGATTAATGCATTTTTATGAGAGACCTTTAATAGATTACACCTTATGATAATAAAGATGGGTATTTGGAGAATTAAATAGATTATAGGATGAATTTATGTAATATAAGGATGGATTTGGGTTGGTTCTGATATATATAAAATGATCTTGTAGTGTTTTTAAGAGAGATGATGTTGAGAACTTTTATAATTGAGGCAGAGGATACATTTATAATTTTTCAAAAGATTAAAATATTTTAATAACTTAAACAAGAAATATCGATTGAATATATATTATCTTAAAATATTATATGTGGATGGGTATACCTTCTACCATAAAATTATATTTATATGTGTCTCATAAGGTTATTTAAAAAATTAACTTTTTCATATTTTCCCTTTCAACCCATTCTAACACATAACATGTTAACTGAGTGGTTTGCCAAAGATATTATTTATAATTATGAAAAATAAAGGCTAATAAATTTAATTTTTTTACATTATTATTAAAAATATTTATTTAGTTTTATTAAATTAAATTATAATATATGGAAAAATAACTTTTATAATAAAATAATAAATGATAGGAAAAACAATTCTAATTTTTTTTATTTTTTGTATACAAATATTTTGAATCCAAAATTATTAATTATGTAGATTATATTGAAATTAATTGTGTAATGTTTCATAAAAATGTTCTAATGAGATTTTAAATTAAATTCAGAACCAAATTTTACATTTTAAATACTATAATGGGAGAGACATTTGTCTATAACATATGTGTTTTTTCACCACTCACTAATAAATTATTCTTTTAAAAAAATTCCCAAAATTACACCTGAAGATAATTATGATATATTAATTTTAGAAAATGATATAATTTTCATAAAATAAAACTTCTAAAATAGTTACAAATTAATAATAATGTCCCCAAACTAAAGGTAATAATTTTTTAAAGAAACTATAACTTTGAAGCATATATTGAACTTATTCTCAATTTTTTATAATAAATAAAATTAAATGAAAGTTTAAACATTTTATTAAATATTTATTTTATAAATTTAATTGAAATCATTGTTTTATAGTTATTTATTTAATATTTTATCATTAAAACACATTTCCCACATATAATATTCTTAAATAATAATTATTTATTCCATTAAAATATTTAATATTCATTTGTAAACATTAAATTACTATTATATAGAAGATTATTAATTTATTCCTATTAGTTATAATTAATTTCATTGATATAATTTTTTAATATTCATCAATATAATTTTTCTAGATAAAAATTAATAACATATTGTCACGACCCCCTCCCACCAAAGATGCCCCTCCTGAGCTGGAAATGGTGAAAGGGAGATAATGACCCCCGAGTCCCACCTCCAGTAGGCCCCGGAGTGGCGACTAGCACCAAGGGTATGAGTTTTCACAAATATGGGAGGCATTACACTTTTCATTTTTTAAGATCGGGAAATAGGACAAGTCAACCACCAAAAAATAAAAGAACCAGTGAATATAAATAAACCCAAACCAAGCCCACATGTATGTTTAATTTTTTTTATAATAATGTACAAGTATAAGAAAGATCAAAGTACAATAACAAAAGAAAACAAAGGTACATAAACAGCAACAACTCCAACTGTCCGACTAGTAGGGTCCCGCACGGCCCTGGTAGTCCTCCTGGAAACCTGAAAGTAAATGTAGGATGAGCATACAAGTATACTCACTAGGGAAACCTAAATATCTCATGCACAAGTGGGGAGAAATCCTAATGTCTTGTGATTACAATAGAAGAAACCTAGAAAGGAATTATATCCACCCAACCTCACCAGCCACACTCACCAAAACACAATAACAACAGGTAGTAGTAGTATATAAGAACATGAGTATTGGGTACCCCGCACCATTTCCCTTTAGTTAGCTGCTCTTCCTAACAATGAACGTCCTGACACTGCCACACTCTCCCCACCTGCACACACCTGGGCCTCACAACCACGTATCCCGCCCGTACACACCTGGGCCTCACAACCACGTATCCCGCCCACACACAACTGGGACTCATCTCGGAGATTCTTGGGAAATAGTAGAACCTTTCCGAAGAGTCTTGGTCTAAAACCACCCCAATCGAAACCTACCCGAAGATTCTTAGGTGTAAGGTCGCCTCAAGCCATCACAACCAAGGGGATAAGGAGCATGAAGGAGCTAGTAACTAAGGGAATAACACCATATCCCATGAGATGGGAGTGTTCGGCACTAAGTGCTCAACATGGGTGGGGTGCGATAAAACACAAATGATATAGATATATATATATATACCAACCACACAACCCAACCTATGGCTTCTAAAAAGAGAAACTGAGAACGAGCCTCAGTACTGCTACTATGAATCATGCATACAACAAACAAACCCAAACCCCTTTAGGTTTTCACATTTCAGTAGAAATAGTTATCTAGTTTCTTAACTACTGGGTAACTATCCACAACTAACCACACCAATCGTTCGTAAAACATATCCCTGTCATCCACAAAACAAGTTAGGAAAAACATAAGCAGCACAAAAAAGTCCCTCTTATCAACCAACCAACCCCATTGATTATTATTTCTGTTACATTAGTACTCCCCACCATTCATTAGCTCTTCCAATTTTGTTTAATAATCAAAACCCATAACCCGTTCACATTAAAACCCAACCCTGCAGTCCCGCTGCTAACCATCATAACCACAACCACACCGAAAATCAGCACCTCTTTAATCCCATTTATTGCAGTCCCGCTGCCCATCACCATCATAACATTCACACCAACCCACAACCAAGTCAACTACAACCCTTCTGTTCACCTGATCCACAACAACCCACAAAACACCCCCAACACATGCCTCGTAACCAAGCCAACACCCACATGTTCATTATTCCATTTTTCTTAACCGGGGTGATCACACAAGGGTTCCGGATTTTAACAGCCATCTTTACGTGATTACCCATTTTCCACATTCCACAACGTTTCCACCCATAAGATAATCCAGAAGGAGAGGGCAAAATTTAATTTTGTATGCAAAGGCCCCCAATGACTGTGATTTTCAATAGGTAGAAGCTCATTCTGTTAATAACATAATATCACAGGATATAAAGTAACAACAATCACAACTTCCCATTCCCATTCTTTAACCAAATATTATCTTTATTTAGGTTCAACTATTTTTCACGTAAACAAGGGAACACCCACCCCGCATGATGCAAAAATTAGAGAGACAAAGGTAAAATCCCTACTTCAACAACTTCCAATCACAACGCTCCCACAGATCAACTTTAGAAGATGTCTGTCGGCGTCCCTTACTTCTATAGGGTCCCAAAAAAACCTCCTCGGGTGGAAGTCAGAAAGAAAAGGACAATGGAAAGTCAACAGATCCAATCTCGGAAGCTCTGCCTCGTCGTTACGATCTTGTGGCTACTGACAGATCGTAAATCGGAGCTCAGACGAAGAAGTTATGGAAGAAAGAGCCTTGGAGTCTATTGGGAGAGCTCTTCTCAGAGGAGAGGGTAGGAGAGGTGTGAGTTTAAAGGAGGAGGGGACCCCTCCTTTTATAGGTGTGAAAAGCAAAAGTACATGGTGTGTACTTTATGGTACACAGTGTGTACTCGGTTCTTTCACATGGCCTCCACGCGGCTTCCAAGACGGGTCTGCGGCCATTGACTGGTCAACACACGGTTTGAGGGTAACACATACACGGGGAAGGACTAAACGACATGTAGTTTAGACACATAGCGTGTACTCAATTATTGCACATGGAAAGGACACGGCTCTAACATGGTACACGACCGTTGACTGGTAACACGTACGCGGGGGAGGACTGCACGGCGTATAGAACTGGACACACGGCGTGCACCCATTATTCCACACAGCAAGGAGACGGTCTGCAACACGGGGATTAACCAAGAAGGGGTACATGGCGTGTACTCAAACTACATGGTGTGTAGTTTCAAAATTCTGGAAAGTGTGGAAAAAGTCCAGTTTACCCTCCAGAACACTTTTTGACCTTCTTTTTAACAAAGGAATGGGTCGGAGAGGTCCGGGCCATTACACATATAGATAAATACATTAATTCAAATAAGAGTAATTTTTATCATTAATTAATTTAATTAAAAAAATTGAGTACATACCTATATATTTTAATCATTATAAAAAATTATAAATATATTTCATAATTTTGATAAATATATTAATATACTAATACCCAATGAATAATTTTTTAATTTTTATTATGTCACGTTTCATTTGCACTCAGGGTTTCATGTAATAAAATATTTCAAATACATTTCCTTTATTTAAATGGAAATACATTAGTTGTCATGAATCCATATATATATATATATATATATACATATAAAAATATTTATTTCTCTAGTGGTATATTTCTATGTCTAAAATTATTATCAATATTGATTTTTCATGGGTGATGGGGTAAAAAATAACTACCGAGATCCAACTCAGGACTGTATCCCCATTTGTTACCTTTTTATAAAAAACTAAATTATATCCTCGTAAACATTATTTAATTTTTCATTTATCTTATTTAAAATTATGACCCATAAGCAATAAATATTTACTATTAAGGCAGAAAATAAAGATCACTTTATTATCATTAATTAATTTATTTTACATATATAATTATTTTAATACATAAAACCATAATAAAGATAATTATATTAATAATATGATAATATCACTCTTGTGATGCAATTCATATACTAAAATAACTAAATCTATCTTTGAGATAAAAAAATTGGATATTAATCACTTAAATATTCGTTTAAATAAAACCCATCCCTTCTCTTATATTTATTTATTATGAAAGAATCCCTCATTATATTAATATCTATATCAACGATCACAAATTACCACACCAACATATTGAATGAAATAGAATGGATATGGATATATAACATGAAAATTACAAGTAATGTGATCAAACATTATGATTTTAAAATGGCGAATCCTTAATCATTAATGATATCACAAAAAACTATAATAAATTATGGGACTTTCAGAGTAAATCTAAATATATATATTATTCTACAGAATCATTATTATATAAATTATATATAATATAATTTCATTCATGTTCCAACTCCTATAAAAAATACTCGTCGTCAAAATAACTAACTCATAAATAAGCTATATACTGACAAAATATCTTAGGTTCTAAACCCATAGTGAGTGGATTCACAACCATGTAGTTTATTTGGGCATGTTAGTACACACCATGAAAATATGAACTCCATATTCAACAAAGATAAAATTTTTTGTTAATTTTATTCAGCATTATAAAACTCATAATATTATTTAAATTTAAATTATTTTATTTTTTATAACATAATATCTTTATTGGACTTTTAATTATGTAAAAAATTATAATTGCAGTGATAACATTATGCATCCATATTGCATGATTGGAAGCCTTGTAGAAATCCATAAGCTATGTTTCCATGGTTAATTATGTTATGAGTGTCTTCTTGGAATTCATCCATGAAATAGTCTATCCACTAAAAAACTAAACATGTCCATGGTAGGACCTATTACTATCAGGACTTCTTAAAAATAATATTAATAATACACAATGATATCTAAAATTTCTAATCACAAAAATATGAGCATTAAAACTTTTTTTCTCAACATTCCTTTTATATTTATTGAATTTATCAAAAAAATATATAACTTATACCACCACATGTAGATATATCAATATCTATACAAATAATTAGTAAATATTATAATTTTTTTATACCTAACCCTTGAATCAACATGTAATTTTCTATACACACTAGTATGAACTAATTAAAAATATCTATATGCCTTTTACCTTTTCCACTAAATGGGGATTCAGTCTATTTACCCTACTAGCATTTGGTACATACAAACAGTTTTCTAGATAAAATGAATAAAAATATCCATCTTGGGGTAATTATTTCAAACAATTTTGTTTCATTCTCAAGGGATTGATGAGATATTTGGGTGTGGAATGGGTCATGTTAACTAATTTTTTTTATTTTGTACGATTACATTTTTATTTTTAATCAAACACTTAATGTCCATCATTTAAATATTCCATACAATAAAATATTATTTATTCGTAAAATATGAATAATGTATTTACAAATATTAATGTAAACCCATATGTATCATGTTTGGATATAAATATAATGTTTTTTTGACAAATTCCACAAAATAAAAATCATTTTGAAAACCATGACATTCCCACAAAAAATATGAATTGAAAGACCCAAATTGCTACAAATTAAATTCTATTTTTTGTTAATTGCATATCTACACAAACCTTATAATTCATCTAGAATATAACAGGTTCATGTATTTGGTATAATTTATGAACACATTATTCTATATCTAGTACATAATTGTTTGAAATTGATAAATTGAACTCGATGAAAGATGAAACCAAAACATTCCTATGCTTCTTTTACTAGGTGAAATTTTCTTTCTATGGAACCTTATTTCTTTATCTATAATATATTTCATCCCATTACATTATATTTCCTTTGATCCTTTCATCATTGATGGTATTGGAATAGATTCATCAGATATATAACTTTTCACATAGACTTTCCTTTTATTCACTAAAATGATAAAATGATTTTCTCATTTTTATCATTTTCGACATAGGTAAGTAGAGTGAGAATATCACATAGAAATTTATCTATATTTTTGATAATGAAATTAAACAAAAAAACTAGAGCAGTTTTGAGGGAGTTATGAAATAATAAACTCAGTGCAACTTTAATCAGGAAACTTAAACCCTAGAACCTATTTTTTCTCAAAACATCTAATGAGTTTGATTACATGATTCCTATCTATCACACATTGAATTTTTTTTCTATGAATGATAAAATTATATATCTCAAACTATTCATATCTTACTATCACTTATTAATGACCATTGATATCTGAGATAATTTGAAAGGAAAACATATCATCATGTCAAATCATGTGTTTTTAGAATAGGATGAAACTTTAATCACTCGAAATAAAATACAGCAGTCCAGTTTTTAACATATATAATTAACCCCTCTTCACATTACTACATAATATATAGATAAAGAAGTTAGGATTCTATAATGTTAGCCTTCCATTCCTAGAACAACGCTACCTATATTTTTATAAACCATTCATTGAATTTGTAGCTAGTTAAAAGATGATATTTCTATAAAAATGACTAGAAGAATATTTTGGTATAACACAGTTTCATTATTATGCATTATTAAAAGACATGATTGTATTACATCAATTGATTAAAATTTATGGTATACGTTATAATTATTTTAAAATTTAATTAACTATATTTTATCAATTTCCTACATTCCTCACATTTGACATGGAATGTCTTGATTCTATAACATTCTAGTGGGAAGAATATATATACACCTTATTATAAACCATTTATGGGTTTCTATATTAGTTAAAGGTATTTTGGTAGGAAAATATTGACTAAAAATTGGCTTACATCACCTTTATCTATTTTTTAGACTTCCCAATCAAGAATTACATACATAGGTTTTATCAACACATGACTCCAAGATACATCATGTAAAATAAGGGAAACTTTTATTTCATTAAAACTATTAAGTCAACCCAAAACTATCTCCATAACTCCTAGAAAAGTTTATGTTTCTCCAAATGGGTTTTTAAAACAGACAATTCTATGGTTGTGTTCCTAATAAAATAATGGAAGTTATAGTATTACATACTAGTAAGTTGAATTATTTTATTTATTATATATAAAGAGTTATTATTTCATCCATTTCATGTATATTTACTATTATATGGATTTCAGATAAAGTATTAATTAGGTTATGATAATTCATTTCTATATTATCCAATTATTTTAATTCGATATTTTCCTATTAGTTCTCATATTTATGTGGTCCTGGTCTTGAATGAATAAAATAAATCATAGATAACATATAAATAAAATCAATAAATGAAGAACATGATCAAGATCTGATCCAATTGTTAATTACTATGGGGAAAATAAATCAACCTATGATCTGAGGGGAAAGATCATTGTGTCACTCATGGAATGAGTTTAATTATTTCGACTATCCAATTATTATCATATATTTTGGTTCTATATTGGTTTTATCTTGAATAAACTATTCCTTGAACATCATTAAACTAACTCCATGATCCTTATGATGCTCCATTTGTAATATATATTTAATCCCTAACACATATATGAGGGTAAAAAATGATTGGTTGAGATAATTACAAAAGATAATCAGGGAATCATGGGTCCTACATAATAAAGGAGGGAGAGATTACATTAAAGTCATATTTTTTATTTTGATAATAAATAAGTTCAACCCCATAAAATTAAGTCAAATTAAATTAATATGACAGGTATATATGTCTAATAAGTTATCATGATCATCTATACACATGAAACATGTGTACATTTAAAATATATTGGTACCATTCATTTCAATTCGTTATTTTATAAGATAAAATTTGTATTAAATAATTAGATTTCTTTTTTATTAAACAATTAATTCATTTTATATGATTACATCTAATTTTCCTTTAGATTATACTCTTCTATTATTTTATTTTAAACAAATAAGTTTATATTATTTAATTAAATGTTACACAACTTGTTAGATAAAATAAACTCTATGAGTAGATTTTTTATCTACTTAGTACAATTCAAATTGTATATAATCAACTCATAAAAAATAATTTGTACGTGACATGTGTCATAATTACATAGATTGTTAAAAAAATTATTCGCACATACAACACATTAATACCAAATTGTCTAAACAATTTAATATGTTATGGATTTAATATAAATTGATTTTCCATTAATTGCAGTTTCAAATATTATGCAAAATTAATTAAGAAGTTTATATAATCTAAATCAGAAAGGATAACATATAATTTAAATTTAATGAAACTAAAAACTCTTGTTGATGATGTTTAATTGAATAATTAATTATATTTAATATTTTAGCACAAACCTTTAACATAAATAGTGCGTTGAAGCTTCCCACATGTCATCTACTTCGCTTCCACGAATATCCGAAGTGCATTCCTCGGGGATCAGCCTATACTTCATGAATAAATTTTAGAATTATGTGATAGTTAAAATGGATATGTCATGTTTAATTCATGTAACATGGTTACCATCCTATATTAATAATGTATTAAATACATGTTTTGTACTAATTACGCAACACATCTTTATGCTATGTTTTCCCAATGAAAACGTGTGGAATACATGGAATGTTGGCTATCAACAATTTTTTTTGCTTGAAAAATCCATTTTTCTAATTGGTTGATGAACATGTCATGAATTAAATAAATGTGTTTTGAATTAATTAAATGGTTATATAATTTCAATATAAGGATAATGGTATAATGAAAATTGATTTATAGTGCATTAAAAATGAGAACAGAACATGTTACCCTATGTTATATTGCTAGGTTTTTGGAACCTAGGGAAGAGTTATTTATATTTGATCTTCATTAATTAATAACCATTCTATGTTATATAAGTGAAAAATGAAGATTCAGAATATGATATGTTGATGATAAAAAAATAATGAATAAAACATGAAATAAAATTTAACATTTAAATGTGTAATGATAAACAATAGAATAAATGATTATAAATTTGAATGTGACTCCACAAGAACCTATTGATTGTTTTATGTATAAGAAAATCATTTATCAGGGCCTTTATTAAAAAAATGTTTTTTATATTTACTGGAACATGCACATATTGTATAGTAAGTAAACATCCTGACCAATAGAATTTATCCAAAAAAATATTCATTAAGATGGTCACTGAAACTAAGGGATCATATTTTGACCATAGATTTATAATTAATTTAAATAACTTAGATGATATAATAACTTTCCCTTACTATATTTATTTGATGAATATAATTTTCATCCAAACCCATTTTTGGTCAATTGAAGTTTCTCTTATATGATACAACTATGGAATCCATCTAGTTGGGATCCACATGTGATTCTATAGTCTCTGAATAATATCAATGGATTGTGTATTTCTAGTGTGTATTATCGACTATAGTACAAACTTTATCCTAATTTATTTGAATATTCATTTATGATTGGAGAATTTAATTTTCACTCACATTATTTAGATGATGAAGTAGGATGGATAAAATCTAGAGTGTTCTTTCATCTCAAGAAAGAGATCTTTATATTGTTGTGCACAATAATTATCATTTTCTATCAAACTATACACAATATAGATAATCATATATTTATAAAGTAGGTTTGGGGTTATAAATGTATTTATTTATACCAAAAAAATTAAATAATATATTAACCCTTATATGACCCCATCCAATATAATAATAATAATTTTTATATTTATTTTTTTCGTGGTGTGCACAAACTGGAACAATGAAGAATTTTATTTTACCAACATTCAATTTAATATTTAACACTGAAACCATTTTTATCCAACTAGTCCCCCTCAGTATTTCTTAGATAAAAGAATAATTGTTTATTTTTTCAATAAATATAAAAATATTTTATATTCATGTTATGAAATAATTATCATTTGAATAAATATTTATTTAATTTATATAAACAATAAATCCATAATAAATACTTATTCATCATTACTGTGAATACTATTTAATAAAACTAATATCCTAAAGTGTATTCAAATTTATATCAATCGAAACACTTAGTGTGTGACACATAATGCTTATTTCTTATTATAATTATGTGTCCTTAGCTAAAGTCCATGAATTCTCTATAATAATGGGATACTATACAAAATAGAAATAATAAAATATTGAAACATTAACAAACACACAAGGGGTATTGATGTGTAATATAATCACATTTCATGATATCTCATGATATAGGTTTCACACACATTCCATCAACCTATATTTTAGATATGCCTTTCATTGAGGAAATGAAATAAATTCATTATTAATCCATGTCCATGGAATATAATTAGACTCTCTAATTTAAATCGTAGGTCCAATATATCCACTTCCATGAAAATGGAGGGGATAATAATTTCTTGACGTATTCTGTAATAACAAGACATTATTAATGTACCCAATATAAGCCAACATCCAAAAATATATAATGTCACATATATTTTTAGTACACCAATATAAGAATGTCGCGAAATGAATTAATAACTATCATAATCTCTAATGATCACTACACAGGATCACATAGTGAAAATATTAGTTATATGAAATAATTTGGATTTCCTATAGATGGATTGTTCTCAAAATGACTTTTTCGTGTGATTACATAGTGAATGAATCATGAGATAATGTATTATTTTATTAAAAGTACCTCACTTATAAATAATCATTTTTCCCATCCATGAATTTTAACTGATTGTGGAATTATATTTTCCAATGTCATCGTGAAAATTTGAGGTTTTTATCATAGAGGGGATGTTCTATGAACTTTTCATTAGGAAATATAGTGAAGGGAATTATTACTTAAAATTCATGCGCAATAATAAAAAATATGTAATAAGATATTTTAATTTATCATCACATCATTGAATATATATATATATATATATATATATATCGGTGTGTGAGTGTTCAATATGAAGTACATATAGTTTGTTCTAGGACATCATCTCAAAAATACTTTATAGAGGAGTAAATTAATTCAAGAAGAATCTAGTGATAAACATCAAAGAAAATGACTTAAAACATGAAAACAAGGTGATGATAAAACATATAAGAGGTTAATTAACATTGATTTTGTTGAGTAGAAATAGTTAAAAAATTAATTCCAATACTGAAATTATATTATCAAATTCATAGTGGCGATTTCATTGCACAAATACCTTATATGGATAAACTAAAATATTTTCTTTTTAATGATATTTTTAATGAAACTTTTGATATTAATCATTGTTATGAATGTATATATAATTATCATACTGGAGTAAGCTACTATGAAATATCAAGAAAAAACCCATGTTCTGAAAAATGTGAGAGTAGATCATGGATTTCATAATTATATTTAGTTTCAAATATACCATTACCATATTAGGTTAAAATCTTCATAATAGGTTATAAAAATGTATGGTCATAAATTAAAAATATCATTTTATGAGTTATGGTGAAAAAAAATCTTAATGGTGACATTATAACATATATCTTTCTATATAATAGTTAGTGATGTGGAAGTCCAATTACATTTATAAGTTTTGTTTTTTTAGTTTTATATATATTAATTAATAAGGTTTATCTTGAATATTAATATATATTATATAAGTATTGTAACAATCACTTATTTAATATTTTACATTATTTGGATGTTAACTTAAATGTTTTTGATATTTAATAAACATTAAAGATTAATTATTTTATAGAAATTAATAGTAAAAAATTGGAGTATTTTTTGATTCCATAGAAAGATATATTCAGGGGAATAAATTTACTGCTTTGTTTTAATATTATTTAAGATTAATTCTTTTAGATATACTAGATTTTAATTAAAAATAAGGCTTGTATAACATCAATATTTATTTAATGTAAATATCTCTTGGAAATACTCTATAGAAATATAGGTATCTTTTATGAATAATAAATATTTTTGTGTGCATGTTTATTTCTGAAAAAACATTGTGAACTGAGGGAGGTATGATTTAATATTTATTTTTTCAAGGGATAAATTGTAAAAGATTTTAAAACATATATATAACCTATTATCAAGAAAAATACATGATTATTGATCAAAACAAAACATATATATTTTCATAGTGTATTTATTTATATTTTTATTCTTTATAATATACACAGATAAAATTCACATTACCATAAATTAATTTTTTTGGGTGGAGAGATAAGATTATTTAGTTTTATTCTAACATAATTTTGAACATATCGCAAAATTTAATTTACATAATAATATATTTTTATATTATAGTTAATCTACGCATCATTTATTTAAGATCTATAGATGTACCCAAATTACATGAACCAATTGAATTGAATTAGTGTTTATACTTCATTTATTTATTTAATGATGGTCTATATGGGCCTCAATCTCTCTTGGTCACCCACCTTATGAATATGAGGTTTTGAGGGTGTTTGGAGGAATATCAAAAGAAGTTGGTTAAATAAGGGTGGATATCATGATGATATTTTTGCATGAATATTGGTCCACAAAAAGGGTATTGATTTATAGTAATTTGGTTTGTAGGTAGAGTTAGATAAAATGGTTGGATTGACAGTGACATGGATTTCTATATTGTTGTGTGGGGATTCACATTTAATTATGATGGTTAGAATATGATATTTTCATGTTCTTATGGATGGTTAATGCTTGGTTATTTCACTATTGTGCTTTATATTACGACATAAAGCGTATTATTTTATATTTGATTTAATCTCACATAGATTTAGTTTAAACTTATACAGATGTGTCTCATAGTGGTGATGGGACTGGCATCATGGTTTTTATCTGGGTTTTATCCTGTTAGATGGAAAATATTGATGTTTAGTCCATTATTTTCACAACTTCCTTCAATGTATAATAGAATTATATATTATGATGTGAAATTAAATATCCATATCAATTTAAAAATATATTCGAAACTTATGAATTTTGATAATTTCATCATGATTAAAAAACATGACCTTTATTTCACCTTGTGGACACTATTTCACTATAATTTCTTTTTTACTTATAATTTAATTAATATTTGAATGATTTTTATAATTCTATTCAATTCCCTCTATATAATTTAAATTCTATGTGCTTGATGGTTTATATTTCTTGATCCTAAGACTTTATTTTGTGGACCCTTATCCATTTCATTATGAGATCAAGTCCTCGACAAATCTTGGTTCTATTCCTCTCATTTCCTTTCCCAGTTCCTATTTATTTATCTTTCAAAATAAATTGTATATATAGTGATTTTACTCATGCTCTTGATGGGGAATTTACATTCATATTTTTCATGGGAAATTCTTGGTATTTTTGGGTTTGTTAATATATTTCTCCTCCGTGTTCTA
Source organism: Viscum album (assembly GCA_963277665.1). Classification (NCBI taxonomy): domain Eukaryota; kingdom Viridiplantae; phylum Streptophyta; class Magnoliopsida; order Santalales; family Viscaceae; genus Viscum; species Viscum album. The sequence goes on along the minus strand of OY728159.1, from coordinate 206,147,735 downwards.
GTGTTATGGTCATTAAAACTTTGGTTGTGCTTAAGTATTTTTCCTTAACCAACCTATTCTCCATCGCTAAGAAAGTTTTAATTCAAAACATTCAAGTCCTTTCAATCTAGAGTATATTGGAGGAAATTAGTGTGGTGTGTTTCCGGACTCAAAACACTGTTGGCATAAAAATATACTTATAGTTAGTTCATCAAGACATTTTTGATTTTTTATAATTTCATCATTTCCCAGAGAACAAAATTGGAGAAAGGATACCTTATTAGTGTATATAGAAAGGATAAATTAGAATGGGAACCATTATTGAGGACTTCTGGGAGGATATGATGGGTTTGGGAATAGTTATTATGTCTTTTAGAGGATATTCTAACACATAAATATGTCCTCAGGTCATGACCACAAGAACACTTCAGTGAGTTGATTCCTTCTCAATAGCCAACAGAAAATCTACTTTCTTATGTATATATGTTGTGTTTCTCACAATATTTTCAATTAACCCATATGATTTTGGATCTCCTCATGTATTTCTCAACTATTGTTTCTAATAGATCAACAATACACACATATTAAATTTCATCCATTGAAATAAATCATGTAATATCAAATAGTCCATTAAAATCATTGTTTTAAGACATTTTCACATTAATTATCATTTTATCAAAATATAATATAAATTTAGTAAATTTTAAAAAAAAAATCGAATATGTAGGGATTTACACAGTGTATTGCATTTGAAATATATCAAATTTTTTGTTTTCATTCACTTACCAAAACATGTCTCATTTCTTTCAGTGAATAATTCCTTATACCAATAATAAATAAAATATATAAATATATTAATTGAAACACCATTCAACCACCATATAATAAGACCTATCATTATTCTTATATTAATATAGTCTTCAAAATTCCTTTCTACCCATCAACTTTATGAAACCTCCTTATCCACACATGTGTATGTTTTATCCACATTCCTTGAAATTGATATCTCATCACTCGATGAATTGTTTAAAATATTTTTAGATACTCATGTGCGTGCATGATATATATATGATTGTTAATATTTTGTTTCTCTACTCATTATAGTCAAAATAATGTGTCAATTTGAAAGTCATGAAATTGGTTTTTCTATTGCTGGAGGTGTGTGATTTGGATGTAAAAGAAGGAAAAAATAAGAGTCTTGACACATTAATGTTTTATTAATGATGAACAAGTGTGATATTCAATGGACTGTTACACATGTGATAATAATTATTTTATTTTTCTACACAATACTTCTAATTCAAATAGGACTACATATTAAGAAAACATAGTGACTGATTCTTAATGTATTATATAAATTTTTTATTTTCATACTATTTTTGTCTAATAATTTGTTATTAGAGAAATAAAATGAAATTTATTCCATTTTATATAGTGAAATCTCATTACCAAAATATTATGGAACACTTCAAAAACATTCTCAACAAATAATCAATCATCTAATGAAATACATGAAATACACATTCTTTATTTGTTTTGATAAAATCATCAAAATCGATTAAATTTTGGGAATTTTTGGATGATATATTTTTAATATTTCTACCTTAGAATTTATTTGTGGCTTCTAATAAGTGATTTAAATGGTATGAAATTCATTAACAATTGGATAAATATTATATTTCAAATATATTTATATTTTTAGAGGAACCTCTTTAATTTTGATTAAACTTATATTATCTATCAAATTTGAATTGATAAAAAATTTATAGATCAAATTACTTGACCAACTATTTAAAAAAATAGATAATAGAATAATGATTATAAAAAGGATGAGAAACCACTCTAGTTTTTGATATGTTGTTGAAAAAAAACTATTTTTACTTTATATTTCATGAATATTATAAATGGTGAACATTAATAAATTATATTACTATATATTGGTAAATTTTACGTGTGGATTTAATGTAACTATATCTTATAGTATTTGTTTCATTTAGAAAGTCATAATAGTTCATCTTTATAATGCGAATGTTGAAATAAATTTATTTTATTCATAAACAATTTTCTATAATAGGATAACATTCATTGATGGTAGATATAGTATTTTTTTTGGTATGATTACTCTTAGGAAAATGAGACCTAATCTAATGAAGTTCTCTCATAGTAATTTCTAAGATTGGGAATTATTAGAACATACCCTCATCTAAGAAATATCCATGTTTATGTATCATTTCATATTCATGTTTGGGAGCTTTTGTAATTATCCTTAGACATTAAGAATTTAATTAATAAATATCATTACTCAAACACTTTGATATATTTCAATAATCAAAGTTAAAATATGATTAGAGTGATGTTGGGAATTTTCGTTGTGTCACAAAATATCTATTATCAATAAATATGCCGAGAATGTATTTTTTCTTTCTAAAATTTAGGAAGAATTTACCTTGAACCATTGAATGAAATGGAATAATGAAATTAAATTAAATTCAAATAGTATATTGATGTTTTAATTTCAGATTGAAAAAGACACATGTAAAGAAAATATGATGATTCCAAGGGGGTGAAAACTGCCTGATGAGATATTGTGAAAAATTGAATATATTATATAATGTGAGTTCAATTTTATTTTTTCATTAAAACACATATACTTATTTTTTGGTTTCGATGAACTATATCTAGAGAGTAACATTATTATTTAGTAATGTCTACAGAATGAAATAGATGTAGAATCCTTAATGGTAACACAAAATGATTTTCCTCTAATCATTATTAAATATTTTTTCGGTATAAAAAATGAAATAAATATATATGGGGACTAGATACATGTTAAATCAATTATTTAATTTAAAAACATGAATTCATTTTTATTTATTACCAATAAACCTTTTAGTTTTATATATTTATTGAATTAGGACAATCTCATATATTACAGATGCATGTATTAGAAAAAATTCACTTCAGTTAAGTTCCTATTTTTTTTCCAAAATAGAGTACATTTAAATTAAATCACATTTTTTTCCCTGAAAAATCATTATGATTTCAAAATTACATAATAATTATTCATAAACATCATTAAAGCATATAAATTTATTTATAACATGATATTTTCACAATATAATCAGTAATGGACATAAAATAAGAAGAAAAATAACCTTCCACTATATTTCAGAACCATAAGATCATTTAAGAGAGTTTTTATTTAACATAAAAAAAATTGATCCCAAAAAAAATAACATACACACAAAATCATATTTACCACCATAATTATATAATAAATTATATTGTAATAAAAATGTATTATAACATAGCCAGAGGGTTTCTTAAAAGATAAGGTAATGTTTAAAATAAGATACCTTTAAAACCAACATTTTACATTTAATGGGAATAATTATTACTTTAAAAAATGTCATTATCTCACCCTAAGGAATAAAAATATTTTATCAAAATTTGATTTAAATAATAAAAATTCATGTCGGTACCATGATATATCATCATAATTGAATTAATATAATAAATAATACTAATGAAATATCGTAATTGACTAATTATATCATAATTATCTAGAGATCATATTCCCAACCCAAAGAATTGGAGAGTTATATCATGGTAAACCTCCATCATAAAAAATATCCAAGGACTATAACATACATGAAACAACCAAAATAATTCATTTCCATCATAAATCTCCAAAAAAAACTTTTGAACACAAAAGTAATGAATTTCAATATATTGATATATCAATTTTTATTAAAACCCCTTTTTAAAACTAAAATTCTATGAACTAAATGAAGAAGGGGTTTTCATTAAGTAAAACATGGAAGATGGTAATGTAATTAAAATACCAAACAATACTGGCTTTGGTTTTAAAATCCATTGATGTCTTATAAATTATAATTCATTCATTTTTTACTTTGCAAAGAAAATAAAACATCCATATAAAATACAAAAAAAAGAATCCTTTCAATGTTCTTTTTAAAAAATTTAAAAGAAAGGTAAAAAGAAATATTTAATAATTTTTTAATGAGATACTAATACATAAAACAATATAAACATAGAGTAAATGTATAGTAAATATATATTATAAAAATTTTAATATTTTTTTAAGATATAATATAACTTACCTTGAGCATGAATTCTCACATACATTCCTTTTCTTCCTAAATAATAAACATTCATTAATTATTTGTTTGTTTTGAATATTTTTTAGTTTCATTTTCTTTTAATTATTCCTTTTATTTAATATATATCTATGCCACATGTATTAATTTAATTGATTATGGTTCATTAAGATGTTTTTGTGTTGTTTAGTTCATAACTCGAAAATGGAGTTGGTTAGTCGACTATAGTAAAATGGATCATTATTATATAATTTATAGATTATTAATAGTTTGATAAATATCTTTTTATAAATTTTTTATAATTTTAGAACAAACCATGTAAGATGATTATGAAAATTGAATTATGTTACTTCAGAGAGATGGTAGCCCATATATATGAATGATTAATCTTTCCATTATAATGAATATAGGAAAAATTAGGTGAGTGTTATTTTATATTTCTAGAAGGATTATTATATCATAAATATTATATTATTAATTTAAATTTTGTTATTTCTATCACCCATGTGAGGTGGTGAAGAAAAGTAAAATACATTGGTTCGTGAAGGAGTAGTCTACAAATACACATGAGTGTTGTTTTTTATAAAATTTTATTGTAAAAAAACAAATATAATAAATATGTAACATTAAAGAAATATATTAATATCATATATATCACATTGTTTCATATTGATAAATTATTATGACCATCAATATAATTCTACAAAGATAAATGAAATTCATCTTTTTTGTAAGGTGGATGTCCACACATACAGACGAAATATGTTTTTTTTTCCATTACAATAATTAGGAATTCATAAGGGTTATTACATATTCCTAATAATTTTTTTAATGTTATATATCAAAACTGTTATAAGATGATTTTAAGATTTAAAAGAAGTAATAAAAAATAAAACACTTGATTAATAACTATAATTATTTTTCTAACAGCTTCCTTATATTTCTACCTATTGTGTTCTTTGGATGATATTATAAAAAATAAATGAACTATAAGACATGTATAGGGATTTTATTAATTTAAGTGGCCATAAATTAGATGATATAAGATACTACAAATGTGTGATTAATTGAGGATAGATGATGTCCTTTATATGTAAGGGAAAATACGCACTAGGATGTTTTCAAATGATTACAATAAATTGAGGCATTACCCTATCCAATTGGATCCAAATTGATTCATCATCAAATATGATATCATATAGAGTCAAAATAATACCATAAAATAGTTTTTAGGAAATTTTTAAGACACTTTAACCCTAATAATTTTATTTGAAACACTTTTAACCTATTTTACCTCTTACTATATTAATTGAATAGTTTCTAAAAGATTCTATTTAAAAGAGAAAAAATAAGATTGACCTATTTAAATATTTTATTCTACATGATTGAAATTATGAAATCCAAATTTATATATTAAATATATAATGGTGGTAAAAAATTCTTTTAAATTCATAAAATACAACATAATGGAATAATATTTTCATAATCAATTCTTTTAATATTGGAAATGGTTTTTATAACATATTCGTTTATTATTATTTTTTAAATATAATTGAATGGGTTATTTTTTATTTAAATTTAAAAAATGTAATTTTTGGACAAATACAAAAAAAAGTTATACTTTGTATATGCAAGAAAATAAAAAACTATTTTCTTAAAAAAAATTATTTTCTTTTATTCACTAAAAAATCAACTGTGTTTAGAAAATTTTAACAAATTAATTATAAGATACATATAATTGAGGATTTCATAAATGGGATTCATTTATTAAAATTAAAATAATAACTTTGTTAATTTTAAATTTTTATTAAAATCATTTAATGCCTGAAACTGAATTTAGATTGAATAATACTATTTTATTTTTTGATGAGAAATTCCATATTTTTATTATAATGAATATAAATATATGAAATGTAATTCATAAATATTAATAAGTAATGAAATTTATTTATTATTAATATTACATGGGTTGTCACATTTTCCCCCATTTGGAAATTAAGCCATCAATATTTTTATTCTTTTTATTGAAAAGTGAGGATTTGTTTCCTTTATAGAAATTTTAGATTCCCATGTTAGTTCTTCAGTCATAAATGTTTTAAAAAACATAATATGTTGAGTCTTATTAATCTCTAACAACTAAACATTTTAGTAAATAATCTTAATATATTGTTCCTCATTATAATGGTTGTATTTGAACTACAATAATTTAGGACACAAAACATGAGATTTATATTGCACATATATTCGTAAAAATGAAGCAGGTAACAAAAAATACACCATATAAAAACATAGATGAGAATAAACTCTACAATAAAAAGATAAAATATTATCTATAATTTTATATGGTCTAATGAAATATGGAAATAACATTATTTTCTTACCCAAAGGCATAATACTTTGATTAGGAGATATATTAGGAAAATGATTTTTCCCTTACTCAAATAAATTATCCTCCATATGGATATCTAAAAAACTTTGATTCCATAACTAAGTTACAATTAAATTTTGTTATGCCACATTTACTCTCCCAATAATCACTTTTAAGAATTATGATCCCAAGAACCAATCTTCACCAATTGTGTCAAAAAAAGCGAAAATTTGACACCACATTCTAGAAAATGACCAAAAGTTTTCATTTTTATATTGTAATGAAAACCTTTATTATAATTAAGTTCATGTTTTTAATGATCTTAGTCACAACTTCCATGATAATCTAATTGAAAATCTTGAAGAATATCCATGATTTTTTGAATCATTCTCTCTGACTATCCTTCAGGATGAGGTTAAAAAGTAGTATTGAAATTTAATTAAATACCAAATGATTTATGAATGCATTTATAAAACATAAATCTAAATATAGGACCATAATCAAACAAAAATTAATGTGGTATTCCATGAAATATTATTATCTCATTAACATAATGTCTAGAAATATAAACAAAATAAATATTATCTTTCATTGGACAAAATTCATAGATTTAGTCAAATGATCAACAATAATTGATATAAAATTATTAATAAAAATGTATTGAGTAATCTGACTATGAAAACCATTGATATATTATATCATTATCATTCCATAACATGAAAATACTGAAGAAACACCTTCTATAATGTTCATTATTCATTAAAATATTGTAATTTAAAACATTTCATGGAAACATCAAAAGGAAATATTTTTATTCCATCCCACAATAAATATTCCCAAATATCTATAGAAAAATTATTTCTTCATGGATGAACATAAAAGTTATAGGTATAATAATTAATCTACAATTATTTCCCCTAACAAGAATAACAAGTAAAATATAATCTTTATATAAATTTTAAAAAATACCATCTATTTCATTATTATATTCCTAGAACATTCCATATATGATATTTTTTCCTTTCTTGTAAATAATGATCATTATTATGAGATTTATTAATTCTATTTAATAATAATGACTATACTAGCACCAATAATAATATATTGGAAGTTCCCCTATAGAAAATTTATGGGAAAATATTCATTAAATCATGAAACAATGGTTCATGTTCTATTCATAGTATAGTTGATGATTAATTTTCCTAAAAACATAAAATAATATTTTTTTTACCTAGATGGTAATGAATCATGCAACCATAATCCTTCATTATTTATATCAATATTTTTATCTCATATTTAATTAATTTTTAGAAAATATGTTGACCAGATATTTATGATTTGTATATATTTCACATTTTACACCTTATAAATTTTGTCACCTTATTTATAATAAAAACACTATAGATATAAGTTCATTGTCATGTGTTGTATACTCTACCTCATGATGTTTTGAATTTTTTGAATCATAAGAACCTACTCAATCATTCTTCCTCTAAACACAACCAAGTCCCTTCAAAGATGTATTGATGTAGATGAAATACCCAAAATTTCCAATTGGTAGTTAGAAAACAAGATTATTCACTAATATTATATTCAATTCCTAAAATAATTCATCACAATCATTTGTATATATTAATTTGACTATATTTAATGTAAATTTAGTCATTGGTATAGATAACTGAGTAATGTTTTCAACAAAATTTTGATATTAACCTACTATTCCCTAAAAACTAAAAATATCTAGAACATTTACATTTTCTCCACTTTTTAACAGCATTATTTTTAATAGGATAAACTATTATTCCATATTTATATAAAATATTATTAGATGTTTTTTATGGTTTCCAAAAAACCTCAAATTTTACTCTTGATCATCATATATTTTGTAATGTATTTGGATTTCATCAACAAAAATAGTGAAATAAGTGTCCATGACCTTATAGAAAACATTATTTATGTTGTATATAAATACTATAAGAGTGTTTGTAAACCACAATGGAATAGACAGAAACTTATAATGTCCAAACATAGATTGAAATTTTGGTTTTGGAATGTTCTCCTTTTCAACCTTTAAGTTGATTATACCTATAACATAGATCAATCGTCAAATAATGTTGTGCTTCTTAGAGCTGATAAAATAATTCATATATATGAATAAATATATACTTATTCTCAATAGAAAAGTTATTTAATGATCAATATTTAATAAAAAGGCCCAGGAAACAATCACTATTTTTTTGAAAAAAAAAATATTGGAACCCCATGGTGATGTGATAAGATAAATGAATAATTTATTAAGAACCTCTTATAACTATATTTCAATTACAATAATTTCACATGACCCATTCAATATGGTTGTTTGGATATTATCTTAGCATATATCTCTACGTCAATATTAAATTAAATCTTTTGATCTTTAGTAATTCCCAGAAATTCATCTGTATGTTTATCCACCCAATCATAAACATTAGAATAATTCCTAAATTTAATAGTTTCCTTCCTCTCATAAATATGTTCATGATAACATTAATTCATATATTTAATAAATTTCCCACATTCTTTATATGTTATAAATGTAATAAAATCTGTATTTTGTACAATATAAAACTCATTCCAGAAAAAATTAATTAGCTCTATAATCTATCATAACTGATAAATTAAATAGAAATACATACATAGAATAACATAAAGCTCTATAATGGGAAATACAAAATATTTTCTTGTTAACTCTTTCTATAGACAAAAACATGAAGATTATAACAATTTATTCTTTCCTTTATACCACCTCTATTTTTTTTTTAAAAAATGTTTTGACTTCCATGTGTAGAAAATTTAAAATTTACCCCACATTTCATAGAAATGATAGAATTTATATATCTTGAATAAAAACTTATATATGCATAATGTAAATAAATAATTAATATACCTAGAAAAACATCACTATATGGTACAACATTTTCCTAAGTAATAAATATTGTTTAATCCAGATCATTAATCCATTGATCAGGAAGAAATCCATCCTTCATCCAAATCCATTGATATTTACTCACAAAATGAACCATTTCATTACAATTAAATCATTATTCTGTTACATTTTTTCTTATTTTTCCTATGATCATTTTTTAAATTCAGGTGCCACATATCTAGAATTATCTTATCAATAAATTACATAATTTAATAATAAATTCACAATAGTGATTTCTAACACATATATCACAATATAGAAACATGATTTTTTTACATTTAAATTTCGTCGATGGATACTTCCCCATTTTCTCCAATCTAGATATGTTTTGCTTTCTGTTTTCATAGAACACATGATCATTTTAAAAATCCTTTTACACCTTCTATGTACATTGAAGAAGATTCATATAAATTTAAAATTCATAAAAAGAAAATAAAATTAGATATCTTTTATTAAATTGAGAGTAAAAATGATTAAATTTACATCCATGATCACATCTACCAATTGGTGTGTAAAATTATAAAATAGATGAAGCTTTATTCATACACAGACACTGAAACTTCTCCCATTTACCTCAATTATAAGATCTTATTTTCAATAATAAGAGATAGAACCATAAGAAAATAATTATCAATTAAAATATTATTTCATTCATACCATTACAAGGATTCGGTCTCTTCCCTTTCTCAGGTATTCATTACCATTGACTACCATGGATAAAAATTTCCTTTAAAATTAAAAATAGTTATAATTATCTTTTTATATTCTAAAAAATCCATGATATTTGATATATTGTTGAAATAATTAATTCATACCTCCTCTACCACTAGTATTGAGATCCACTAAACATTGGAGAGTCTTATTTAATGAAATGAACTACTATATTCATTTTCTTATATGGTGACTATGTTTTCTCTCTAAAATAGATGCCACCAAATTTAATTTTATACTTTATTTGAGTTATGAAAATAAAAACCTACTTGGTTCCAATTTAAACCATTCCATGTTTCTGATTTGAAATGATATTTTCCTCTTAGAGAAGTCATACCCAAGCTTCTATGATTCCTCTACAGAATAACATTCAAAACAGACATATATTATATATAGATACATGGTAATCATAAAAATTTAAACTCATTATAAAAAAAATTACAATATTCAAAAGGGAAATTACTCCATTATCCCAAACTATAAAAGCACCTAAACTATATTCTAATACCAACTATAGGGACCAAATACCTGTTCAACCAGCAATTTTAATTCTAAATGTGAATTTATTTTATTTCATCCTCAAATACCATTTTAGGTTTAATGTTTTAGATAATCTGGATATAACACTTACATAAAAACCCATGCACTTCAAAATAAACACTTCCACTTAGTGTCCATTTTCTCACAATATTATTGTTTTAAAATGAAACACATTTTCTCTTCATGAAAATCATCATAATTTTAAAATTGAAATCATTATTATTTTTTAATAATACTTTAACAGTATGTAAAACATTTGAAAACATGGAATGAACACAAAAAGATAAAAAGTGATATTAAAAATAATAAAATTAACTCAATATTCCCTTTTTAAACCATAAAATTATATAAGAATGTTTTCCTTTAAAATAATTAAATTTCATCGCAAATAATCATTTACTTAGAAGAGAATTCATCTTAACTACCAAAATATTTTCATAAAACACTTTATATAAATACATTGTGGAAAAATAATATTCAAAATATTTTCATAGAAAATATGAGTACCCATGAATTACATTTTCATAAATATATACCTTTTACCCATAAAGGGAATAGTAATTTTTTAAAATAATTGATTATTATCTTATGTTTTCAAATAAAAATAATTCAATGAAAAATTATTTTCAATCATATAATAGTCATCTATGTTCCATGAGATATCAAAATCATAATACCCTTATAGGAACACAATCAAATTGAATAATATACTTTGTAAATTTCAACATAATTATTATGATAAAATAATAAATAACAAATGAATTATAGAGATATTCAAGGCTCTCCTAGCATCATAAAAAAATTACACATACTATAAAAATCATAAATAACATTTAATCATTCATTTAAATAATAAAAATAAAAAACGGATACTTTTGTACCCATATGTAAAACATTTTAGGATATTGATATACCAATTTCCATTAAAACACCATTTTAAAACTAAAATACCCAAAACAAAGGAAAAAATCAGTTTCTTTTAAAAAATAAGGAATATTGTAACGAAATCCTGGTATATAAAAATTATAATCGGGGATAAAAAAATCATTTTCTTCATATATTAGAAAAAAATTCTTTTTAAACATTTTATTTAATGTCAAACATTTTAATGAAATTTATAAAAATGATTCATTTATGAGACCTATGTAATAAAGCTAAACGATATATAAAATTAACATTTAAAATTATATATTTAAAGAATAATTCATCCATAAATCATTATGTACATGGATGAAAGGTATTATAAAGTAATCAAAAAATTATTTAAAAGCAAGGTTTGAAAATTGAAAATACATTCCCTCAAGTTTCACTATTAATTTATATTATTTATATTCTTAAACAAAAAAGGTATATTAATTTTTTAAAAAATTATGAATATTTGTTTTATTTTTCTTTTTACTATTCCATTATTAACTTCTTACGAATTTTATAATTACATAAAAAATTGATTAGGTTTACTTCAAACAAATTTAGGATGTTTGGTTCACAAGTCCAAAAATGACATCGGTAGAACAAATATTGTTAAATATATCATTATTTTATCATATTCATAATTTTAATAAAATTATAAACATAATTTATAGAGATTAAGTATAATTTTTTAAGAAGATATGTAACATGGTTTTGAAAAATGAGTTATGTTAGAACATGGAGATAGTAGTCTGTATATACGCTTGAGTAACGTTTCAAATTTTTAATGAAACTTAGGGAAAGAAGATATGTATTAATTTATTTTTATAGAATGATTATTATATGATAAATAATATTTTATTTATTTTAATAAAAATAAAAATTTCATCCATTTAAATAACTGATGAAAAATAAAATACATCAGTTCATGGAACAATAATCTACACATACACACAAGCGATGATTTTTTTTGGATGGTGGTGAAAGAATTTTAATACTTATTTTCCATTATAGAATTAATTTTTTATCATATATATCATATTAATTCACATTATTCAATATTATGACCATACGTAATATTTGGTGTAGAAAAATTAAATATGTAATCATCGTGCTGCAGAAATCTTCACATACACTGGAAAAATGATTTAATTTTACATTAGAAGAATAATTATTTGAAAAATAATTGTACCATAAACATAATGAAATTTTATTATATGATAGATACTAATGTTATTATATCATAATTATTATTATATGTTTAGAAGAGGAATAAATAATTAAAAAAAACTAAAACACTAGGTTAAGTACTATTATACTTCTTCGGAACACCTCCTTAGGTTTATAGATAAATCCTAATTATGATTATATTATAATCAATACATGATGTTTAATACATGGTTAGGAATGGTAGGAAATGATTTTTCAAGGTATTGGCTAGGATAAGAGATCATTTAGGTGTGTATAAGAGAGTATATGTGATGTTCTCTTATAAGTGAATGAAAGAATACATTTATAATTTCTTAGAAAATTAAAATATATTAATGTATCACTCAAGCCATGTGGAAACGAATTGAATCATCATGAATGTCTAATTTATATATGGTCAAAATAGCTATATAAATTGAGATTTATATTTGTTTTATTTCCATATTAACCATTATCAATTAGTTTTAATTCTTATGCCTCTTAACTCTTACCTTGGTAACTAACATTTTAACCAACATTAGTATTCAAAATAAAAATTAGTTTGATGTATTTACAAAATTTGAATATAAAAATTCAAAATAGTCTATACACTTTATATATAATGTTTTTAACTATGGTATAAATTATTTTTAAAATCATAACTCATTACACAATGGAAACCATTTTTTGAATAAATTCCCTTTTTGTATATAAATGTTTTTATACCTACTCAATGTATAATGACGACCACATTGAAAGTGATTATATATTTTATAATTAAACTGAAAAACTGAAATTAAAAACCTATAAAGAAATAATTCTTTGTAAACACATGAAATGAAAAGGGAGTTATCTTAAAAGTAAATATTTTCTTTTATTCACATAGTATTCATCTTTTTTAGAAAATTAAAAAATGTTCACAGTAAAATTATTATTATTTGTTGATATAAAAACTGAAATTAATTTTGTAAAATTAGAATTAAAAAATTCAGGAAATTTAACTTTTTAATAAAACTGTATAATTCAAGATTCTAAATTTAGTTGTAACTCAAAAAATTTTATTTTGTATGAGAATTGACATATTATTATGATATTGAGTATTTATCAATGAAATATAATTCATGAAGATAAATATGGAATTAAATTGATAAGATATTTTTATAAAATGGGTTTTTACATTGTTCCACCATTTGGAAAATATGTCTTTTTAATTTTTATTCACATCTAAAATAATTTTTGAACCCTTATTTAAAATTTTGGATTCCCATGTTTCTTCATCAATCGTATGTTTTATAAAAAACCATACACATTTGAATCACTATATTATATAAAACCTACTCTTTATGACTAAGAATATGAATAAGTAATTCCTCAAAAGATTAATTCTCTTCCAACTGTACTAATTTGCGTCTCGAAATAGAATATTAATATAAAACATACATATTTATCAAATAAACAAGAAACACATTATGAACCTAAAATAAATATAAATGAAAATTTTCTTGATATAAAACTCGTCCAACATACTCCAAATTTTTTTATGGTCCAAGAAGCCTCAGTCTTATCATTCCCTTCATACAAAAACACAAAATAATTCTCTATAAAGATAAATTTTGGAAGACATTGTTTTTCAAATCGTCCAAAATATATATTCTCTAGTTCTCCACATAATTATTATTCATACGGTGTGCTCCCAACATATGATGTTGAATGAAATTTACTCTCTAATACATCTCTTCTACCAATTATAATCAAAAAATCAATCTTTCATTATCTTTTTCTAAATATTTTTTAGTAGTAAACTAATTTATATATATTTCATTAAAATTTTACTTCATTACATTGAATGTAATGTTTTTATTATAATAATATTAAATTTTGGAATAAATTTGATCCCTAATTTCTTGGCTATTGAATGAATAATATTGAAGTATATCCTAAAATTTTAAATTGTTTTCTATTACTGTCCATTAGATTTAGAATGCAATGTTAAATAAGTATTTAATTCAATACCTAATGAATTTTGAATCATTTTACACAAAATAGAAGTAAATCTAGGATCCCAAACAGATATAACAAAACAAATGAATCCATGAAATTTTATTATATATGTAACATAATGTCTAGAAATATGGTCTAAATACATATCATTTCAAAAAGGAATAAAACACATTGATTTAGTAAATCAATAAACAATAACACATATTAAATTATTTCTTTGATATTTTAATTTTAATCAAATAATGAAATACAATGATATATTCTCTTATTTCCATTATAGCACTAGAAAATTAGGAATAATTTTATTTATTGATTTTAATTCCATTATAAAATTATTATTAGTCATAATTTCCCAGTAAATTCATCTATATATCTTTTCATTCTATCCTCTATAAATAATACGAATAGTGTATATATATAATAGTTCTACTAGGGTAAATATAAAATTGAGAGTTCTAATGTTTACTTGTAAATTATTTCTTCAACTTCAAATAAAAAGGAATATATAATATTTTTATGAATCATAAAAAACCACCATAATTAATTTAAAATTTTAGAATCAAAACATTAAAAACCAATTTTACCATTTCATTAAAACAAGGATCCACTTTTTTTGATTTCCTAAATATATCTCACAATGATAAATAAATTAAACCATAATAATAATAGAGTAAGTCATTATATATCTAATTTCTTGGTCAATATTCATTAAATAATAAACCAAATCATCATGGTACATTCATTCATAGTTAATGAATCATTAACATTCGTAATAAAATCATCTCCTACTATATTTTCATTTACTATAAGGTAATAGATCTTGTAGTCATAATCCGTATTTAATTACAAAAATAAATTCTATCATATTGTATTTACTTTTAATGAATATATAATTCAAACGTTATTGGTCTGAATATTTCTAACATTTTACCCCTATAATTGATATCTCTTAATTTTTAAAGAAAATATGGTAGTCGTTAATTCGTTGTCAAATGTGGAAAGATTTATTTCTTGCATTTTTAATTATAATAAGGAATAAGAAATTATGATATTATTATTCCTAACAACACAAGTACATACCATAAATGAAGAGTTAATGAAGATAAAAAACTGAACATTTTTTGGTTTAATGGAACAAACAAGAGCATTCTAAAATATTTTTTCAATTCCTCTAAAACATAAATGCATTATTTCATTCAAACGAATTTAAATCCCTTTTGGTTAACATAGACTATGTACTAAAAAATAAAGTATTTTCTTCAAAAATAATTTCATATTAAGCCTCTTGTCGAAGATAATAATGAATCATGGGTAATTTTTTGGCCTTGGATACTCCTTAACAAGATTAGTTTTGCCTAAGTGAATAATTAATTTATATTTATTTAAATTATGTACAACGAAATAAATCCATCAAATTTAGAATTTATATTTAATAGATTTCCAATATTACACCGTTTTATGGTTTTTAGAAAACACAAAACTGATTTCTCATGATAATCATTTTTTAAGAATATATGAGGATTTCATCAATAAGAAACAAAATAATTATATAAGAACTCATGATAAAATCTTTTGTTATGTTCCATAAAAACTATTAGATAATTTTTTAACCAAAAGGTAATTAAAAAACTCCAAATGACCATATCTACTACAAAAAATTTCTTTTAAATTTAATCCGCCTTCACCTTTAGATAATGACACACAAACCTAAGATCAATGGTAAATAAAATATAATCACCTGAGAGATGAACAAACAATTCATCTATTTGATGAAATAGAAAGTATTAATAATAGTGATGTTATCCAATGATCTTTAGTCAATACAAATATATGTTGAAGTATCTTTATTTTTTAAAATATATAGAAGAACCTCAAAGTAAATTGATAAGATGAATGATTTCATTATATGAAAATTCTTATAACTTCATTTTAAATTAAAAAATTTCTAATTAACACATTGGATTATGAGGTTTTGATATTCTCTCATCATCAAGAACAAAAACAATAGAAAATTAAATATCCCAATCAATTTTAATATCATACTATTTATTACTAAATACATCCATATAATTATTTTAAACAAGAACACCACTTATTTGAACAATATTATTCTTATCACCAATATTTTAATGATTATTTTCATTTATATAAATAATCAATTAATTATCTTCTTTATATTTTTATCAAATGTATAACTTAATTAATTTAAAAAAATGAAATTCATTTAAAACAAGAACTTCTTGTGATCTACTATTAATCATAATCTAATAAACAAAAATCCAATCAATACCTAGAATCACGTCAAACACTAAAAGGGGAATGAAAACATATTACCTAGTAAAATTATTTCTATCTTAAAAAAAGAATATTATTAATATTTTAATCATAATAATAACCCTATATGTTATTAAAAAAATTTATGGCTTCATTTCATGAGGTGAATTTTCCAATTTTGCAGTAAATATATCAGAAATGAAAGATTTATTAGACCCTCAATCAAAAAATGAAATGGATTAATATAAATAAAAAAGTAATATAATATATGTCACATAATTAGATAGTATAACATATATATAAGTATTCATAAAGGATTTAACCACATGTTTTTTAATCATGATGACTTATATCCTTCATGTAAATATTTGTACAAGTACTCAAATAATATCCCATTTCATTTCAATTATAAAAAAATTATTTCGATTTCCAAATTTCATATTATCATTAATATGATCTTTTTATTTTCAATCACAATCCACATGATAAATAATAACACATAGGAAACACATCTAGGATTTTATAAGAAATTCTCCATTTTAAATTTGACCACACATTTCATAAATTTCAAACAAGTAATTCATACCTTTTCATTTCATCTATTGGTGAGTTCTCATTTCCAAATATCTGGATCACTATTTTTTCCTATTCTAATCGAACATATGATTACCATCCAACTCCATTTATAACTTCTCATGACATCGAACATGTTTCTCAAAGCTATTTAATTCATGAAAAGCATATTCCATTAGATATAACAACTTAAATCTCAATAAAGACCAATTATGTTCACTATCATGATGTCATATACAATTTGGTGAAAAACAAGGTAAATAGGTGAATTTTTTAACAATGTTTTCCACAAAAAAACCCTAATTATGACATAATTACAAGAATTTACTATCTATTTAGTGTTAATCAATTAAAATAAAATATATCTCAAGGAAAATATTTTTTAATCCATCCCATTTCAAGGTATTAATCACTCTTATTTGTGTGGTACTCTTCATCATTGAACATATCTAATTGGTTTCACTATTAAAATGTTAAATTTATATAATAAACTGTGGATTATCCAAAACGAATCCATGACATAAGATATATTTTCAAAATATTTAATCCAACCCTCAACTACCACTAGTTCATAAGATCCACTTAATTATTAAGGGGTATATTTCATAAAATGATCAATTATACACATTTTCTTATATAGTGAATTTTGTTTCACTCTAACATAGATTCCACATAATTTATACAATGTTTCAACTGGTTTATCCCAAAAAATCCTCAATTCCAATTTAAACAATTCATAGTTATATATTTGTAAATAAATTTATCTCTTAGTGACTTGATATCTAATTATTCCTCGATTTTATTTGGAAAACCATTTAAAATAGACATATAGTATATGAATAAACTACAAAATAACTTATCATTATTATTACTTCAACGCTTAGTTCAATCCATAATATTGTGAAGCCTAGAGTCTTTGTTAAATAAGGAACATAACATGAAACCATGAAAATGAAAAATTGATTCACTTGTTTAAATCTCTATAACATGTGTATATATTTCATCATTTATTTTATAATGCATGGGATAAACTAGGGACAAACATAAGAAAGGGATGAACTATAAATCCTATTAAAATAATCAATGTTCTTATAATAAGATAATTAAATAAATCTATTCTAAGATTTATATCAAGGTAATATAACAGGGTTAATAGTCATAATCCTAAATAATGATCCCTGATATAAAATTAAGTATAAAATAAACCTTGGAATATTGTAATGAAATAATTTATTTTATAAAATTATATCAAGTAAAACTGTACAGAAAATATCACATGTTTGACAGATTATCATTAATTATTAGGTTTAATACCAAATCCCATATATGTCACCTCATTATATTCTAACATTACCCAATGCATTTGAACAATATCTGGTTTCACACATAATTTTCATATTATATACATGAATAAGTGTGCCACATAAATCTTAAAACATAATGATGAATTTCCTCATTTTTATTCAACATATTAAGGGATATGGTTAACATACACGGAAGTACCAAATCAAGGAAATATTCATACATCTTAGTTAATAACATTGAGTGTAAATGGGGTTGGATATTCAATAGATAAATGTTTTTTATTGACAATTACAGGGTAATTTAAACATCATAATAAATGTACATAGAGGTTTATGGAAGTGGTTAATGAGATTGGAAGGGGTCTATAATCACATTTATATCATAATTTTATTTAGCGGTATTCTTAAAAAAATCATCAAACATTAATAAGGTGAAATTTAAAAGGAATAATACAAGGTAAGATCTTGAATAAAGAGAAGAATGAGATGATCCCTTACCTTGAGAGGCTGCTTCATGAAGCTTGGTTTGTTCTTATTGAGAACATTGGGGAATATTTTTAGGATTATAAATATGGAATGGTAGATTAATTTTATTCTCTACGGGTTTTGGGTGAATATTAACTTGTGTTTTGTGGGTTTATATAGCAATATATATGAGGATTATTTATTAATTTACAAACTTATGTTTTGGGCTCTATATTATAAAGAAATACAATATGAAAACCATCACATATTATTCCCACTGATTCTCCCAAATTAGAATGGTTTTTATTATTTTAAAATTCTATGAACCCATATCCTTAGAATAAAAACCTTGGATATATGGAGGTGAGTCATGTTTTCAATGAAATAATTTTAAAACCATAAAATATAATATAGGTATTGTAGGATTAATTATTGATTTATTAAATTAACTAATTAACATAAATATAATTATATTTTCAATAGAAAATATATATTTGTTCATGGATACAATTTTTATATTTTATTAAATCACTTTTAGACTTCTATGATTCAATAATACAAAATGTATATGTATAAAGTATTTAATTTATACCATAAATATTAATGTGTCATAAAATTTTCAATAAATCACTACTTAAATATTTCAACATAATGATCTTAAAAATAATTTTTATATTATCAAAATAAATATCTTAATATGATATTTTACCTTTTTTAATATGTAATCTCAATTTAATTTAAAATAAAGGATTTTAATAATAACAGTTTCTACCACTTATAAAAATTATATTTGAATTCATAAGATTACATTATCATTTATATTCATTAAAAATTATTTAATAATAATATTTTCAAAAAATATAATATTTTTCAAAAATTATATAATTATAAATAATTTATCTTCACTAAAACTATATTTCCCTCAAAAATAATTTTTTTGTCGTATCATAATCTATTTTTTATAAATCATATTAATTAATAATTAAAATGTAATTATTAAAGATAAAAAATATATAATTTATATAAATAAATATATGAATTCATATTATTAGAGTAAATATACATTTCCCATTATTATATCATTAATTTACCTATGATTATGGTGTACGGTTTTGGGGTTTTCCTAGGGTGGTTTGGAAAATGAAATTTAGACCATGATATCGACGATCTTTTATTCTTGAATACATGGTTTTTTTATTCTAATTTATTAAATCTCCGATATGTATTCCTCAAGAATAATTCGAAGTTGTGATATCTCTTATGGATGATCTGATAACTGGGATTCATAGGGTATGATCCTACAGGTCGAGGTCATTGAAACATTTTTCTCTGTCAATTATACTTTATCATTACCCATAATATGTTATAATCATAACAATTTCATTAAAAATCTATATTATTAATTGATATGTTGTTTAACATGCATTTAAAACTGATATGTTATAACAATAAAATATAGTCTATGTTTTTTTATATAACTACATTATAATGAAAGAAATTTATTCAAATAAAGTAATTTAATTAATAAAACTTTGGGTTAATAAATTCATCCTCCATTCCTAAATTTAAAATTTGAAATTTTAGTTTCATACACTAAAATAGATGATGGTGGTTATGTTTCACCAGCACTTGTATTTTTGATGTAAAATCCTCAATCATTTGTTTTTGTCACAAAACACTAGCCAAGTGAGTTTCTTTTTTTCATAAATATTTTTATCTATGATCTATGATCATTATAGATTGTTACTCATATAAAGGATAATTATAAAAGGGTACAACCACTATATTTAGTACATGGGAGGGTCTGGTATATACTTACTCAAGAGGGATACATGGAACACATCATATACTTGGGATAGGTACGGTGAGAGTGTTAGATGATAGTGCATTTCTCTGATGCAATCAATATTTTTAAAGGGGAAGATGTATCTAGGATATTTTTTCCCATTCTTCCCAAACCACATGACTTTGATCCATGGTTATATAAAAAGGAATATATTATCACTAAAATTAAACTCCATTTATCATTGATGAATATCTGAATAATTTTTTGTCTTTTTGTTAATTTAATATGACATTGAGTATTTTGAATCGTTTCTTAAATCTATTGGACTATTTTATGTCCTATCATATTTTTTTTCTACAACATCAACTTAGTATGTTAGATTCATTCAAATCATTCTATATAGTTCCACATAAGGTTCCATAATAATTTAAGATTAGGAACTTTTTTTCATATGTAAACTCCAATATGGGATGGTGTTGATCCCAATATCCTTGGAGGTCCATTTAACATGACCATAACCTATATTATAGAGTTCTAATGGTCTTATTTGACTTAACAACCATATGTGTTCCATAATTATATAGAAACTCAATTTTGTATCCTATAATTTCCTAACGCATCTCCAGAACCTCTTATTCCTATAATATATATTTGAGTGTGGAACTCAATGTAATATTACCACCTACCACAACGATATCATAGATAGTATGTTAGGAGGTAAATAATTATTGATTACAATGGAATGTAATTACTTTGTATAGGGATCAACTACAACTAAATGGAATTAGTTCCATTTGTTATCATGTGGGGTCCTATGAAAAAAATACAAGGTTATACTTTCTCAGTTCCAAACTTGTATCATCAATGGTTAAATTAAAATCATAGACTTTTTCATTCATCCTTGACATGTGGTCATACATGAAATCATGATAAAAACTCTATAATTTCCTTATTATTATTATTCTTCCATAAGTTTTGTATCAAATAACTATATATCATGGGGTTTCCTTGATTAATATAGAATGATGATCTATTCACATCATCCAAAAGTTACCCGTTGAGTTCTGGTATTGATGGGACACATATAATGGTTCTAAACCTTATAAATTCAACATTAGTGATCCTGATCTATATAATTTTTTATACGTTTTTATTTAAAAAATCATATTGTTTTTGGGCCTCATTTAACCTCTCAATAATATATGGTTGATTCATTATATCAACATAGAAGAATCGTTATCCTTTTATTATTCAAATTTCAATCATTTTCATATCTAAAAATATTGGATCCCTTAAAATACTTTTTGAGGATAGGGTTGTGGAAGACATTATACTCATATCATCCACCACTTTATTTTCTTTTCTTGGATTCTAATTTACTGCACTATCATAATCCTTGATCATATTTATCCACATCCATTGTTACAAATTAATCTCTTTTTGTGTGAATGTATACAGGAGGATTTTATAATCCATATAAATGTCACACATCTCCCCATAGGGATAATTGTACCAAATATTTAATTTTACGACCATCACAATCAATTAATTCTCATGAGTTTGGTAGTTATGTGAATGGATATATAGGTGAAAATAGTAATAGGCTATCACTTTTTCTTATTTCATAAGTATAAATCCCATTCGCATTTTGGATGCATCAATATAGTTCAAAAATCTATCCCCACTTATGAGCATATGTACAATGATAAGCCTCTTCTGAAACACCTTAAAAATTTACTCAAATTAATTATTCAAAATAAACATTACTCCATTTAGATACATCCTTTTTAGTGGTCTTGGGAGTCATGAAATTTTACCCAAAAATTTATGTTAGTAAACAGATAATATAAGAAAACTACATATATCCATAAAAAGGTTGGTATGGTCCATCCTTCAATTGTAAATGATTTATAAGGATATGTAGATATTAATTTGGTGGTGATAACCTATCCCAGTGATGAAACTTTCTCCACCCAAAACTCACATTTATGTTACATTTCAAAAAACATTTCATTTCATAATTTCTTCAGTATATTACTTAAATGATCTTAATATTCCTCATTTATTTTTTGAGGATAAATCAATATAGCTTGTAATGGTTAACAAAAAATAGTTATGATTATCCAAAATGAATATATTCATTAAATACTAGAATATTTACGGAACAACATCGAGTCTAAATGAAATAACTATACACTCAGAGTGACTTTAAATGATACAAGAATCTAGTCTTGGATATATCATCTATATTCACATTAACATGATAATATCATAACTGAATATCAATCATGGGGACGTTTTTTAATCCTTGTAGCTAATAGAATAAGTCATCTATCAATTTAAGAGGATACTTATTATTAAAAATGGTAATTTTGAGATCCAAATATTCAATTCAATGGTGCAATAATAAATCCATCCTATTGACGAAGAGGATTGGTGCACCCTAAGGTGAAGCACATTGGAATATTAAACCATTATCTTGATTAGCATGTATTTACATATTCAACACTATATGTTCAAAAACATACATTTTTATGAGGCTTGGATATTGGAAAAGTGTGTCTATATAATCATGACTGAGAACTGAACCTCCCTACTTGGAGGTAGGCTAGGTGATTCTTTTTGAAACACATCATCCAAGTCCCTCATAGTGTGCATGTCATCACGGTTGATATTTTCCTTAGTTCAAATCATCTTAACCTGATACTATTTCTCATCTGGAAATAATATCCATGATTAAGATGATGATACTAAAAAAGATCCATCATAATCCTTTCATATAAATAGAATCATAGGTAGATTTTTGACAAAGAGGGTTATTTATATCTCTTTGTAGTTTATGGTGGATCTATATATGGAAATATCTTATATCCCTAAAATATCATAGAATTATATGAAAGGATGTATCAGATGGGTTTTTGTTATATTCAACCCACATATATGTGTATAGAGGAGTTATATTTTTTGGATGTGATAATTCCACCATTTCCCATTTTCACCAATAACTCAACCTCTATATTTTGAGGTTTTTTTGAATTGTTTTACTTAACATTTTCCATATGAAAAAATTCATTTAATTAATGATTGTTATTATTACTTTTAATATTTTATTCTATTTCTAATCATTTACATTATATAGAATATATTTTTGGATAATAATTTTTGTACTATCACACATATGAAATAGAATCTATAAACATTGAAGGGATATCATATTAGCAACATTCATGACCTATGAATTTAGATAATTGAACAATTCTTATCAATGATATATTTATTAATAAAATGTATTAATGTAATTTGTTTTCCCTTCATAATGATTCATAGTTATATTTTGAATTTACCGAAGTATATCCCTCGATAGTGTCAAATCAGGTTTGTAGAAAGGCCCAAATTCATGCACTAGGTTAAGATCAAGTATAAAATAATACACCATTTTATGGTCATTACACCTATGTACTTTTGGTATATAACATTACATCATAAAAAATAAAAAAACAACAATAATTAAAAATTCCATAACATGTTCTTATTTTCCATAGATCTTTTAAAACTGAATGAGATAATTTGGGAACGTACATAAGATAGGGGTGAGATATAAATTCCATTAATAGAATAAAAAAGTAATAGAATTATTTAAATTAATAAATGTGATCCAATAATCATATCAAGGTAATATAAGATGGGTGATCATAGTAATCTTGAATAACGAGGCATGATAAAAAATAAACAGATAAGAGAATCATGAGAATATGAAAACATCATAAATCATGTCATAATCATAATTCACGAATAACAAAGAAGAAAAAACCACATGGTTAAAATAGATACATGATGTATTATTTTTAATCACTAATCCCATATACAAAATCTCATGTGTCAAAAATATTAACCAATGCATTGGAGCGTTATCTGCTTATACATATCATTTCTATATCATATACATGCATAAGTTCACCACATAGATCATATAATATAATAGATTATTTCAAAAAAATAATAATAAAAAAATTATCAATTATTTTTTGTTAGAAAAATGTATGTCCTAAAAAAATTAAGGATAGGTAAATATAGTTTAATACCCTTTAATGGAAATGGGGATGTGTATTCAATTAGAAATTTTTTTCATGGAAAATCATAAGGTAATTTTGACAAAATAATGAGGTGACATAGAGGATCATAAAAGGAGTTAGTGAAAGTGTAATGGGTCTATCATATCATTTAAATCATATTAAAATTTATATTTATTTGGAAACATCATCTTATAATATAAATATGTTGAAATACAAATGCATAATACATGGAAATTGCATGAATATAGACAAAAAGGAGATGATCCACTACCTTGAGAGGGTGCCTCAAAATTCATGTGACGAGATTCTTGGGAGCCTGGGGAAACATTTGGAGGAGCATATAAAGGTACGTGAAAACTAGTTTTATTCTCTAGGGATTTGATTAAATAGGATTAGTTGTTTAGGTGGGTAATTATTTTGAAATTGAGGATGATTCTTTAAAAATTTTCAAAACTATGTTTTCCCCTGTATATGATAATGTGATCCATACTACAAACCATCCCATGTATTTTTACAGTATTTTCCTCCAAATTTTAGTGCTATTCAATAATTTCTTGTTTAATTATTGATCTCATTCTAATAATAACATTGGTGATGTGGATGTGAGGGATGTTTTCAAATAAATAATTTTAAAACATTAATATATAATTTTGGTTTTTGAGGATTCAGAAAGGCTTCTTAAGATTAAAAAAAACATCAAAATAAAATTATTTTAAATGGGAAAAATATTTTTGGTAATTGATTCCCTTTATATCATATATCAGTTCACTTTTTTGATTGTATGATGTCATCACACATACTGTATATTTAAATCGCATATATCTTTTAACCAAAAATTAGAATGTGTCTAAAAATTATAAAAAATTCTCCATCAGATATTTTTTACATTATAGTTTCAAAAATAATATAAATTTAATCAAAATATTTCCCTAAATATGAGATTTGTGCTTCCTAATTAAAAATTAACTTTTTAATGAAAATTACTATTGTTTACCTTAACAGTTTTCTTCTTTTAAGTCAAAAGTATATTTATCATCATTAAATTAAATTATTTTTATAATTTAATAATTATTATTTAAATTTAATTTTAAATTAAAATATAATTTATTTTAATAATTATTATATTTATAAACAGTGTGTCTTGATCAAAACTAAATTTCACTCAAAAATAAATTTTTTATTCAATCATGTCAAAATTTAATCTTAATGAAACATATTCATCAATACATATAAATTAATTATAAAAGAAAAATATAATAATTAATTTATATAATAAAATATACAAATTAATACTACCTGGGTTAAGATACATATGCCATTATTACACTATTGAATTCCCTATGGGTAAGGTGAGTGATGGTAAGGTTTTTATGGGGTGTTTCAGCAAACATAGTATGGTCTGTTATCTCAGTGATCTAGATCATCTGTGGTTAAAAATATCATTTTTCCTTTACTTTTTGAATATTATCATATTCCTGGAAAAGGGAATATCCTAGTGATGATATAATCTTTAAATGATATGGTATATGGGATTCATAGTGTATGATCATATTGGTGGACATCATCGCTTCCTTTATCTTTGTCAATTAGACTTTATGATAACACTTATTATATAATACTATTATTATTACAATAAAATTGCTATATTATCAATGTATATGATATTTAATATTAATTTTAATCTAACAGGTTATAATAGTCTAATGTAGGGCATGTGTTTTCTATAAATACATTACCTAATATGATATTCATTCAAACTATATAATTTAATTTATAAATTTCAGTCCGTTATAGTGACTGGGTAACATAAAAAATCCATATCATGTTAAATATTAATTAAAATATATTAATTAAACCTTTTTTTCATAATATTATCCTATAAAATTATCTAAACACTACACTGGTACCAACATAAAATACATGTCTTTATTCATCATATAATTTAATTTTTAGAAATGAATTAATTTTCATGTATTCATATAGACATTTATATTGTTAGTGTTTTGTAATATTATATTTTAACTATTATATGACCAAACAATTCATTAATAAGTAGAAACTTCCACTTAGTTTTAATTTCTTTAAAATAAAATAGCTTAAAGTTAAATAGTTTTTCATTTCATGGAAATTCTTCATTATTTTCAACTTTACTTTAACATCCCTCATAATCACAGGTAAACACTATGAGAAATAATTTTAAACCTGGAATTAGCATAAAAGGATCAATAAGTGACATAAAAATGAAAAAAATGAAAATCATCAGTCAAATTCAAAACTATTAGATCATATGATAGGGTTTTACAACAACATAATAATCATTGAGCACCAATATCCATTTAGTAAAATATATAATATTCTTTATTACACAATTATTTTAATAAATTTATTTATAAGACACTATAATATAAAAATGATAGTCCTGCAAGTTTCATATAAAACATGGTACCCCATAGTTAAAAAGTTTCATAAAATAAAAAATTTTACTATTAAAAGATAAAATCATTCCTCTAAACAAAATAACATTATAATTCCATATTAAATAAAAATATTTACATGAAAAATAATTGTTAATTAAAAAAATTCATTTATTTTACTTGATAGGTCATCTTTGTTGACCCCTAATAATGACTATTACAGTATCCATTATAATTAGAACAATTTAATATGTTTATTCGAACATAATAATCCCAAAAACATAATCATTACCCAATGCATTGGATGACTATATCAGGCTAACCATCCATCATAAACATTTTAAATAGACCAGAATATTCAATAATTATAGGAGATAATGCATTTACATTATCAATATCATAAAATTATACTTTTCAACTGATAAGTAAAAAATATTGAGATATTGAAATATCCCTTTTATTTTAAACATGATATTTTAAACTAGAATACTATGTATAAAGAGAATAATGGGATTATGAAATAAAACATAGAAGGATTTAATATAATCTAAATCTAAAATTATGGTTTTATTATAGGTAAAATTCATTAGCATTGTATATGTTAAAAAACATTACTTTTGTAATTTGTAAAGAATTTCAAAATACCATATAATATTTAATAAAATTCATTTTGATGAAATTTATAATAAAGTCATATAAGAGTAAAAATAAAAATTTTAGACAATTTATTTAAATATTTTCTCATCCATAGAAAATATGTATATGTAAGGAAATAATTATTGTCAAATTTTCAATGCATTTTGAAATAATGTTTTAAAATAGAATATCCCTTCCATCGAGTATGACTTGTAATGTACATTCTTTGTCGTCATGAAAAATAATTTTATTTCGAATAATTTTTTTGTTTATATTATTTTTCATTTTCATTAGTTTTTTATTATTTCACTTATTTGAATTATTAAAATTTCATACATAATCACTTAAATGATTAATTTAACTATATTTGTTTTTAGGATGTTTGGTTCATAAGTCAAAAGACACTTCAGCAGGGTGTCTATTGTCGAAATGTACATTATAATGTCATTTCTAGAATCATAATCATGACATAATTATAATTTTTCTACATTAATTATAATTTTATATCTGTCTCTGTAAGGTTTTTTTGTGATAAATTAATTATATTACAATATGGAAATGATAATTTATACGTACCGTTGAGAAACATTTCCATCAAAAACCCGAGTAAATGAAGGTAAAAATTATTTTAACCATAAATAAGTATGATTATAGAAAATAATAATAATAATATTTTAAATTCACTTATATATATAATAAAGTTGTCACATTAGGGGAAAATAAAATACATTAGTTTGAGAGGTGGTAGTCTGCATGCACACATGAGTGATGTTTTTATTATTCCATAGATATTAAAGAATTGTGATATTTAATTTCAATTATATAATTATATTTATATAATATATATCATGTTATTTTATTTTTATCAATTATTATGACAAACTATAATAGTATATGATGAAAATTAAATACATCATACTGGAATGGGGATGCACCACATGTATGTATGAAATATGTATTCATTTTCTATTAGGTATGTACGTAGATGAAAAATTGTTAAAAATTAAAAATAATAAAATTTATTTATTGGGATGTTGGTGATGCTATTATATAAAAATGTTTACAATAGGTTTCAATGATGCAAAAGAAGAAATAAAATGAAAAAAAAAATTTTAAGATCTGTAAGTCATCTTCGGAAAACCTCATTAGGTTTATAACTAAATACATCTTATAAGAATAGTCTAATAAAACAAGACCTATAGAATATGGGAAGGGATAAAAGAAAATTATATGGTCTTGGATTGGAAAAGATTATATTCCCTTTAAGTGTAGGTAATAGAGGGTAAGTTGTGTCATTTTTATGTGGGTGATATGAACGATATTGAAATTTAAAAAAGACAGAAATATATTAATGTACTCCTTTAGCCAAGTGGAAGATAAATAACTCTTATTTAAAAATAAGATATACTTGTTAATAATATGACCTTCAAATAGTATTTGGATAAATTTTCAAGTCATTTGAAGCCTTATAATTTTACTTTTAACCATTATGACTCATTTTAACTCTTGTTAGGGTAACATTATTTTTTACCAATGTTAAGATTTATAATGAATATAAATGATTTTAAACTATTTTCCATATTTTAAACTTGTTATTAATTAAATATGAAATCCATTTTTCTATAATAATCTTATACATTTGGAAAAAATTAATATTAAAATTAGAACATGTAACGTGATGAAATACAATTTTATGAAAAAAAATTCCTTTTTAAGTATACCAGTGTCTTTGTACTAAATTCAAGTATAATGTAGACTAAAGTGAAATTGAGAAAATTATTTATAATTAAATATATCTATGTTATTTTTAAAATAAACTAAAAAAATTATTTATTGCAAATAATTGAATGTAAAATTGATGTTTTATAAAAACAATTATTTCATAATATTCTCTCAAAAATAATATTTTTTATAAAATTATGTAATGTTTACACTAAGTTTATTTATAATTTCTAGTTTTAGAAAAAAAAAATTATTTCCTCAATTATATATTCGAAAATATATAAATTATTGTTTTCATTTTTTTATACATGAAACTAAATTTAGTTATAATTAAAGTAACATCATTTTCACTGAAATATAACATATTGTTAAAATAGTTAATATGGCTATATTAAATATAATTTCTATAATATTAATAGTTATTTTAATCTATCTATTATTAATATTACCATGATTCCCACAATATTATTCTTTAAATAATAAAATAATATTAATTTATGAATTATTACATACTTAATAGTACTAAATATATATTTATTTGAAAGTCAATTATTTAATTTCATAAATATATAATAGTTATTTATTTATAAGCATTCACAAGATAATAAATATTTTTTTTTAAAAATCATTTAGTAATGTCAATTTTAAATAAATGTTTATTCAAAAGATTGTGAATGAAATTTTTATTTATCGGTTGAATTAATAATACTTATTTATATATTTATTCCATAATTCAAAAAATGTTGAAGAGGAAATGTCGACCGGATTTTTTTCCTATAGATGAATATTTTATATATTGAAAAATAAATATTTTTCATAGTGTGGGTTTGATTATGATATAAAAATAGATAAAAATTTTATTTTATTACATGGTATGTGGTTCTTTAATGTTTTATATATTATTAAGGTATTTTGTGTCATTAAAGAAATATTATATTGTAACCAAAGATTAAAAATAGTCTTCTATGTCAATTGGAGACATTTCTATCATTGTATAGTAGAATTTCTTCTAAAGATCCCACTTATCCTCTCTTCCTTCCAACACTGAGAAGATGAGTAGAAATTACTCCTCGCCTTAAGGAACATGAAGTGATTAAGGAAAAAAATTAAAGTTGATCAAGAATTTGAGCTATCACTTCGTGGTTAATTAGTGGTGTTCGGATATCAAAGAAACACATGTGGATCAATGCAAGAAGGGTGGTAAATTGTTTCTCCATAATTCAATGAATCTATAAAAACCAGCATTTTAAGATCCAAGTAATCAAGAATGAAATATTTCAGGATCATGGTAATCTATCTTCACATGTTTAATTTAAATTCATTACTATTGAAACGAAAATATCCTCCCTTTGTTTTATGGGTTTATATTTGTTAATATTCATTGGAAAAATATCATTGGTCATGATATTCGAGTCACTCACATTGAAAATAATCCCTTAAATATACAAAACATAGAGTCATCTATAGGACTAATATCCAATTCCACTGTGTTTGGAACAAACATGTGGTACAAGAGTGGTCAAATTATATTTATAATTATTTAGTTATTTTTTATGCATTTAAATAAAGTTCATTTCAATTAATAAAATTTATTCTTGAGTCCAACCATCAAAATTAATTTTTCCTACCTTGGGTTATAAATCATTATATCCATATATGATTTAATTTTAATTATTTAAATCTATAAAACCAAATAATATGTGCCAAGAATATTGATGCACAACAAGAGATTACATAATATGTAGCTGATATATACACTATGTACCCCAGTTTATTACACTAGGATGTAGTGAAAATTAATTAATTAGGACATTAAAGTAAGGTCACATGGTGTATTAAATTATCTCCATGTTCACTAAGATAGGTTTACACATGTCTTATAAAATAATATTCCATGTAACTAGTTTAAATATCATGTATTCCACATGGTTTTTCAAAAGAAAACTAAGGTTAAAATATATGTAGTGGATTTATTATAGGACACAATGATAGATATCCATGTAACATGGTGGTTATATAGTTATTATAAGTTGTCCTAGTCATGTACCATAAAAATATACATACAAAAGTGAAATATGAGTCGAAACTTGTATATGAAGGATGATTTTAGATTCAATGTATGGATTATATACAAGTGAAGATACATTAATAAATAATTAATAAAAATATATAATAATGAATAACCAGTACATGTTCAATTTAATCTATAACATGATAATAAAGTATAAAATTGGATGAAATTAATCTTAAATAATGTAATAATAGAACTATTAGTTTGGAAAATTCATAATGGTGGACATTCACGATCTTACCAACCTGAACTCATTCTAGGACATCCTGAATTTAGTCATTAAGTCCTCATCCAATGTTACATTCATTAATGTGTAAATATATATAGGACCCTAAATTTTTTTGACATGATTTTAGAAGTTATTCATATATACGATGTCATCTAGGTTCATCTCCTGAGACTATAGATGAATCCTGGCGATATATAATTCTAGTCCCTACATGTCAATTTTGGTTTAATTCACTCCTTAAATCTTGGACGATAAATTTAATTCATAAACAACATGCCTAATTAATGAAAACATGTATGTATTGAATTAATAAAAAATAATACTATTAATTCTATAACCAATCAAATGAAATTCAATAACTGTTTCCTAAACATAATTTATATATAGAAATGATATACAGTTTAGAAAATAAAAATATAAAAGATAAAAATTAATATTAATATGGTAGTAAAGGGTTAATATACATATAATGATGGATAATTTTAGAGAAAATGAACACAATAATGTGAATTATAACTAGAAACTAAATAATCATAAAACCTTGAATCAGTACGAGATGAAACAAGGTAATAAATTCATCATTAATATATGTTCTGTATTAATTTAATTTATACTATGAAAAACAGATGAATTTGGTCGTAAAACATTTAAAAAAACATTCATTATTTTTTGTAACAACCTGAAATTGTGAAGTTATAATTTACAATCAAAAACTGTTTTGAATCATTTATTAAGAAATAAATTTTTAAAAAAATTAAAAAAATAATGGGGAAAATATTCTCTTTGAAAAAAAAAACAGTGTAATATTTTGAAGGAATATTACATGAAAACGATGGTAAATGCCATGTGAAATGTTTTTTATTCGGTAGACTATAAAACAAGATTCCTTTTACATTTTTTATAAAAATTAAAAATGATATTTCAATGTATATTGACATTATATTCCATTAAAACCATTGTAAATAATATATAATATAAATTTGGAAAAATATTATTAAAATTTTCAATCCATGCTTCAAAATGTTTTATAATATAGGGATATTGAAGAAAATGGTCGTCAACCAAAAATAAAATATGGTCAAAAAATATTTATATCATTTTTCTTGATTAAAATATGTGATAAAGAAGGTAAAAATTCAAATAAATAACCCACATATAACTTCAGATATATAAATCAAAAGTAATTCTATTGGTATATTTTTTAACTTCCTTATCATAAATATATGAATATATAATCCCCACTGAAACATCATATTGCGTCATAAACATGAAATCTGAATTTATATACTATTGAATGATAATAATGAATGATATTAAATAAAAAAGGAACTGTATATACACAACAAAATTGAATATAATTCTATAATATAAATTATTTCTCAATGGAGGAAAAATTGAGATGAAATCCCCTTAAAAATACCTTACTATATGAAGTGATAATTAAATAATGATGTAATTCTGTGTTACAAATTTAAATACCCAAAAAATAATGTGGAAATATAACATAGATAAATAATAGGTAGATTATTAAATAAATTTTGAATGAGATAATAATTGATGATGTCATATAATCCAATGATATAAAAATGAATTAAGAAATCCAATAAAATATCTCATTATTAATGTGAGGATTAATAGATGACATGATTATGTGTAACAAATTTAAATAAAAAAATAGAAATAAAAAATGAAAAAAATAAAATTTTTATTCACACATAATCGCTACATAACATTGTTAATGATGAATAATTATACCACACTAAAAGGATATTGAGTTCAGAACCCACTTACATTTCAATTTTTATCACCTCCCTACAGTTTAACTTATGTTAATTTGAGGAGAGGTTTGTGAGAATCCCCTTGGGGGTGGTACATGGGAATGAACATATAGTGATGTATTTTTTATGTGGATTTTTAGAAAGCCAAAAATCAAGTTGTCTGAACAATATTGAAGATAATCCTTTTTAATAGGAAAAATATAGGGTGTTTACAAAATTATTCAATTTTTATGGGTCTTCAATGTAATTATGATAATGAAAAGTGTAAATGTAAGGTCCGTGAATGATATTCATGAAAATTTCATTTCTATATGAGTAAAAAAAATTTCTTTATAAATTTATAATAATTATTAAACCATAAAAACGATTTAATGTTTTATTTCATCATTACTAAAAATACATGACATTAAAAAATCAGGGAAATAAAAAATTTAAAGTATAAAATATTTTATCACCACATCAACCTCCTAAAAATATAAAAATAAATAGGATACAATAAATCATCAAAATAATATAATTTTTTTTTATTTTGAAATTATTTATTTAATCATTTTACATTTTTCAAATACCTCACGCCATCACAAGTTAAGTGTTTTAAATAATTATAATGATTATAAAAATTAAAAATAATTTATTATAATAAATAGTTATTATAATTTTTATATCATTTATAATCCTTCATAAGAAATATAAATTCTCATTTATATCATTATAAAATATATTTTTATGTTATTTTTACTTTCAAAAGTTTCAACAGCATTGGAAATCTTTTGGATGATATTCCCTCCATATAACTGGATAGATCAAAATAATCAATAGAAAGAAACATTTAAACATAATATTGACTAAAAAAATAACAAAATAATTTTTTAAATCTCAATTATTTTCACTTGGATACTAAATTTTTCTTTTCCAATAATGCACATGAAATGTATGATCACTAAATTTTTTTAACATATTTATCATGAAATGAATTCGATTTTATTTTATTTGATTCTATTTTATATTATAATTACAAACAAATTAGTTGTTCCATAAGTTAATTTTGTTTATATAAAATATTTATTTTATGCCAATATCTTAAAATATATCATAAATTTTGAAAAAATATATTTCTTCATATTATTCAAAGAAAAATCACTTTAAACACTCCAAAAGAAAATGAAATTAAAATAAAAATATTTAAAATTAAAATAATTCAAAGCCTAATATTATCCAAAACCAAAAAAATATTAAACTTTTATGTCTATATATTTTTTCATTTTTGGTAGCTTGTACATAAGATATATTAGGCTTGTGTAATAATTCAATGTAATTAAATCATTTCTAATAATTAATACTTATATATAATATTATAAAAATCAATTTATTCATATATAATCAATCATAAATTATTTTAATCCTTGTTTAAAATATTAATAAATATTGAAAACAAAGAGAGTGAAATTTTTATTTGTATACTTTACTTAAATAAATTTTATGTTTTTATAAAGGAAGGGTCAAATAACCTTTAATTGAAATTAAATGAAAAATAAAAAAGAGTAAGACGATAGGGTTAGATAGAGAATCACGTCCCTCATCCAAGTAATTAGATACCGAGTTTTTTTTCTAATCCTAGATCCAATATTTCCAACTTCTTCCCCTATGTTGTTATAATTTATACATTGTCCTTTCCAATGATAGTGAACTCTAGAATAACTATCTTATAATATTTTCACTTGTTAAAGGAGTATTTGAACAACATTTTCTCCAATGTTTGAATCAACCTTTGATTTCAAATCATCTTTTTATCTTTCCTATCTACACATCCATGTCCTCGACTAAGACTCAGTGGATGAAGACAAAATTTCAATGATTTGGTTGGTTTCCAATATCCTATGGGTTCATACTTTTCATAGTTATATTCATATGTCTATAAAAGAGTCATTACCTTATTTTCAATATCCTAATTAAACAACAATGTTTCAATTCCTTATTCTATAAAAGGTAATTTACCTTCTTGGAAATCCATACTAGACTAATGTATATCATTATGGTGGTTGATAACACCAAAAAGATATAGATAGAAAACAATGTCTAATGTTTCATGATGAACATGGGGTAAAACTTCCAGAATTATTTGGGATGAGGATCTAGGTTTAATATGTGAAGAGTTTTCGTGTTCATTTATATTTTTTGGTTCACATTTTGAATTTTAGAAACATGTACACTAGATTCATGTGTTGGAGCTTCAACCAAATCCTTGAATGTACTTTGAAAAATGGAAAAATCTTGTTGAGGTATTGTAATTTATATTTCATTTTTAATAGGGTGGAGGTTAGAGTCGGTGGCTTTACAAAGAGTAGTCACTTTTCTCAGCTTTTATATTCAGTGGATGATCCATATCACTACACTGATCAGAACTAATCATGATATTATACATTGAACCAACCTACATTTTACTAGAGTCTATAGAAACATTATATTAATTTTGTATACCTAAATAGGACATAGAAACATCCAATTTAATATAACTGGTATTCCTTGAAATAAACATCCTAAAACAATCGCTATCAACGACATCAGCATTACCTTTTCATTTATTATTGATAGTATTTTTGACGTCATTTCAAGAACAAATTATTCATGACCTTCATCCCCTAAATTAGATTTTTTTTCTATTCATCCAATGAAATTTCATTCCATGATACACGATTTACGGATAGGGAACCTCCGGCTCTAGTATTCTATTCATAAATATGATCTTAGGATAACTGATCGATAGTACCCTACCCATGTGTTTCCTAATTAGCTAAATAGTGTTTGTGACAATTACTATTTGAATGTGAATATATCTTACCATGTTTAGTCATATACCATGAATGTGGATCCCCACTCCCAACCCCATTCTTGATTATATCAGCAAAAGAAACATTCACATCATTATGGGTCTTAGTAGTAGGAAAATCACATTCCATTCAATGGTAATCTTGTCTTTCATTTATGGGGACACATTTTTCTATTTATTTATTCTTCACTGTATATTGACTAAGGATACACATATAAGAAACAACAACATAATTCATGAAAATAGATCATTATATGTTCTTGTGACAATGTTCAAAAAAGTTTTCAATTTAAAAAAAATTTGTATAGAACCCTTAATACAACTAAATTTTTTTTATTGTTCAATATTTAAATATCCCATAGTAATGAAATTTTATAAATTAAATCATGTGAAAAATCAATTTGAACTAAATCTTTGGCACAATGACCATACTGAGCCTTCTTAGTGTCCTTATCTAGTTTGATCTGTCTATCCAATGTTGTAGCTACATCTCACAAGATTAAAAGGTTAAAGAATAAAAATTCAATCATCTAATTAGAATACAATTTTCAACAGTTGTGTTCCCAAAAGTGTGATGATCCTAAAGAGGATCCCATTATTACAAGGTAAGAAATCCAGAATTTAGAGGAATTGGATCAAATCTTCATGAATGATTTTTTCCTTCTGAAGAGAAAATATTGTATTATATCCCTTAACCCATTATAATTAATTTCAAATATTCAAATCCCCAATGTGGGTGAAGTGGAGTCTTTATGTATTCTACCCTCTATTTCTCATTCTTCTGTGGCCCCAAGACTCAAACCAGAAGAGAATATCGACATTCCTCAAACGAAACCTTAAATAATTTAGTGTTGTATTCCACGATATCAATAAACCCATTTATAATGATTAATTTATTTGATGACACCATATAATCATGATAATCTTACAAAAATTTGTTATATGAGACCTTATGATTTTGAGAATTAGAGAATCTCACTAGATTTTGCTCATTCTCTACTTCATTCTGAGATGAAATTGTCCTCGCCTATGCCTCATTGTCAACCATCACTATAGTCTTCATAGGAGGATATCCAGACCATATGATCTATTTATGAGCCAAGATCATCCATTTATAAGAAAAACCATATCACCTAATAATTTCTTAACAGCTTCCAAGTATCACTCCCCATCCCTCACCCCTATATAGGTCTTAATAATTTTTATGTCATTATCAAAGAAAAAAGGTCTCAATTATCTATATTTTGGATATATAGGTTCTTATGTAAATAATACACTCATACAATAGTATTAGGGATTGGGTTTGGGTAATTATAAGGTCATTAAAAATAGTTTTTACCATTTTGTAACCATTTTACCCATACTGTACTAATCAATTTTAACCTGGCTACTATTTATAATGAAAAAAATTAAATGGGTATAATTTCAAAATATAAACCTCCTGATTAAAAATATTTTATCTATTTTTTATTACTAAATTCATATATATGAAAGAATTAAATTTTATTATAAATGTATAAAATAATAATAAAAATAGTTTTTAGAAAAAATGTGATTTCAGCCGAAAAATAAACTTATACCATGATTTGGTATGCCGTTGAGTCAAATTTATGTAATTTTTTTCAATAAATAAATATTAATCTTTTTTATTTGAGATCAAATTCAATGAATAATGGTACTCTTAATAGAATTTAAATGGCCATTTCATTAAAATTTTTATTTTTTTACAATTTACTCAAAAATAATACATTTTAATGAAATACAATAATTTTATCATAAAATTAATTTGATATGATGATTTTAATAATTAATTTTATTTTATAAAATTAATTTTTTTACCATGTAAAAAATTATGTAAAATGTTTTCTCAAAAAAAATAATAAAAATAATTTTTGAAGAAAACTTATTTTTGAAACACAAAAAAACTTTACCTAAAATAGGGTACTTATTTCCAAAGCATTAATAAATAAATTTATATTAATTATTAACTATATATGTGTTTAATAAATTGGTTATTCATGTTACTTATTTCTAATTTATCATCTATGTTGTTATGATCCATCTAAATAATAATATTTATATATTATATCATAATTTTCCTAAATCCTGATGTGGTGTGTTAAGAAATCATATCAATGAAATGAAATAAATTTAGAGGGAAATATATTATAAAATTTTAACGTGACACATTATAACCTCTTAAATAAATTGTTCCCCTACAATTTTATCCCTATCATCAAATGTTAAACATTTTAAAATAAGATTATTGAAAACTGGCATCATAAAATTGTGTTCATAAATCATCCATTTTAAGTGAGGAGAATAAAAATACAAGGGAAAATAGAAATAAATCATTACATGGATCACATATATAAATAATTTTAGAGGATAGTGAAAACATGTATTTAGAATGATGGGTCATTTATTATCTTTTGGTATATATTTTTTTAAAATAAAAGACAAGATATTCATCATAAATTATTGTAAAAGGATAACATTTTTATTTCAAAACCATTTTAAAATATGTTATGGTATAATACACCAAATACACTAATATAATAAGAAAATATTCTTAATTTATAGGAACAATTGCACTGTTTAATCAATTTCAACAACAATGTGATTCTTTTCGCCAATATATGAGTGTTCATCATTAATTATTCATGCATAAAGCACTGAAATAAACTTTTAATAGGCAATGAAATTCAATAAAAATAAAAAGATATTTATCATGGCTTAAGAAGTTATCAATACTGAAATAGTTAGTAAAAGATAACATATTATATGAATCAATAATTCATTTAAATCTAATATTTCATTAATAACACCAATTTTTGAACTTATATCATTCAGTAAATAATCCTACGTATTATTATACTCAATAACCTCAAAATTAATGAATTTTTTAAACTCACATGATTTATAATTAGTTTAATATTATATCCACAAAAATAATTTTTTTTCTTTTGATGTAATTCTCTTATTAAACCTAAGGATTACAAATAGCTCAACCTATAAAAAAATCTTGTGAAATATCATTAATAACCATTATAAATCATTATAAAATATAATATAGTAAATTAATTTCACCAAACTATTACTAATAAAATTTAGATAGTAATATGAAAGCTAATCATTTTCATGAAAAAAATATGACAAAAATATTATCTTATTAATATCACTTTCGACCATCATGGTTTTCTAAATCGCATTATCTAATATAAAATAATTACCTTAACCTAAAATATTATGATAATCCAAAGGTTTATCAAAATATAAATGGATTATTCTTCCTAAAATCTATCTAATGAATCAAATCCCCACAAGTTATAATCACTTATTACCATAAAAGATAATTTCTTTTATTCCATTGATGATCAACTCTAAACATACTAACCCATGAATGTATCCCCACCACTTATGTTACATCACATGAAAACAACATAATATCTAATGGTATCTGATCCTTGAAATGCAACAAATAATAATATCCTTGAACCCACATAAATTGATTCAATGATAACAAATAATTTCCATTTATTTTTTGTTGGTAAAAACCCTAACTCTGACCATACAACTAAT
The DNA here is from genome assembly GCA_963277665.1 of Viscum album. NCBI lineage: Eukaryota > Viridiplantae > Streptophyta > Magnoliopsida > Santalales > Viscaceae > Viscum > Viscum album. The sequence continues at coordinate 206,107,219 of OY728159.1, read as the reverse complement.
ACAACAATTAAAAAAAATGTGTCACTTACATACCTATGGAACATTTAGGCTTATAGTTTTAGATAATTAGGAAAACTATTATATAACAATATAATTTTAATTAAGTGAGGCTTTTATCCACTATACCCAACTTTTATTATTCCACATAAAGTCTTCAACATCTACCATAAAATTATTAACACATTAAACCTTTCTTGAGAAATATCATTTAACATAATTCATTATAACCCAGTGAGCATAGATTTCAGTAAGGGTTACATTACATGTAACGATATCATTGATTAATTTGTTATAATAATATTTTTTATTGAATAATCTATTAATGTTTCATCTAATCAATAAGGACACTATCAAGTATAAACATAGATGAATGTTATCACATGGAATTTAAAATATGAATTATTAATGAGGAAAATTAATAATGCCAAGCATTTATGATCATACTATCAATACCACATTAAAATACATAATGAATTTAATCATCAAGGGCTCAATCCAAGTTACATTGATTAATTTTTAGATATACATATGGTACCCATATTTTATGAAATAGTTTTATAAAATCATTTTATATATCATTCCATCCTTGTTAGCCTCATAATACAATCGATGTGTCATGTCAAAACATAATTCTATGGCCCACCCTCCACTGCATTTCCAACAAATTCCTCATATATTGACTGATTAATCTAATTCATAAACAATATTTCAAATCAACCAAAACATGACTGTTTTGAATGTAGAATACTAAATAATAATAATTCCCCATTCAATATAAAAGCTTTAATAATATGTTTCCTCTAATTGCACAATATATTTAAATCATGTACAATTTAGACATAAAATATTCCAAGATATAAAATAAAATTGATATGGGGGAAAAATAATATTTTAAGAATGATGGGAAATGTATAAAAACCTGATCATAAAAAAGTGGGTTATCATGAAAATGTTTATGGCCTCAATACACTGAATCATTAATAGATTCAATAGGAAAACAAATTCATTAGTAATATATGGTATATAGTAATTAATTTTATTCTAATATATATAAAATATTATGGAAGTAAAAACATTTAAATAACTCTATTTAATTCTTGTGTAGCATTGTATAATGGTGGAGCGTTAAATTCCTTCCAAAAAGAGATATTAAACATTTAGAAAGCAATAATTTTTTTCTAAAAATTCATATAACAATGAAAATTTTATTTTATTTGATAGTATAAATGTTATCTTATAAATTATAGTATGATGAAATATATAGTCATGATTGTGGGAAGACCTTCTCATTTTTGAAAATGTTAGAATAAATATTCCTTTTACATTTTCGGTAAAAATAAAAAAGATATTTTTTTAAAAAAAATTGATATAATATTCCTTTAAAAAATATAGAGAATGTGAAATATAGATTTTAAAAATAATTTATCACTAGAATAAAAATCCTTCAATTTTTTTAGAAAATACTGACATCGAAGGAAAAATTTATCTTCATAAAATTAAATAAGGGATACATTTATAATAAATTATTTTATCAATTGTATTATTTCAAATAAATGGTAAAATGGAAATAATACCTGAAAACATCATATTTAACTCTATGATAATAAAACATAAGGTATTTTTGAGATATATTATATAATTTCCCCATAAAAAAGTTTTATAGAGACAATCCCCTGTAAAAAGTGAGATTGTGACATAAAATTCCATTGCTTACGTAATACATGAATCTGAATCCGTTAAAGGAATTAACTTGAAATAATACTTCATATACCTTTTAATAATATTAATTCAAAACATGAAATTTAAAATTAGTAGCATATACATAATAAAAATGAAAATAGTTATATAATTAAAATTATGACCAGGTGGAGTAAAATTTTCAATGAAATCACCCAAAAAAGATCATATCATTCAATATAGAATTAATCAATGTAGTAATTATGTGCAGAAAATATAAAAAAAATGAAATATAGTAAAGAAATATCATTGTTCAAATCACAAAATATTTTTCCATGACATAATAAATGAGGATGTTGTATAACTCAATGAATGAAAATTTCACATCAATAAATTAGGGCTATACCAATGGTTTGGAACCATAGTTATAGGCTTAAAAAATGGTATAGAATATACCAATGGTTCTAAAAATACTTGTGAATATAGCTCTGGGTATATGCCCATACTAATGTTTTTTTATAAACCATCGGTATGGGTCACCTAGATGTATACTATACAAACAATTTCTTTAATCTCTTTATATATACATACAATAACTATTTGAAAATAATTGGTATATGTCTTCTAGATTTAAACTATATTAATGTTTCATAACCCATTGGTATAGACTTGGTTTATATTTGTAGTCAGAAGCCCCCCACCTAAGACCAAAATAACTGCACCTACAAGAATCAGAACACCAGAACCAAAACCACTACTAGATAGTATTAAAAAATCCAAAGAAAAATTTATGCAATCCAATAGTGACAAAAAACATTTGAAACACACATATATGGATTAAAATTCAACCTTCAAACATAATTTTTAATAAATATAAATAAAAAATGTAAAAGATAATTATCTCAATCATCACAACCAATATCATCACAATCATCAACACTAACACCACCACCACCACCACCACCTTTACAACCATCATCCTCACCATCTCCCCCAACATCATTCTAAAAACATGGTCACCATCTTCATATCGATATCTAAAAAATTCATTATCCAGATCTCCATTCGATCCAACAGAACAATTTCTTACTTCATCATATAATGAATGCATCATTAATATGAATTTATCAAAAACCATGATGGCATATGGTAAAGGTGATTGAAATAGGACTGAAATAAGAATTATATGTAGATCATTGGACATTTAAGTCTATTAACTTTTTATCTGGATAAATATTTGTGGTTTATTAGCCAAATTTTGATCCTCTGCTTCCCCTATATTAGTATTTATTGCCTCTTATTTATTTTTTTTACAAATCGGTGAAACAGAAAATGATCCCAAATTTTTAAATATATTCTTGGTGAAAATGCACTCCCATATTCAACATCAAACTCAACCTTTTTTCTCATCTCTCAATACCTTGTGCAAATAATATTTTAACCCAATATTGCCATCTTTTTTTGTCATCATGGGCCTCCAAACCACACAGTGGAATATATAAATGAACCTTTTAGGGAGAAATTATATATTATAATTTGAAATAAAAAATTCAAAAAATATAATATATTGTTAGGTATGTTTGTTTACAAGGAATATTTCTTTTTTTCATTATTCTTATGATTTTTTTCTCAAGTTACTCATCCATCAATATTCAATACTTAACTTTATATTGAAATTGACTATATATTACCATAATAAAATAATATTATAATATTTGAAAAAAATATGTCATTGTATCCCATAAATTCAATGTGAAAGGGGTAGATAATTAAATAAATATATGGAAAATAATATATAATGAAATTCCATTCTGAAAAACCTAATATAAAGAAAGTCGTTTTATGTAATACATAATTAATGTTTTATTAAGATGGATATTTAGTGAAAATAATGGATGATTGTTATTAAAAAAATAAATAATAAATTAAAAAACGCGTAAAAAAGTTTAAAAATGAATAATAAATCTTTTTTAATCAGCATATTATGATATTATCTTATGATGAAATTCACCTTGAAAGAAATAGAAAAAGTTTGAATATAATAAAAAAATTATCAAAAAATGTTTTCTAAAAAATCACACAAATAAATATATGAGATAAATATTCAAGGGATATTTATTATGATCAAAAATCATTTGCAACAATGGTTATAGTTATTGCTATAACAAGTGACATTCATAAAGTGGGCATGAATTGAGGTAAAACTATAAAAATAAATGATGTAACTCTAGTCATGTTATTACACTATGAATAATTTACATTATGGGTTGAAAATTAAGATTGTTTAGTAAAAATTTTATTATCACATATGTCAATAAATATATAAAAAATTCTACTGAAATTTTTTAATACCCTTTTAATTATCCATTCCCATAAACCAACAATACCCTATTTGAATTGATTTAATGAATATAAATTTGTGTTAGAAAATGATATTGGAATAGTTCATCCCTAAATATTTAATGTGTTTCCATGAAATTATAGATTTTATAAGTTATGATACATAATATCTTAATATATAGAATCCTACTCAAGGGATGAAACCCAATACACTTCAACTGTTTTAAAAAACATTTCAACTCGAAAAAAGTTATTTATACCAGATTATATATTAATTCTCTAACTTGATTTCCAAATATTATCTCATCAAATAGATTAACACATTAATCTTGTTCTAAGAAGGATTTTATTATGGGTATGACCCTTGAATTATTTATCAAAGATTCATTTTTATTTCATTTATGATAAATAAAATTTATACTTCATATTTTGAGGATTATTTTTGTTACCATAGGTGTTGGAGTATCATCCCTTTGTATATTCAATGAAATTATCATAAGACTTTCTTTGAAGTCCAATTTTAAACATATTTTATTTTATTTTATCAAATATGTATTCAATTATACCCTCTTTAAATGGATACTCATAGATATATTTATTTAGCTGGATATATCTATTATACAATCGTCAAATATTCCTATGATGAGTGTAGAAAAATAGAACATTCAAGATTTCAAAAGATCATATTATTGATTCTAGTTTCCCTTACTCTATATTGTTGTCCATTTATTAATAAACTCATAACATATTGATTGACATTAAATTAACTATATTAAAAAAACATAAATAAGATATTATTTAATGAATAATATGGAACCCATATTTATTAACATGTGTATATGAAAGTATGGATGAAATTGTCCCTAATCTTTATCTTGGATTTCATGGGTTATTTTACCACGGATGCATCATAATTATTCTGCTAAACGATCTTTGATTTAATTTTTCATTATTTCATAATTTGATATTTTTAATGGATTTATTTTCATTATACTTTTATTTTTTTGGTATTATCCTTTTATCAATTTTATGTGAACATATAGTGGATTCATATAGATACACCCCTTCATAATAACCACACAAACTACAGTCTTCCAATGAATTCTCTGTAGTATCAAACTTTTTTTCAACTGATAAATTCATAATCATGGCTTATGAAGCGTCTTAATAATGACCCCCTCAATATCAAAATTCCTTGGTTACCTAAAAATTTTAAAAATAATATACCAATAGCAATTTATCTGTTAAAGAATCCAATACAAAAAACATTTACAATACCGACTTTCTGTATTTTCTAAATAATGTTATAGAACATGGTATATATATATATATAATTAGTATAGGGACATCTAAACAATTATATTGGCTTGTAATAATGAAACTAAATAAACCATATTGTAAATTTTATCATATTTTTAAATCTTATTAAAAAAATATTATGTTTCAATCAGAAAAACACAATACATAAATTATTTATTATTATCATACCATTTGTTCTTACACATTATTTATACTCAATGAAAAATCATTCCCACATTTAAAACTAAATTCAATATATTTCTTTGAATTTTATGGAAGATCCATGTTTTTATTTATATTATATGGAAACCCATTATAATGTATCCATATTCAATTTATTATATTTTATTTCAGAAAACATACACAAGATTTTATATAGTCAAAACTATTTAATAGTATCCAATAAATGTTTTTCTTTTATCATAACTCATTTTGATTATCACATCATAATAACATGTCATGTTATATTGATGAGTACTGAAAAAATTTATAAAATTAAATTAAAAACAACTCTTTATAAATATTTTTAATTGATCTAGAATCTTGATTAGATATTTGAGTATATTAACAATATAATTTTGGAGAATTTCATTCAAAATATTTTTTATTATTTTCATTTAACCCTTATATTTGGAATTTTAACCCAACTAATATAAATGAGTCTATTGTGTAGCTGAATCCAGTATTTCTAATAAACATAGAATTTTAATGTTTGAAATAATATTCTAGATATTTTAAATCTTCCCCAGATTTCCCGTCAGATTCTGAAATGATATTTCAAATAAAAATATTATAATTTTATATCTTTCATGATCATATATATAATCATTTTAAGAAAAATTGCTTCAATATCATGAGATTCTATCCTCTTGAATTAATCCATAATAAAATAACCATGATTAGAAATAATCATAGACTTCACATGAATCATTTGCCTAAAATAATCCATGACTTATGCATCTCCCATAATAGAATATTTTCCATTAATAATGTATCTATTTCTTTTGTGTATATCGTAAATTGTACTTAAATACTCATACGAATAAATTAATACAACACATATCATTATATGATTAATTTTGTGTTCCTCAAACTACTAATGTGAATCATTAAAAATATTATATTAAAAAGTATTTTTTGACCATATTTAACATATATCAGATCCTTTATAACATGATTATAAAAAAAATCATATCATATTCATCATGAAACTACATAATATTGTTTTTTCTTAACTTATTAAACTATTTTTTTAGATTTTTCATTCTCTTAAATTGTCAAGTTAAATTGATTTTAATATTCATAAGAATTTTTTTGATATTATTTTTGAGTAGTTACTAAAAAATTATATTTTTTCACATTTACATAGACACTTATCTATATAAATGATCATTTTACTAAATTTAAAATCAAAATTTGTAAATTAAAATCTATCCAGAATTTTATTTCTTCATAATACTCTATATTAGTGAAATTAATTCAGCACTAAATTAATCAAGATTTATTTATCTATATATATTTCAATTATATGTCTTCTAGGGTTGTGTGTTTTAATAATTAATATGAATAATATTGTTAATTTACACACAACACATATGAAATTAAATAAATGTCATGTCATCAAGTTTTACATAACACACTTCTCTTGTCAACATTTATTGATCCTTTATTTTTTAAATGGTATGTCACATGAGAATAATTTTCTCAATTTAAATAAATTATTTTGTATTATAACTCCACCAATATTATTGTCAAGAAAAAATACTTAGTATATGGATGTATCAAATGAGTGGAAATTCAATGCACTTGGCAATGAGAATTAATTCCTTCAAATATATATGGGCCATTATAAATTAGTTTAAATGTGTTTATTATTACTTTAAAACATTGAATGATTATATCACGTGAATAAATAATAATATATTTACTATCTAAAAGTTTTATATAGTGTATTTGTTCAAAACATTATAAAGAATGTCGAGAATGTGATTCCAATATTTATCAGGACGATGTGAACCTACATGGTTACAGAATACCTAAGAATGTTTTTGGAATACTATCTTGAAATGTATGGGATTAATAATTAATTTATTTTCCCCTATACTCTATGAAAAATAGAGTCACATAAAATAATATTCCAAGTATGGTTTATATGTGAGACGTTATGCATGAAAAAAAAACAATCGTATTTTTTTGGATTGGAGTTGTAAGTTTAACTATGAATATTCATAATTTATAGGCCAGAAAAAAACAATAATTTAAATATGTATTGAAAAATACTAATATCCTCTCAGGTACCAGTATCATAGTACACTACAATGTGTTGAGGTATTTCATATCATCCTTCTACTTTTTTAAGGGTTCCCAAAATATAAATGTTAGAGATAAAAACATACCATTAATTTATATCATTGTAATTTTAATAAAAAACTCTCATTATATTAATAGATTAAACTAATTAATATTCCATTGAGTTTTCATTTAATTATAATGATTTTTTGTACACTCAATCATGATAGTTATTTCATCTAAATGAATTTCAACTCTATAAATTTAACCAGCATACAACTCAATTTTATATTCTCTCCACAGATCACAAGAATCTATGAGTCATGGATTCATTATAGCCTCACCATTAGAAAAATTACATCTAAGATACTAAAATGATATTATTATAAATATATATACTTTTAAAACAACATTAAATCAAGTGATTTCATTTTCTAATGTTTATTCCCAAGCATTGTATTTTCCTTAATTTTTTATGGTATCTCTAAGAGAGTTTCCTAACGGGTATGATTTCATGGTGTTTGGAATGAGTTTCTAAAAAAATAAAACCTTTTCACCATATTTTACCAATAATTTTACTATCCTCAATGTACTCAATAATTAGTTATGTGTGGTGGTTCCACACCTTTTACATGAATGTATTCCCATGCTGCATAGTTTCTAATCAAGCTAGGAAAAAACAACACTATTATATTAGTACATGTTATAATTAAAATAAATTATGGTCAAAAATTTACTAGGGTTTCATATATATAATTGATCTAAGATGATATGAGGACACTACTAGATCTCTAAGCTCTGATGGACCATCGACATGTACAATAGTGTTGGTTTATAATATATTATTATGAATATTAGAATGTTTCACAATAAAGGATGATCAATTATGAACATATAACCTAAGAGGGAGGGAAGTATGAGGAAAATAATATGGAATAGACTTATATAGAAAATATAATATAGACGTGGAGTCGGATCCGATATTGAATAAGGAAAATAAATATGATGAGGATCAGATGTTAATGGTAGAGAATGTAAAAGATGTTGTGATATTTTTATTTCCTCAAATGATGATGTTGGGAAAGAAAGGGTGGTAGATTATTTATCTAATTAAGGTAGAGGGTGTGATTGGGTGTGAATAGTGGTACGATCAGCTTTAGTACCACACCCTTTATCCTCTAGTTAAGAAACACTACCACTAGGTTGGTCGGAGAATAATTAACTCATGGGTGGTGGTATCTAATTAAATGTTAATAAAACTACTATCATGGCATTTTAGGTAATTAATATATATATATATTTTAATTAGAATACTTAGAACTATAACTTGGGGATGAATTCTTATCTCAATTATACTTCTATTACTATCAGTCATTTTATTCCTTCATAAGTCTTTAATTTTTTTCGTTTTCTGCATAGGAAAAACAAATATTAATTTAATTATAAACTCATAAATAATGTTCAAGCAAAAAAAGATAGAATATGTGACATGGATTAATTAAGGAATAGATATTTTCAAGCCAATTATGTATACAAAGATACATAACTCAGTCATATTATATTTAGTTTCCATAATATCAAAAAACATAGAAGACGTTTCCTAGAAAAATAAAAACATTCTAATTATCATGATTATCATGGGTATGATATGTTTTTATTCTTTTTTTAAACTATGTTTAGTTTTGTTTTTGCTATATTATCTTGTTCATTTTGGTCAATTGATTAGGGAATTTTTTCATTATATGGTCTTTTCATTTGGTTTATATTTTTTTATTATGTCATTTTTTCAATTTTTTGTTATGTCGTTCATTTCATTGGTTTTGATTTTCATTCAAATAATTTTAATATGTTTCCGTTCAATTAATTTTTTTGTTCTTATTTTATTTTTTCAATTTTTATTTTTATTTTCTTTCTTAAAGATCAATTAAATAAAATAAAATTCATCTAAATGAAATCTACAACTATTTTAAATTTAAAATTCAAATGAAAGTAAAATTTAATAAAAAATATTTATAATCAACAGAAAATAAATTTTAATGATACAAACATAATAATACTATTTTGAGATAAACCAAAATAACTGGTATCACATATATATTATTCTATATATTACCAACTATAACAACAGGTTCACAATCATCTCTTCTAATTGAAAAATTCAAGTTATCATAAGAAATAAATTGATCATCGCTAATACAGGATGTGATTATGTCATTTTTATCCCCACTAACATAAAAAATATGTTTTTTAATTACTTCAACATGGAATCTAAATTTGGAAATCGATTGATATTTCACACAACCAATTATACCAATATACACGGATCATATGTAGTAATAGAGTGAGTCAAGTCAATACTTCCGAATCAATATTAGTCACAAAATGTACCATGTATCATCACTAAATCTAACCAATTTTTTTCACTATAGTGACATGGATATGCAGGTAACAATCCAATATTAGTATTTTCTCAACGACTACATAATATGATAAATTTTCCGATCAAGGTATAATATCTGAGGCATTATCATAATAGTATATTGTGGTAGTTACCATAACATGATAATTTTTTGTTATCATGTTCATTTTCAAGCACTAATAATAAAAATAGTACCCATTGAGCACAATAAATATACATTATTTAATAATAAAATTTTGATATAAAGCCAAATATCCACTTTACATAATGATAGATACATCAATAAAAATTAATACCTAAAAATTAAATTAATATTAAAATTAACTAAATATTATTTTTATTTCAATAATACTTATACCTTCAATTTCATCATTGATGAATGTTTTTTCTTGTGAAATGTATCTCTACATATCAATGATAATGAATGAAGATTTATATTTTTATTTTTTTATATTACTAGCAGAAAAAATAGAAAATGTTTAACACAAATGCACAATTACTCCGGATGATATAACATATACATGATATAATTACATACATGATATAATCATAAATAAAATCATATAAATTTTTTCTACATTCAATATCCTAATATTAATTTCTTAATGTATTAAATGTATATGATCCTATAATTCAATTTATTTAGGGATGTGATGAAAAAATAAATTCAATTTTCTCATTATGATCTTCTTCATTTTTTATTATCTAGTTCCATATAGAGATCATATCAGATAAATAAATTTAATGTTAATCCATACATTCCTGATCATGGTAACCATCCATGGTAGAACCATTGAGATAATTCTTGTTTATGAAATAGGACATTAATGTGAACATATTTATTTAGGATTGATTTTTCAAAAAAATCAATTAGTTTTCCAAAATTATTTATGCATGATAATGTTCTATTAGATGCATCATGAAAGTGATAATTATGGGGGAAACATTTAATCCAACTCAAACAAATTAATGGTTCCTCTTATGTAATTTTTTTTCGGGAATTACATTGAAAACGTCTTTGAGATGTCATCTCTATTAAAATAGAACCTCCAAATAACGACCACCCTTTGGTTATTTTAAATTATATAATGGATTTATAATAAAATAAAATCACCCAGAAGGATGTAAAACAACAAAACTCTTCAATTATTTAAACATAAACTCTTTTCTATTGGCCCATTGTGATATGTTTATCTAATAGACAAAAAAACATGTATTGTATCTTGCACAACATTAAATTGATTTTCTTAAAGGTTTCATAACATATAAAGCATATATGAAATTAAATTAATTTTAATGATTACACATAGGATGCAATTATAGTCTAATACCCCAATCCAAAATGTCACACATATATCATAAATCAAGTTTTCTATTCTGATTTACTTTTAGTAAAATTGATAAAAACATTTCACATATAAATATTTTCATGATCATTACGTATAAATAATGATGTAAACAACTGGTTCAACGATAATGTAACTATAATAAGATAATTATCAACTCAAATTATAATTTGATTTAGAGGACTCATTCTTCATCTATCAATATTTCTTTTAAACATTCCTGATAAACAACTTTTATCTTTAAATTCATTAAGCACATAAATTCAAGACACACACTGAGGTGGATTTTTAGTCTCCATGGTATTTTCAATCTATCAATGATTATTCCTATATTAATTATCCATTTGAAATAATCATTGATTTCCAATGAAACAAAAAATATGGTGATATTTATGTCTTCTTCATAATATAATCATTATGAAAATAGGATTGGAATTTGTTTCCCTCCGTGCATCATCTATAAATATTTCCGTAACAATGAACAACATTAAGCACCATATATGTGAAGAACATATCTAAAATATATCATTAGAACAATAATTTTCTATTCACACACTCAAATTCAAAATATTCAGCATATATTTTATTAAAAATGCCACATATATATCTATATAATTACCAGGATCTGAAGGTCCTTGTTTGTGTATATTCATGAAAGTGAAATTTTTCTTCAGAAATGTTCCTGTAGGAATGTTATAAATGTGTAAAAAAACAACCAAGTGCTTCAAAATTTTAAAATATACTCTAATAGATCAAAACCATAAGATTATAGAATCAACCTCAAATTACACACTCATGATGAAAAATCATGATATCAATCATGAAATGTCGACCAAGAAAGTTAATCTATAGGGTGAACATACTCATTATTATTCTTCATTCTCTTAGAATCATTTCACCTCATATTGATTTATATTTCATTAGACATGGAGATATCTTAGACTTTGGGAATCATATTAATGTCTTAAATAACATTATATATATCATGGTATGGCGTTCCTTCAATATTTTTCTTCAATTACAATGTGGCACATTTTATACAATCATTTCTGTATGTGGATTCTTCCAATAATAAGCTGAAATATTACTAGAAATCATGATAATTGTTTAGAAAATATTTTAAAAAAAAACTAACATACTTTCCAAGAATAAAATAATTATTTTATTTATATGTGTCAACTATACATGTTTCATTATCTTCTCATATTGTAATCCTTTTGTTTCTCATGATGAAAAATAAATATGAAGCAGTCATCTATTAAATTCTCTAATACAATCTTCTAATTCATACTAAAAAAAATTGAGTGTTAATTTTCTACCCAATGTATTATAATTCATAATAGTTTGTTTGAAAAAAATATTTGGTTATATGATAGCTAAATTCATCACATCTTAACCAATGTCTTTCAACAAAATTACAATAATGCCAACATATTTGAACCATATCTGAATCTTTTTTAAATGAAAAATATAAAAAATCTCCAAATTTTTCTTTAGAAAACATAATATCATATTCGTTTTATACATCCAACTACTATAAATTTGTTAAAAAATTTATATGTCATGTTGTAAAAAAAATTAAATAGGTATGAAGTTAAATCAAAAATATATTTATATAAATGATAATTATTCAAATTTTTATGAAAACCAAAATAGTAAAACTGATCTATATGATAATTATAACACAATAGAACAAAAAAATATGTGTATAAAAATACAATATATGTACCCATGATATTGAATTCCATTACTTCAATGGGTTTCTTAAAATAAAATTTTAGACAATAGTTTTAATTGTTGGATAACATGGCCTCATATAAAGTGATAGTTATATCTATCAAGAGTCATAAAATAATCCCCTACAATACAACCCCTTTTCCAAAAACCCATAACAACTATTTATAAAAATGTAATTGATTTTAAAAGTCTTACAAAATTTCATATTATCTCATTAAATTACATTATTTTGTATCATTAGGGCACTACTGGTGAAATTGTTAATTTGTTATTCACGAGAAATAATTTGATTTTTTGAAACATTTATTCTCTCACACTTATTTTTTAATTGTGATATGAAAGAATATAATGATGGGAGGAAAAAATCCCATTTGAGTAAAATTAGATTTCTGATTTTATCAATGCATGGCTTGTAATTAGTGTGACGAGCACATAACTAAATAATTCCTTTATAGGGATTTTGATTAGAAAATAATCCATTAAAAATAAAAATTAAAAATATAAAATTTGTGTATATAGAAAAGAAATTATATAATGTTAGTGAACAATAATAAAAATCTGAAATTATTATTTAGTATAATTATATACAACCCTTTTTTCAATAGCACACAAGATGAAAACTTTCTCCAAAATTATAGTAGATGAAATAATAAAATTAGAACAATAAAAAACTATTCTACAACCATGAATAGTGAGAGAATATATAAAAAATAGACATATACACTTACCACCACTTCATTCGTAAAATAAAAATTCTAAACCATGTCCGCCACAACAAGCACATCCTGATTAAAATTCTAATAATAGTTAATATATATAATAATTATCTAATAATAGTATACATCAGAAGAACAAAAACACGAAATTATAAATTAATTACTATAATCCATGAGTATAGGTATGAAAATCTGTTAAATAAATCTAGTGTAATTATTCAATATAAAATCTTGGTTAGTGTTTTATATGTAGAAAATGTTCAAAACAATTCATGGAAGAAGATATGATGGATTTGACACTCACCAATTTGATGTTCATGAACAACCAAATGAAAAAATTAATAAAAGATCACTATTCATGGGGAAGAATGTGTAATATTATCATAGTGCTCAATCTATATGGGAGTTAGATGTTATGAGAGAGAGATAGTGCAACTATAATTTGTTGACAATAATATACTAATGGTTTTACAAAACATTTGGTATTGTATATCTATACCAAAAGTTCACTAAAAATATATATATAGTTTCTATTGGTAAAAACAATAAAAAATATAATAATAACTATTTTTATAGAATTATCCATACCAATGGTCTTCTTAAACCGTTGATACTACATTCACATATATTTTAGGGATATAAAAATTGTTATCTATAATTGTCAGTATATATTGTTACCGACTAATCTATAACAATGTTTGGTTAAAAACATTGGTATATACTTCAAATAAATATGTTAAACAAATGGTTATTGTGAACCATTCATATATAGGTTAATTTATCAATTTTTTTTAATATCATTAGTATTGGTCCCTTTTCCACTAGTGTTGCGTTAACAAATCCCATAAAATATCATATAATTGTAGCATGGATTAATCAAATAAGTTATTAATAGTAATAATTTTTAATACACACAATCAATTGGAAATAATATATAATAAAATATGAGTTAATTTCACATATAATCTTGTCTATACATATTCAATGAAGAAGGAATATAACTCAATGAATAAACACATTCATTTTCATTAATTCTAATAAATGATCAATCAGAGGTATTAACAAGCTGATGGAGGAGTACTGCCACTTGAGTGGATAAGTTATCAAAAAGGACATGTCCAACTTCTATATCGCTAATATATTCATGCAAAATCAGATCTCTATAGTCTAAAAAAACCTTGACATGCAAAGAGGGTAATTCTATGTGGATTACCTTAGAGCCCCTATCTCTAAAGGAAATCACCGTATTCAGGACATTGAATTCCTCCTCACCCTAATTATAAACTGGATCCTCAACTGAAATAATTTATAACTCTCCTTCAGGGGTTAGATAGCCCTAGTTAAAAACATCCTTTTTGATACCCGTATATATGTGATATATTATATTAAATTATCAACAGGTTTCATAAACAACATTGAGAAAATCCTAGATAGTCTTATTTGGGACCACTTATCAGAATAGAAATGATACATGAATTCCGGGAGTAGCATGGAAAGTCCCTCTAGGGATGGTCAAATCAATGTCCACATCCTCTAATAAACTCTCCACTGCAAGCATGAAAAAATAGCATGACAAGTCCTGGAACATCATACATTGTCAAGGATGACCATGAAGAACTCTATCTCTAGAAATATGACTTTAGTATCCAACCAAGATTCACCATTCTTGTCTATGATTTCCCCCACATCACTTCACTACATCCATATTATCAATGGATTTTTAGGATGGGATATATCCCCTTTCGTCATCATAACTCTATCGGAGATGTTATAGGCTTTCTGGGATGCCCTTCCACCTCTATTTATTTCAGGAATGCTAGTTCATATATTCCCATGGAAAATTCCATTCTAGACAATGATAAATTGAAAATATTTTTCCTTATCGAGCTGAAATCAAAACCTAACAGACGTGTCCTCACTATTTCTTCCGTGGCGGCCTTCTCCTCATGGGACATTCTATGCACTAATGCTCTCTAAGACCATATAGATAGTTTGAATGATGTTCTGTGGACCATATTTACACCTATGAAGTTCATTTTTATTATATTGAGGATACCAAACTTGTGTATCCATAAATATGAGAACATCTAACGGTGTGGCATCCCAATGGTTTCCGAGCTCCCATTATGCAGAAATTATAGTAAAGAAAGTGTTTTCCACCTTTTCATTGAGGGTGAATGGGAATGTGTTGTGTGGAGATACATTGAGATATCACTAACCCTTAGGTACAAAAATCGATGCATATTAATTTATGGGATGGTTGTATCACAGTTCAAGTGAAAAGGTTATGAATAAAATGGAACATATAATGATCTTGCATGCCGGATGCTGGAGCTTATGGTAGGCTGGGAATAATATGCGACATGAAGGGGTCAAGATATATATATGACCCATTATTGTTATGAAAAGGAAATTTATCCTTGATATAGTCAGTCTAATTATTAATTAGCATGAGGATCACACCCTAAAATGACTATAAGTGAATACTCATGTTTCTCAACCTTGTGGTAGAAACATCAGTGGCTATTGGGTCTGTTGGAATCCCCCCTCATGAGGTCTCAACCTCAATACAGGCAGGTCCTACAACATAGGTGTCTTGCATGGATGAGGGGTTGTTCATGGTCCCTTTGGATCGACCATTGTGGAATTTTCTTCCCACCTTAGCCAAGGAACATCACTTCTAGTATAGGCCACAAATTGTATTTTGGGATTAAGGCTATGTCACTAGATGGGGATAATTTTATCAAAGGTTGAATCTGATTGAAAAATACTTCGTAATGTTGTTCATTGAATTAGCTCCACTCTATGGTTGATTTACTACATCATCAAAAAGTGATGGGGAAGTCTCAACTACAACATCAAATTGGGTCATTCATGGTGGAGGGAAACCATGTTATGAATCACCTTTCTTAACATGAGGTCCTTATCCCCAACACCATTTTATTTCACAATAAGAAATGCTTGAATCATGTACAGGTCAATCTTGTCAGGGGGAGTCCCTCGACCTTCACCACATCAGGGCTCATTGTGATTCACTTTATTTATTCTATATTTGGCTCACCATTTCCACCTTATACCTCTATCTTCCCTTAATAAAAATTTACCTGATGAAAAACACAATTAATAGAAATTGATTTAGGAAAAACCATACATTTCTCTTTATGATTCCCCCCTTCAATTGATAGCAAGGCCATTGGAAGAAAGTCCTATGATCACCCTAATGGTTGGTGTAATAAGAATACAAATTTTTATCAGGATTTTGGAATAATTTTCAGATAAATCTAATATTTTATTAGTTAATTTTTTTAAAGGTAGAAATTTGTTTGGTAAAAAATCAAGATCAATTTCACATTTTTTCAGTTTTTATGGGTCATAAAGAAATTAAAAAACTGACAAGTGGAAACAATAAGGACCAAGGATGAGATCATAATAAAAATAATATCTATACGACTCATGATATAATTTTATAATTTTATATTGAGTTAAATATATTTTTTAATCATTAAAAAAAAATTAAGGTCTTTTTTCCACTATTCAACAAACATTACTTTAAATACATTATTAAAATATGAAATTTAGAATATAATCTCTTATATCATCACTAATTTGGATTAAATGTCTATGAATGTCATAATATAATTAGGATCATTTTTGTATTATCAATTTCAATTTTTATTATATTATTTATTTAATATTTTTTATTTTGTATATGTCATTCCATCATATGGTAAGTGTTTTAGACAATTATAAAAATTTAAAATTTTAAAAATAAATTATTATCAAAAATAAATATTTTAAACAATATTTATCAGTTATATTCACTCATATGTAATATCAATTCTAATTTATCTCATTATAACATATTTAATATGTTTTATTGAATTTTCCACCTTTCACAACCGTTGTACATAAATTTGGATAATATTCATATTATATAACTCCAATGTGTGAATTTATCTATCAAAATCATCTTTTATACATAATAATGACTAATCAAATCATGCAAGTCCTTTTCTCTTCTTAACTATTATCATTTGGAAATTGATGTGGGCTTTTTAGTGTTACACAAGAAAAGTGTCATGATTGAAATATATTTCCATATTAATCCTAAAATAAATTCTAATTTATTTTTTTGAAATATTTTTCTATGATAATTTTTTTTCAATCATCATACATTATTTTTTCCACAATTTGAATAAATTTATATATAATATTAATTTAATTATAATATCATAAAATATACTATACCTCAAAAAATCATTATTCCTCAAAATTTTATATTAAACAATCAAAGAAAAAAATGAATTAAAATATAAATTACTAAAAAAAAAATTACCTTTAATTTAGATTAATGAAATTTATTCAACAACTGATGTTATCCAAAAAACAATTTTATTACTTTTAAATCTATTTACCTTTATTTTTTACTAAATTGCATATGCACATAATCCGGGATGTGTATGTGTTATATGTAATTATATAATTTATAAAAACATATAAATAAAATAAAATAATATTTTTGTGCTCAGTTAAAAAAAATTTCACCATTAAAAAGTAATTTAAATCATTATAATATGATAATAATGTTTATTCAAACCAATCGAGTGACATTTTGATTTTATACATTATATAAATAATATTTCAATCATTTTTAAGGAATAATGGTGTCAAGTTACTATATTTCCAAGAAATTAATGATTATATATGAACTCAACTAAACAAATGTTATTAGAGAAAGTGTTTCAGTGATTCAGTGGCCTCACCCCATAGTTTTAACCTCATTTAACTTGTTTTACCATTAACAAGGTGATAATTTTTACCATATTTACTATTTATAATCAACAAATTAAAGAGGTATATATTAAAAAGTTGAAACTCCTGATAAAAAATAGGTAGTAATTTTATTAATATTCCTTTTTTAGATTTGGGTGAACTCTATTTTATTATGAATTCATAAAACATAATCAAAATAGGTTTTATAAAAAATATACTTTTATGGAAAAAATGATGTTATATAAAAATAAATTATAATAGAGATTAAATTGTAATTGGTTAGATTATATATAATTAAATGAGAATTATGTTACTTTTATATCAAATCCAAATCATAATGGTAATTTTTAATAATTTTTTTTATTTTATCCAAAACATAATTATTTTATATTCACAGAAAAATCAATCTTTTAGAAAAATTTCCAAATTTAACCCCAATAATATTTTAGAAACTAATTAAATAATTATTTTTCATTTATAAAATATATTTTATATAATTTATTTAATTAAATATAATATTTTATCAAAAAATTATTAGAAATTATTTACGAAGAAATCATATTTGTAAAGCATAAAATAACTTTAACAGAAATCGAGTTTTTATTTCTATAAAATTCATCATTTAATTTTTATTGGGTGTGAAATTTATATATTTCTTATAATTTTTTTATTCATATTTATACCCATAAATTTATGTTATATTTTATGATGACCACATAAACATAATATAATTTTTAGCATACCGTAATTAGCTAAAACCTTGATATTGTGTGTTAAGGATGTTTATCAATTTTTTTTAAAAAATATAAAGAAATATATATTATTAAATATTGTTGTGTTACATATATTCTATTTATAAATTTCAAGGATTCCATAAAAATATGTGGAATTATATTAATGAATCTGAAATGGAATAATTTATTAAAACTCACAGTCGATGTGTATCAATGGGACAAATTGAAATTGTGATAAATTGAATTATATAATTAAATAGAAAATTAATCCGATTAATTTACACATTATTATATTAATAAAAGAACAAATATAAAAAAATATTGTCTATTCATTTGAAATATTTTTTCATTTCACTATAGATGATCATTAACTTAGACTAATCTATGTATGTGTGTTGTAACAGCCCAAAATTTTGAATAAATCTTGTTTCCTAATTTCATGTGTTATTTTATTTTATTTTTATACTCAAAAAAATGTTTTATTTAATAAACATGATTATAATTAAAATGAGACCATTGGGTTTTGACTGTTATATGACCATCGGTCAATATGACCGCTGTGAACAAAATGTTTTGATTTTTGTCTCTAAATATAAGTAATATTGGTTAATTATTATAGAAAGAAGATTTGATGGCCTCACCTAGTAGTCTTGGACCAATCAAAGCCCATCTAACATAGCTTGGGAAGGAGGTAGCACCATTGGGCTTTGCTCTGGACCAAATCCAAGGCGAACTTCATCATGTGAATCTAGAACGGAATCGCCTTCGCGAGAAGTTCAAACTGATAGAAATTACTACTCGTGCAATGTTGACTGAGCCGCCCAAAGATTCTATCACCCTAGCACACCTTACTCTTAGGTCCTATGCTGGTATAATAAGATGCTATGTAACGAGACCGTAACTGCCTTGTGTAATCCTTGTTTTAAATAAAAATTGGGATTTCTTCTTATGATGAAGTTTACGAATTTTCAAATGACCGGATAAAAATAGTCGGCATATTTTTTTATGAATTTTCAATAGGATATTTAAAAAAAATGTTTATATAAACCTTAAATAATTTAAAATGTGTAATGATTTTCAAAAAATGGTCTTCTACAATTATGTTCAGTACGAAATTTGGAGTCTAATAAGATCAACTTGATTATTGATGAATAGTAAATTGTGAATAGTGATTTTACGCCTACGATTAGTAATCTGACCAAATGGATTAGTAATTTCACTTAAAGAAAGTTTTAAAATAATCTAGGCACCTTGATTAAGTAATGTGATTCAATAAAATGGTTAAATAACAGTTTCATAAATTATTATTCAAGTATTAATCTTTTCGGGTGAATAGTGTTTTTTAATTAAAAAATTAAATTAAAAATATTAATAACATTATTTTTAGAAAATGGATTTCATTTTTGAACTCAGAGCACCGATATTATGTTATGGTAATTTTTTGGGTTTTTTCTGAAAAAATGAATTTTCGGTGAATAGTGTATTTATTTAAAAAATAAATTAAAATTATTTAGAAAATTATTTTTATAAAATGGTGTTCTTTTTTGAAATCGGAGTATTGATATTTGATTAAGGTGAAATTTTGGGATCTTTCTGAGAAAGTTGAATTTTCAGTGAATAGTAAAAATACAGTTTTAGGGTTTCAGAATGTTTAATGACATCATAACTATGTCATGATGATGTCATGAGATATATTAAGGATTGGCCGGCCAAGGGTGATGAATTATTGTTTTGGGGGCCCCATGTGGCCTAACTCCATGGTAAATGCCAAGGGAGAGCACATGGGTTTGAGAAAAGCACATGTGAGGTGTCCCTTTGCCATTAATGCCTTGTCCCCTCACTTTCCCTATAAATACCAAGCCCTCCTCTCATCCATTCGAATCCCCACTCTTCCCCAACGAATTTCTGGTCTCATTACCTCCCAAGGAGTACTCCCAAGGTGCCCCCAAGCCCTCAAGGTCCCAACATTTGAGGTTTAAGAGTTACATTTTAAGGTAAGGGATCCGACCTCTCTCTTTCATTACAAGTAATCTCTTTTATGTCATTCCTTTTATGCTACATGTTTTTATGTTGGAGGATGTTCTTTTATACTCCTCTTACTGCCCTTTTTATGTTCATATAATGAGATATCCCCTCTTACTCTCATTATTTCGTTTTATGAAGTTTTAAGTGGCGCCGTTAGGCTGCCGAAATTTTTGTAACGGATTCTTTCTCCCTTCTCATTTTTCAAGATCTATTTTCATGTAAAGTATTTCATGTTCCTTTTTATTATGTTGGGGTATGATCTCTAAATTTATCATACTGATCTTTTATGATCATATAATGAGAGACCCCATTTGATCTCTTCAATTCAGTATTTTGATGTTTTAACTGGCGCCGTTAGGCTGCTGAATTTTTAAGTGGTTCTTCACCCTTCTCGTTTTGAAGTTATACTTTCATGTCAATTCTTTCAAGTTCCTTTTTGTTATGTTGGGGTATGATATCTATATCTATCATACTGAACTCTTATGTTCATATGATGAGAGACCCCATTTGATCTCTTTAATTCAGTATTTTGATGTTTTAAGTGGCGCCGTTAGGCTGCTGAATTTTTAAGTGTTTCTATATCTATCATACTGGACTCTTATGTTCATATGATTATAGACCCCATTTGATCTCTTCAATTCAGTATTTTGATGTTTTAAGTGGCGCCATTAGGCTGCCGAATTTTTAAGTAGTTCTTCACCCTTCCCGTTTTGAAGTTCTACTTTCATGTCAATTCTTTCAAGTTTCTTTTTAATTATATTGGTGAATTATCTATATATCTATCATACTGAAATCTTATTTTCACATGATGAGAGACCCTATTTGATCTTTTCAAATCATTTTTGTTGAAGTTTAAGTAACGCCGTTAGGCTGCCGAACTTTCATAAGAGAAATCTAATTTTTGTCTTCCTACCATGTTTTTCATTTCAAATGGTATGTCCTTGAAATTTCATTACCATGATCATGTATCCTTCTTATTCTGTACATCTACTGTTTTATGTGTCATTTATGAATGTTTGACCCATTTTCCCTCTCTTTTTAATGTCTTCTAAAACCTCGTAACATAGCTGTTATGCTGCAGAATTTTCGTCTCAAAATGTCTCTCTCTTTTTCTAAAGTTATTTTATATTATTAAGTGAATACTCAAAGCTCTTTCTTCTAAAGTGGTATTCATATATATGCCAAAATGTTCTATTTTAAATTCTGGGATTTACATACATGAGACCCACCTTTCTTTTCTGTGGGTTTTAATGTGACGTAAAGATCATGTCTTTAAAGCTGTTTTTAAAATGTTGTGATTATGAAATGAAACCCATTTATTTTATGCTATAGGGGTTATTTATGAAATTTTTGATGATGATATATGTGGCTTAGATGATAATAAAGGCAAATTTAAGGGTGCGCCCGGATAGAGCTCCAATGCATTGGGTAATGATGTAACCACTAGAGATTACAATTTTCACGATACCTTGGTGAATAACCTTGGTAATTTTCAAATGACACCTTGGGGATGGACCTTGGTGATATGCTCATGATTGTCTATGTTAAATGATGTAGCCACATCTTCAAGTTATTAAAATGTCATTTTTATTATGATATGACTCAGATTTCATTCTCATGCCTTAAAGTTCTTTTCATGACCTTATTGAAGTATCTCAAGTTCACATGTAAAATGTTTTTCTTGTTTCCCTTACTGTGCTTTTTGTTCACCCTTTCTTTTGATGTATGTCCCCAGGTTATGTGATGCAGTAATGAACCTTGGATGAACATGAGGAGAATCCATTCAAGTGTTTTAGAAGAATGTTTTATGATTTCATGTTTAATGTTCCTCGTTTCCAAGACACTAAACATTAAAGATCCTCGGTTTTGTAAAATGTAATGAATGTTTACGTGGTAAAAAGGGCGGGATGCTATAGTTGGTATCAAAGGATGGTTTAGTTATTTGTGGAAATTAGGATATGAAAACTTTAGGAAGAACCCTATAGAAAAGTTTATATATAGGAAATCTTCCTGGTATTTTGGTGAGTATTGAGTAATGGGTTGCCAAGCAAATACATCCCTGTCTAGATACGAGCAGGTAGAGGTGGCTCTGGCACAGATGTACATAGGGGTAAAACCCAAAAACACCGCTTTGAGCTAGACTCGAATGAGAACTGGTACACGACAACGGGCCTTGCTGCACTCTTGGTTACGATACTACCGGGGGATATGCTTGGTAAAGTCATAATCTTAGTATGAACCATTATTAAAGGAACAAAATAAAGATTCACATAAGAAGATATGATCATGGATAACCTAGATTGGAACCTAGGGGATCACAAGTTAGGGTATACCTTCCTTCTATAAGTTTATCCTTCTATGCCTATAGTTTCCTTTTAATGATTATTGGATAAGTATTTAAGCCCCTAAGTATAGTTTCTATTCTTAGTTAATGGCGGGAAATGGAAGAACATGTCCCAACAACAAATGTGATAGGAAATGCTACGATTACCGTATTAATACGACAGAGATGATTAGGGGATTAAAATATGATTATTATTTTGGAAGACGTTCATTATTTTGGGAACCATATTTGATCGAGGTAAATAGATTACTACAGTATTTTCATTGAGGAGTAAGGTTGACTTATATTTTGAAGAATCGATGAATCTAAGGTGGACTTATAGTAAATTAGGTTACTTACTGGAATGATTAACCTATCTTGGGTAAAATATGTTTAGGTTAGCTAATTTTGTTATAAGATGTTAGGAGTGGTTGATGTTGTTTGGAGATGAACAGTGAAGTTTATTTTGGAAGACTATGTTATCAAATCTTTCTTGTATTTGGGTTTCAATCTTAGTTTGGTTTATTTTGAGGAATCTTAAGGACCATTATTTACAGAATGGTCTATGATGAACTTTGGGTAGTACCATGGAACTTTGAAGATTTAAAAGTAGTTTCCATTCCTATAGGATTCTTTTTGAAGAGTTTTTTTACCTTACCCTTTCTATTATTTGGATAATGTTTAAAGATAGAAGAAATAGATAGTTGATCTTTTGTGGATTATGTGATTCTCTAGAAGATGATTCTTGTGTTTTGATGAGACCAAGTAGTTTTGAATGCTCATCGTTTGGAGAAAAGATTAGTTTTGGTAGAAACTTATTAATGTATGAAACTCTACATGAAGGTAGATATATTTCCTTATGTTTTTGTTCTATGTTGTAAATGAATTCCTCAAAGTTATTAAAAGGAACGTAAAAAAAACGTTGTTGGTTTACGTTTCCTACTAGGTAATCAAAGACCTCTTACAGACATCATAATTTTGGGATTTTCTGGTGGTTAACTTCCTCCTAATCATGTTTTCTATCACTCTCCTTTAGAACATGACCCTTTGTTTTCTCCTCCATGTCCATGTTTCCTACATGGAATCATAGTATGAGTAAACTCGGGTGGCCTTTGTACTTCCTTTTCTTTCTTTTAAAGTAATGGTGTTACTGACTCTTTTTCCGATGTGGGACTTTCAATGAAATTTCAAAACCCAATTTTAAAAATTGCGAGGACGCAATTTACTAAGGGGGGAAGATTGTAACAGCCCAAAATTTTGAATAAATCTTGTTTCCTAATTTCATGTGTTATTTTATTTTATTTTTATACTCAACAAAAATGTTTTATTTAATAAACATGATTATAATTAAAATGAGACCATTGGGTTTTGACTGTTATATGACCATCGGTCAATATGACCGCTGTGAACAAAATGTTTTGATTTTTGTCTCTAAATATAAGTAATATTGGTTAATTATTATAGAAAGAAGATTTGATGGCCTCACCTAGTAGTCTTGGACCGATCAAAGCCCATCTAACAGAGCTTGGGAAAGAGGTAGCACCATTGGGCTTTGCTCTGGACCAAATCCAAGGCGAACTTCATCATGTGAAGCTAGAACGGAATCACCTTCGCGAGAAGTTCAAACTGATAGAAATTACTACTCGTGCAATGTTGACTGAGCCGCCCCAAGATTCTATCACCCTAGCACAGCTTACTCTTAGGTCCTATGCTGGTATTATAAGGGGCTATGTAACGAGACCGTAACTGCCTTGTGTAATCCTTGTTTTAAATAAAAATTGGGATTTCTTCTTATGATGAAGTTTATGAATTTTCAAATGACCGGATAAAAATAGTATGCATATTTTTTTATGAATTTTCAAAAGGATATTTAAAAAAAAATGTTTATGTAAACCTTAAATAATTTAAAAAGTGTAATGATTTTCAAAAAATGGTCTTCTACAATTATGTTCAGTACGAAATTTGGAGTCTAATAAGATCAACTTGATTATTGATGAATAGCAAATTGTGAATAGTGATTTTACGCCAAGGATTAGTAATGTGACCAAATGGATTAGTAATTTCACTTAAAGAAAGTTTTAAAATAATCTAGGCACCTTGATTAAGTAATGTGATTCAATAAAATGGTTAAATAACGGTTTCATAAATTATTATTCAAGTATTAATCTTTTCGTGTGAATAGTGTTTTTTAATTAAAAAATTAAATTAAAAATATTAAGAAAATTATTTTTATAAAATGGATTTCATTTTTGAACTCAGAGCACCGATATTATGTTATGGTAATTTTTGGGGTTTTTTCTGAAAAAATGAATTTTCGGTGAATAGTGTATTTATTTAAAAAATAAATTCAAAATATTTAGAAAATTATTTTTATAAAATGGAGTTCATTTTTGAAATCGGAGTATTGATATTTGATTAAGGTGAAATTTTGGGATCTTTCTGAGAAAGTTGAATTTTCAGTGAATAGTAAAAATACAGTTTTAGAGTTTTGGTATGTTTAATGACATCATAACAATGTCATGATGATTTCATGAGATATATTAAGGATTGGCCGGCCAATGGTGATGAATTATTGTTTTGGGGGCCCCATGTGGCCTAACTCCATGGTAAATTCCAAGGGAGAGCACATGGGTTTGAGAAAAGTACATGTGAGGTGTCCCTTGGCCATTAATGCCTTGTCCCCTCACTTTCCCTATAAATACCAAGCCCTCCTCTCATAAATTCGAATCCAAACACTTCCCCAACGAATTTATGGTCTTATTACCTCCCAAGGAGTCCTCCCAAGGTGACCCCAAGCCCTCAAGGTCCCAACCTTTGAGGTTTAAGAGTTACATTTTAAGGTAAGGGATCTGACCTCTCTCTTTCATTTCAAGTAATCTCTTTTATGTCATTCCTTTTATGCTAAATGTTCTTATGTTGGAGGATGTTATTTTATACTCCTATTACTTCCCTTTTTATGTTCATATAATGAGAGATCCCCTCTTACTCTCATTATTTCGGTTTATGATGTTTTAAGTGGCGCCGTTAGGTTGCCGAAATTTTTGTAACGGATTCTTTCTCCCTTCTCATTTTTCAAGATCTATTTTCATGTAAAGTATTTCATGTTCCTTTTCATTATGTTGGGGTATGATCTCTAAATTTATCATACTGATATTTTATGATCATATGATTAGAGACCTCATTTGATCTCTTCAATTCAGTATTTTGAAGTTTTAAGTGGCGCTGTTAGGCTGCCGAATTTTGAAGTGGTTCTTCACCCTTATCGTTTTGAAGTTCTACTTTCATGTCAATTCATTAAAGTTCCTTTTTGTTATGTTGGGGTATGATATCTATATCTATCATACTTTACTCTTATGTTCATATGATGAGATACCCCATTTGATCTCTTCAATTCAGTATTTTGATGTTTTAAGTGGCGCCGTTAGGCTGCCGAATTTTTAAGTGGTTCTTCACCCTTCTCGTTTTGAAGTTCTACATTCATGTCAATTCTTTCAAGTTCCTTTTTGTTATGTTGGGGTATGATATCTATACCTATCATACTGTACTCTTATGTTCATATGATGAGAGACCCCATTTGATCTCTTCAATTCAGTATTTTGATGTTTTAAGTGGCGCCGTTAGGCTGCCGAATTTTTAAGTGGTTCTTCACCCTTCTCGTTTTGAAGTTCTACTTTCATGTCAATTCTTTCAAGTTCCTTTTTAATTATATTGGTGAATTATCTATATATCTATCATACTGAACTCTTATGTTCACATGATGATAGACCCTATTTGATCTTTTCAATTCATTTTTGTTGATGTTTAAGTAACGCCGTTAGGCTGCCGAACTTTCATAAGAGAAATATAATTTTTGTCTTCCTACCATGTTTTTCATTTCAAATGGTATGTCCTTGAAATTTCATTACCATGATCATGTATCCTTCTTATTCTGTACATCTACTGTTTTATGTGTCATTTATGAATGTTTGACCCATTTTCCCTCTCTTTTTAATGTCTTCTAAAACCACGTAACATAGTTGTTATGCTGCAGAATTCCCGTCTCAAAATGTCTCTCTCTTTTTCTAAAGTTATTATATATTATTAAGTGAATACTCAAATCTCTTTCTTCTAAAGGGGTATTCACATATATACCAAAATGATCTATTTTAAATTCTGGGATTTACGTACATGAGACCCAACTTCCTTTTATGTGGGTTTTAAAGTGACGTAAAGATCATGTCTTTAAAGCAGTTTTTAAAATGTTGTGATTATGAAATAAAACCCATTTATTTTATGCTATATGGGTTATTTATGAAATGTTTGATGATGATATATGTGGCTCACATGATAATAAAGGCAAATTTAAGGGTGCGCCCTGATAGCGCTCCAATGCATTGGGTAATGATGTAACCACTAGAGATTACAATTTTCACGATACCTTGGTGAATAACCTTGGTAATTTTCAAATGAAACCTTGGGGATGGACCATGGTGATATGTTCATGATTGTCTATGTTAAATTATGTAGCCACATATTCAAGTTATGAAAATTTTATTTTTATTATGATATGCCTCAAATTTCATTCTCATGCCTTAAAGTTCTTTTCATGATCTTATTGAAGTATCTCAAGTTCACATGTAAAATGTATCTCTTGTTTCCCTTACTGCGCTTTTTGATCACCCTTTCTTTTGATGTATGTCCCCAGGTTATGTGATGCAGTAATGAACCTAGGATGAACATGAGGAGAATCCATTCAAGTGTTTTAGAATAATGTTTTATGTTTTCATGTTTAAAGTTCCTGGTTTCCAAGACACCAAACATTAAAGATCCTCGGTTTTGTAAAATGTAATGAAAGTTTATGTGGTAAAAAGGGCGGGATGCTATATGTGTGCTTTTTTATTTCAATTACTACATTTAGTTTTTGAATATAATTTATTAAATTAAATTTATGTCATGTCATGTGAGTCATCCCTCTCACATTATTTTGTACAGGTGACCATGCCTATAATTTATTTTATGCAAAACCCCATATTGTGTCCCCTCACATGTTATTAAAGTAAATATATTGCAATGATGAATATCCTATTAACATGGAGTTGGTTTGAGATGTAGATGAGGAAAAAAAACTACATAGATATATAGAATATAGATCCAATTCAACCAAATGAATCATAGACCAGCTAAAGGATTTTCCTCTATTGTTAATGGGTGTATTTATTGTTCACATTATAACAAACTTCTAGTGAATTCTCATGATCATTCCATATTTTTTTTATTTTTTTTATATCCATTAATTGAATTATTTTAAGAATGAAAGATCAAGAATACATTAATAAATATAATAAAATGAAAATATTTAATTACAATTAATGGGATACGCATGAATATTTTATTATTACATTGATAACCTCAAATATTAAATACTCTTAATGTTTAGAATAAATTTTAAATATAAAATAATAAATTTTACACATAATAAAAAAATCCACTAAGTAAATATTATGTCATTATGACTTACATTATTGAAATTAAGACATTCCATAGTGAATTGTTGGTTCATTCCATATTTAGGGAAACTTATAACCCTTGAAGAGACTCACCTAATATTATGTGTTGACTTAAATAAACATGTATTATGTTTAATGGTCATTGCTTATTCAATCCAATTTTATAGGAAGTCATTGAGGAAATCTAAGTAAGGATTTTAGGATTGGGTTGTTAACTCATTGAATGAATGCATTGAAAGTACCTAGTTAGAAATCCAACCTACCTAAAAAACATCTAATGGTATCCTGGATATAGATTTATCATTTTGAAAAAATAGTTATCTTTATCAAATAATGAATAATGTGAAAATAAATTATGAGTTCAATGATGAGGACTCTTAAGACTTGATAAAATATTGAGATACTCAATATAATTAAAATTATTATTTTTATTTCATATGAACATTTTAATAAAGTAATGAACTAATAATATAATATCTTATTATTGTAGAATAATGAAATTTTCATCTACCATTTTATCTCAATAATCAATTTTAGACACATACAATCCTCATATAAGAAGTAAATTCTAGGAATGGTCAGATGCATATGGTTTGTACTGCACCCATAACCGAAATTTTATGTTATAAAATCCTCATTCCCTAATATTCTAAATAATGGGGAGAGTGATAATTAATTTTCTATATTTGAAAAACATTTGAATGATTTACTAGATGATAAGTTTTTAATTATTTCATCCCTATCTATTGAACTCATGTACTCACAAGATTACATAGATTCCTATTTTATGCTCCATCATCAACATGATATTCTTTATAAGATAGATATATAGGTACTATATGAGATCCCTGAGGTGGTATTCATATGAAATATTGGAGAATGTTTTCCATTCAGGTATCTTATAGTATAACATATTGGTTACATTGACCCCATAGTGGATCTAGGCTTAAAAATACTTGATGAATTGTGGACTAAACTCATTCACTAAACTCTCCCTCATATAATATCCAAATTATTGTTAATTTTAATATAAATTTTTTTGATAAGTTTCTCACAGATCATTTTTCAAAACTTTTTCACACCAAAATAGACATGCAACATGAGAAGCCTTACATCATTATTGTGAATAAGAGTAAAGGAACACAAAAGGTTTTAAAGAGTAACTATATGTCTATAGCTTCTTCACAACAACCTTGCGTGAAAATAATGATCAATGAGAAATTGAGGTATTGAGATCTTATCTATTGACCATGTGGAATGATGGGCCACTGGAAGAAAATTGCTACTAGGAAAATATGTATGGGGTAGGTTCAGGTTCATTTGTTAACGGTTATAATATATGTATATATTCCTATAATACCAGAATTTTATATACATTGTTTTTATCATATACACATTAAAATATATCAAATAAAACTATAATATAAGATTTCCCTTGGTGTTCTAGATCAAACAATAATAAAAGAATCTATGATTACTATTATTTCTATTAGATAATGCCATCACACATCGTCTACTATAATGATCATTGTTTTGAATGATTTTAATTATTTTCCTTCCATTACCAATAACATTATTCCTATTTTCATAAATGGTAATGAAGGATTTTTTATCAAATTTGGAAATAAGGGTTTTTTTATTTTATAAATAAGTCATATGTTATGGTATGAAATATTTAAAAAATTGTATTTAAGTGTTATAGTAAATGATAGAATTAATAAAAATTATAAATGTAAATAGTTCAAAGGAGTTATTCCATCCCCAATTATTTCATCATAGAGTTCGATGGAAGGTCAATAGAATTGATTATATTTAATCTTGAATGAAATCTGGGGGAAATTCAAGATGTGATGTGTTGGATTCACTGATGATGATGGAGGAACAATCTTTTGGTGGAGAAAGAATTTTTATTCAACAGATGTCATGAATTTCCTACTGTTTCAACATTATCCCCTCTGGTTCGATCATGGCATGGCTCGATCTAGTTGTTGATCAGAGACTTTACGACACATCGCGGTGTCTCTCTAGAGATGATGTCTTGTGTTGGATGGCCTCTTGCTAGAACCTCACCTGGATGACTATTTTTGAAGAGACACTTTTTCATTTTTCCAGATCAATTTCTATGATTTGATGAGGTTGAGGCATATATTGAAATTTTTTAATCCTAATCTTGTCAAGTAGTTTCATGCGGCAGTGGTTCATCCTCTACTTTGACTTCTTGTGGTTTTAAGGGATGTAAGGATCAACTCTTACTATTTTCTTGTTTGCACATGAAATTTCATATTCAAGAAAAATTTTAAGGCAGTTTTAAGATTCCTACATTATTTCAAAGTAACTTTTAGGGAATTATGGGAGTTTCAAAATTATATTTTCAATGGTTTTTCTGATGAGGATCTTCAGATGATGGAGTTTGAGGTTGGGGACTCAGTTGATTACCAATGGAAGTTAGAATCTTGTTGTGGTGTGTTTTATGACATTGGATCTTCATTCGTCTTCCCATTTCTACATGCTCATGGGGAGTAGATTTCATTCTGGGATTTGGTCTTCCTTGTTTAATTTAGAAGAAGTGATGCATTTGCAGGTGCAGCTGGTTGGGCAGCCTTGAAAGAGGGAAGGGTATAATGATACCCTTTATTCAGCCATGTATCATTGGTCGAAGGGGTAACTTACTATGTCATTTGTATTTTTTTTTCATGTTTTTAATGTGTTTCATTAGGTTGAAATTGATGAAGTTTTCTTCATGCTTTGTTGGGTCAGTGGCTTAAAAGAGAGAAACATCTTCTGGCTCCTTTCATCCAGCACTCCTCCACTCTTTTTTGGTTGGGGAGGTGCTCTGACACGTTGTGCTACCAGTACAGTGAAACTTCTTGGAAGAGGGGTGATGATTATTTCCTATGGGTATCACTATTATGGTTCCTAGAAATAGCGGTAAAAAGGCTTTCTGATGTCTCATTGGATGTCTATTTCTTTTGGTCTTGTGGTTACTTTGCAAGATTTTTTTTTGTTTTTTTCCTTTTTATAACTTTTTTTCTTATTTTAATTGGTTCCCTCTATCCCATTTCTAAAAGTGGGTCTTCCTTTCTTTTTTATGTTAAATAAAAGTGGTCTGACCCTCATCCTTATTAATAAAACATTAGTATAAATGTTACGTCAACATAATGAGTATCATTTATTATTCATTTGAAATATTTAATTAATATAATAAATATGTTGAAAACCAAGTTGGTAATAATGTTACAAAACTCTTATAAGACCATGGTAGTGAATATAAACATCAAAATATTATAGATTATTTATGGTTGTTGCGTATTGTTATCCCATATCAATCCTCCATACAAACCATAATGGGATAGTGTAATTGAAATGAGTAACCCCGCCCTATTAGACATTGTATGATAAATAAGGATTCATTTAACTCTTCTATTATCCAGTTTAGGACATGAATTATAGACATACACATACATAAAAAACGTGGTTCCAACCAAATCATAAGCTGGTATCCTATATCATATTTGGTTTGTAAATAGACCTATGTTACATGATATTTGAGGGAGCGATTGATAATAATTTTTTAATGCTATTTTTAGAAAAAAAACAACCATAAGGAACTACATGTATCATTATAGGGTATCTTACAAAAACTAAAGGATATTAGCAATATGACTATGAAGATAATAATTTTATGTTAATGAAATACCCATCCATTCATGATGGGGATCACATATCCATAATAGATAGTGGGAGTTAGATAGAATTAGATAGAATTAGGGCTTATGAATCAAATGAGTTGGCATAGAATCTTATTCAACAAATCCTAGTGGATGATTTTTTCCTAGAGATAAATGTATTGTGTATAAGAGTAAGAGAAGTTACATAACATAAATGATATAAAAACCCTGCTCTTTATTAAACATTATGTCATGATTAAATACATAAAATTACACCACATACAACCTATAAGATTGATATTTTTTATTTAGTATATTTTTAAATTACATAACTAATTAAATTATGTAATACATCATTTTTATAAAAAACATCCTTAACATGCTTGTACATAAAACTGTATGGGATAAAAGGGGAAATACAATAAAAACGTGTGATATATAAGTACATGTAAGGGAATGAACATGGAATAAGGAATATCACTACAAAAAATACACATATCATTGGTGTATAAAATTCATGAATCACAAAAAAGATTTATTATATATTATATAGCACGATATTCATAAATGAAACATAGAAATGAAGAAACAATATACAAAACTACATCATAAATTTTTTTCAAATATAATATTGAAGACATAATGAAGGAAAAATAAAATAAAGGTATTATTTTCAATTAGTTTCCTAACATGACGTATTCTGAGATTAAAAATTTACCAATTCATTGGAGAACTATATAATTCTAGGTTCACCAAACAATTTCATTTTATACTCATCCTTAACTGTTTGAAATAGATCATTAAGAATTAATTAATTTCCTAACATGATGCATTCTCATCTGGAATGCGCGGGGTATGGGAGCTCGTGCCAAGAGGGATTTTTTATCTTTGGAATGTAGGAAGGGAAATGTTTCTATAGTAGTGATTCTTGAACCAAAACAGGATGCTTGTAAGCTCCCTGGGTTAGCAAGAAAGATGGGTTTTTCCAACTACTTTCATGGCGGCTTAGCGAACTCACAGGTCTGGGTCGGATGGAGGGATGGTTTATCGGTGGTGAATGTAGGAGTGATGTCTCAGTGTTTAGATATGAGGGTGGAGATGGATGGTGCCTACCTTATGCTCTCGATTGTCTATGCGAGTAATAGGGTGGTGGAGAGGAGGGAGTTATGGTCTCATCTGAAATTTCTGTAAACCAGATCTATGGCCTGGTTCGTGGGAGGTGACTTCAACTCTATTGTGGATATTTCAGAGAAACATGGAGGGTTGGGGTGCAATGTTGAAGGTATGTTGGAATTCAGAGAATGCCTGTTACAAATAGGGTTATTAGACTTAGGCTTCAACGCGGTGAACTACACGTGGTGTAATAACCGAAGAGGGCAGGATAGGATTTGGAGTCGGCTGGACAGGTGGCTTACCAACATGCATGGGCTGGGCCGGTTCTCTAAATCATCGGTAAAGCACCTTCCGCGCATCCTTTCAGATCATGCTCCTCTCTTAGTTGATATTAAGTGTGAAAATGTGGTGGGCAAGAGTTTTTATTATTCAAATGATTGGAATAAAAACGATGGGTTCCTATAGGTGGTGATGAAGTCCTGGGCGGAGGACGAAAAGGAGAGGTCTTGGGGAGGGTTGGTGAATCGTCTTAAAATACTCAAATAGGCGATCAACCAGTGGTTGGTAGTGCAACCAGACTTGAATTCTAGGGTGACTACTCTGCAGGAAGAGGTTAATGACTTGGAGGAGTCTCTTCTGGCTTTGTGGGATGAGGAGGTCTTTGTTGAGCTATGCGATAAAAGGATGGTTTTGGCAGAGAAGTTGCTTGAGGTGGAAAGGAACTTCATGCAGCGTTCTCGAGTATGGTGGCTTAAGGAGGGAGACTTCAATAGTTCCTACTTCCATGCATGCATTTAGGAAAGGAGGAGTATGAAAATCAATCTGAAAAGGGAGGATGGGTCTTATACGTCGGATGTGGAGGTAGCAGGCATGCTTTCTCTTGATTACTTCTAGTAATTGTGGGCGGGGGAGAACAACACCATTTTTGAAAGGGAATCTCTAGGGGACTCTGATTTCTTGAACTGTGTACCTATATTGATTACTTGCTCTGAGAATGAACACATATACTCTTTACCCCAAGAGAAGGAGATAAGGGAAGCTCTGGGGAGCATGCCGCGTGAGAGTGCACCTGGGCCAGATGGTTTTCCGACATCTTATTATTGTGCTGCATGGGAGGTGGTCGGTCCCTATGTTGTGGAGGCTATTCAGGACTTCTTTCGAGGGGCCCCCTTGGTCAAAGAGATCTCGACTTCAAGGGTGGTTCTTACTCCAAAACTAAGAGATCCCTTTCTCACCAGTCATGTTAGGCCGATATGCCTGTGTAACGTTTCATATAAAATATTGGCGACGGTTATTAGTAGGAGGTTATCTAGTTTTCTCCCCAGGATTATTTCGGAGGAGCAGCATGGTTTCATACAAGGGAGGAGTATACAAGGGGCGGTCGGAATCGCGAGCGATATGGTCCACGACCTAAACAAGAAGACGGTTGGGTCCAATGTTATTCTACAGGTGGACATGAAGAAGGCGTACGATAATCTGGAATGGGGTTTTATACTTCTGGTCCTGAGAAGCTTTGGATTTCAGGAACAGTTCTGCGACCTTTGTTTCAGATGCGTGGCCTCCCCGTGGATTTCGGTTTCGCTAATGGGGAATTGTTTTGGTTTCTTTAAATCGGTGAGGGGGGTGAGACAGGGGGATCCACTCTCGCCGGCTATATTTGTCTTGGCCCAAGATTCTTTGTCCAGGAATCTGCAGAAGGGCATGATAGAGGGGACCTTGAAGCCTTTTCGGGGAAAGAGATACTCAGGGATTATATCTCACCTGATGTTCGCTAATGACATTCTTCTGTTTTTGAATGGAGGATGCAGGACTTTAAATGCCTTAAAGGCCATTATGGTTTCATATGGGAAGCAAAGTGGGCAACCAGTTAATCATGATAAGAGTCATGTGTTCATATCTAGCAAATTCTCGGTGAGGAGATGTAGGACCATTCATGATGCTCTTGAATGTGGACAGAAGCAGCTTCCTGTTGTATACTTGGGGATACCTCTATCCAGTAGGAGGATATTGAAGAGGAAATTCAATGGGATTGTGGATCGCATCTTGGGGAGGATTTTTAACTAGAAAAATAGGATACTTTCGTTTGGGGGTTGGATTATGTTGATTAACAGTGTGTTGCTATCCATTCCCATGCATCTTTTTTCCATCATCAGTCCTCCAAAAGGAACTGTTGAATGAATTGAACGCATTATGAAATCCTTTTTGTGGGATGCCAAGGGGGATGGCAGGTGTCATTGGGCTTCGTGGAAGAGGATGTCTTGTCCGGTGGAGGAGGGTGGGGTTGGGTTACGAGATCTTCAGGAAGTTATATTTGGAATGCAGGCCAAGCTAGCATGGGAGGTGATTGTGGGTAAGACTCTGTAGACCAATTTTTTCAGATCTCGGTATGGATGGAATGGGGTTATTTGCATGCGTGGGGAGACACAGATTTCTAGATGCATGTTTTCCCATGTGGACATGCTTCATGATCACACCATGTGGGTGATTGGTTGTGGGGAGATAAGTTTCTGGAAGGACACATGGATAGAAGAGAGACTCTGGTTTGAAGGCTGCCCCAACCCCGACATCTTGTTTAAGGATGCATGCGGAAGTTATGATTTCATGCATGCAAACCTGGATGTGGCACAAATGAGCCATCTCAACAACGTGGTTATGAATGATGAGCCAGATAGGTGTTGCTTCACAGAGGTGAGCTCGGGACGTTTTAACTTGAACGGATATAGGAGAATTCTACATGGTAATGACTCGGCGACTGGAGAGGAGGAGGCTGCTTGGAGCAAGGTTCTTCCAACAAGAACGAACTTTCTTGGGTGGAGGGTCAAAAATCAAGAATTACCAACGGAGGAGAATATTCAGAGGAGAGGGATTAGCTTGGCCTCGCGGTGCCATTGTTGTGAGAAACCAAGCTCAGAGTCCACGGTCCACTTGTTTTTTCAGGGTCGATGGGCTTCCTTCCTCTGGTCTATACTTGATCGCTTCAGATTTCTCGACAGGGAGTGCCATTCGGTTGGTGACTAAATTTCTTTCTGGCTTTCCAGGAGTGATGGAAGGTCAGGGGAAAGAACAGCGCGCATCATCGCTCTTGTGGCCATATGCTGGACCATTTGGGAGGCTCAAAACCAGTCACGGTTGGGTGGTGTGAGGTCCTTGTTATATCTCCAGATCTGGATGAAGGGTTGTATAGTGGAGTTGTCCTCTCTTCCCTAAAACGGTGTTCTATCACTTATGTTGGAAGGCCTGGTTAGTGGACAGGCTGGCCAAATGATGGATAGAGGGCGGTGGATTAAATGGAAACCTCCAATGCATGGGTGGAAGCTTAATGTGGATGGCTCATGTGTGGGTGGAGTTATGAGGGGCGGTGGCTTGCTGCGTGATTGCTGGGGTTCGGTTCTGATTGCGTTTAGCGCTTACTATGGCCCAGGTAACTCTATGGGTGCGGATTTTAGGGCCCTTCTTTCAGGTTTGATAGTATGCAGGAGGAAGGGGCTACCCGTGACAGAGGTGGAATCAGACTCGATGGTTCTGGTCAGATCTCTCCAGGGTTATCAAGACATCTCATGGGATCTAATGTATATCTGTCACCGGTGTAAATTAGAGACTAAACAGGGAAGGATGGTTCACCATAGCCTGAGGGTGTCTAACTTTGCGGCAGACGAGCTGGCTCGTTGGGGCCGACCCGAGGAGCCACTTGTGGTCTTTGACAGCCTTAATTCATTACCATTGGAGTGTGTTAATGTCGTTCAGAAAGACTCTCTTGTCCTTCACTATTTTTGTCCCCCATAAAATGTAAGGTGGCTTTCTCTTGGTTTTAATAAAAAATAACTTTCATCCAAAAAAAATAAAAATAAAAAAATTACCTATTAAATTAAACATATATTTATATAGGTTAATACAGTTGATAGAAATTCGGCATGGTATTCAAAACACAATTGTTTTGGAATGAGAAGTCATGGTGAAATTTTGATCGCACTATAATATCACATAATAAATCCTAAAATGGGTTGATGAGAGAAAAAAGGGTCTCTTAAAATTTGGAAATAAATTGGTAAATTATAGGTACATTTAAATACATATCCCAGTATTGGTACAGGAAAATAGAAGGCATAAGATAATAAAGAAAGACGGACAATAAATAGAAGGTGAGGATATTGTACGAAAATTCAGCATTATAATGGGTGTACGCAAAGGTTCATGGGAGGGGTAAATGATATATTAAAGGTTATATAATTATTTATACATAAAATTTAATTTATTGGGGTTTTAGGAAAAAATACCCAATCTAACACCAATTTAAACTATGAATCATAACATAAAATTCATTCTTCAATGGAAATGAGAAGAGATGATTGACTTACATTAGTGTGTGACTCCAAATTCTTGGGAGGAGATTTTTGAGAGAATGGGGGAACCATGGGACAATTCAATAAATAAAATTAATGATATATTATGTTTCCAATGGATTTTGAGTGAGGATAAATGGTATCTTGATAGGGTTTATATAGAAAATAAGAGGGCATTTTTTAATTATTTACCAAACATAGGTTTTGGACTGTATATAATAAAATAACAAAAACCAAAAAACATACCATGGATTTTTAACATGGTTTGTACCAAAAGAGAGTTGTTTTAATTATTTTATAAGGCCAATGTATGATATTAAAAAATAAATCCCTTATTTTCGGGTAGGTGAGTCAGATTCTTAAAAAATTTATTTTATAACCTTTAAATATATTAATGGGTTTGGAGAATTCATAATGGCTTCATAAAAGTGATAAATATAAATTTAACATATCATTATTTAAAATATAAAACATATATCTGGTCATTTATACAATTTATTTTATTTATCAAATCAATTCTCTCTCTTTATAATTTTATAATAATGAAATTATATTTATTCAATATTTAATTTTAACCTGAAAACTCTACACTCTCAGAAAATTAGTCAAAATTCATAGTTTGATTATATCCATGCTCTAATTCAAAAATTAATATTCATTTTATCCAAAAATAATATAAATACATGTATTTTCACTTTTAAAATAATAATATGCATTTAATAAGTAATGATCATTTTATAACGATAAAAATGTCTAAACCCTTATAAAATTTACGTTTTATTTCATTAAAATTATATAATAAGATTTGTTTAATAAAAATTATTTATTAATATTTTTTTAAAAAATTATTTATTCAAAATTCCCATTAATTCAAAAAAAAATTATTCCTTAATTCAATTTTATTATTAGTGAAAAATACTATATTTGTTTTATTATATAATAATAATAATAATTTTTAATGTAACAATAATAATATAAAAGTATATCCATTATTCAATAAAAAATTTACTTACTTATATCACTAGGTTAAGGATTCATATCCCTTTAGTACACCCAAAAACATCCCATGATTAAGGTTCACAATGGCGAGAGTTTCATGGGGTGTTTCAACGTATACGGTTTGGTATGTGATCTTGATGAGATTGAACTTCTCTCATAAACATTTTCACTCATGATTATGTTCATAGATCTCATATTGGTCTTGGTAAATATAAAAATCATGTTATTATATCTCCCTCAAATGCTCTAATAAATCGGCATCGTAGTGTATTATCCTATTATTTGAGGCCATCACACCATTAATTAGGGTCAATTGGATTTGGTAAAACCATATATTTATACTAATCATCTGATCAATGTTCAATGGATATTTTATCAGTTTTAAGGGTTCATAATGGTCTTTTAAATCTTATAGAATATAATAAACCAAATATGTGAGTGTTTTCAATATCCATATACATTATATGACATTTTATTAAATCTTAAGGGGAAATTTATTTATAATAGTTTAGTTCCTTAGAATCATCCCCCTTTAGAAATTTCACCCAAAAATTATCATTTACTACACTAAAATATATGAGGGTAACTCTTATTTCATCACTTTATATAGTTCCCACATTTCATCTTCAAACACGGTTTTTCACCACGCCACATTGACCAGGTGCATTGCCTTATTTCATAAAACATTTTCTCTTTGATCTATGATCTTAACTGATAGTACTTCATTGGAAATTTAATTTTCTAATGGCAACTCCCATTTATAAAGTGCATTTTCATGAATTGGTATGTACTATCTCATAAGGGATAAATGGAAGAAATCATTTACTTGAGATAGGTTTGGTGGGAGTGAAAGTCGGATGGATACTAATCTGATGTGATCTAGGACATGAGAGGGGTTGATGTATTATGGACTAATATTTTCTTTCTTCTTAGATCTCATCGCATTATTAATTGGATATATGTTCAGGAATAACATGTCTCTAACAGCAAAATCTAGGTCTTTTCAATGATTTTCAGTAGAGATAATCTATATACTCTAAGAATGCTTGATGTGTTACTGAATGGTTTTAAGCTTTTTTGACCATTTCCTTGACCATTTCATGACCTAGTTGTTTTCATTCCCCAAATTTATTCTAATATGAAGGTGTTCTAGAACTCTTATCACAAATGGTTATATAGGGGGCCATTTTTATTCTTTATTGGAAACTGTTATTGTATGATAACTCGACCAAAGGGAGAAGTTTCTACCTCCCTACATTGAAGTAAAATGAGCGTGCCTCAATATGTACTTATGTTTCATGAATGTCCACTCAGATTAGCCATCATTTTGAGGGAGATAAGCTGTTTTGAAGTTCAACTTAGTGTTTACAGCATGTTAGTTACTTTTCTT
Source organism: Viscum album (assembly GCA_963277665.1). Lineage (NCBI taxonomy): Eukaryota > Viridiplantae > Streptophyta > Magnoliopsida > Santalales > Viscaceae > Viscum > Viscum album. The sequence continues at coordinate 206,066,545 of OY728159.1, read as the reverse complement.
TAATATGGAGGTGAATGTCTAATCTAGATCAAATAAAATAGATAGTTTTACTCCATACAACCAGGCTATTTTACTGATGTATAGATGTTTGAGTTAATCTAGGGACAATTTCTCATGAATCAAAATGATTTGTGTAGCCTTTATAAGAATATCTATAATAAGAATGATTGCATTGATTCCCATATATGTCATTATAAGTATGATGGAAAAGTTTATGGTGATTATTTTGTATTTCCATGTAGGTATGAGAAATGGATCCATAATCCCTTCATATTTTTGTTTTTCCTCCATCACTTGTAGAAATTAAATACATATTGATTTTTATTCTATGATATACCTATTCATATTGTCCCACCAATAGTTTCCTTGGATATCTTAATACATCTTTGTGCTTCCAGGATGGAAAGAGATGATTGACTTATGTGCATCATCAAACACCTCCAATTTTAATTTGGTATTTCACAATACATATATTCTTGATCCAAGTCATTAAAACCACTCTTCATTAACATTTAACAGTGAGGATTTTACTTTTTCTATAGTTTCCTCATTCTTTTGAATTCATACATCTTCTCTTTTGGCATACATTAACCACTATAGAAGAGATGGTTACAAAAATAATTTGTGAAAGGATTGATGATGTTTCTTTCTTTATGATTCCCATGTCCATCCATTCAAAAAAGAAGAATATTTGATCACTATAAATTATAATAAATTATAGAATTTCTGAATAATTTGTATGTATATAATCCTCCACAATATTCTCTTTCTTTGATTGATTTTTGATTGGGTAGTCATAGTCTGTGATCATCTCTTTCCATATTCATTAGAATATATTCATCTCTTTCCGTGTGAATATATACATGAGGATATTGTGATCAATATATATTTTACACTTCTCCCTAAGGAGATAATTTTGCCCTATTTTCAATGAGTATATCACTATAGACAAATCTATATCTTGCATTGGGAAGTTCTATTTGTGAAATTTCCACAACATTGAAGAATAATTTATGAAATTGTCATTATGAATTAACATATAAGACAATACCATCTGTAACATCCCAGGTATTATTACAATAATAAAATATCATATCTATTAATATTTTTTAATTAAATATTAATTTTAGATTAATGGGGACACTGTGGATGATAGCATACCAAACACGCAACCACATGTTTCTCTAAAATCTTGCGTTGCACACAACACTATGTTATACCGAAAATTAATACAACACAATATGATTTTTTTAAATGGTAGTTAACTACTAGCTATTGTTTTGCATGATATGCACAGAATTAACTATATTTTTATTTTAATTTTTTTCAATTATTTTACATTTATCCAATGAATTTTAGAGGCTAAAAATGGGAATGAATCCAAATTTAAGAATAAAATACATTAATATTTTAAAAATGTTTTTTACCACCTTTTGATGGAGAACCATTTATAAAACGTTATTTCACATTTATATTTTCAATTTGATAAAATAAACATCATCTTTAGAAGTGGGACATAAAAATTTAACATTTTTTAAATTTTGGTATTTTTCTGAAAAATTCATATTTTAATGAATAGTGAAAAAACTACAAGTTAATTCAAAACCACCTTTTTGTCTAATTTATTTATATTGTTATTTTATATTTTTAATTGGGTTTAATGTGTTATTGTATTTTTTTATTTAATAAATTTTTTTCATTGGAATTAATGTCACATTTTAATTGAACATAAACACATATCAATCATTTGATTATTTTCACTTCTTAGAAACCCATTTTTGGGTTTTGAAAATGAGAATTTATTTTAAATTTTTTTCATCCAATTATTTCATTAGAATATATAAAAATATTTTCAATTTTTTTAAATCAAAATATCCAAATTTTGTAAATAGGTACCCTTTATTTTTTGACACCATGAATAGTAACTTCCGTAATTTTTTTTATTTACCATGGTTAGTGGAAAAATTAGGTAAAAATGATAACAAATAATTTTATAACAATATAAAACTTCCCTAAAACATGAAATAATTTTATTGGATGATATATGGTCGACCATGAGAACACTTGGGCAAATTTTAGGACCCCATAGAGCAACTTGGGTCTGGTAATAACGTGTTATAATAATTAATTTAATGTTATGAGAAATATAAAAAAACATGAATTTTTTTACTAAAACAATTTTAATATATTGTTATATAAATTATCTCTTTGGTTATAAATATTCATTATAAAAATAATAATATTTTATACATCATGGTATTTTATTTATAATTTATAGACATTAAATTAATAAATTTATTTATAACCCAATGATGATGCATTGGGAACCTTATTAATGAAATATTCAAAAATAATTTACTATAAATTTTAAAATAAATGTAATTTGAAAAGTTTTGATGAATTCCATGATTTTAATGGTTGATTATGACATGTTATATTTGATTTAATTTAGTTTTCTCGAATGATTAATGTTTTTATGACATTAAAAAATGAACTACTAAATGGTTCCAAAATTTAGAGAAATGAGTTAAAAAAATAATTTTTTTATTAAAGTATATAATAGTCATAAAAATATATGATTTGGCCAACTAACGTATATAATGTTAAAAATTTCATTAATGATCCACTTTATGTTCTCCTGGCATTTTATTGTAACTATATTAACCATATAGTGTAAATATACAAGAAGACATGGTAAGAGTTAATTTAATTAACTAATGGTTAAAGCCAAAAGATATGGTTAAATTAGTCACCTCAACTTGTCTACACCCTATCGGTTGATTGGATTCCAACCCATATTAATAATATCCAAAAAATATATGAACTTTTAAATATTATAATTTTAAAATAAATTTATTATAAAATAATATTTCAATACTTTCCTAAAGTGCCCATCCCTCTCTTAAAAAGGCCACCACCTCTACCCACTTACTCAGACCTCTCATGCCCATTGGGTCATCAAAATTATACTTAAATAAGCTCCCAAATCCCTCCATTAACCATATAATTCTTAATTTGGGAATAAGGAAGATCAAATAATATTTTCACTCAAATTAAATTGTGTTAACAGATTTAAAGGAAATTAAAGAATGAAAGAGACGAGTCGAACTCAAGGTAAGGGACTTCATCTCAATATCCATTCACTAAGGCATATATATATATATAGGACCTTCATTTATACTGTGTATAATCAACCACTATTACATTTAATTTCACTCTCAAAATTTCAAAATGAATCATTTTCTATGCAACGTATTACTAAACAACAAAAAAATGAATGTTTTTTAAGGCATACGGTGACAATGACCTTTCCGCCGTCATGACCATTATTTGGTATTTGGATTTATATACAATCCATACTATTTTTAAAAATAATAATAAATAAAATAATCAATTTTTTAGATATATTTGTATTGAAAATGGAATTAATAATGAATTTACTATATCAATATATTGAAATGATGTCTTATGATTGCAATGTGAAAATGTTATCATTCCTTTATTCCTCTTAATTTGTTATGATTATGTTATTTTTATTAGGAATTGATTATGTATATGATTGGTTCAATGATAAAATGAGGGAAGTTCATCCCATGATAGCTCTCCAATGCTCTAGGTAATGTAAAAGAGGTAAATGTTATGGTTTCTATTAAGAGAGATAGGAAATATACAGTGATGGGTATTCGAAATTTAACCATGATGGTTACTCCCTATGTAGTTGTGAAATGGACAATGTAATTATTCTATGGATTCCACAATTTAACTTTGTGATTTTGTATTTCTATTATGTTTTCATGATTCTTAGGAATTATTGGGATTAGAAATATTCATGGACTAATTTTTTATTTCCTTGTTTTATACCTTATTGAATTTTTATACTCATACAAAGTTTTAAAATTGTTCTCAAAGTGTATAAGGATTAATAAGAGAAAGAAATATGTCAAGGATATTTTTATCATGAAAATAAACCATGTTTTATTTTTATAAGTGATTTATTTTGTTAGAAAAAACAGATAATATTTTTATTGTATCCTCTTCTTTGATAATGGGATGATATGTATTAATAAATAGAAAATTATATAATACTCTCTAGATAAAATGATCCCCAATGTGAATTATTGAATTAAATCAAGATTATGTAATGTTTATAGTTGGGGCCATATGTTTTTTATCATAGGTTAGTTTGGATAAATTTAAGGTTTACGATATTGTTAATAGAAAATAAATTAATTAATTTTACATAATGTTCATATTGAAATAGAAATTTAGGATTACCATGTTTCTTCATATAAGATATATATATTCGGAATGTTTTTTCACTGAGGAAACCAAGAAGTTGTTCTGGGATGATATACAGATGAAAATAACCTTCTAAATCAGCAACTTAATATGGTTGGAATGAGAACTAAACAATTTTTTGTTGTGATGGAACCATTGAGTGAGGCTATAAATGCATGGGGGTATCCCTTCATGTGATCAGCTAGATCAACCGTAGGGGAACATATCGATAGTGGATAATTTCATGAAGCAACATACTCCATCATTAATAGTATCATCTGAATTTATAGTAGACAAAAAGTTTATTAAATCACCAGAAAAGATCTTTGATATCATGGGGTTTTTAGAACATAACATCGTTAGTCTTTGTATTTAATGTTTTGATGGTGAAGTCGATATGTGGTGGTCGATGGATAAAAATATTCAGTATAGTGGATATATTGATGTAATATATTGGGATGAATTAAAAGGTATTTTATTTGAGTAATATTTTCTTAAGGAGTTTTGGACTTATGTTCAAAGAAAAACTCATAGAATCGAGCCTTGTGGATGACTTAGTGACTACTTATAAATAAAATTTCACTCGCCTGGAAAGGTATGCTCTAAATTTAATATGAGATCATGGTAGTAAAATCAATTATTTTTAATCAAGACTAAATTCAATGTATCAAAAGGAATTAGATTCTTGTGAGTTCAAATGTTATTAAAAATGAGTTCTGTGTGTGGAGTATGTGGAAATGGAGTTTTCTGATTATCAACTGTTCTTTGACAAAAAAAATAAGAGGTCAAGGTGGAAGATGAGAGGGAAGAACTATTCAAAAAAGTCTAATGGTATGAAACTTATGTTTAGAGTTTTTTTTAAATTTTTTTAAAAAGAACACTAGGGAATTTGTTTTTAATTCTGGTATGTGCTTCTAATGTTGTAATGTGGGACATACATCATGAAATTGTAATGAAAAATATTAGGGTAGTGGTAAGATAAAATCTGGTTCTTAGTGAGTAAAATGGTTTATCGGAAATGATATGGGTCATTATGCAGATGAGTAACCAATGTAGAATTAAAATGTTGTAAAGTAGTCTAAATACTATAATAAAAGGGTGCTGAAATCCATTATAACAACTTAATCTAATGTTGGGCCATCAAATGAAGTATTATTAGGTACAATGTTTGTTTATTTAGATAATTCCAATCTTCTGTTATATTCTTGGTTTATACATTCATTTATTTCTGAGAAATTTCCTCGTAAATAAGGAATTCCATCTCAATAACTGAATCGTGAACTTACGGTAACAACACCTGGGGGAAAATATGAGAGAAAAATAAATTATAAGAACCTTTATATCCTTGTATGCGGGGAAAATCTACCTAAAACCCTTATTTTTTTCCTTTAGTAGGGTTATATGTTGTTTTGGGTATAGATAATCTTTCAGTTTATCATACTAATATTGAATACAGAGTTAAATAGGTTTCCTCTTAGAAATAATATTATAATGTGTACAAGAAAGAACCCTTACTATTTATAACATACCAGGAAGCTATAAATCTAATAAAATATGGAAATGAATTTTACCACAATCATATTGCGGGAAACAAATGAATTGTTTAGATTAATGATGTGGAAGAAGTAAATGATTATCTTGAGGTTTTTACTAATGAATTGCCTTGTAACATCCCCGGTAAATGAAGAATAATATATTTTGATATTTATTAATATTTTTGAATTAAATATTAATTTTACTTTAAATGGATTTCTATGTTCGATAGCGTACTCGATACGTAACAACGGGTTTCTTTGAAATATTATGTTGCACACTAATAATATAATATTATTATTATAAATGGTAGTTAACTCCTAGACATTTTATGGTATGGAATGAACAAAACTAAATACAATATGATTATACATGTTTTTAAATGTATTTATATTTATCCAATAAAAGTTAGAGGCATAAAATGTGAATGAATCTAATTTTAAGCACAATTTACATTAAAAGGATGATTTACCTCCTTTTAATGGGGAACCCTCATTAAATCAAGTTTTGGTCATCTTTATATGTTCTATTTGACCAAATAAAATTCTTCTTTTTATTTGGGAGACCACATTTTACTTTGGTTAATTTTTTGGGATTTTTCTGATAAAGTTCATTTTTAATGAATAGTGAAAATATAGTATTTTATTTCAAACGTGCCATTTAATATAATCTATTTGTATGATTATATTATATTTTTTATTGGTTTTAAAGTGCATTTAGAATATATTTTTACCATTTAATTTAATGTTGTTCATTGGAATTAATTTCACTTTGAAATTGGACATAAACAGGTGTCGATCTTCTGATAGATATTGTTTCTTAAAAACATGATATTTGTTTAAACAAGGGGAATCAACTTTAAAATTAGTTAATGTCACTTCTATATTTTGAATTTGAAAAATAGACACCAATTTTGAATTCTGAATATCAAATAATTCTTAGGCTTAATTTTTGGTATTTTTCTGAAAAACTTCAATTTTTGTTTAATAGTGAAACCACTTTGTGGTTGTTAAAAAAACTGACTTTTTCATTTAAATGAAATTTTACCATTTATGTGAATTGAATTTCAAAATTCTGACATACATGGTTGTTATCAAGTAGTAAAATTTGGTTCATTAAGATGAAAATAATTTTTGGTGAATAGTAACTTTTGACTTTTATTTACTGTAGTTAAAGGTAAATAGGGTAATTCAAGGTTAAATGAATATTATAATAATTTAAAACTGCCTTAACACTTGTCCAAACCTTGTTGGTTGAATCTTTTACTACCATGGGAATCTTTGGGTCGATTTTAGGATCCCATTGATCCACATGGGAGTGATAATGACAATTTAGATTAATTAATTTAATGTGAAGACAAAATTGACATAAACAAAAATCTTTTAGTAATTATTTTTTATATGGTGTTATATAAGATCTATATTCAACTATAAATATCCTTTGGAAAACTAAATCGATTTCCTATATCATGGTATTTTTTTTATAATATTTATACATCAAATAAATAAAATTATTTATGACACAATAATGATGCTTAACTCATTTAATAAATGATTTAAATAAATAAGATTATAATGATTACAATATTATCCAAAACATGTCCAATTATGATTGGATGATTTTATTTAGACCATTACCCATCTTATCTTCGGTTATAATGATTTTTGGACCATTAAAAACCGAATATCATTATATTATAAAATAATATTTTCACACATTCCTAAAGAGCCCCTCCTCTCCCTTATAAAAGGAGACCACTTATAACCAATTACTCACACCTATAAAGCCATTTGGATCGTCCAAAATCTAACTAATTAAGCTCCCTACATCCCTCTCCTCCTCCTAGAAGCCTTACCTTAGGCATAAGGAACTTCAAGAAGTCCTTTGGTTCAAACCAAAGGGAGTTACCCAAATTAAAGGTAACAGTTTCTCTTAAATTATTTTCTTTTATTTTACCTCTCCAACCCCTAAACTCTTTTTATTCATTATTTTGTAACAAAAATAGTATCCTAAATTTACTATTATGTTTTAGGAGAATTATTCAAACTAAACTTACACACACCTCTATCTAATGGATGAAGAACATAATGTTTCTCCAGATGGAAAACTAACACCTCAGGAAACAATGATTGTTCAATTACATCTTACCGCCTCTCATGGGGGCCATTATGATGGAGATGTATTTATATATGATATATATTATGTTTATGATTTTCATATGCTTCTAAACTTCCCAATTTTATCATCCCTTTATGGTTTCCACAGTGGGTAATTATGATAATCTCATTTGAAGAAGTGCGAACTACCGCCCCCTCAAAGTGATGTGACTCGTTAATGCCTTATGTGGGATGTATAAAGGATGGAGTTAATGATATTATATAAGATAATATACTGTAATTATAATATACCTATGTATAATTATGCTTTAATTCCATAAAAATAAGAAATAGAAATTAAAGTAGCGTCCATGCGTACGTACGGCTTACCGTCTCCATGAACGGTGCATTTCATTTCTTACCTCCAAATGTTTTCTATTATTATAAATACATGTATATACTAGATATATATGATATATATGATATCTAAATCATAAATATAATTCTGTATATAGTGTACCATTGACCACATGGACAACTTATAAATATAAGGTGTTCATTTTTCACTCAAGTACCAAATATCGACAAAATGGATGTTATTAACGTAAATAATTACATAATGTTTATAACAAGGTAATAATTGATATAAAAGGAATAATAAACTTGAAAAAAGTTCTTAAGCAATTATAAATTAACTTTAGTTTATTATTCCAGAGATTAATGAATGAACGAGTCAAGTCCGACACGAGGTAAGGGACTTCGTCTCAATCTCCTTTCATTGAGGTATTTTTAGTTTTATAAATGACTTAAATTTATACGATGTCTAAACCACTTTTAATTTGCATTTTATTCAAAGGTAACCTTTTTATATGAAGAGTTTTACTAAATGACAAAAAGGAATGTTTTTTTAATGTAAGCGGTGACAACAACCTTTCCACCGCCGCGAGTATTATTTGATCTTTGGCTTCCTTAATAAGTCGTAATGTTTTTAAAAGAAAAAATAAACACCATTTAATATTTTTTACATATTTTGGTTTCAAAAATGATTTTGAGAAATGATTTATTATTTCAATATCTTGAAATGAAATTTTTTTATTGCAATGTGGAAATATTATCTTTCCTTCATGCTTATGATATGTGTTATGATCATGTTATGGTTCTTGGGAATTATTTATGTATACGGGTGGTTCTGTGATAAACCTAGGGTGGGTGAGACCGAGATAGCTCTCTGATGCATTGGGTAACATGATGGAGGTAAACATGAATGTTTCTCCTAAGAGATTTAGGGAATATACTGTGATGGGTATTCCAACGTAACTCCCTGTGTAGCTGTGATAGCTACAAAGTAAGTATGATATGGAAGCCACAGGTTAACTTTAGGATTTATGATTTCTATGTGTCTTTCATAAATCTTATGATTTCATGAGGTATGTAAAAGAGTTCATGTTTTTTATGTATTTATGAACAAATTTTTTCATTTTTTATTTATAACCCTTACTGAGCCTTTTATGCTCATCCCATGTTTTGAAATGTTTTCAGAGGACTTAAAGATGAATAGGGTCAAGGATGGGATCAAGGAAAAGTCATGATGTCTAAAACATGGAACTAGACATGAAAAGTTTTTCAAGAGTTTATATTTTATGAAAAAAATGAAAATTGTGTAGAATTTTCTACCTTGTAATCTATTAATATGTAATATTTATGCCCTAATTCTCTAAAACTCTAAACCTAAAGAGATCCTCAATGTGAATTTTTCATTTAATTCAATATAATGTAATATTTATGGTCGGGTCCTTATAGTTGGTATCAAAGGTCGGTTAAATAACATTAGGAGTAAGGGTATTGTTAAATTAATATCCATAAAGTAATTTATGTTATTATTGAAATCATATAGCATTTACAGATTACCATGTTGTTTCACCTAAGATATTTCTGTGTTCAGAATGGTTTTCTGCAGAGGAAACAGGTCAGCTATGTTGGGATGACATCAGAAGGAAGACAACGTTCCAAATCAGCAACCTGAGATGGTTGGAATCGGAACTGAACAGTTTGATACAGTGATGGAAAATTTGAATAAGGCTATAAATGGTGATGGTAACCATGCACGAGATCAGCCAGATAAACCATAGAGTAACATGACAGTAGTAGAGCATTTCATGAGGCAACATCCCCCATCATTCAGAGGATCATCTGACCCTATGCTTCCTGAAGGGTGGATTAAAGCACTGGATAAGATTTTCGATGCCATGGGATGTTCAGAACATCAAAATGTTATGGTTCTTGGAATTATTTATGTATACGGGTGGTTCCGTGATAAACCTAAGGTGGGTGAGACCGAGATAGCTCTCTAATACATTGGGTAACATGATGGAGGTAAACGTGTATGTTTCTCCTAAGAGATTTAGGGAATATACTGTGATGGTTATTCCAAGGTAACTCCCTATGTAGCTTTGATAGCTACAAAGTAAGTATGATATGGAAGCCACAAGTTACCTTTATGATTTCTATGCGTCTTTCATAAATCTTATGATTTCATGAGGTATGTAAAAGAGTTCATGTTTTTTATGTATTTATGAACAAATTTTTTCATTTTTTATTTATAACCCTTACTGAGCCTTTTATGCTCATCCCATGTTTTGAAATGTTTTCAGAGGACTTAAAGATGAATAGGGTCAAGGATGGGATCAAAGAAAAAGTCATGATGTCTAAAACATGGAACTAGACATGAAATGTTTTTCAAGAGTTTATATTTTATGAAAAAAATGAAAATTGTGTAGAATTTTCTACCTTGTAATCTATTAATATGTAATATTTATTCCCTAATTCTCTAAAACTCTAAACCTGAAGAGATCCTCAATGTGAATTTTTCATTTAATTCCATATAATGTAATATTTATGGTTGGGTCCTTATAGATGGTATCAAAGGCCGGTTAAATAACTTTAGGAGTAGGGGTATTGTTAAATTAATATCCATAAAGTAATTTATGTTATTATTGAAATCATATAGCAGTTACAGATTACCATGTTGTTTCACCTAAGATACTTCTGTGTTTAGAATGGTTTTCTGCAGAGGAAACATGTCAGCTATGTTGGGATGACATCAGAAGGAAGACAACGTTCCAAATTAGCAACCTGATATGGTCGGAATCGGAATTGAACAGTTTGATACAGTGATGGAACAGTTGAATAAGGCTATAAATGGTGATGGTAACCATGCACGAGATCAGCCAGATCTACCATAGAGTAACATGACAGTACTGGAGCATTTCATGAGGCAACATCCCCCATCATTCAGAGGATCATCTGACCCTATGCTTCCTGAAGGGTGGATTAAAGCACTGGATAAGATTTTCGATGCCATGGGTTGCTCGGAACATCAAAATGTTAGTCTCATTATTTACCATTTTGAAGGTGAAGCTGATCAGTGGTGGTCGGTGGTGAAAAATATCAGGGATTGTGAGGATATTGAAGCTCTTGAATGAGATGAATTCAATGGTATGTTTCTTGAGAAATATTTTCCTAAGGTGTTCTTCTTAGGATAGAAAAACAATTCCTAGAATTGAGGTAGGAGGATGAATCAGTGGCTGCTTATGAAGAAAAACTCACTCAACTGGAAATGTATGCTCCAAAATTTATATGAGATCTTGATAGTAAAATCAACCATTTTTACTCAGGATTAATGACAAAGTATCGAAGGGATTTTGCTTCAAGTTAGTTCAAAAGTTATGATAAACTTGTTCATTGTGCGGAGAAGGTGAAAATGGATTTTTTTGATGATCATGTATTCTTTGACCAACAACAGAATAAGAGGTCAAGGTTGTTGGTGAAAGGGAATAACTCTTCAAAAAACTCTAATGGTAAGAAACATAAGTTTTCAGTTTGTGAAAATTGTGGTAAAAATCATGCTGGGGAATGTTTTTTGAATTTTAGTAAGTGCTACTGATGTCTTAAAACTGGACATAAGGCTCGTAATTTCACTGAAATTGATCAGGTTAATGGTAAAACAAAATCTGATTTACAACCAGTAAATTTTTTTAAGTGCAATGAAATTGGTCATTATGAAAATGAGTGTCCAAAAAAGAACTCAACTGAGGGAAAGCAGCCAGACTACATGAAGAAAGGGGTGGTGAAATCCTTTTCAACTACTTCAATAGATGTTAGGCCATCAAATGAAGTTGTGTCAGGTACACTATTTGTTTGTTCAGATTATGTCAATGTGTTGTTTGATTCAGGGTCTACACACTCTTTTAATTCAGAGAAGTTTTCTAGTAAATTGAGAATTTCATCTCATGATAAGAATACCGAAATTACGGTAAAAACACCTAGAGGAAATGTTGAGACAAAAAGAAAACATAAGATCATTCCTGTCCTTGTCTGCGGAAGAAATATACCTACAAACCTTACTATTTTGCCTCTAGTAGTGTTTGATGTTATATTGGGCATGGATTTGATTTCTGTTTATCATTCTAGGATTGACTGTAGAGCTAATGATGTTTCTTTTAAGAATGATTTTTAGTTTTTATAAAAAAAATGAACCCTTTCTATTGATAATATATCAGGTAGCTGAGAAACAAGTAAAAGATGGAAATGAATGTTACCTTGCACATATTGTTGAAAACAAAGGAACTGTTCAGATTAATGGTGTTCCAGTGGTAAATGAGTTCCTTGATGTTATTCCTGATGAGTTTCCTGGTATTATACCTGATCGGGATGTTGAATTTACTATTGACTTAGTTCTTGATGATAACCCAATTTCAAAACCCCCTTATCGAATGGCTCAAATTGAACATTTATAGTTAAAGAATCAATTACAGGAGTTATTAGATAAAGGTTTTATTCAACCTAGAACATCACCATGTGGTGCTCCTGCCTTGTTTGTTAAAAAGAAAGATGGTTCAATGAGACTTTTCATTGATTATAGAGCATTTAATAACATCACTGTTATGAATAAGTATCATTTGCCTCATATCGATGATTTGTTTGATCAACTCTAGGGATTTCAGTATTTTTCGAAGATTGACTTGAGGTTGGGGTACCATTGGTTGAAAGTAATGGAAGAAGACGTTCCAAAGACCGCTTTTCATACTATATATGGAAATTATGAATTCGTTGTTATGCCTTTTGGGTTAACCAATGCACCTTCTGTATTCATCGATCATATGAATAGAATTTTCTTTGAGTTCTTGGATTAGTTTGTTGTTGTTATCATCGATGATATTTTTGTTTATTTCAAAATTAAGGAAGAACAGGAAAGTCATTTAAGGGTTGTCTTGAAAACCATAAAATAAAAGAATCAATTTGGGAAATTCAGAAAGTGTGAGTTTTGGGTATAACAAATTTCATTACTTAGTCACATTGTTTCAAAAAATGGCATAACTATTGATCCTGCTAAAATGAAAGCTGTTGAATAATGGACAAGACCCAAAAATATAACCAAGATTCATAGTTTTCATGGTTTGACAGGTTATTACCGGAGGATTGTTGAAAATTTTGCAGGGTTATCTAGTCCAATGAATAAGTTAACTTTAAAAGGTGTTAAGTTTATCTAGACAAAATAATGTGATGATTGTTTTCAGGAATTGAAAATAAAATTTGTGAATGCTCTAGTTTTGGCACTACCTTCTAGAAATGGTGAGTTTTTTATCTACAGTGATGCTTCATTTATAGGACTGGGTTGTTTTCTAATGCAAAATGATCAGTTAATTGCTTATGCTTCACGTTAGTTGAAACCACATGAGTTAAATTACCCAACACATGATTTGGAATTAGCTGCTGTTGTTTTTTCTTTAAAAATATGGAGGCATCATTTGTATGGAGTGAAGTGTGAAATATATACTAATCACAAAAGTTTAAAGTATATATTCACTCAAAAATAATTGAACATGATATAGAGGAGATGTTTGGAAATATTCAAATATTATGATTGCACGCTCCATTACCATCCGGGAAAAGAAAATAAAGTGGTTGATGCTTTGAGTCGAAAAAGTAATGCTTCATTAGCCATGCTAAATTTGGAATGAGATCCTATGGTTTTTGATTTTATGAAATTTGGCATAGAAGTTATTGTTACAAGAAATTCTTCTGTTTTGTTTCAGGTGTCAGTGAAATCATCTCTATCATACAAAATTAAGAAAGCGCAGAAAGAAGACAGTGAGTTGCAAAAAAAGGTAGAGTTGGTTCATAATGGTAAGTTTCCTGATTTTAATCTTGATAATGATTGTGTTTTGAGATTTGTAAATAGATTATGTGTGCCTTGTGATTCACAATTGAAGAACGAGTTGTTATGTGAAGCTCATAGTTATCTGTTTTCAGTTCATCCTGGCTTTATTAGGATGTAGAGAGATCTCCGTGAGTATTACTGGTGGGATTGAATGAAAAGATATATTGATGATTCTAATGTGAAGTGTTTGACATGTCAACAGGTTACATCACAGAAGTAGTTATCGAAAGGGATGCTTCAGCCTTTACCCGTGCCAGAGTGGAAATGGGAAAATATATCCATGGACTTCATTGTGGGATTACCAAAGACTTCTCGAGGTTATAATGCAATCTGGGTTATAGTTGACCGATTGACTAAATCTACTCATTTCCTTCCTGTTAGAGATACTTTGTCTCTAGATCAACTTCCTCAGTTGTATGTAAACGTGATAGTTTGGTTGCATGGAGTTCCTATCTGCATTGTATCTGATCGTGATCCCTGGTTTAATTCTAACTTTTGGAAAGGATTTCAGAATTCATTGGGAACTGAATTAAATTTTAGTACAGCTTTTCATCCTCAATCAGATGGGAAGTCAGAACGAACAATTCAGACCTTGGAGGATATGCTACGTGCTTTCTCAATGGATTATCAGGGATTTTGGGACCAACATCTTTCTTTGTTTGAATTTCTATATAATAACAGTTTACATTCCAGTATACAGATGGCTCCCTTTGAGGCATTATATGGAATGTGTTGTCGAATTTCAGCTTTTTGGGATGAAGTAGGTGAAAGGAAGCTGATGGGACCAGGATTGGTAGAAGAGATAGCAGAGAAAGTTAAGTAGATTCAAAATCCATCAGAACAGCTTTGAGAAGATAGAAAAGTTATGCAGATAACCGGAGGAAGAATCTTTCTTTTGAGGTAGGTGATCATATCTTTCTCAAAGTTTCTCCATGGAAAAGTGTGATGCGTTTTGGTAAGAAGTGATAGCTGAGTCCGAGGTTCATTAGACCTTATTAAATTTTGGTGAAATTTGGATCAGTTTCATACAAAGTAGCTTTACCTCGAAGTTTATCCCAGTTACACAATATTTTTCATGTTTTGATGTTGAGAAAGTATATACCAGATTCATCTCATGTTTTGAGCCCAGAGGTAGTTCAATTGGAAGAAAATCCCTCTTATAAAGAACAACTAGTCCAGATTCTAGACCATAGAGAGAAAGTGTTGGGGAATAAGGTAATTCACCAGGTAATGGTTTTGTGGAAAAACCATATGGTTGAAGAGGCAACATGGGAATCTAAAATTTTATGAGGGTTAAATTCCCCCACTTATTTTTATAAGTGAATAAAAATTGCGAGGATGCAATTTTCAAAAGGGGAGAAGGATGTAACATCCCTAATAAATGATGAATATGAGATTTTTATATTTATTAATATTTTTGAATTAAATATTAATTTTACATTAAAAGGGTTTATATGTTCGATAGCGTACCCGATACGCAACAACGAGTTTCTTTGAAATCTTACACTGCACACTAATAATATAATATTATTATTTTAAAGGGTAGTTAACTCCTTGCTGTTGTATTGGCGGGGATGAACAAAAATAACTACAATATGATTATACATTTTTTTAAATGTATTTACATTTATTCAATAAAAGTTAGAGGATTAAAATGTGAATGAATCTAATTTTAAGAATAATTTACATTAAAAGGACGATTTACCGCCTTTTAATGGAGAAACCTCATTAAACCAAGTTTTGGTCATATTTATATGTTCTATTTTACCAAATAATATTATTCTTTTGATTTGGGATATAAAATTTTACTTTAGGTAATTTTCTGGGATTTTTCCGATAAAGTTCATTTTTAATGAATAGTGAAAGTATAGTATTTTATTTCAAAAGTGCCTTTTAATATATATTATTTATATGGTTATATTATCTTTTTTTTTGAAGTGTAATTAGAGTATATTTTTACCATTTAATTCAATGTTGTTCATTGGAATTAATTTCACTTTGAAATTGGACAGAAACAAGTGTCGATCATTTGATAGTTATTGTTTCTTAAAAACACGCTATTTGTTTTAACAATGGGAATTAATATTAAAATTAATTAATTACACTTCTATGTTTTGAATTTATAAAAATAGACATCAATTTTGACTTCGGAATATCAAAAAATTCTTAGGCTGAATTTTTTGTACTTTTCTGAAAAACATCAATTTTTAATGAATAGTGAAACCACTTAGTGGTAGTTAAAAAAACTGACTTTTTCATTTAAATAAAATTTTTCCTCTTCTATGAATTTAATTTCAAAAATCCGAGAAACATGGTTGTTATCAAGAAGTAAAATGTGGTTCATTAAGATGAAAATAATTTTTAGTGAATAGTAACTGTTGACTTTTATTTACAGCGGTTAAAGGTAAATAAGGTAATTCAATGTTAAAAGAATATTATAATATTTCAAAATTATCTTAACACTTGTCCAAAACTTAATGGTTCAGTCATTTACGACCATGGGCATCTTTGGGTCGATTTTGGGACCCCATTTAGCCACTTGGGAGTGATAATGACAATTTAGATTAATTAATTTTATGTGAAGACAAAATTGGCATTACCAAAAATATTTTAGTAATTAATTTTTATATGGTGTTATATAAGTCCTATTTTAGACTATAAATATTCTATGGAAATATCAATAGATTTCCTATATCATGGTATTTTGTTTATAATTTTTAGACATCAAATAAATTAAATAATTTATGACACAATAATGATGAAGTATTTACCTCATTAATAAATGATTTAAATAATTAAGATTATAATGATTATAATATTATCCAAAACATGTATGATTCTGATTGGATGATTTTATTTCTACCATGAATCATCTTATCTTCTGCTATAATTATTTTTGGACCATTAGAAACCGAATATCATTATTTTATCAAATAATATTTTCACACTTTCTTAAAGGGACCCTCATGTTCCTTATAAAAAGAGACCACTTCTAACCATTTACTTAAACCTATCAATTCATTTGGGTCATCCAAAATCTTCCCAATTAATCTCCCTACATCCCTCTCCTCCTCCTAGAAGCCTTACCTTAGGCAGAAGGCACTTCAATAAGTCCATTGGTTCAAACCAAAGGGAGTTACCCAAATTAAAGGTCACATTTTCTCTTAAATTGTTTTCTTTTATTTTACTTATCCAACCCCTAAACTCTTTTTATTCTTTTATTTTGTAACAACACTAGTATCCTCAATATACTAGGTTTGTTTATGATATTTAATTGAACTACAATTACACACACCTCCATCTAATGGATGAATAACACAATGTTTCTGTTGATGGCCAACTAACGCCTCATGAAACGATGATGGTTCAATTACATCTTAAGTCCTCTCATGGTGGCCATTATGATGGGATTGTATTTATATATGATATATATTATGTTTATTATTTTCTTATGCTTCTGTACTTCCCAATTTTATCAAGCCTTTATGGTTTCCATAGTGGGAAAATACGATAATCTCATTTGAGGAAGTGCGGACTACCGCCCCCTCAAAGTGATGTGACTCATTAATGCCTTATGTGGGATGTATAAAGGATGAAGTTAGTGATATTATATAAGATATTATACTGTAATTATAATATACCTATTTATAATTATGCTTTAATTCCATAAAAATAATAAATAGAAATGAAAGTAGCGTTCATGCGTACATACATCTTACTGTCTCCATGAACGGTGCATTTCATTTCTTACCTCCAAATGTTATGTACTATTATAAATACATGTATATACTGGATATATATGATATATATGATATCTAAATCATGAATATAATTCTGGATATAATGGACTATTGACCACATGGACAACTTATAAATATAAGGTGTTCATTTTTGACTCAAGTACCAAATATCGACAAAATGGACGTTATTAACTTAAATGATTACATAATATTTATAACATAGTAATAATTAATAAAAAAGGAATAATAAACTTGAAAAAAGTTCTTAATAATGTATAAATTGACTTTAGTTTATTATTCAAGAGATTAAGGAACGAAGGAGTCAAGTCGGACATGAGGTAAGGGACATCATCTCAATGTCCTATCATTGATTCATTTTTAGTTTTATACACGAATTTATTTTATACAGTGTATAAATTCCTTTGAAATTTCATTTTATTAAAAGGGGATATTTTTATACAAATCATTTTACTAAATGATAAAAAGGAATGTTTTTTTAACGTAAGCGGTGACGACAACCTTTTGACCACCGCGAGTATTATTTGATCTTTGGCATCCTTAACAAGCCGTAATGTTTTTAACAGGAAAAATAATACCATATACTCTTTTTACGTATTTTGGTATTGAAAATGATTTTGGGAATGGATTTATTATTTCAATATCTTGAAATGATATTTTTTATTGCAATGTGGAAATGTTATATTTCCTTTATCCTTATGTTATGTGTTATGATCATGTTATGGTTTTTGGGCATTATTTATGTATACGAGTGGTTCCGTGATAAACCTAGGGTGGGTGAGCCCGAGGTAGCTCTCCAATGCATTGGGTAACATGATGGAGGTAAATGTTCATGTTTCTCCTAAGAGATTTAGGGAATATACTGTGATGGGTATTCCAATGTAACTCATGATATAGCTGTGATAGCTACAAAGTAAGTATTAAATGGAAGCCACAAGTTACCTTTATGATTTATGATTTCTATGCGTCTTTCATAAATCTTATGATTTCATGAGGTAAGTAAAAGAGTTCATGTATTTTATGTATTTATTAAAAAATGTTTTCATTCTTTGTTTATAACCCTTACTGAGCCTTTTATTCTCATCCCATGTTTTGAAATGTTTTCACATGACTTAAAGATGAATAGTGTCAAGGATGGGATCAAGGAAAAGTCGTGTTGTCTAAAACATGGAAATATACCTGACCTTTTTCCAAGAGTTTATATTTTATGAAAAAAATGTAAATTGTGTTGAAGTGTCTATCTTGTAATCTTTTTAGATGTAATAGTTATGTCCTAATTCTCTAAAACTCTAAACCTAAAATGATTTTCAATGTAAATTATTCATTTAATTCAATATAATTTAATGTTTAAGTTCGGGTCCTTATATGCCTAGTATAATACCTGATTGATAAGTTGAATTTATGATTGAATAGGTTCCTGGTGGTATGCCAATTTCAAAACCCCCTTATCAAATGGTTCAAATTGAACATTTCAAGTTAAAGAATAAATTGCATGATTTATTAGATAATGTTTTCTTTGGATCAAGCACATCACCGTGGGGTGATTTTGACATGTTTGTTAAAAATAAGTATGGTTCAATGAGACATTGAATTGATTATAGAGCCTTGAATAAAATCCTTGTTAATAACAAGAATCGTTTCACTCATATCAATGATTTTTTTGATCATCTCTTGGTGTTTTTTTGAAGATTAACTTGAGTTTGGGGTACCACCGGTTGAAATTAAAAAATGTATACATTTAGAAGATCAAGTTTAGTAATTGATATGGCCATTATGAATTTGTAGTTATGCCTTTTGGAGTAAAAAATTCACCTGTTGTATTCATGGATCTTATGAATAGAATTTTCTGTGAGTTATTGGATAATATTTTGGTTGTGTTTACTGATGAATTTTTTGTATATTTGATAGTAAAAAGGACCATGAAATTCATTTAAGGGTGGCCTTGTAGACCTTAAAAGGAAAGAAACTATATGGGAAATTCATAAAATGTGAGTTTTTGTTACTACAAATTTCATTCTTTAGTCACATTGTTTCTAAAGATGGAAAAACTGTTGATCTTTAAAAAACCAAAGTTTTAATGATTGACCAAGAAGAATAAATATAATGGAGATTCATAAATTTCTTGGTTCAACTGGTTATTACCGAATTATTTTTGAAAAACATTTCATGGTTATCTAGACCACTGACTAATTTAACACGAAAATGTGTTATGTACATCTAGAAAAAATATTGTAATGAATGATTTTAGGAATTAAATACAAGATTGGTAAATGATCCAATATTGGAACTACCTTCCAATAATGGTGAATTTTTTATCTATAGTGATGATTTATTGAATCGAATTAGATGTTTCCAAGCATCGAATGATAAGATTATTTATTTGGCTTCACAATAGTTGAAATCTCATGAGTTAAATTAACCTACACATGATTTGAAATTAGCAATTGTAGTTTTTTTATTTAAAAATTTGGAGCCATCTTCTGTATAGAGTACTATGTGAAAAATAAACTGACCATAAAAGTGTGAAGAAAATATTATTTAGAAATAATTGAATAAGAGGTAAAGGATATGGATAGAATTAATCCGGTATAATGAGTTCATGATTCATTACCATCATATAAAAGTGAACATAGTGGATTTTGATTTGAGTCAGAAAAGTAATTTTACATTAACCATGTTCCATGTGGAACATGACCGTATGATTAATGATTTTATAAACATTGGAATGGAAGATGTCGGTGTAGTGACATCCTCTATTTTTTTTAGGATTCAATGAAATTGTCTCTAGAAGAATGAATAAATAAAGTACAAAAGAAAGGCAATGACTTGCATAAGAATGTAGAATTCGTTTAGAAGGGTATGTTACATGAATTTAACAATGATAATGGCTATTGTTCTAGGTTTTGGAAAGATATTATGTATACATTGTGTTTCATAGTTGATGAAATGGATCTTATGTGAAACTCATTGTTCTCCGTTTCTAGTTCATCCTGGAAGGAATAAAATGTACATAGATGTTTAGGAGTATTGCTGGTGAGATTGATTGGAAATAGATATGGCTGAGTTGAGTCTAAGATATTTGATATTTTAATAGGTTAATTTAGAGAAATAGTTACCAAAAGGGATGTGTTGGCGCCAAAAATGTGGCCCGAAAGAAAGGAACGAAAAAAGCCGGCGCGCTGCCTCGTGAAGCTCCGTCGCGAAGCCCCGCCGCGAAGCCCCGCCGCGAAGCGCCCCAACGATGGTGGCGCCGCGAACCTCCAGAGGCGGTAATCCTCCGCGAACCCGTTTGACGTTCGCGAGCCGCCGCGAAGCTCCAGAGGCGGTAATCCTCCGCGAACCCGTTTGACGCTCGCGAGCCGCCGTGAAGCACCAGAGGCGGTAATCCTCCGCGAACCCGTTTGACGTTCGCGAGCCACCGCGAAGCACCAGAGGCGGTAATCCTTCGCGAACCCGTTTGACGTTCGTGAGCCTCCGCGAAGCACCAGAGGCTCCGCGAGCCCCTTGGACGTTCGCGAGCCGCCGCGAAGCACCAGAGGCGGCGCACGAGTTCTGCATCGCGGCGCCCCTTCCCTATAAATACTGGACTCCCCCTGAGTCCCAAGGATGGACAATCCGACCTTTCGGCTTCTCCTCTCCCGAATCCCGAAGCACGCTTTGCCCCGGGAATCATGAGCTCCGCGAGGTATTTCTACTTCGCGAGACGACTCTGCTTTATCTCGTTTTGAGCCCCTCTTCCGAGAGGGATGCCCTTCGCGAAGCTCAAGGGCATTCGCGAAGGAAGGGGATTCTCAAAGGAACCCGGGCAGCCGCGGAGCACTCGTGCTTCGCGAAACACCCAACCCATACGAGTAATCCATATACTAAGGCAGGATCGCTCCACTTCGCGAAGCACATTGCTTGGCAGGACCCTGCTTCGCGAGACACTCCTTCTTCGCGAGGCAGTGCTCCGCGAACACTGTTCCACTTCGTGAAGCACCTCGCACTCACACCTATGCCCCATGCAAAGGCCAAGGCACCCCACTTCGCAAAGCACACTCCTCTGCTTAGAGATTACTCTTTCCGTGCGACCCTCCAGGTTTGCACGATGCGATTTCAAAGTCCCATGGACAAAACCTCCCGTAGCGTTGCTTCGCCTAATGCTTCTTCGCATAGGCACACTAACGGCTATTGCTTCTTCACATAGCCACGCTAACATGGACCCCTCGATGGTTCTCCCCACTACCCCCCTTTACCATGGCCTTACCGGCACCTTCCCTTCCCCAAGGACTAGAGGGTACCGGTTATGTAAGTCCTAGGGGTGTAGAGTGAACCCACCTCGTCCGAGCTGCAAGACGTTAAACTGCCAAGAACCACGTCCTCGACACATGACGTTAAAATGTGACCCAACCTCGTCTCCCTCACGAAGGGTTCCCCCAGCTCGAACATTCTTTACACCACTCGTCTCCACGGGAATGGAACTCTTCCGCACATGGAATGAGATCCTCCTTGTCGGAGTGGTGTATGTTTGCAGGGGAAGGGCTGCCTCAAAGCGTAATCCCCTAACCTTTGGTACGGATTTTCACCCGTGCATCTCTGTACTTCCCCACTACCAAGGTCAGTGGAGGACGTGATAGGGAACGAGGCACCCCCATATGGGCCTCCATCCTGGAGTAAGTCCCAACACCATGGGCCGCCCAACGCGTAAGCCCCTCTTCGCTTCTCACGGACGAACCCTTCGCGACGTGATCGTCAGGTCCATGAAACCTCTTGTTTCTCACACCGAGCATGACTCACGTGGGCTTAGAGTGAGCACCGACCCTGAAACCCCACCTGAACTACGAGGCCGTTGATCCATGTCAAGGCGTGGTATGTAGGAAGCCTCCACGAGGTTCAAGCCCACCAATAGTGGACCAAGGTCTACTTTCACGTCGGTTCACCGACACACCCCACCTGAACTACTTTCACGCTCGCTCAGGAGCGTCCACGTCGACAGCTACAGTGGCCCGAGCCACCGCCGACATGCATTATGAAGCCCCCGCGTACATTGAGCAGGGGCACCCCTTCACCCAACCAAGATTGAGACCCCAACCACCCCATGGGCAGGCTGGGTTGACTCTCCGGGTTGTAGGCCCAAGTGGTGATCGCCGTGAGCTAACCCGCGGTGATGCCACCCCGTACGGAGGTCCTCCCCGTACCACTACTCCACAGAGCGTGGGCCTCCCCCGCTCCGAGGATCATTATGGAGGCGTGCCTCGTGCTGCCGCCATCCTGCAGGAAGACCTGCCCCGCGGCAGTGACGCTCAGCGCGGAAACATTTCTCGTGCCCGCTGTACGGGGTATGGAGTCCATCCTTATGAAGGCACCGTCCATCCGGTCCTTCTCCAACATGGGGGCCCTCCCTACGTCCTCTCTAAAACCCGTGAAGGTCCTCCTCGCCCCAGCAACTCGAGGAGTGAAGGTCGGCCTCGCTCCACTCGCATCGACCATGGAGGTCTTCCCCATGCTCCTGCCAGTTCCAACAGAGGCCCCGCCCACATGGGTACTGTTCATGGAGGTCCTTCCCATGTACCCTTCGACATTTTCCCGGGTGCCCCTCGCACCCCGGCTGTCTCGAGTGGGGGGCCTCTCCGCCACGGCACCAGCGCCGCCCCGAGGCTGCCTGATAGGGGTCAACCCTGTCCCGAAGAGCCACCCAGGGGCAGAAGAGCGGGTCGTCACTGCCACAAGATGAATCCTGGGAAGGTGCAGGTGGAGATCAAACATGCCCGCTTCTCCGATTCGGAAGCAGAATGTGATTCAGCGATGGAACCTTCTCCCCGCTCCTCTGTATCAAGGACTGGGGCAGGAACCAGATGCGTTAGCCTCGTTCTCCCAGAATTTGAGGTCCACCGGATTCCCATCTCTCTCCGCAGGTACATCCAGGAGGAAGAAATCCTGGGAATTCCGCAGGTCTCGACCACGCAATCACCGCCTCTGTCACCAGAAGATCCCTCTACCTCTACCAGGGATCACGTAGAGTTATTTTGGGGGCCCATGATGGTAGAGCAACGACACGACCTGTCGCCGGTAGCCGCGGCTCCTGTTCCGGAAGCTGTGATTATCAGCCTGTCGTATCGTGACATCGTGGCCAGGTCACCTCACTCTTCAGAGGATGGCCTGGAATTCGGCGGCCAGTCAGCTCGTTTGCCGTATTCTCCACCGCCGAGCTTACTATCCCAAAGGTCCGCCTCGGTACCACTTCCGGTTCCTCAGCCGCCCCCGGTTGATGAGTGGGGAAACATAGGGCTAGACCCTGAGTCTGAGCCTAGGAGCTTCTGGAGTATCCTTGCAGCGGATTACTTCCCGGAGAAGTTCTGGCCGACGGCGGCACTGAATTTCCGCATACCAGAGTCTCTTACCCCTGAATAAGTGGGATGCTTTTGTCGAACCCTGTGGGCGACACACTTCCGCCTCCGTTATGAACAGGTGGTGTACCCCAGAAGTCGTGAGAACTTCGAGGAAATCGGCGAGCAATGCCGCCTGATCGATGGGGCCGCGCTCCTTGTGGCCCAGCACCCCGAGTCGCCTGGTCTCCAGAGTACCCTCCAACGAAAATGCGTCCAGAGTTTCAAATCACTCCGCAAGATCATCAGGGAAGCCACCCCCATGTGCAAGTCCGTGGTTGGGGACACTATGCTTCCCTTCTCTTCGATCCTATTCGACGACAACCCGATTCGCTATGCGACATCGAGGACATGCCCTCGAGAGGAATCGCGGTCCACATGGCCGACATTGTGGATAGAGAAGACGAACTGGAACTCCTTGATGGAGACTTCCCCCTAGAGGGCGCACCGCCACTACTCGACCCATCAGAGAGAGTTACCCGTCAGCAGAGGAACCTGCTAGGCCTCCCCGTACCCACGGAGTCGCTGGTACTCAGTCGAAACACCGGCAAGGGTAAGGAGCACGTCGGGACAGTCAAGCACTCCGACCCGTCCGCCTCTGTGCAGAAAACGGACAAAGATCCTGAGAAAGCCGCGTTACGCCAGCAGCTTGCTGAGCAGAAGAGGCTGGTTGACGAACTTTTGGCTGAACGCGCCGCAGAGCGACGACCCGACTATGGTAATCCCAGGCCGGGGCAGCAGGGGCAGGAACAATTTCCCCCTGGTGAGATGCCTCCGGGAAACCCTGATCATGCCACTGCCGCAGACAGGGCGGAAGCCGGAACATACGGCTAGAGGGCACGATACGTCTCGCCAAACCCCCCTGAGCGACGGGGCAATCTGAAGAATCCAACCCGGGTTCCCCCAGCTGCCCAACAAGTCGTCCAGCCAGTTGACCCGCGAGCGGCCGAAGCAGTCTACCGTGTTGATGAACCTGGAAATGCACTTGTGGTTAGGGATCCCCGTCAAGACAGGGACCCCCACCCGGATGACCTTATTGCGGCACTCATAGCCCGCCTCGAGGCTTTGGAAACGCGGCAGGTGGAGGTCCCACCGGATGGCAAGCCTTATCCCGCGTGGGTGGATGATATGCCCGCGCCTCCGGGTTTTGGGAACCCCACTTTCTCACCTTTTAACGGGACAGGGGACCCGCCCCAGCACTTGGCTCATTTCTCTTCCAGGTGTGGCCCCATGCTGGGGACCCCGGCTCAGCAAGAAGCTGCCAAGCTCCGATGTTTCGTACAGACATTGGAAGGTCCGGCATTCGTATGGTACAGCCAGCTCCCTATCGGATCGGTGACCGGTTGGGAGGATCTTCGTCGGCAGTTCTTATACCAGTTCAGCTCCACCACGCGAAAGACCAGCATTGCGGACCTCTTCAAGTGCAAATAGAGGCCTGATGAGCGGGTTGCAGATTTCATTGCCCGGTGGAAAGGAATTACGTATTACCTCGATATGCCACTGACTCAGGAGCAATTACTGACGATGGGTGTGGGGAACATTAAGACAGAGCTGGTACCCTCTTTGATTACCCAGAACTACCCTGGAGGGTTCAGAGACTTCTCGGATAAGGCCCAGCGCCTCGAGGAAGCCCTGCAACAGGCTAGTCAGGCACGTTTTCTGCCCCCTATGATCCCAGCCAGGAGGGCCGCCAGGGCTGAACCCGCCGTGGTGGCTCAAATAGAAACCCCGAGGCGGCTGGAATTGCTGCCGGCGGCACCACCCCCGCAACCCCGCAGAGGTCCTCCACCTCAAGCACAGGCTCCTGCCCAGCAGCGACCGCCTCAGAACCGACAGGTTCTCCCACGCAACGCGCCACCGCCACCTAGGCGAGACAACCAGGCGCCGCCTCCTCCGAAGGACCCTCTGGTCCCTCGACAGGACCAGGCCCCCAGGGCCCCCTATCCGAAAAGAAGGTACTAGACCTATTCATTCAATGAAAATCAGGTTCGTGGCTACTTCCGAAGTTCTCTAGAGCAAGGGATTGTGTGTCTGCCTGAGTGCAGAAGGCCGGCAGAGGTGCATCTCACCGATCACCTTAACTACTGCCCTTATCATCGGATCATGGGGCACACCCTCAAGCGATGCTATGTGTTTAAAGACTGGCTTCAGGACCAGGTCAACAACAACATATTCAAGTTGGGCCCAGTGCCAGCGCAAGTGGCAGGCGTCTTTACAGGATCAGAAATCGGCAGCGACATCGAAGGTGAGTGGCAGCAGGTCCCTAGCCGCGGATCCCAGAAATATGACGACTGGATGGCTCGAAAAAACTGTCACCCATGCCCAGGGTATCATCCAGCCGCGCCTGAAGCAGTCAGAACCTTCAGAAGAAGTATCCGGTGCCTCTGCATCGTCTTCACAGTTGACCTCTTCCCAAAAGGGCAAGCAGCGGCGACGCAAGAAGAAGCAACGTGCACCGCCAGTGCCATCGTCGTCCCGCACTCTCGGCGACTTTATGCCTCCCTAAATGGGGATTCCTCCCAGAATCCGCCCAGCGGTGGATGAATCTTCGAGTGACAATCAAGGGTACGCTTCGGTTAACACCGTGGAGATGGTAAAGCCCTATATGACCCCCGACAAGGGGGAACCCCAGGCAGACCTCCCCAACGTTTCCAGCTGACGTCAACGTCAGCGGAATCGCAATCGCGCCGGTCATCGAAGCACGTCAGCAGGAACTTGTGGCCAAGCTGTGCACACTACTGAGACCAGGCAGCAGGCTCAGCGCAGATCTCAGCACGTGCAAACCCATCCAACACCCTCGGCTCTACCTCCACCGCCGTTCGTGATACTTGATCGGGGGGAGCCGCCTCGTCAGTATCACATTCAGTCTTGCCCGGCTACAGGCCAGCCTCCCCTGTCCAATCCTAGTCCGGCAATTACTCTCCAGGCTTCTACTAGTAGGCAGCAGGACGTACCCAGTGCTAGTCGACCGCCAGTTCAACCGGCAGGACCCGCTATGCCTCCAAATGCCGAAAAACCCCCCTGTAAGCAGAGGTTCGCGTTTGGCACGCAAGTATTATGTCCTAAAGCACCTGGTCGGAATTCCGGCGAGGCTCTCCATCCTTGAGGCCCTGCGCCTGTCATCTGAAATGCGTGAGGCACTTGCCGAGGCCCTAAGGAGCCCCCTCCAGTTTGAGATGGAAGTAGCAGCTGCGGAAGCCTTCCATACCGAGATGATTGAAAACGCCAAATGTCAGGCGATTATCTCATTCTCCGGTGAAGATGAGGACCCTTCCATACAGGGGCACATTCGCCCGCTGTATATCACTGGTCACTTCGACGGTGTGGAAGTCCGCTGCTGCCTCGTTGACACGGGTTCTGGAATCAACCTAATTCTGACCCGGACGCTACGAAAGCTGGGTCTGTCTGAAGGTGATTTGACTCCCTCTGACCTCAGGATCCAGGGGTACGACAGGACAGAGAAAACCCCAGTCGGCAAGATCCGCCTGAAGACTCAGTTCGGTGGCTTAATTTCCAGCACCGAGTTCATGGTTGTTTCTCAGGACACCGCCTACAACACATTGATGGGTATGCCATGGCTCCATCTGCATGCAGCGGTCCCCTCGTCGTATCACCAGTGCCTCAAGTACTCGCTCAACGGTCGAGTAGGCGTGCTCCAAGGAGACACGTCCCCTTTCGCTTCTTGTGAGGCCCGCTATCTAGATGCGGGTTATTACAAAAGTAAGGAAAAGCAAATCCTGGTAAGCGAGGATGAGCCCGCCCCGATCACAAGTGATCCCTGGGCAATCATGGACGACGCCTACATCCTCCCGATCCACAGGTTGGAGGCCACGACCACCAACATGGGGCAATGTTTTGTTGTTTCGGGTACGCAAGGAAGGCATGTTCCCGTGTCCAAGCGACGGCGGAAAATCACCTCGTAATCCTACATCATCCAGGCTCGGGTCATCCCGGAACCTCCTACCCCTGTACGGTACCGGGACGTCAAGATCATCACAACGGCGGTGTGCCATACGTGTCTCTTCCGCCGGGCTGGAATTAACCGACTCAGGCCGACACGTCACCACTGCTTTGATATCATCAAACGTGGCCCCTTAGGCCGAAGGCCAGATGGGATAGGATCAAATGCATTCATTGCTATGGTCTCAACGACAAGTGAGTCTCATGATGTGATGACCGCTGCTGCCCGAGTCAGCACCAGCTGCCCCGTGAATCTTGATAGCCCAGAAGTATCTTCCGTCGCGGGAAGTCCCCCCACGGCTGGGGAGGAAGACTTGGAGGATGCTCCCCCAGCCTTTGAAGAAGGGGTCTCTACCACGGTTGATGAACCGGTACAGGTGAACCTTGGTAGCAAGGCAGATCCGAGACCCACATTGATCAGTGCGGCCATGTCCCTCGAGGAGCGGCAGCAGTATGTAGACTTCCTCAAACGGCACCGTGATGTGTTTTCCTGGAGTTACGATGAGATGCCAGGGCTGGATCCCCAAGTGGCCGTCCACCGTCTGGGCCTCCCGGCAAAACATCGTGGGTTTAAGCAGCCTCCCAGGAAAATGAACCCTTCTCATGGTGCTATGGTTGAGGCCGAAGTTGGCAAGCTTATCAAAACCAACTTCATTAAGGAGGTCCAGTACCCCAAATGGATCGCCAACATTGTGTCGGTCAGGAAGAAGAATGGGCAGATCAGAGTCTGCATCGACTTCCGCGATCTCAATCGCCACTGCCCAAAGGATGACTTCCCACTCCCAGTGACGGAGCTGTTGATTGAAGCCACGGCCGGGTTCCAAGCCCTCTCTTTCATGGATGGGTATTCCGGGTATAACCAGATCCGGATGGCCCACGAAGATGAGGAGTCCACTGCCTTTAGGGCACCCCAGGGCACCTTTTTCTACTAGGTAATGCCATTCGGTTTGAAAAATGCAGGTGCTACTTATCAGAGGGCCATGCATCGCATATTCAAACCGATTCTCGGGACATTGGTGGAATGCTACGTGGATGACCTTATAGTCAAATCATGCCAGCGCCAGGACCATCTCAAAGACCTTGAGAAAGTGTTCGGTTTCCTCCGTTCCCATCACTTGAAGATGAACCCGCTGAAGTGTGCCTTCGGAGTCACCTCCGGGAAGTTTCTGGGTTTTGTTGTCAGATATCGAGGTATCGAGATCGACCCGGAGAAGATCAAGGCCATCATCCAAATGCCTCCCCCAAGCAACATTCGAGAGCTCTGAGGCCTTCAAGGCCACATAGCCTATATACGTCGATTCATTGCGAATCTGGCCGGTAAGTGTAAGCCCTTTTCCCGGCTCATGAAGAAAGGCGCTGCCTACGAATGGGATGAGGAGTGTCGAATCGCCTTCAAGGAAATCAAGCAGTATCTGCTCCAACCTCCGGTCTTGATGCCACCCGTCTCCGGAAAGCCGGTGGTCCTTTACGTGACCACCCTGGAGAGATTCCTCGGCGCGCTGCTCGCCCAGAAGAATAACGAGGGCACTGAGAACAGTCTCTACTATCTCAGTCGCATGCTTCTCGATACGGAGGTCAGATACTCCCCTATCGAAAAGAGATGCCTTGCGCTCGTCTTCGCCGTGCAGAAGTTGCGACACTACCTGCAACACCACGAGGTGCAATTGATCTCTCGGGTGGATCCGCTGAAATACATCCTGAACCGCCCCATGCTGACCGGCCGACTAGCACGGTGGGTCGTGATTCTCCAGCAGTTTGACATCAGGTTTGTGCCTCAGAAGTCCGTTAAGGGACAAGCGTTGGCAGACTTTTTAGCTGCCCATCCAACCCCCGCGGATCAATCTCCGGACCTAGATTTCCCTGACGAGACGATCCTCTCAGTCGATCATGTTGTCCCGTGTTGGCAAATGCATTTCGACGGCGCCTCCCAGAGCCCCACCGGTAGAAGGCTCAACGACCCCAAGCTCAACAGAGTGGGTCTGGGTATTGTTTTCATTACCCCGACGCAAGCCATCCTGCCGTAATCGTTCCTGTTGTCAGAAGGTTGTACGAACAACGAGGCAGAGTACCAATCTCTCATCACTGGCCTCGAGTTGGCCCTTGAGATCCATCTTCCCCACCTACATGTGAAGGGAGATTCCGAGCTGGTAATCAAACAGGTTAATGGCGACTACGTCGTGAGGAAGCCAGATCTTGCACCGTTGCTGGAGTACACCCTCCTCTTAATGGCCCAGTTCTCTTCTCGGCCAGAGGTTACCCATGTCCCACGGTCGCAGAACGGCGAAGCGGACGCCCTAGCTGGCTTAGCCGCGTCGCTCGCAGAACCTGAGCAAGATGATTTGGTCATACAGGTGGCCCACCGGAGATTCATTTCTCCTGTCACCCAAGAGGACTGTGATAGCCTGCGGGTAAGTCATCTCTCCGCCGGACCCTCCATATTGGGAGTCCCGGGTTCGTCAGACGCAGTGGTTGAAACCACCCCCGACTGGAGAGCACCTTTTGTCGAGTATCTCCAAAATGGTCAGCTCCCGGACGACCGGGCCGAGCGCGAGCGAATCCGATGCCGCACACTTCAATTCACCCTCCAGAGCGGCCCCAGTCTTGAGCAGATCCTCTATAAGTGGAGTTTCGATGGTGTCCTCCTCCGTTGCATCCAAGGAGTAGAGATACCTCAAGTTATGCAAGAGGTTCATGCCGGTTCCTGTGGTGCCCATCAAGCTGGGCCGAAGCTGTCCCATCAAATCTGGAGGTTAGG
Organism: Viscum album; assembly: GCA_963277665.1. Lineage (NCBI taxonomy): Eukaryota > Viridiplantae > Streptophyta > Magnoliopsida > Santalales > Viscaceae > Viscum > Viscum album. Next base: position 206,035,580 of record OY728159.1, on the reverse strand, counting down.
GTACTTCTGGCCCTCCATGATCCACGATTGCATTGGATACGCCAAGAGATTCCACGCGTGCCAAATACACGCCGACTTCTTGCATCGACCGCCAGAACCCCTCCACCCCACCAAGTACTCTTGGCCATTTGCGGTATGGGGACTTGATGTTGTGGGACCGTATCCACCGGCAACAGCCTGCCAGTGTAGGTTCATCCTGACTGCTACAGATTTCTTCTCCAAGTGGGCAGAAGCAGTTCCGCTCAAAGAAGTCAAGGCCCGTTCCATCGTTGACTTTGTGAGCTCCAACATTATCCACCGGTTTGGAGTCCCTCACGCCGTCCTCACCGATAACGGCACCAACTTCCGAGCAACTGAATTGAAGAAATTGTACGCTAAGTACGACATCCGTTCGAACCATACCTCCCGCTACCACGCGCATGCAAATGGACAGATCGAGGCGTTCAACAAAACCCTCTCTAACATTCTGCAGAAGATGGTTGGCCAGAACAAGAAAAGTTGGCCGGACAAGCTCCCCAGCGCCCTCTGGGCTTACCAGACGACGACTCGCAACTCTACCCAGGTGACCCCATATTCCCTGGTGTTTGGAGCTGAGGCCGTCCTACCCATTGAGATCCAGCTGCCGTCGCTACGCACTGCAGTTTATGATCACCAAACATCAAATGAGGTAGCCGAGATCCGTCTAGCTGAATTAGAGGCACTGGATGAGAACCGGCTTCGTGCCCTGCACAATCTGGAAAGGCATCAGGACAAGATAGCGAGAGCTTTTGACAAGAAGGTTCGTCTCTGCTCTTTTCTACAAGGTGACCTGGTACTGGCCCTTCGAGCGCCAATGATTCCCGGTAGGAAACCGCCCAAGCTAGAACCCAAATGGGAAGGGCATTACATCATCCATAAGGTTTACCCCAACGGAGCATACTCCTTGGTGACCACATATGGAGAGCGTATAACCCCTCCCACCAATGCCAAATTCCTCAAGCGATACTTTGCCTAGGGCAAAAGTGGTCCTACACGACCCTAAACTGTGAGAGGGTCCTGCACGACCCTAAACTATGAATTGGTCGCGCATGACCTTAAACTGCATCTTCGTCCTCACTGCAAGACGTTAAACTACAAGCCGGTCAGGTCTTCCTGACCGAGGCTCAGCCTTAGGCCCCTCAGCCTCTTTGGGCCCCTGGCCCCGTCTCCACCACAGTCTGGCCCCAGGCCCCCCTCGTTTCTCCACGACTTACCCTCTTACGGGATTGTACGGTACGGTGTAGGACTACGTCCTCACGTTGGGATCCTGTACCATACCGTACACCTCCCTGAATGAAACGCCCCTCGTCCCGCATGACGTTAAACTACATCTCAAGAACTACGTGTGGCTTGATTCCCATCTTCGTGGGATACGTAGGAACGCTCGGACGCCTCGTCTAGAGCCCAGCCCCAATCTTTTCTCTTCCGCTATTCCAACTGGGGATAGTCTCCTTGGAGGATCTTTGTGTAGCAGGGAGTAGGCTTTCTTTTCCCCGGCAACCCCACTCGCGCAAAGATTGTAAAGGTCGCACCATGCGCCCACTCCCGTTCTTCTATCCTCCCACGTCCTCACCGCATGACGCTAAACTGCATGGCCTTCAAGAACTACGTATGGCTTGATTCTCATCCTTATGAGATATGTAGGAACGCCCGGACATTTCGTCCGTTGGCCCAGCCCAAAAGCCAAAATCTTCCCCTCAGGTCAAGACATGGCAGGGTGCACACTTTTGCCCCGACCCCCGTCGAGCAATCCTTGACCCGGCTGCACATTTCCCCCTGGAGATGTTTGCCCCTTTCGTGGATGGATAAAACTATGCTTCACCCACTCCTTGACTGGGATTCCGTCATTTTTCACACCCAGAGGGACCCCCAAGAACGGCCTGGATACAACACCCAAGGGCTCTCCTACCGATACGGGCCAACGCCCCTGAGGGTTTTCAAGCAACAAATCGATACAAGTCCCGCGTTGCAGATTTGGTCAGCGGTCGACGCTCATTTGTTGCCCCCATACGGGTCACCATAGGAACGCTGTGTTTCGAACATGGTCAACAGTGTCCTGGATCTTCGGGTCCACCCCGAGATGCCCCAGGCATCGAGAACAGTGATTCATTCTGCCCCATCCCGAGGTGACAAACTTCCCCCATGTGGTGCTAGCGATCCGGGCCACGACCCAGGATTCCTCATAAGGGTGTACGGTGTGATGTAGGACTGCGTCCTCATTCACGTCGGGATCATGTACCATGCCGTACGACTCCCTTTACAAGGCCCCTTGGCCTTTTCGGGTCCCCGACCCTCGTCCTCATGTAAGATGTTAAACTGCAAACCAGTCAGGCCTTTCTGACTGATAACTTCCCCTTTTCTCCAGGCCACGGCCCAGGATTCCTCACCTGGAGTGTACGGTGTGGTGTAGGACTACGTCCTCATTCACATCGGGATCATGTACCATGTCGTACGACTCCCCTTACGAGGCCCAGCCTCAGGCCCCTTGGCCTTTTCGGGTCCCCGACCCTCGTCCTCATGTAAGACTTTAAACTACAAACCAGTCAGGCCTTCCTAACTGATGCCTGGCCTTAGGCCCCTTGGCCTTTCTGGGCCACGACCCAGGTCCCCTCTTACCCAGGGTGTATGGTGTGGTGTGGGACTACGTCCTCATTCACGTCAGCTTCTTCGCCATACCGCACACCTCCCTTGTTTCGGAGTATATTACTCCCCTCCTCGTCCATTATGACGTTAAACTGCAATTCAAGAACTACGTGTGGCTTGATTCCCATCCTAATGGGATACGTAGGACCACCTGGATGTCCAAGATTCGGGTCCAGCCCCATCTCTCGGGAATCCTCATCCCATCTTGGCCCCTTGGCCTATCCTTCCTACATGAGAGGATCATATGGTGTGGTGTGGGATTATGTCCTCATTCACGACGATCTCGTAATGACCACGCCATGCACCCCCCCTACTGAGCTGTTTCATCGATCCCTTTTTTTCGGCGGTTCACCAATGTGCTTAAGAGTACTCTGGTTTATTACCTGGAATGCCGAGCTTTATTCGGACACGTCCACACCCACTTTCCAGGCTTTGCGTATCCCCGCATCAGGGCTTTCATCATCTTTCACACCCGGAGGGACCCCCAAGAACGACCTGGATACAACGCCCAAGGGCTATCCTACCGATACGGGCCGACGCCCCCGAGGGTTTCGGACAACAAATCGATAAAATCCCGCGTTGCGAATATGGTCAGCGGTCGATGCTCGTTTTTTATTCCCACCTCAGGCTAACGCGATATGGACACTGTGTTTCCACCATGGTTAACAGTCTTCCTCTATCGCCACGCCATCCCATTAAACCCAAATGCCGGGTACACAATTCACACCCTTCATCACTTCATCATGTCCAAGTAGAGTCTCGGGACTCTTGGTACTTTTCCCCCATGCACGTCTGCGCGTTGGAGGAACAAGCTACATCAAAAGTGTCTTTCGGATCTCTCTGCTGACTCCCCTTTGATGGACGCACCAAGTATTGCGATGAGGATACCCCCCTTGTTTCCCACACCGAGTTTATCTCACGTGGGCTTAGGGATTGGGTTGACATCTGTGATTACTCGGGAGTTGTCACCATCCACGGTCCGAGCTCTAAGACCATAAACTAAGATTCTCATCTGGAACTACGTTCAGCATGATTCCTATCTCGATAGGATACGTAGGAATGCTCGGACCCCTTGTCTCTGGGCCCATCTTGAGTTCAGAAAATTTACCTCTCTAATCCTGCCTTCAGGACCCTGATCACAGGGCTGCGTGGCATAGTGTAGGACTACGTCCTCATTCACGTCAGGTTTTCAATAGCTGCACCACGCACGCCCCCATTCTGAGGTTCAGTCCTCCTGTTCCCTGTCCTGCATGACATTAAATGGCACCCTTCAGAACTACGTGTGGCTTGATTCCCATCCTAATGGGATACGTAGGACCACCTGAATGTCTAAGATTCGGGTCCAGCCCCACCTCTTGGAGATCTCCTGATTTTCCGGTCACCTAGGTCACTTGGTCTATCCCTCTCCAGCAGGGGGATGTGTAGGTATGATACAAGGTTTTGGGCACCGTTCCCCCTTCCCCCGGGAACCTGCCATCTCTCGGTCACCCTCAAAGTTGAATCCCTTTACTCCCTGCAGTGGTTCACCCATGTATTAAGAGCACTCTAGTCTAGGACCAAGAGTGTCAGATTCAACTTGATCAAGTTCCTTCCACTTGTCAAGCTTCGTGTTCCCCTCTATTCGGACTTCCATCATCTTTCACACCCGGAGGGACCCCCAAGAACAGCCTGGATACTATGACCAAGGGCTCTCCTACCGATACGGGCCAACGCCCCCGAGGGTTTTGGACAACAAATCGATAAAATCCCGCGTTGCGAATATGGTCAGCGGTCGATGCTCGTTTTGTTAGTCCTCATTTCAGGCTAACACGACAGGATGCTGTGTTGCGAACATGGTCAGCAGTAATCCTCTGTCGTCACACCAGCCCCTTCAGTCCTTGAATGTTGGTTGCATGATTCACATCATTTTCCACCCCATCATGTCCAGGTGGAATCTTGACACTTTTGGCGCTATCCCTCAGTGCACCTTTGCATGTTAGGGGGACAAAGCTGCAATCTGGCGCCCTTTGGGGCTCCCATGGTCCGAGCTCTAAGACCATAAACTAAGATCCATTCGGGAATACGTTCAACTTGATTCCCATTCTCATGGGATACGTAGGACCGCCCAGATGCCCTATCTCCGGGTACAACCCATTCAGGAAGCCAGTCTTTCTCCCTTTTTCACCTCTGTATAGGCCCCTCGGCCTAAGGTTTCCCTCTCCGGATGGCGTACAATTTGATGTGGGATCATGTCTCTGTCAATTGTGTTTTATAACACTGCTCACATTTCGCGCCTAGCATCTTCTCTGCTACGTCTGCGCTGAATGACGATAAATTGCATGCTTGGTCCTATCATACGACCCTAAACTGTGACATTATCGTCCTGGCCGCACGACGAAAAACGGCACCGCGTTGTTGTGACCTCGTTGTAGAGGACATCACGTTGGGTATTGGTCATGTGCTATGCCATTTGTCAACGTCCATCACGGCTTGATCCTTGTAGCGACATCACGACCTACTATTCTAGGTCTTTCGCTTCACAAAAAAACCCATTCACCTTAAAGAACAAAAAAGAGTTATCAAATTCCGCTTCTTTTAGTGCAAGGGCTATGCCCGCACTTCCCTTTTCCCCTGGCACTGGTACCTTACCGTGCCACCTTCCAGAACTACGTATGGCTTGATTCTCATCCTTATGAGATACGTAGGAGCGCCCGGGTACTTCCCCGCGGGCCCAGCCTAACCCTTGTGTTCGGTCCCTCGACTCGATCGTTTCCCCAGAGAACGCATGGTAAGTAGGACTATGTCCTCATTCACGTCAGGTTCTGATGACATGCATCCCCTGATCCCTTTACCCATCTATGGTCCGAATTCTATGACCCTAAACTAAGATCTCCCCAAGGGAAAGGAATCTACTCCCTCTCTCTAATACGTTTCGTTGACGTATTCAGAAGTGTTTTGACAAAGAGCCCGAAGCGTGGGATTTTCACAGGGACATTCCCCTCATCTCATGACCAAGCTTTGTGAGCTCGCTATTTGGATCCTCATCCTCTTCCACATCCAAAAGGACCCTCGGACGACGTGGATACTAAGCTTAAGGGCTCTCCATGAATGCTGGACCTAAGGGCCCTTCAATCGTTTCGGGCCAACGTCCCTACGGATATCTGACAACATTTGTGACATGGTCCCGTGTTTCGAACATGGTCAACGGTCGACCCTCATTTGTTAGTCCCCATTTTAGGCTAACGCGACAGGATGCTATGTTGCGAACATGGTCAGCAGTAATCCTACATCGTCACGCCACCATCATCGTGATCCGAATCTCGAGCGTCATGATTCACACATTTCCACTCCCTCATGTTCAAGTGGAACTCCATCATACTCGGCTCTTCCTCATCGCGCATCTAGGTGCGCTAAATGATCGTGTTAGTGTCACTGGGCCGGTAGTCACTGAGTGTCCCTTTGCCCTAACCTTCCCCTTTTGTGTCAGGAAATTCCCGCCACTACTGCTTGTTTCCCGCACCGAGCACGACTCACGTGGGCTTAGTAGTTTTGGCAGGATGTGTACCAACAGGGTCAGGCCCCTCCTCATCCAGTATGACGTTAAACTGCATTTCCATAACTACGTGTGGCTTTATTCCCATCATCACATGGGATACGTAGAGACACCCAGGCATTTAACCTAGGGTTCATCCCATGGAATCACGAAATCTTGTTCCTCTCCATTTCCAGCCCTCTCCAGAGAGGCCCTATCTGGAAGAAAGAATGATCCGTGATCAGGCCGATGCGCCCATCTGGCGTACTCCCACCACGGTGGCGTAACTACCAAAGTGTTGGATTCTGTTTGAACAAACCACCACTCCATGTTCCACGCTTTGCGTGCCCCTTATTCGGACCCTCTTCCTCTTTCATGTCTGAAGAAACCCCCTAACGGCCTGGTCTCAGGCCACATCGGCTCACCTACCGTCCTGAGCCAACATTCCGGAAGACTGGTCATGTTTGGAGGGACCCCCAATAACGGCCTCGATACTACGCCCAAGGGCTCTCCTACCGTTACGGGCCAATGTCCCGAAGGATTGATCGACAACAAATTGATAAAATCCCGCGTTGTGAATATGGTCAGCGGTCGATGCTCATTTGTTGTCCCCATTTCAGGCTAACGCAGTAAGGATACCGTTTGTCCGCCACGGTTAACAGTTGTCCTTTATTGTCACGCCATCCCCACAGTGTTCCGAATTTGGGTATCGTGATTCACACTTCCCATTTTCATCTGTTTGAACCGATTTCAGCGCCCCTGGTGTTGCCCCGTTCGTGCATAAGAGCACGTTGAAGAAACGGTAATTCAGCTATCCTGGAAGTTCCTCCTCTGATCAAGCCCTCCCCATCTTTCGGAAATCTGGACTGGTTTGGGGAATTGTCGTCAAATGTCCCGCAAACTTTGTAGGGATGTAACAAGGCAATTCAACAGTGGAAATCGTGCGTGCCACGACACTCAAAACAAAGGAGAAAGAAAGGGTTGAAGCACAAAAGTGTTAATAAAAGTTTCTTTCGGGTTTGTTACAATACTCGGGGGTTGACTTCCCCCATGGACGGGTTGACCCCGTCAAAAGAGCGTTGCAGCTCCGATACCCGATTAATTGCGGCATCCAAAGCTTGTTGCCGCTGATTCAACTCTCGCTCCTCTTCAGCAGCGGCGGGGCGTAATTCGTCAACTCTGGCCCTGGCCCTTTCTACCTCGGCTTGGATGGCAGCCATCCTTCCAGAGGTCTGCCCCATATGCTCCTCAGCCTCTACCAGATGGGCCTTCAATCGTGAGACCATCTCAGACTGCGCATCGAAAGTGGCTGAAAGCTCGTTGGCCCGGATCTGCATCTGTTGGACCTCTCCTTCAGCCTCCTGGAGCTTCCTAATGATGGTCGCCTTCCTCCGCTGCCATCCCACCCTCAGCCCACGATCATGCTCCCAGATCTTCTCAGCCATGAGGTCTCGGATGAGCGCGTGAGGGCGTTGGGCATCCACTCCCCCGTCACACAGTTCGCGCAACCGCGAGCAGAGCCTATCCATTTCGGCCAGCCATTGCGCTTGGGGAGTGTCCCTGATAAAGCGCGTGATCAGCTTCCACGACCGGCGATGGACTATGTTGCTGTCTTCCTCATCGGAGGCCGTTTCGTCCCAATCCGCGCGGTTGGCAGGCTCGTACGGAGGATATGCCTGCAGGAATTCCTCAGCGGGATCTGCATCTGGTGTTGAGTCTGGTACGACACCTGACGCCGACGCAGGCATGACAGGACTGGGACCGACCGGTTGATCCTCTTCTTCAGAGTCCACCTCGATGACTTCAGGTACGACCCTGCTGGTGGTCCCGCCAGTGATGGTGTGAGCCGCAGCTTGAGGAGGTGGAGGGACTATTGCCACCATCACTGGCATGCCCCTAGGGGGGACGCCGCCAGACATCCCGACCAGCCTCGCCGCAGCGGCCCACGCCAGCCGAAGAACTGTACGATAGAGAGACATAAACGTTAGTTGGCATGGCCTACATGTGACAACGAGGAGACCGATGGAGGAGACTTACGAAGATCGACCTCCGAGCGCTGCTCCTGAGCCGGTACTGATGGGACTCCGAGACGAGGCCCCCCGTATACTGTTGGAAGATCTGGAGATTCCAGAGGAGCCGCCTCAGACCCCCTGGTCCCACCAGACGCAGAACTGGACACAGCCATAGGCGCGGGTTCTGAAGGTCCCGCATCATCACCCGCCACGGAGCGAGAACGAAGCCTATGAACAAGTTCCTCATGCATGGCTCAAGCATTGGTGAGAAGTCCATAGGGACCCAAAAACAGGTCGTAAGGAGAAAAGTTCGGAATGCTACCTCGAGAGCCTCCGCGGAGTCGTTGGATTCTGAGCTTCGGTCTCCGACCTCGCCCTCCTCCAGCAGGCTCCCTCCTCCAGCCTCATCCCCCCGAGAGGAGTCCTCTGATTCCTCCGGCAAGGGGAAGCGCTCCCTCAGATCGGCAGCCGATAACTGCGGGGGCACCGTCTGATTCAACAGTACCCTCACCCGATCCGTCATTGGGCAAGGAACACCACTGGAGTGGACGTAATCCTCCAGCTCATCCAGGTATTGCTCCACCTCCGCCGGAGACACCATGAATCCAGCCCGAACTGGGCCTATGCCCGGCAATTCCATCCCGAGGCAATTCAGGTGGGCCTACATCTCACGTGGGCTGAGGAATTGCCGGTTGACATCCCAAATGTCCCAAGATTCTGGAAAGACAACATCTTCTTCCATGTCAATGTGACGCAGCCGCTTCCCCGGAGCCTGAGTGGATATTCTAGGGAATCCCCTCGGTGGCCGCCCCTCCGAATGGCCCTGCTCTTTCGGAACCACCAGATCCGCCGTTGCTGCCATACCCTCGGTCGGTGCGGGTCTCGCAACCATGGCAGTCCCGCTACCGCGAGCGGCCCTAGCTGCCCTCCGACCCCGACCTCGAGATAGAGGAGGCCCACCGTCACCAACCCGGATCGTTGGCTGCTTCTGCATCTCCCCCGGATAAGCGGCCTCCCAACTGATGGCGTACTCCTTCACTAATCCGAAGGCGGCGGTGGATGGAGGCAATGCAATCCACATATTCCCATCTTCCCGTGTGAACATGAGCCACAACTGCCTCATCACACACGGGTTCTCCTCGTGGCGCACCTCCCAGTAGACCTACGGGGTTAGCTGCTGGAGGCACCGGAACTGCCTCACAAAACGATGTGGGGTGTACGGTTCGCAGATTGGCTCACGATCTATCTGAGCCACCAAAAATCCACCTCGGAAGGCCAGAAGGTAAGCCCGATGTTCTTACATTCCTCGCCCGTCATCAGTAAGCATCCCCGTTGGCAACGGGAAGGGATGGAAATTGAACTCATCCGCCCTCCACACTCAATTCAGTACCATCGGGACAGCCAGTTTGAACGGGAAGCTCCCAACTGCATTCAGAATGGAGGGGTGAAAGTTCGATCCCGGTGGCGAGATGGGGTTTGGATACTCGTAAATCCCCCTGATATGCACTGCGATCCACCCATACAGAAGGTGGAAGGGCCCACATATCCTTGGCGGCTTCTTGCCCTCTCTAATATGCCGCAACATTCTGTACAGTTTGGTGAGCATCGGGATCCCCAGGTTGATCCGCTGGCCCATGGCCAACAGCGACGCCATGATGAACGAGCTGGGCCGTACCCCCATGCTTGTATCTCTCACCGGTAGGATCCAGCCACAGATGAGAGCCGCGATGAATGCCTCCAGCCTGACTATTGGCTGTTGTTCGGTGCTGACGCTGAAACCCCAAGTCTTCCATTGGCTGTCCTCCAAAACCCGCCAATACGAGTTCCCCTTGCCCCGCTGGGCTGCCCTTGGACTAGTTCGAGGCCTCAGAGGGAACTCTCGATTCTCTGGGAAATTCAGGAAGCATTTGAACCATCTTCTGAAGTGGACATCCCTCACTGCCTCCTTGTCCTCTCCAGGGACAAGCGCCATCAGCGCTGACGCCAGTCGCGGCATTTTCTCCGCATCTCCCCACGCGATGGAAACGGGGAGGAACTCGTCATACATGGCCCCCAAGATCGGGACCCCAGAAACCTGGTGGACATCCCACAGGCTGATTCCCACTTCCCCGTGATGCAGGTGAAAAGTGTTGGTCCTAGATGACCATCTACTCAGCAACTCCGGCATCAGCTGTTTTGGTTGGTAAATGTGGAACTGGGAGGCCCATGCCGCCTCATACAATCCCACTCTCCTCAGCTCGGCCTCGAACTCCTCGCATGAGGCGCCTACCCAGTAGGCCCAAGCCCAGTCATAGGTAAAGTTGCCGCCCTGGCGCAGGTCCCACTCATCGGACCATCCCTTCTTCGGATCCTATAGTGCCGCCTTCAGCATGGTGCGGTAGAGAGGAGGGGACGTCTCCGGTTGCAGTGGCTTCCCATCGATATCATTCACATGATTGTAGAGACAGTCAGCGGTGATGGGTGTGAAGTCCTCCAGCGCATGACCATCGGCCGCCCTGAACCATTGGTGCTGGCACGGTGTGCTCCTGAACCAGCAAGCCGGTTCATCCCTTCTCGCCTCAGGGATGAAGACGTCATCCCTCAGCCCGAAGCCGTACAACGGTAGTTTCTTGCACTGTGGATAATCCTTCTGACCTTCCGACAGAAGATCTGTCAGAGAAGTGTGGTCCGAATGGCTCCGAACCATTTCCCCCAAGCCTGGATGGTTGGCCATCTCATCCCGACGATCAGCATCTGCAAGCACTCCCAGCACAGCCTCTTGATGGGCCATTTTTATGCCGACCCTCAGAAAAGATTTTTTCCCCTGGATCGTGAAGCTCGGCCGTGAAGTTGAATCGCGAAGCTCGGCAGCGAAGTGGAATCGCGAAGATTGGTCGCAAGACCAAGGCGCGAAGTCTGGCCAAGGCCGACAAGATGTTCGCCTAGCGCGGACACGGAGTCGAAGACCCGCGGTTCACCGCGAAGCTCGATTCGCGGAGGGCTGGCGCGGAGTACGCGGAGCTTTGCGAAGTCGAGAGCGCACAAAAAGACATGGCACGTGAAGACAAAAGAGGGTGGACCCCCTATTTATAGGCGGCGACCCCGGAGCATCGCGGCGCGCCTCACCCGCGCGGAGCATCGCGGTGTGTCTAGATCCGCGGCCTCGGTGAGCATCGCGGGCCCCCTTCGCGATGCTGCATCGCGAACCACCGACAATTTTGGTGATTATCCCTCAGACTTCGACCCTTCGCCCTCTGCGGCTCCAAGTCTGAGGGGGGGCATTTGTTGGCGCCAAAAATGTGGCCCGAAAGAAAGGAACGAAAAAAGCCGGCGCGCTGCCTCGCGAAGCTCCGTCGCGAAGCCCCGCCGCGAAGCCCCGCCGTGAAGCGCCCCAACCATGGCGGCGCCGCGAATCTCCAGAGGCGGTAATCCTCTACGAACCCGTTTGACGTTCGCGAGCCGCCACGAAGCTCCAGAGGCGGTAATCCTCCGTGAACCCGTTTGACGTTCGCGAGCCGCCACGAAGCACCAGAGGCGGTAATCCTCCGCGAACCCGTTTGACGTTCGCGAGCTGCCGCGAAGCACCAGAGGAGGTAATCCTCCGCGAACCCTTTTGACGTTCGCGAGCCGCCGTGAAGCACCAGAGGGTCCGCGAGCCCCTTTGACGTTCGCGAGCCACCGCGAAGCACCAGAGGCGGCGCGCGAGTCCTGCATCGCGGCGCCACTTCCCTATAAATAATGGACTCCCCCTGAGTCCCAAGGACGGACAATCCGACCTTTCAGCTTCTCCTCTCCCGAATCGCGAAGCACGCTTTGCCCCAGGAATCATGAGCTCTGCGAGGTATTTCTACTTCGTGAGACGACTCTACTTTGTCTCGTTTTGAGCCCCTCTTCCGAGAGGGATGCCCTTCGCGAAGCTCAAGGGCATTCGCGAAGGAAGGGGATTCCCATGGGAACCCGGGCAGCCGCGGAGCACTCGTGCTTCACGAAACACCCAACCCATACGAGTAATCCCTATGCTAAGGCAGGATCGCTCCACTTCACGAAGCACATTGCTTGGCAGGACCCTGCTTCGCGAGACACTCCTTCATCGCGAGGCAGTGCTCCGCGAACACTGTTCCATTTTGCGAAGCACTTCCCACTCACACCTATGCCCCATGCTAAGGCCAAGGCACCCCACTTCGCAAATCACACTCCTCTTCTTAGAGATTCCTCTTTCCGTGCGACCCTCCAGGTTTGCAAGATGCGATTTCAAAGTCCCATGGACAAAACCTCCTGTAGCGTTGCTTCGCCTAATGATTCTTCGCATAGGCACGCTAACGGCTATTGCTTCTTCGCATAGCCACACTAATGTGGACCCCTCGATGGTTTACCCCACTACCCCCCTTTACCATGGCCTTACCGGCACCTTCCCTTCCCCAAGGACCAGAGGGTACCGGTTATGTAAGTCCTAGGGGTGTAGAGTGAACCCACCTCGTCCGAGCTGCAGGACGTTAAACTGCCAAGCACCATGTCCTCAACACATGACGTTAAACTGTGACCCAACCTCGTCTCCCTCATGAAGGGTTCCCCCAGCTCGAACATTCTTTACACCACTCGTCTCCACGGGAATGGAACTCTTCCGCACATGGAATGAGATCCTCCTTGTCGGAGTGGTGTATGTTCGCAGGGGAAGGGCTGCCTCAGAGCGCAAGCCCCTAACCTTTGGTACGGATGATTGCACCCATGCATCTCTGTACTTCCCCACTACCAAGGTCAGTGGAGGACGTGATAGGGAACGAGGCACCCCCATATGGGCCTCCATCCTGGAGTAAGTCCCAACACCATGGGCCGCCCAACGCGTAAGCCCCTCTTCACTTCTCACGGACGCACCCTTCGCGACGTGATCGTCAGGTCCATGCAACCTCTTGTTTCCCACACCGAGCATGACTCACGTGGGCTTAGAGTGAGCACCGACCCTGACACCCCACCTGAACTACGAGGTCTTTGATCCATGTCAAGGAATGATACGTAGGAAGCCTCCACGAGGTTCAAGCCCACCAATAGTGGAACAAGGTCTACTTTCACGTCGGTTCACCGACACACCCCACCTGAACTATGAAGTCTTTGACCCATGTCAAGGAATGGTACGTAGGAAGCCTCCACGAGGTTCAAGCCCTCCACCAGTGGACTCACGAGTCTACTTTCACGTCGGTTCACCGAAAAAACCCCTTTGAACTACGAGGTCTTTGATCCATGTCATGGAACGGTACGTAGGAAGCCTTCACGAGGTTCAAGCCCACTCGTCATTCACGTCGGGTCCCATTCTGGTCCAGTGGTAAGCCGCTGCGACCCATTCTCATCCGAACTACGAGGACTTTGATCCATGTCAAGGCATGGTACGTAGGAAGCCTCCACGAGGTTCAAGCCCGCCATTAGTGGACCAAGTTCTACTTTCACGTCGGTTCCCCGGCGAATCCTTTGAACTATGGGGACTTTGATCCATGTCAAGGCATGGTACGTAGGAGGCCTCTATGAGGTTCAAGCCACATTTCTCGGTCGTTCATTCACGTCGAGTTTCTCCCTCGTCCATCATGACATTAAACTGTACCCCCAACTCATTGGACCAAGGTCCACTTTCACGTCAGTACGCTGACGATGCCCATCGGACCAAGGTCCGCTTTCACGTCGGTACGCTGACGACATTCATCGGGCCAAGGTCCAGCTTCACGTCGGTTTACCGGCACCATCCCGAACTACGCGGACTTTGATTCCCTGCCACGGGGATACTTAGGAAGCCTCGTCAAGGCTCAAGCCCAACTTCACTGTTGCCCCCTGCGATGGTCCCATTTCACTCTCCTTCCACTCCATTCATCAACTCACCACCTGTTCTGATTCTCGCCTGGACCGCCTTATCCTGGTGAGACCAGGCTGGTATGCTCTTTTCCACAGTCTCCCATAGGCTGGCCCCGGTATCGATATCCCTTCAAGGAGGATCCCTCAATCCGATCTATCCTAGCCAATGCTCTAGTTGGGTTGATCTGTCTCCGCTGGACGTTAAACTCACGGCATACCCTGTGATGAACACGGGAAGCTGAGGAAAACCTCAGATATGTGTCTATGACATGTAATTCCCCGCTCTCGATGTGGGATTCCTCGGGCTTCCACGCCCTCGAGAATCCTTGTGGTCAAGGATAACAGACAGACATGCCAGGTACCCCAGCATCCAGACACGCTACTAATGCCTCAACGTGACTACTCCCCCGACCGAAGGTTGCTGCCCTGACTGGACCCTTTGGAATGTCCCGACAGAAGCAGTGTAATTAACCAGCGTCCATGGAAACATGGCACTGGGAAGAGTTTCACGAACTACGTATTAAATCTATAAGGGAGACCCGGACTAGGTGATGAGTTCTGAGGAGGAATCCACCGGAGGAAGAACCGACATCCCATCATCCCGTTTCGATCAAGGAGCAGACATCCCTGAACAAGGAACGAATGCCGCCCGCCTTTGGAAAGCGGGAATGCGGGGCAACAGGCCGCGCGTCCCCCACGGACGGATACGCGCGCCCCGGCGAAAGCATCGGAAACAGGATGGTTCATCCTTTTTAGTTCCAAAGTGGAAATCAGAAAATGTGTCCATATATTTCATAGTTGGATTAGCAAATACTTCTAGAGGTAACAATGATATTTGGGATATTGTTGATCGATTTACTAAATATGCTCATTTTTAACCTTTTCAATATAAACATTCTCTAGATCAATATTCTCCAATGTATCTTAACGAAATTAGCAATTTATATGGTGTTCCTCTATCTATTATAACTTATTGTGATCCCAAGTTCACTTCTATCATTTGGAAAGGACTTTATATGATTTTGAGTACTGAATTAAATTTTAGTAAAACATATCATTCACAATCAAATTGGAATATACAACGACCAATTCAGACATTGGATGATATGATACAAGCTAGTTCAATGGATTACCATGGAATTGAAGACCAATATCTTTCTTTGGTTGAGTTTGGTTATAATAAATTTTTTCATTCCAATATATAGATGGAACCATTTGAGGAATTATATGAAATGTGGTGTCGAACTATAGATTTTTGGGATGAAGTAGGTGAAATACATTTTATAGGACCAAAATTGGCATAAGATAAGGAAGAAAAGTAATGTTGATTTAGAGTCACATTAGGATGGATCAGAGAAGGTATAAAATCTATGCGGATAACCAATGGAATGGCATTTATTTAGAGGTTGGTGACATTGTATTTCTAAAATTTTCTCCATGGAAAAGTGGGATATTTTTTCATATGAAGGGAAAGATGAGTTAGTGGTTCATTGGACCATATAAAATCCTGAAGAATGTTGGATCAAATTCCTACAGACTGGATTTTACTTCATGTTTATCCTAGGTAGAAAATGTTTTTCATGTTTCAATTTTATGAAAGTATATTCTAGATCCATATCTTGTTTAGAGTCCATAGGAAGTTTAGTTGGAAGAGAAACATTGATAAGATGAACAGTCAATACAGAATCAAGACTGCAAAGAGAAATTTTCAGAGAACAATGTGAATCATTAGGTAATGGTTTTGTGAAAAATCATACGATTATATAGGACACATGATAATGTGAAAAATACATGAGGGATAAATAACAACACTTATATAATAAGTGAATAAACTTGCGAGAAAAAAATTTCAAAAAGGTTAGAAGGATGTAACATTATAGATAATTATAGAATAATAAATTTTCATATCTCTTAATAATTTTCCATTAAATATTAATTTTATCTTAATGGGGAAACTATGTACATTAGTGAACATGACATGCAATAATAGCTTTCCCGGAAATCTTTCATTTCTCACAGCACTGAGTTATACTAAAAAATAAATCAATAATATTATTATTTTTTAAAATGGTAGTTAACACATTGTTATTTTATTGGAGGGATTTAAGAAAATTAACTATAATATTATTTTACATATTTTTTTATGTTTTTACATTTATCCTATAAAGTTTAGAGGCTTATAATTAGAATGAATCCAATTTTTAGCATGAAATTCTCTAATATTTTAAAAAGGTTGTTTTACAACCTTTTTATGGAAAACCATACTAAAAAATATTTTAGTCACTTTTATGTGTCCTATAAGAAAAATAAACTTCTTCTTTGGAAGAAGGACATAAAAATTTAACTTGGTTGAAATTATGGTACTTTTCAAATGAAATTCATCTTTTGATGAATAGTAAAAAATAAAATATTTTTATTCAAAACTGACATTTCGTCTAATTTATTTATATAGTTGTGTTATTATTTTAATTGGTTTTAAATTTTAATTGGATTATGTTTTTATCCTTTAACCCAATACCAGTCATTGGAAGTAATTTTATATTTAAATAAGATATAAAAACATGTTAATCTTTTGATAGTTTTTATTTCTTAAAAACCAACATTCTTTTTTTCACAACAAGAATTGGTTTTAAATTAATTTTTGTAAAATATGTTTTTTGAATTTAGAAAAAATTATTCCATTTTTGGAATCAATATTTCCAAATTGTTTAAATAGGTAGCTTGTATTATTTTTTAGTATTATGATTATTAACTTCACTAATTATTTTTATTTACCATGGTTAAAGGGTAAATCATGTAAGTAAGGGTAAAAAGTAATATTATAATAATATAAAACTACCATAACACATGTCCAAATACTAATGGATGAAATATGTCCTACCCTGATCATCATTCGGTCTATTTTTGGGCACCGTGGAGCCACTAGGGTGTGATAATGACATGCAATAATTATTTATTTAATGTAAAGAGAAATATAACCTGAACATGAATCTATTTACTAAAAAACATTTAACCCAATGTTGTATAAATGATAAATTTGACTATAAATATTTATTATAAATATAAATATATTTCCTACATCATGTTTTTTATTTATAATTTTTAGACAATAAATAGCTTAATTTATTTATGACACAATGATGAAGTTGTGAGAACCTTATCAATGACAGATTCAAATAAATAATATTATAAATTTTAAAATAAATGTTATTTAAAAATTATTAAGACATCAAATAATATTATAGTTGATTATGTCATGTTATATGTGAGTTAATATAGTCATATAGAATGAATCAAGATGTTATATCAATAAAAAAATCAATTACTAAGTAGTGTCAAAACTGATATAAATTTGTTTTTAAAACAAATACTATATTATTAAATGATACAATATTCCTAAAAACCTAAAATTTAAACAACTAACATATATAATGTTAAAAATTTCATTAATTATCCAATTTAGGTTCTCATGGAATTTTATTGTAACTATATTAACCATATTGTGTAAAAATACAAGAAGACATGGTAGGAGTTAATTTATTTTACTAAGGCTTATAACCAAAATATGATGTTAAATTTTTCAGATAAAATTGTCTAAAACATATTGGATGAGACGATTGAGACCCATAATAATTTTATCCTTTAAATGTATTACTTGAAACTATTATAATTCGAAAAAAATATATAATAATATAATATTTTAAGACATTCACAATGTGCCCCTCCCATGTCATATAAAAGGCCACCACCTCTACCCACTTACTCACACCTCCAAATCCCCCTTGAATTTTGAAAATTATATTCTAATAAGATCCCAAACCAACTAATATCATCCTTGAAAACTTACCTTGGATATAAAGAAACTCAATGAATCCTATTGGATCAAATGAAAAGGAGTTACCCGATTGAGAGGAAATTAAAAAATGAATGAGGCAAGTCAGTCTCAAGGTAAAAGAATTTCTATGAATATCCATTCATTGAAGCATATTATTATTTATATATAAACCTATTTTATATAGTGAATAATCAATCCCTTTAACTTTTTATTTCACTAAATAATTTTCTAAAGAAATCATTGTTTCCTCTGGAATTGGGGATGATCTCATTGATTTAATATTCAAACATTCCAAGCAATTTATAATGGGTTTGTTCGTAGAATCAGAAACATCCAATGATTCCAAATCCATTTGGACCTATTTTCCCAAGGTAGGTGCTCATTAGTTGTGAACTTATGAGACTTAATAATTTTCATTGGTCGATAAGATGGGAGGACGAACTAATCACAACTTTTTTAGGCGAATTATTTTCTATTTTGGGACTCTTTTTATATATTTAAGTTATGTTCGTGAATCCTTATTACATTAAAAAGTATGAAAATGAGATTTTCTTTAGATCTGAAAATCAATGATTAATATTTATGACATTTAGAGAATCCTTTATATGTATTCGAGGTTCTTCATTGATATGGAATCATCTGTCTTTGTTTAGAGATTCTTAGTCAATGGTATCCTTTAATACATTATATAAAAGTCTCTTGGCCATTATGATGACCATACTGGTTTTAAAGCCACTCATTGGGGCACTTGACGTTTATTTTCATTCCGAAGGACATCAATTATTTAATAGTTGGGATCATACCCGCAGATGGGCTACCTAAGTATCCTTTGTTTTTAGAAAAGGAATAAGAACCCACGTAGTTTGAGTAAAGAAGTATGGGGTTTATTCATGATTGATGGATCAAAGAAAGATTTCATAATTACTTTTACTCTCTAAGCTCACGTGAGTCATGCTCAGTGTGAGAAACAAGAGGTATTGGTAAAACCAGACAATTGTTTCATCATAAGAAATGATGTAGGGATTATGTATGTATGACTGCCCAAAATAGTTGAATATTGGGTTTTACTTCAGGTAAGAAACCCAAGAACAAGGTCCATAAAGGTATATGTGCTTTATGGAGATTTTGATACTCTAACTTGGGGATTACTCCTGAGGAAGGTTCCCAAATTAGGAAGGGAATTATGATTGGGTTTTACTCCTAAAAAGTAGGCCCAAATCAAACAACTAAATTAAGAATAGTTAAGAGAAATTTTGTCTGGGCATTATTCCTGAAGAGGAGGCCTAGGATAAAAGGTTTTGAAAATAGGGAGCTTACCCTGAAAAGGAAGACCAAGTTAAGGTAATTATGACTGGGGCTTACTCTTAAGGAGGATGCCCATATTTGAGACCGGGGCTTACTCCTGTAGAGGAAGCATAGGTTAAGAGAACCATGGTTGGGGATTACTCCTGAGGAGGATGCCCAGATTTTGGGTACATTGAGACTGGGGCTTACTCCTGAAAAGGAAACCCAGATTTGGAAAATTATAATTGGGGCTTACTACTGAAAAGGAAACCCATATTTGGAAAATTATGACTGGGGATTACTCCTAAATAAGATGCCCAGTATAGGGGACTTGGGGCTTACTCCTGG
Source organism: Viscum album (assembly GCA_963277665.1). Lineage (NCBI taxonomy): Eukaryota > Viridiplantae > Streptophyta > Magnoliopsida > Santalales > Viscaceae > Viscum > Viscum album. Next base: position 206,016,115 of record OY728159.1, on the reverse strand, counting down.
GGAGGATGTCCAAATTAAGAGAACTTGGATTAGGGCTTACTCCTGAAAAGGAGGCCCAGGTAAAGGATTCTATTATCATAAAGGATGAGGTTAAATTAATGAAATTTCTGAACTTAGTGACATAAAGATATGCAAATAACTAGGTTTTAAGAGAAGTTCCACATAATTCCTTTCAGATAAGGAAGCAAACAATGAAATCATGCCATGAATGGCTTTGGAGAGTGTTCTGAAGGATTAATCTTGAAGAGGATAGGTGGATAGAAACAATAGAGGTGAAATAGGTAGGAGGGGCACCCATAAAGGAGGTGGCACGCAAGTTCTGCGTGGGCACGCAAGTCATGGTCGCGCAAGTATACTTGCGCGACACAGGGGTACTTGTGCGATAGTCAACCCTTAGGGTAATACATGGGAGAGACTTGGCTAAATCCCTTAGTAATATCCCTAGAAGCTTTTAAAAGAGGGGCACACAAGTTATGTTGAAGGGGTAAGGCGGTGCACAAGTGTGTTCATTTCTCTTAAGGGCTGGCGACTTAGGCGTGCAAGTGTTGATGTGTTTCAACACTTAGGCCTTACTCCATCTCTTTAGATCTTCCATTATTGGTATGAAATTACCTTATATGTGTTTGGAAGCTTTGAGAAGAGACTAGGGCACTGGGAGCTCAAATCTGAGTTTCTGGAATTTTTTTGTCCTCAAATGGGGGTCCAAAGGGGGTATTTATAGGCTGGAGAAGACCCTGGGAGAAATTCAAAGAGGGCGTGAAAGTAACCTTCATGACCAATGGGCAGCGCTCAAGTATACTTGCGCGACCTTGGTGGAACATGCGAGACTCAAGTGCATTTGGACCTTTTTTCATGCCTTTCTCAATTTTTGATGTTTCTTCAAAGGATGAACTACTTTGGGTTCAAGGTATTTCCCCTTTTCAATTTTTTAGACTCTGTGACGGAAAGGAGTGTCAACGAAAGTCCCCCCTCAAAGTTGGATCTGAGAGAAACGAGGATGTAACTCTGAGGAAAGAAGAAAACCAAGGAAACTTCGGCACGCAAGTGTTGAGCGTGCAGATGGCATCATGCAAGTGCAAGTCGTGCAGGCCTCAGGGCAGCTGGTTGCGCGCGCTGGCTTTAGGCGCACAGGGTTGAGGCCTAGCCTATATATATGTGGCCATTTCTCACACAAAGCACCGAATTTCAGAATTTCGAGCTCTCGCCATGCAAGTTCCCTTCACCATGCAAATTGATCTGTTTTACGCTATTTCTTCATTGTCGCACTCCTGTCAAGGTATTTAGACTTGCGTGGTGATACTTGCACGCCAAAAACTTGTGCCACACATCCATATTTGCGCGCCACATCCATACTTGCGCACCAAAATTAGACTTCTGCGCCTTAATGACTTTGCCATTTTTTTTAATTTCTTCACAAATTTTATAAACAAAATCAACCCATTTAAGTGTTAATTTATTCAACTTTTGTGCAGATTTAATGGCTCCCAAAAGAATCGGAACGGCTGATGAACTGGTTAGTAAGCGATTTGATGATATGATGATCATCATTGGCCATGATAACTATACCGTCGGTGATAGCACTCTCCCGAATTTGGCCAAGTTCCTGAAGAAATATCATCTTGATCTCCCACAAAGCATCTATCTTCCTTTGTATGGCTACGGTCATCTGCGAGAAGTTACCATTCCAGAGGCAAAGAACTATCTCCAAATTTCTTGGTTTCAGAATTACACAAAATTTTCTTCAGCAAATATCTCATGTGGAGGATCATTTATAAATTCTATAATTGTAGAGAAGGCCTATATAATGCATCACAACCCATGTACCTCAGATCTAAAACCTCACAAGCCTAAGATGCAACCACATTGTTATCACTAAATCTTCTAAAACTCTCAGATGGATCAATTTAAAGGCAGGAAGAAGAGTTGGGACTTTCGTCCTGGAGGAGGTGTGAGGCCAACATGGATGTGGGCATACTGGGTGTGACAAACCTGCGCAGAGTTAGTCAAGGATTTGAAAGGAGTTGCGATATATGAAGCCGTTTCGACTGAGAAAACATATGTTTATAGGCATGATAACTTCGTGCCACAAATACTCAGCCATTGGAGCCGAGAAACTAATTCTTTACATCTGACTCATGGATAAGTAGGCATCAGTCTGTAGGATTTCCACAAGATCTTAGGGGATCTAATTTTGGGTGATATGTATCATGAATTCATCCATCCCAAGGTGACTTGGAATAATTTGTAGAAGACCCGGACTATGGCTCGAGAATTATTGAAGATCTTCCATAAGCTCAAGAGTTCAATGACCTCCTTAAGTTATTTGAGAAAGGAAATTCTTCCAGAGGATTGGATGAATATGTTCTTTACCAAGAAGCAAGAGAATGAGCCGAAGGAGAAGGGATCCAAGGAGAAGGGATTGAAGGGGAAGGGGCCCAAGGAGAAGGGGCCCAATCTTCATACCACCTGCCTGAAAATAGAAAAGATGGGTGCTCCAGGTACATTCTGGCCGACCATGGATGCAGGAGAATTTGAGTAGTGGGGATATGAAGTAAATTAGAGAATCCCAAAGAAGACTCTTCTGGCGGGATTCTTGGACTTGTGGCTCAGTGATTATCTTTTTCCAGTCAAGGACTCGAAGGGAGGAATCAGGCCAGGGACCTTCGTTATTGCAGCCAAGATGGATGAGGAAATAATAGTTGGGTTGGCTACCCCCATTTTAGAAAATATTCATAGGAGTTTACTCCATATCTTCATGGGTAAGTATCCTTTAATAATAGTGGGACCATTCCATGTTTTGTGGGGATTGATCGCCACTCACATCAGGACGTATAATGTACAAAATGGAGTACAAATCCCCAGAAGTTCTTTCAGGCCGTCAGTGCAAGAATTCTCTGGAATTGCTCCACTGGATCTCAATTCTTATGACATGAAGGTGAGGCTTATCATGTATAAGGAATTTAATTTCTTTCCTTATGGAAATCCACCAACCGAGCGGTTTATTGATGATGGAACAACCAGTTTGGAATTAAGGGCATACATGCTGGCCTATAGAGATGGTGTGCTGGTCACCAGGATTGACAAAGAGATTATATGTGAGGCATATGCTCTATATAGATTTTCACACCAATTAACGTGTTTGCAACAGACTGTTGTATCTCCCTCTGTGCATGTCAGGTTAGAGCAACATCTGATGGTTTCCCAACAAATATGGTTGATGACATCTAGGGAGAAGACCAGGGTAGTATTTCATCCACCAGTTGATAAAGCAGCAAATTACTTAACTACCTAGTATGACTAGAACTATATAGCATCATACCCTATAGGGGTGCTGAATCACCCGGTTTATCAAGTGGTGAAAAGGAAGAGAACTGTTGAGAAAGAAACCCTTCCTCATAAAGGTGACGCTTCCCCACCTGAAGCTGATTCGCTGGAATCCTCATCTAGTATTGACTAACCTGATTCCCAAGATGGGGATAATGAGGAACAAAAAGAGGCAAAACAGCCTCATGCCCGATATAATCCTCCTGTTAGAATCAAAATACCCACTCCATCAACTCCTAGTGAGTTACTTCATTATGGAAATTTAATTACAATTACTTTAAAGAGAAATAAGTATTATTTTATTATTCTCTATCTGTAGTTGCAGAATCCGGGAAGAAGATGACATCAAAGATTGTAGGACCTTCCTCACAGCCTTCTGGTACGCATACTGAATATCTACCACCTGAGGCTATCCAGACATGGCAGAGTTTATACTGCGATGCTGAAACTACCTGGCTGGATTTGTGCAAGGGGCTACACATCCTTGGAATAGGGAAACTTCTAGCTTCTACAGATATCTTTTACAAGGATAACCCCAATGATGTGTGGGCTTACATTAGAGAGTTGGAAATTCTCATATATGCCACCGATGATTCCATTCCTGTCACCAAGTTGGTGAAGGAAATGATAAATCGTGGCACCACTGAATGTGGTTCCGAAGATGAGGAGTGGCACAATTACTTGGCTCTTGAAGATGTAAGTATTTGTACTAATTTTCTTTGAAACTTGATTTCAGTAAAAGGATTGTTTACTCAAGGAAATTATTTTCTTCATCCTGCATCTTGCAATGAAAGGAACTGCTGAGGTTCCTTCACCACAGTATAGCCCTAGTGGTACTGCCATTGGGGCTAAAAAATCTCCTCGCGAGTCGGGTGAGATATCTTCATTCCAGAAAGCCATGGATGAGGAGTTGGATATGGATTTCCATTCTCTAATTCATGTTCCTATAATGGAGACTGCTAACACTCCCAAAAAGCCAAAGAGACAAATGCATCGAAGGAGGAATTCCACAGCTAAACGCTTCATCAGTAGTGGTAAGTATTTCAGATAATCACGAGTCTTAACCCATGAAAAGGTTTTTAATTTTCCTTGGGATTGTAGGGGAAACTTAAATTTCCCCTTTGAGGAATAGGATTGACCTTCCTCTAAGAATAATGGAGGGTGCTGGTGAACAATCACAAGTTCAGGCTAACATGGCTACTCCGGGAGAAGATCCAACATCTATTCCTAGTATCCCTACAACTGCTATTGTATGGAGAGAAGAACCTGGTTCTGGTAAGTTAAAAATACTTCTTAAAATGTTGAATGAAACATCGACTGTCTTACATTCTGTAATACTTTAGGTTCAACCCCTACACTCGAGCTTTTGGCTGCCATTACAACTGACACCGCTATTTTATCTGAAGATGCTATTCAAGGATAGAGACTGCAGGATGAAGGTTGCCAGGAAGACATACCAAATGCTTCCATAGGTGAGATTAACCAGGATTATGAGATTACATTGGATGAAATGATGGGACGTGGCACATATTTTGAATATTTTTTAGATCATGTTAAATTACTATGTAATTTAGAAGATTATGGACAAGAGTGTTATCCTTCGTCCTATTAAAAATAACTTCTTATTAGATGTCTAATCATGATCAGTTCAAATATTCATCTCTATCTGAGCAAGATGCTGAATTACCAATGCCTGAAGGGGGTACAAAAAACCTATTATTGCAGAGACATTAGCGCAAGTAGAGATGAACCTCGTAGAGATTCCTCAAACTCAACCTGAAAATACTTTTGAAGCTAGGAAAGATGGGGAGGAGCCTTCTCAGGTTACTGATCTACCGTTGGGTAAGGGATAACAATATTTGGGACTGTACGTAATTTGAAAGACAAGAAATTAACTTTTGTTATCCTTTGAAACTATCCAAAGATTTTAATTGATTATGCATGGCCATCAATTTCAGTGGCAAGATCTGGAGGTGAAGCCTCAGCCTCCACCCCAATGGAAATTGAATGTGAAGAAGCACATGTTAGGGGGGAAGGAGCAGAATAGGGCACTTCCCTAAGTGCATTAATCCCGGATTATATTCCCCCCATGTGACAGTGATGTTGAGTCGGATCCAGAAGTAAAAAAGGTGCTCCAATTTTCACGACGCAAGGCATGGCAGAACATATGGAAGATCATATCCGAAGTGCCTTTAGAAGAGCTATCATCAAAGATCTTGCGATTCTCATTCCTGTTTTTCATGCTGGGACATGGTGGTTTTGGATATCAAAAGAGCCATGCCACAGTAAAACAAGTCATCAAAATGAGGGATCAGGAGAAAAAGTGTCGTGAAGATCTAACCAGGGTGAAGATGTTAGCCAATATCAATGAATTTGAGGTTGTAGTATCCCGAGTTGAGGCTGTCTATGCTGCCATGATGAAGGATCTGAAGCATAAAATCAAAGATAAAGTCGTCCAACAGATGCACCATTAGCAACAGTTGGATTTTGTTACTGGGGAACTTGACCAACTCAATAATTCATTGGAGGTAGATCAAGCTAATGGGATGAAAGCCATGAGAGATTCCTAGATAGCACTCCATCAAGCTGAAAAGAGTGAATTTGGTTGAGTGCATGAGGTTCAAGTGGCTTCTGATGAAGCTTGGGATGTTGTACATCAAGTGAAGACTTATGTTGACAGCCTTTTTTAATTCCTGGAAAAGAGAAGAGAATCCATTCCGTGGATTTACTTCTAATTCTTATGGATCAAATGGAAAAAAACGCTTTCATTTTCAATCATCTGTGCATGGATTCTTTTTCTACCCACTTTAAATTTTAACTTAATCCAATGGGCCTAGTAAACATAGTTTGATTTTTTACTAGGATTATAAAAATAACCCTAAAAACATTAAACTTTTAATTTCTCAATATTACCTAAATAATACGAAAATGTATGTTTATTGAGATGGGACTTGACTTTTATTCAGAGTTCCCTTGTCTGTTGTGGGAAGTTTAAAGTCATGGACGTCAGACAAAAAAAGGATAATGTTTAATGTAGAAGTAGCTTTGACATAATGGGTTAAAATTGACTCAATTCCTTGAAAACATATCTGAAAACATTTTACCACACTCAATTTTGAAGGGAAACATGTAAACTATAACTTAAGAAATTTTGAATATGAGGAATGATATGAAAAAGGGCTAAAAGCCATTAGAAGTAGTAGTTCCCAAGAATGAAGTTACCATTATTTAACAAACTCGTTAGGGGGTTGAATTATGCAGGGCCGCCTAAGGGCATTGGCTGCATAGTCAAATAATAGTATATTTTGGTGGATAAGTCTGTTATGTAGACTGTTTATGCAAGGCCGCCTAAGGGCACGTGCTGCATAGTCAAACAAAAGAACTCTCAGAAATTTAATTTTCTACTGCTAAAAAGCCAGTGGAAGTTCATGGAGATTCAAATTTCCCAAAGCATAGAGTTTGCTATATGGAGGGAGGTACCTGAATATGGAGAAGATATTTCCAAACAATATTGTCTAAGAACTGGATGAATGTCACTCCTTCGAAGGTCTGACCCAAATGTAGGGAAGGGAAATATACACCATAGACTTGAATAATTTCATATCATGAAAAAGAGTATGAGACAAATATATTAAGGATGGATATTTTTTGTGGAACCCTACATATTGTCATTAAGACAACTAAAGAAAAAAGTTATTTTCTTCCGAAGAATGAAGTTACCACTATTTGAAAAACCTGTTAGGGGGTTGAATTATGCAGGGCCATCTAAGGGCATTGGTGGCATAGTCAAATAATAGCATCTTTTGGCTAACATGTCTGTTATGTAGACTGTTTATGCAAGGTCGCCTAAGGGAACATACTGCATGGTCAGACAAAAGAATTCTCAGAAATTAGACATTTTGTGACCAGATGTCAAGAAAAGTGTTATGGAGATCTGTAAGTACTCAAGGTTAGGATTTTGACACATAAAAAATGGGTATTGTCAAATGTATGTAGAGATACACAGATCAATTCTAACCATAATCATGTTGTGGATGGGTCCTAAATTGAGATACTGGACTTCACTATGTAACCCATAAGGATGGGAATCAATCCATACATAGTTCTTTAAGTAAAGTTTAACATCATGTGGGAAAAAATTATGGGAGATCTTAGTTTATGGTCATTGAGCTCAGACCATAAAAATGAATACACAATGTGTGTTTTCATAGGGACTTTTCAGCAAGGGGATTGAAAGTGGAATTTTGGGTTAGTCCCAAAAGACTTGGGGCTGGATTCGAGGGATGCTCGAATGTTCCTACGTATCCCATAAGGATGGGAATCAAGCCGCACATAGTTCTTCAAATACCCTATGTACAGATTTGGTTTGTACATATGAAGGGTGAAAAGGGGAATTTAGTGCAATGATGGTTTGACCCAAGATAAAAGGTTCAGGTATTTCCATGTATGCACATAGTCTTTGAAATATAACATGATTGTAGATCAATGTAAATAATGATTCTCTCTCAGGTGAGGGTATCAAATAATGAGGTAGTTTATTGCCATACAAGACAAAAGTGTTGTACAGTTTAACGTCATGTAGTAAGGACAAAGGTGAACCAATGTGAAGAGATTGGTTTTGGGCTTGAAACTTAGGGGGTTTCCTACGTACCCAGCCTAGAAGGCAAGGATCAAAGTCCTCATAGTTCAAATAAAGAATGAATTAGTGATCAAGTTTTTTTTGGGGACAACGACCCAGAAAATGGTGTTGGGACTTACACATGGTTAGCGTCCCAGAGAGGTTTTTATGGTTGAAGTTTTCTATTAGCTCACGTGAGTCATACTCGGTGTGAGAAACAAGAGGTAGCAACAACCCTAATGATGCACAGTTTAATGTCATGTAGGACATATGAAGGGATTATGCAGTTTAAAGTCTTGGAGGGAGGACTATTGGTGTTGCACAATTTATTGTCCTGAAGCAGGGACAAAATACAGTTTAATGTCATGGATGAAAAATATAGGGACACAGTTTAATGTCATGATGGAAAATAAGGGAGTTGTACATTTTAGCATCTTGTAGCTAAGATGATAAGGACAATACAGTTTAACGTCATGTTGGATGAAAGGGGGAATGTGCAGTTTAATGTAATGCAGTAAGGACAAATATAGAGATAGAGTTTAACGTCATGTTGGATGTATTAGGGATTTGTTTCACAATTTAACATCATGTAGGAAGAAAGGGATGACAATAGTTTAAGGTTGTATGCATGGACCCTTGGTTATGCAGTTTAACGTCTTGCTGGACGTAAGGGACTTCTATATAGTTTAGCATCACGTAGTGAAGACGTCAAAGTTTAACGTCATGTTGGATGTAAGTTCCAATAGTTTAAGGTCATATGAATGGACCATAATTGATGATACAGTTTAACATTTTGCTGGACAATATGAAATGCCATAGTTTAAGGTCACATGCATGGACTGTTTGTGTATTTTGTGTTTATACAAAATACTTCTTCATAAATATGGCATTGGTTGGAGTAGTGATGAGTTCTCCATCCATTGAGATTAAGGAATAAGCTCCATTGGAGTAGAACTTATGTATTGAATAAGGTCCTTCCCATTTTGGATCCAACTTTGGAGGTTTCGTTCCCGGATTCATTGGAGTTATGAGAACTAATACCAATTCTCCCTGAACTAATGAAAAAATTTGAACTTTTTTGTTGAAAGCTCGTGATGTTCGATTCTGAATGACTTCCAAGTGGTGCAGTGTGCACAATCATTTCTCATCTAACCATTCCAATTCATCCAATTGCTTTTGAGATTGTTCATCTGTAGATGATTGATCACAAATGGATACTCTGAGCGAGGGTAGTTGAACCTCCATTGGCAAGACTGCTTCCATTCCATATACCAATGAATATGGAGTTGACCGCGTTGCAGTGTGGGTGGTAGTTTGATAAGACCATAAAGCATGAAAGAGTTTATCAGGCCATGACTTCTTATCTTTATCCACCATCTTTTGCAGTATATTTGACGTAGTCTTGTTGAAAGCTTCAATCTGGCCATTGGCTGCTGAATGATACCGAGAGGAATGATTGGATTTAATTTCGTATTCTTGGTTCAACTTCCTTACCTTTGATGAACAAAAGTCGGTGCCATTGTCTATCAATATGGTATGAGGGACACCAAATCTGGTAATGATGTTAGACTTGAAGAATCTAAAAATGCATTTAGAACTGACTTCTTTGAGAGGTATTACTTCTTCCCATATGGAAAAGAAGTCAGTAGCAGTAAGAATATACTTTAACTGCTTGGATGTGGATGAAGGATACGGTCCTACAACATCCATTCCCCGTGTGGAAAATGGCCATGAGTATTTAGCTATATGAAGCAACTATAGGGGTTGAGGAATGAAGTTAGCAAGTACATGGAAGGAATGACACTTCATTGTGAAATCCACACAATCTTGTATCATTGAAGGCCAAAAATATCCAAGCCTTCGAATTTGATCAGATAGTCTGTGTCCAGTCTGATGGACACCACAGACTCCTACATTCACTTCTTTCATGACAACCATTGTCTCTTCACCATCAATGCATCTGAAGAGAACTCCATCAAAACCCCTTTTGTATAGAACTTTCTCTAAGTGATCTGGGCTATCATAAAGAGTGAAATTTACCACACATATCTGGACTTGTTCTTTCCTACCTCTATCAGATGCATGTGTTTCATTTTGAAGGTATTCCTTGATAGTTTTCATCCATCCTATAGTATGATCATATAGTTCAGATATGGGACTAATTTCATTGATTTCTTCTGTTCTGGATTGAACATAAGGTTAAATTGTACGACGGTGGGCAATAATAATGGTTTTCTCATCCCGATTTGGATCGGCCAGAGCTATGGCTATATTAGCCAGTGAATCATCTTGGGCATTTTGTGATCTCAGGACATAAGAAAATGTCGATTCCGTAGGAAATTCCGCCAATAAATCACTGACGTAATCATACAAAGGGATTAGTTCTTCTTTTCTGATAGCATAATCCCCATTGACATGTTTTATTACTAGGTCTGAGTCACCTTTCACCTTTAAGTGATTCACTTGCTCTTGAAGTACCAACTCCAAGCCTGTGATGAGACCTTGGTACTCTTCTTCATTATTTGTACCACCTCCCAACAATGAGAAGGAATAAGGTAGCATTGCCTTTTCTGGGGAAATGAGTACAATTCCTAAGCCAACTTTGTTGAATTTAGGATTTTTTATTTTCCTTCCTGTTGGACTTCTGGAAGCACCATCAAAGTACATTTCCCATGTTTGAAGACTATCCAGAATAAAAAATACTTACTCATCAATAAGTTCAATATCTGAAGGTGTATCTTCTACTGAAGGATGTTCAGCAAAGAAATCAGCCTGATCATGGCCCTTTATTGACTTTTAAGACACATACTTAATATCAAATTGCTGCAAAATAACTGTCCAGCTTGCCAGATGTCATGTAAGCATTCGACGACTAAGGATGAATTTGAGTGGGTTATTATGAGATACCAATTGGACCTCGTGATGTTGCAGGTAGTGTCTCAACTTCTAAACTGCAAAGATTAATGCTAGGAAACACTTCTCAATACTTGAATATCAGGTTTCTTCTTCAAGCATAGTCCGACTAAGATAGTAGATGTTGTTTTCATTCTTAGCGTCATTCTTCTGAGCAAGAAAGGCACCCAATGATCACTCTAAATCTGTCACATAGAGTATAAGTGGTCTTCCTTCAACAGGTGGCACTAACATTGGTGGACTCAATAGATACTTCTTGAGAATATCGACTGCTTCTTGACATTCTACATTCCACTGGTAAGAGACTCCCTTCTTCATCAATTTGGTGAAGGGTAAACTTTTTCCTGCCAAATTGGCGATGAAACGCTGAATATAGGCCAGGTGTCCTTGAAGTCCTCTTAATTCCTTTAAATTTCGAGGAGGTGACATACCAAGGATTGACATTTTCTTCTCAGGATCGACCTCGACACCACGATGGCGTACGAAGAGGCCAAGAAATTTTCCTGAGGTTACCCCAAAAGCACATTTTAAGGGGCTCATCTTCAAATTATAATGCCGAAATTTGTGGAATATGATTTCCAAATCAGCTAAGTGATTATAACTTTTTTTTATTTAACCACCAAATCATCCACATAACATTCAACAAACTTCCCTAAAAAGGGTTTGAAGATATGATGAATGGCACGCTGATATGTTGCGCCTTCATTCTTCAAGCCAAAGGGCATTACCCAATAGAAAAACACACCTTGAGGGGCTCTAAAGGCTATATATTACTCATCTTCTGGAGCCATTCAGATTTGATTATATCCTGAATATCCATCCATGAAGGAAAGTTCTTCATGCCCAGCTGTTGCATCAATCAAGATTTCTGTAATCGGAACTGGAAAATCATCCTTAGGAAAATACTGATTAAGATCTATGAAATCAATGCAAAGTCTAATTTTCCCATTATTCTTTTTCACTAGGACAATATTATCCAACCATTTGGGATATTGAACTTCTCTGACAAAGTTATCTTTGATTTTTCATTAAAAATGAAATATACATCTCTTGCTCTTCAAGAGTCATGGCCACACTAATTAAAGTGGGGTGTGCATCTTATTTTGTACCCAGATTTATTTCTCTGAGTTCATCCACGGTGGTTGAGATAACCTCTTCAAATGCTGGAGGAGAAAACCTAAGATATTCCTCTTCTTCTTCAACATCTGTTATTTCTTATGTTTCTACTTGCATAGTGGATGATGAAGTAGAATTTCCATGATCAGAAGAGATGTTAAAATTTGAACATCATTAAGAAGAAGCTTCCATTTCCGACCCAATTGATGATGAAGGGTCTTCCTTGGGTAATATAGAGGAGATGATGGATTGAGAATCTACATCATCATTCACCTCTGATATTTCTATAACTTCTTTTGATCTAAATGGGAATTATATACTTGCTGAATTTTAGCAGATGAAATGAAGACATCCCCATTTGAGCTTTCATAATTGCTTGGTGAATTACCAATTTCTCCTATGCTGTCTGGCTTGATTTTCATAATTGACATTATGGAAGATTCCATAAGAGTATTTTGATTTGTGTCTATCCTATCAATTTGACTGATAGGCAACACATTATCTATACTCACATGTGTAAATGGGTTTACTGGAATCTTTTCCAAACCATATGGAGCATTAACTTTGGTAATCTCCCTCATTTTCGATTTCTCATTTCCCTTCATGTGATAGAATTCCGCCTCAATGTATTGAGATTCACTTGTCTTGAATGGGGACTTATCATAATACAATTTCCCCATTTGACCATCGAAACAATATTTGATACATTGATGGTATGATGAAGGGATAACTGCATGTTGATGTAGCCACGGTCTTCCAAGCTAGAAGTTGAAGGCTGAGTCTTGATAAACAATCATGAAATCTGAATTGTATAAAAGATCTCCAAGCTGAGTTCTGAGTGTAATCTCACCCAGTGGTTCTTGTTCATTTTTATCATATCCTTGTAACATCAACGTAGAAGGAGATAAATCAGATTATGTGAGGCCTAATCGACGATGTGTACGAATGGGGATGAGGTTGACTCCTGAACCATTATCAATGAATACTCGTCAGAAGTCTACACCATTGACCTTGCCAGATAATTACAAAGGTCAAATATGTCCCTGCACGACATCATGATCATCTTCATCTATGAAAGATATCATTGCATGGAATTCTGCAGGATTATTCTTTACATGGTAGACTTCAGCTGCAGCAATTTCTGTTTCAAACTCCTGAGGACTCGACAAAGCCTCAATGAGTGCCTCACGAATATCCTTTGAGAAATTCAAAGAATCTAGAATTGATAACATGGCCGGTATTTGGCCCAAGTGTTTGAATACATCATACTTTTGATCCAAAGTTATGTGTTTCCCAACAGGAACATGTAGTTTCACAAGTGCCTTAGAAGTTAATGCTTTGTAAGTAGATGCATATTGTACCTGGATAAGAGTTGGAAATACTCTTGGCTTTGGAAGATTAAATAGATTTGTTCTATATACTTGCTGAGAGGAAGAAGGTGGAACCTCCAACCGATCTTCCAGAATAACTGTTCTAGGACTGAATATGCCCTGTGTAGAAGAACTTTCTTGTTCTTGTTGAGCTCGTTGAAGGGATCTACCATGAGTTTCTGTCGCATACACAGTTCTAGAAGGGTTATAATTAGAATAGTGGCCTCTAAAAGATCAACGTATTCCCCTATATCCGGAGCCTCTGGAACTTGCTCTGATTCCTTTGTTTGCTACAGGGAACTCGGGCTTATCAAAATCGAAACTACGTCTGGTATATGGATCTGTTAATTGGATCATATTAACAGAACAGAAAATATTCTCTTTATTTGATGAAGACTCTGTCTGATTAGCTTGTTTAGGCTGTGCTGTTTGGTGGGGCAGTTCCCGTAGCTTCGAAGTAGATGGCATAAAATCTTCCAGTGTCAAAGACAACTTAGGCTTTGACACGATTTCATCTTATTCTGATTGTTCCTATTTCATGGAATTATCCCTCCCTTTTGAGGATTTTACCTCTGATGAAGAAGGTTTTTCCATGGAATTCATAGCAGAAGACATAATTGGTTGCTTTAATTGTGTTTGAAAAATTTAATGAGTTCATTTGATCATCTTTCTGACCATACAATCATCATATGTTTTCATATTTTTGTTCTTGACTTCCTTCCACTCACCTTCTTCCTCTAGATCTGTAGCATTAACACATGATACTTGAGCTGAAGAACCTTTTAGTTTGACTTGTCCCAAGATGACCATTTTTTATAAGAGGTCCTTGAAGGAAAAACACCCCTAAATGGGATGCCCCAACATCTGATGAAATGGGAAATAATTGGGGCAGTCTTCATCTCCTTCCTTGTTTGGCCTCTTGGGCCTTGGAAATTTAACCAAATTATTTTCCAGAGCCGAAATGAAGTAACCAGGAACTTTTTCATTTCGTAAAGAGTAAACATTTCTCTTAAAATTCTCAAATTTTTTTCGTCTATGATCTCTTTGATCATATTGAAGAAACTACCTCTTTTGTTGGCGCTCAGGAGGTGGATCCCTTCGAGAAGATGAAGGTATTGAAGTAGAAGAAGGTATAGGTGCTTGTTTAAGCATAACTATAGCAGTCTCTACATTACTTATTCATCTTCCTAGAGATGATGGAATTGCACGAGATTTGTCCTTAGTCTTAATAAGAGAATCTTCAATCTGTTGAGCAATTGAAGTAAGGTCTTGAAACCCTCCTGTGTATTTAACAGGAATCAACGGCATGCATAATTCATCATGTAGATTTACCACACAGATTTGAAACAATTCTTCTTGAGGGAGTGCTAAGATCATGGAATATTTCAATACCTTCTAGAGAGCAATGAAATCCAAAACCCTTTCATTTACCTCTTCTTACAATTTGTAAGATCAAAAACTGTTGTCTTTGTAAATGTTGAACTGAATTGAAGAAGGAATATTTGGCAGAGATCCTCTCATCCGGTAGTTGACTGGGATTGCAAACTTGTGTACCAGACAAAGGCATGCCCTTGTAATGACTGTACAAAACACTTGAGCTTTACTACTTCTTGTTTCTGAGGGGTTCCCATCATATGATCACAACGAGAAACAAAATTTGTTATGTGTTGCTCTGGGTCTCCCGTACCATTAATGGTTTGGAATGTGGTACTTGCAAAATTTTATGGGGGTGGAATTGCATCAACCCACTCAGAGTAAGATCTCTTTTCTAGTTTTATTTGAGCACGCTTTCCCTACATAGCTTCCAAACGAGCTGTTAATGACTCAATAGTAGTTATTAACTTTTGAGAAAAATCCGGTTGGGCTTGGACCTAAATAGGTACAATGACCGGAGTTGGTACAAATGTGGTGACTGGTACTGCAACTGATGGTAGCACCGCAAATTTTTGTTGCACTTGACCCATAAGATTAGACCTGTGAGGGTGTACAATTAGAGGAAGATATTCTTGATCCATCTCAGTAGCCGCAACAAATTCCCTTGGTTGCCTGACTCCAGCACGCTTGTGAGGAAGACTACCTTGAAGTAATTCTGCATTCAACCTCCTTAATTCCTTCATTTCATCCTCCTATTGGGGAAATCTTTTCTCTAGTGATTGCGATTGGCCTTCTCCAGAGGAAGGGTATGTAAACTGATTCTTTCCTTTCCCCTTGTTGGATCCCTTTCGTAGAGGGGGAAGTGGGTTACTTGAAGGATTACCCAAATTCTGGGTAAGCCTTTGATTTCGTGTACACACACCTTCTTCATTTGTGTCTGTGCGTACAACTTCTAGAGCAGGAACCTCTTCATCTGATCCCTCGGAGTGAACCTCATCTGGTGGATCAGCAATAATGGTATTAATGACATTAAGTGATGCATAATGCACTGCATATCTTCTATTGGAATTTCTGTGATAATGCCTTTTTCCATGTCCCTGATGAGAAATTTCCTTCTGTCGATTTGATCCCTCAGGAATTTCATGAAGAACCGTAATTTGGAGTGAATCTCCTGATAGTTTTGATATTTATTCCTCTTGAGGATTCTTCCTTAACAGAGAGAATACTAACTTTCTCTGAGGGAGATATTGGGGATTTGAAAAAGTCCCCAGTCCGGTGGACTGGGGTTGTTCCTGCTCAACTGCTCGATTCCTATTTGTTGATTCCGAGGGTTGGGTAAAAAGATTCCCCAGTCTAGTAAGCTGGGGTGGTTCTTGACATGCTATATATGAGACCTTCTTGAATGATCTCCCGATCTTGTGGACTTTAGTCTAGAAATTAGCTGGATGCATCAACCTGTATCCACTTTTATCACCCGGCTCAAAAGGCCGTTGGATGCTTTTTGACACTTTTGTCACTTGATTATGTGCTTGCTCCAAACGAGAGGCCTGTTCAATATTCTCGTTTGATTAATGCAGGAGTAATTCAACAACTTTTTTTCAGTATTATTGATTTTGAGAGGAACTAGTTTAGGCCTATTCATTGGAAAGATTTTGATTACAAACAAAACCCATTGACTATGGCCGTCCATTGGCAATAACATTTCATGAGACCATTTTCGGAGGGCTTTACTGACAGGAGAACACAGTGAAATGTAGTGCTCCATGAACACCCCATCCCCTGATA
Organism: Viscum album; assembly: GCA_963277665.1. Lineage (NCBI taxonomy): Eukaryota > Viridiplantae > Streptophyta > Magnoliopsida > Santalales > Viscaceae > Viscum > Viscum album. Next base: position 205,999,615 of record OY728159.1, on the reverse strand, counting down.
TGAGTACCAGATGGGTCATTGGAAATTAACTGGCGCAATATTCTTAGTGCGCCAAGGCATGAACGCTGAAGGGCTCTCTGCTGCTTTTCAGCCTTTAGATATCAAGAAACTGAGAGAGAAGCCAAATCAATTTTCCATTGTAACCCTTATATTATCTTGACATGATTTCCATATTTATCGTAAGATAATATTTTATTTTTCAACTGAAAAATAGTTTTCCAAATGGTGAGACGAATATCATGAATTCCATCTTCCTTCAACATCTCTAGAATGTCAAACTGAGAATCAGCCAAAGGCCAAAACATAACTGGCACTTCACCTTTCGCCAGTTGTTTTCTCATATTCTGTACTTCCTCTTTATCATTCGATGAAGATTCGTCTACCTGATTAGACCAGATCTGGTGCTTCCCTATTGCTTCATCGGATTCAGCAAGATTGGTAGAGAAATCACAGATCAAACTAGAAGATTCATGAATTAGGGGTGGATTAGTGAATGACCTACACCGTGGTCTATCTTCTGGTTGAGAAAGTATTCCACCTGCTAATGGTAAAGCATTAAACATGACTGGATTAACATTTTCATGTGCCTCAAGATAATAGGGATTTCTCATCACTACATTTTCCATTGGATCATTTTCCAGGAAATGTGCATTACTACTACAGAGCAGACTTTCGCAGCTAAATTAATCATCATGGGTAGGACCATCATAGTGGGTTACAACAAAAGATGAAACATCTTGCTCCTTGGTCTTCTGACCACACAGAGGTTTCTTGTGCCTTTCATCTCAAGATGAAACTTTGAGATTGACCGAATTATCATGAAGCAAGCCTTCATGAGGATGTGTCTGATGCAACCCTTCGGAATTAATTTTCCCACTATTGGGAACGGAGGGAGTAAAATCCTGAGTTTCAATAGATAGTTGTCTGAGTGCATCAAGAACTCTAACATCGAGTAAGTCTTTATTACAGATTGGCCCTTGATTTCTTGACTGTGATGGGTGGGTCTTCTTCTTATACACCTTCTTACTCACTTTAGGAACCACTTATTGATGGAAGTGGTCATTATGGGCAGGTGTATGTCCCTACTAATGAGAAATGATTAGGTTAGGCTGATTATCTCCACTCAAATCAGGTGTATTTTCCCGACTTGGCTGTCGGTATGATATGGGGGAGTATGACCCACAACCCTCTTGGACTGGAACATATGTGTGTGCCTGTTCCAGAGTGAAATGTTGATGTGTCACTCCACTGGTAGGGATAGATTTATGTGTCATTCCCTGAGATGCTACTAATGCTGTTATAATATCCTGGCGGGTATCCAGAATATGAGCAGGGATTTGATTCTGTTCTTTCACCATTAATAGAATATTCTTGGTGACTTCAGCTGCCAGAATGGGGATATACGTCCATTCCGTGCCTAGAGTAGGTGTTTTTTCCTACTCCTGTCCTCCTTTTCCTGTCATTGAATTTTGACATTACTCATGTGTGGGGGCAGAGAGTTGTGTCTGCCTCCTGTTTGTCGTCGGAGCTTTCTGACAGACTTCTCCGAATGATACCAAACGAGACTGTTGGTGGGCTAGATAAATACTAGTAGGTGTATGTACCTGCTGATTACACTCCTCCGAATGTGGTTGATGACTTCCTTTAATACTAAGAGACGAGGCTACTGGTAGGATTGATGAGTGTAGGCAGGTGTACGTGCCCGTTTACCAGTTGTCAACACATTGGGTTGGCGGGCTCCATCGCATGTAGTCAGACGAGCCTGCTGACTAGTCGATGATTTATAAATAAGTGTATGTTTATGTCTATAGTACTCTGTCGGAATTGCCTGGCGGGATTGGCGTGCTGCTGTCAGACGAGTCTGCTTGACAGCGGAATCAAAACGGACGGGTGTGTGTGCCCGCTCGTTTCTTGCCACAAAGTTAGGTTGTTGGACTTCTCCGGAAATATTATTGATGAGAACCTGCTCACTGTTGACCGGATTTCACCTCTATTGGTTCATCTTTCCTGCTCGGGTTCGAGGAACATGAGCCGAATGCCTGGAGACGACACCCACATCATCTTGAGGCCGCACTATCGCACGAGTCTAGAGGCAATTATTGGTGGGAGCCCTCAGGAAGGACTCTTGTTTCCTTGAATTAAGTCCTTTAGTGGCCTTCTCATTTACCTCCTCAGAATATGGGAGGGAATGGTTGTTGTGTTCCGAGGATAAAAACCCGAAACGGTTGGAGACGGTGGTTAGCACCGCCTGCTTCTTGATCGCTGGTTGTCACTATCCGGATGACCAGGGTGAATTATGGACTTGGAGGGCTTGTCTAGTGGACTATAGTGTCAAAATAGTCTCGTTTTGATGGTACACCATAACCAGAGCATTTTATACCTAGCATTGAAGATGCTGAGTAGGTGATGTCGTCCTCAGAGTGGACGACGATCCAGCAGGAGTAGCAGCAGATGCATTCACAACAGTGGTTTTCACAGCATAAGTATTCATAAAAGAATTATTCACAGTAGTGAACTTAAGAAAAGACATTCTTGTAATGTATAAGATCTTGGAAAAGATTTCCTGTTTGATATAACAAACATAATCAAGATAAATTCGGCTGCTATATCTTTTGGATGAGCACATATGTTAATGACTCTCTTGTTGGCCCTCTCATTGAGTTTAAATAGGGGCCTAAGAAATAAGTAAAACACCATTTTAACTTGGTTAAGGATTCACATAGGTTCACCATTTTTTGTTTCCTCTGGAATTGGGGATGATCTCATTGATTTAAGATTCAAACATTCCAAGTGATTTCAAACGTGTTTGTTCGTAGAATCGAAAAAATCCTATGATTCCATATCCATTTGGACCTACTTTCCAAAGGTAGGTGCTCATTAGTTGTGAACTGATGAAACTTATGAATTTGCATTGGTCGAGAGGAAGGGAGGTCGGACTCATCACACCTTTTTGAGGGGAATTATTGTCTATTCCAGGACTCTATTTATAGATTTAAGTTATGTTCGTGAATCCTTATTACATTACCAAGTATGAAAATGAGCTTTTCTTTAGATCTGGCAATCAATGATTAATATGTATGAGATTTATAGAATCTTTTATATGTATTCGGGGTTCTTCATCGATAGAGAATCATCTATATTTGTTTAGATATTCTTAGTCAATGTTATCCTTTAATACATTATATAAAAGTCTCTTGGTCATTATGATGACCATACTGGTTTTAAAGCCACTCAGCGGGGCACTTGATGTTTATTGTCATTCAGAAGGACATGAATTATTTCATAGTTGGGATCGTACCCGTAGATGGGCTACCTACATATCCATTGTTTTTAGAAAAGGAATCAGAACCAACGTAGTTCGAGTATAGAATTATGGGGTTTATTCATGATTGGTGGCTCAAAGAAAGATTTCATAATTACTTTTACACTCTAAGATCGCGTGAGTCATTCTCGGTGTGAGAATCAAGAGGTATTGGTAAAACCAGACAATTGTACCATCATAAGAAATGACGTGAGGCTTATGTACGTATGACTGCCTAAAATAGATTAATATTGGGTTTTAATTCAGGGAAGAAACCCAAGAAGAAGGTCCATAATGGTATATGTGCTTTATGGAGATTTGGATACTCTAACATTGGGATTACTCCTAAGGAAGGTGCCTAAATTAGGTAGGGAATTATGATTGGGGTTTACACCAAAAAAGGAAGCCCAAATAAAAAAGTAAATTAAGACTGGTTGAGAGAAATTATGACTGGGGCTTATTCCTAAGGAGGAGTCCTAGGTTAAAAGGTTTTGAAAACTGGGAGCTTACTCTTGAAAAGGAATCCCAGGTTAAGGGAATAATGATTGGGGCTTACTCTTAAGGAGGATTCCCATATTTGAGACTAGGTCTTACTCCTGAAAAGGAAGCTCAGGATAAGAGAACCATGGTTGGGGATTACTCCTAAGAAGGATGCCCATATTTTGGGATCTTTGAGACTAGGGATTACTCCAGAAAAGGAAACCCAGGTTTGGAAAATTATCACTGGGGATTACTCCTGAAAAAAAAACCCAGATATGAAAGATTATGACTAGGGCTTACTCCTAAATAGGATGCCCAGTTTAGGGGACTTGGGGATTACTTATGAGGAGGATGCCCAAATTAAGAGAACTTGGACTGGGGCTTACTCCTAAAAAGGAGGCCTAGGTTAAGGATTCTCTCATCTTAATGGATGAGGTTGAATGAATGAAATCTCTAACCTTAGTGACATAAAGATATGTAAATCACTAGGTTTTAGGAGATGTTCCATATAATTCCTTTTAGATAAGGATTCCAACAAGGAAATCATGCCATAAATGGCTTTGGAGGGAGTTTTGAAGGATTAATCATGAATAGGATAGGTGGATAGGCATAAGAGAGGTGAAATAGGTAGGAGGGGCACCCAAAAAATAGGGGGCACACAAGTCCTATGTGGGTGCACAAGTCATGGTCGCGCAACTATACTTGCACGACACCAGGGTACATGCGTGACAGTCAACCCTTAGGTTAATACTTGGGGGAGACTTGGCTCAAGCCCTTAGTACTACCCCTAGAGGCTTCCATAAGAGGGGCGCACAAGTTCTGTTGAAGGGGTAAGGTGGCGTGCAGGTGTGGCCATTTCCCTTAAGGGTTGGCCACTTAGGCGCGTAGGTGTTGATGAGTCTCAACACATAGGCCTTACTCCTTCTCTTTAGATCTTCTGTTCTAGGTAAGAAATTACCTTAGAAGTGTTCAGAAGCGTTGAGAAGAGCTAGGGCGCTAGGAGCTCAAATCTGAGTTTTTGGAAATTTTTCATCCTCAAATGGGGGGCCCAAAGGGGCTATTTATAGGCCGGAGAAGACCCTGGGCGAAATTCAAAGAGGGTGTGCAAGTCACCTGTGCGACCAATGGGCGGCGTGCAAGTACACTTTCACGACTCAAGTGCATTTGAACCTTTGTTCATACCTTTGTCAATTTTTTATTTTTCTTCAAAGGATGAATCACTTTGGGTTCATGGTATTTCCCATTTTCAATTTGTTAGACTCTATGACAAAAAGGAGCATCAACAATCATTTTAAATGTATCATTTTACGAAATGAAAAAATGAAATGTTTTTATTTTATGCGATGACAATGACCTTTCCACCACCATAACCATTATATGGTATTTTTATTTGTCTACAATACGTAATGTTTTAAAAAAATTTAAATACAATATTTATTTTTTATGTATTTTGGTATTAAAAATGGTTTTCAGAATGGATTTGATTATGTCAATATTTCAAAAGGATGTCTACTGAATGTAATGAAGAAATGTTACTTTTCCATCATTCTTGTTCATTTGTTTTGATTATGTTATGGTTCTTGGGAATTAATTATGTATATGGGTGGTTCTGTGATAAACTGAGGGTGATTTATCCCATGATAGCTCTCCAATTCATTGGCTACTACGACAGAGGTAAACATTTAGGTTCCTCCTATGAGATTTAGAGAATATATATTTAAGGGTATTCCAATAATAACAATGAACATTACTCCCTATGAAGCTATGAAATATAAAATTTATGTGTGATATATATGACACACATTTCCTTTATTATTTATGATTACTATTATGTTTTCATGGTTCTTATGAATTCATGGGAATATAAATATGCATGGACTGAAGTTTTCTTTCCTTATTTTATCCCTTCAAGAGTTTTTATACTCATTACAATTTGTTAAAATGTTTTCAAAAGGGTATATTGATGAGTATGAGAAATAAAGAATTAAAGATGATTTTTCTTATGAAAAGTAATAATGTTTTGTTTTTAAAGGGGATTCCTTTGGTGGAAAAAATTGACATTGTTTTGATAGTATACTCATGTATGATTATGGGATGATATGTATTAATAATGTATTGATTCATTAAAAAAATAAACCTAAACATATTCTCAATCTTAATTCATCACATAACTAAATATTATGTAATGTATTAGGCTTGGGACTTGTACAATCTTCTATGAATCACCAAATACTACAAAAAGTTCTCCACTTGTGGGTAGTGTAAGCTTGGGTGTATTAATAATTCTCCTTTTCATACCCTTGAATCTTTTTTCATATTCTAAATTCCATGAAAACATGACTCTTTTCTGGTTTTGATTTTTTGGAGGGTTTAAAATCATAAGAAAATTTTCCCAATTCAAGGATAATACATTGCTAATCCAAGAAAACTATAGATATCTGTCCCAAATTGATTCCTAAAACAAACTTCAATTTCATCTATCCATTGAAGGGTGAATAGATATCCTATTTATTGTGATGATATTCCCCCAGAACAAAACATCGGTCAACCAAAACTCACATTTTTTACATGGAATTATGTTTTTCCTTTCATAGGGGTTTTAGCGTAGTGCTCATATACTTCTCATACTACTCTTTTATTTTGGATACTAATATAACATCATCTATAATAACAACCAACAATGTGTTTACGTAATCTCTAAGGACAATATTGATCAAATAGATGATTTGTTAATGTTTAATTAGTGAGTCCAAATGTTATTACTATGAACTCATAGTGCATGTACATTATATAAAAAGTGGTCTTGGGGATATCTTCTTTCTTCACCCTAACATGATAGTATCCACATTAAATATTAACATTGAATAAGTGTTGTGCTCCATATATCTTATCAAATAAGTCTTAAATTCACAGTTGTTGAAATTTTTTATTTATCATGATCATGTTGAGATAAAAATAATTGATGTAATGCTGCATTGACTAATCATTCTTCTTGATAAAGTGGACTAGTGTACCCTGTGGAAAATAATATGGATGGATCATCCCTTTATATAGATTTTCATAAAATTATTTTTTATCTCATAAAGCTCCACAAAATACCTTCTATTTAGAGTCTTTGATTATGGTAACACCCTAGGTATTATCTCAATAGAAAACCCAACCTCCTGGATAAGAGGAGGACTAGGAAATTCGTTAAGAAACATGTTAATTTATTACCTCACAATAGTAATGTCTTCAAGGATGATCTTTAGATTATACTATATCTTTCAAAAAAGGAATTATTTCTCATAGGTAAATAATATCCCTGATTTATATGTTAGTTCTAATGAATATTGCAGCTTTTCATTTACGTTGTACAAAATCAAAAGATTATTCACAATACATAGAGTTATTTATTTTTGTTGCAATATATGTTGGCTCTATATATGGATTGAAAATCAGTTACAGGAGTTCGATCAAATTCCACAAAAGAGAGTATGAAAATTGTCATTGGGATGTTCAATAAATATATTTTGATAAGGGTGGAGTAATATACTTGGGATTCAATAATTTCCCCATTTTCAATTCTCACTGATATCTCTAGTTCCATTCATTGTGGTGGTGTCTGAATAGTTCTAAAAAACATTTATGATATAAAGGAATCTGTATAACTAGAATAAAAAACTATTTTATCTATTCATGAATGAATAACTATCATCTATGTCATAATTTTATTTTTGGGATCCACATAAGTGGTTGTGATGGAAAACTATCTCTCATGATTCATTGGAGGTTGTTGGTGGAATCCAAAAACCATTGGCTTAGTGCATTAGTCTAAAAAGTTAAAAGGTTATCTTCCAATGAAGAAACGAACAATTCACCAATACTTAAACATGGAATTCCTATCCTCAATCACATTAGTAGGTTTTTTAAATAGGCAATAAGTTTCTATGTGTCATTACTTCCCAAACCTAAATCATTTTATTATTCTCCTTAAGCAATTTCTGGGGTGCTTCTTTCCGAACAATTGAAAATTGGGATCTTTATATTTCATAGCACAATTATATTTCTCCATTGGATTTCCATTACTAATCCCCACATTCCACTTTCATATCCCAATGGTAACCTTGATATTTTTTGATGTCCATTTCAAATTTTAGGTCATATTAGACAATTTACTCATAGAAATATAAGTCACAGATTGTTAGGGATATACGTAGAACTAGAATTTTCCCACCAAAGAAGCAGTAAACATTGTTTTTATGGTAAATAAAAAAATATGAATGTTTATCATGCATGTATTGTGAAGCATAACTCAATCACCCTGATAGATTCAACATCTTCTTTCTTGAGGGAAAGGAAATCCCTTTCCATTTTTTTCCAAGAGTGTGAGGAATATATTTATCGAAAAATATTTTCATTAATTCAATACTTTCTATTACCTAAATATCTTCCTTAGGATTCTTATAGTTGATAAATGTACCAAATTAATTACCTCCTCCAACCATATAATACGAAGCTAGTAAAACCTTCTATTTTATAGATCATTTAATGATTAATAAAATCTTTTCAATGAAGTTGATCCATTAATCAACATTCATGGATCAGAAGATCTATTGAATATAAGAGGCCTTTATTGTATAAAGATCATAATTGTAGCTTGTTACTTAAAAGGGGGATTTGGGTGCTCCTCCTAATCTAGGTTTCTATTCACATCCGGATTTAACTTAGATAGAATCATCCTAATGTTTTTTATGTCTTCTCTCATCAGGTTGGGAATCTCGTTGGGGTAGTAATCACATTTCCCATCACATTGATTGTTTACATTATTACTCCTATTTCCATCCATTTTATTTAATAATTGAAAAATTATGGATGATTATTATTAAACTATTAAACACATAATGGATAATTTAATTAAATTAGAGGGAAAACTTCTAACATTCAATTATTTCTTTAACATATGAATTTTTATTCTTTAATCTATGTTATCAATGATCTATTCTATAACAAATATTCATATGGAAATTTTTTTATACCCATAATAATGTTTTGTAATGAGTTTGGGATTTTACCAAATCATATCTTCTAGGAGTGTCAAACTAGGTGTGTAGTAAGGTGTATTTTTTGAAAAGTAGTAAGGTGTATTTTTGTCTTTAAGGATACACCCAGTCAGGCCTAACGTGCCATGTTTGAGTAGTTATGATTACATAACTTTGTTCCAAAAACCACTTAAACTTGTAGTATCCAGATTGAGATGATTTTCTGGATATACTACTTACTCTATTCTTACCTAAATTTAAGGAATATTTCATATATTTAGTCTTACCACTAAGACTTTCTCTAGAGTTTTTTTATTCTAATCTAAAAAATTAAAAAAAATTATTTCCATCGAAACCAACCATAACAACATTACCCTTTATTACACATTAATTACTGATTTATTAAATAACATGGCACTTAATATAACCCATATGGTTTTGAATAATAGTGTATTTTGTAATTTTTTACATTAAATATTAATTCAAAATGGAAATACATCATCTTTATTAAAATATTTTTTAACATTCTTCTACATAAAACTATATGGGATAATCTGGGGACATATATAATAAAGTGGTGAGTGATACATTTCAAAAAGGGACTAAACATGGCATATGAATAAATATTTTTGACAATAATATTATAAATTGTGCATGAAATAGTTTGAATCATAAACACGGATAATGATACATTATATAGAATAATAATCATGAAGGCAACAAGGTTTAAGTGGAAACAACTTAAAACACTACATCATAGACAAAGGTCTAGGATAACTGTCAATACATCATGATAGAAAAATACCATAATGGAATCATTTCCACTACCAATCCCAAAATGATTTCTCATGACAGTAAACATTACCCAATGCATCAGAACAATATATAATTCTAGGTGCACATTCCATTTCCATTTCAATCTCATTCTTATGTGTGGAACATAGATCATACAACATGGATTTTTTCATCGTCATATTTTATTCCACGATCATAAATTTTGGAAAAAATATATATGTCCAAATTAAAATATTTATATTTGTGTTAAGGTGGATTACATTGAATGGAAATGGGTATAAAATTCAATACACAATTATTTGGAAAAGAAAAATCACGTTGAAATTTCGGTAGCATAATTTTGTCACATAAAATTTATAAAATGTGTTCAAAATAATGAAAGGGGTATCTAATAATTTGGAAATAAATTGGTTAGTAATAGTGAAATGTAAAGACATATCCAAAAATTATAAATTTAAAATAAAAATTATAATTTAATAAATAAACATGAATAAATGATTGAATATGAGGATTCCTTACTAAATTTCATCATGGTAACGAGGGCACATAAAGGATCATGGGAGGGTTTAATAATAGGGAAAGGGGTATCTCAGTATATAGAAATAAAATGGAATGTAAAGGGATCTGTAGGAAAACATACCCAAACAAACAAAAATTGATATTAAGAATCATTAAATAAAAGAGGTTGTTGAAAGGAGATGAGAAGATATAAATCCCTTAATTGAGTGTTTTACTTATAATGATTGGGAGGAACTTATTGGGAGCATGGGAATCCTTGAGACGAGTATAGAGAAGAAACGGAATATTAATTACTTTCTAATAATATTTTTAGTGATTAGAAATGGGAAATTTGGTGGGTTTATATTAGATATTAGTGGGGGTATCGTTATTATTTCTCAAAACATTAGTTTTGGACTCTATATAATAAAATAAACAAATATAAAATCCATTCAACATTTTTTAAAAATTAGACTCTTTTAATTATTTTATAAGGATATGGGATGGAAATGATAAAATAATTCCCTTTGATAAGTAGAGGTGAGTCATACTCTTAAGGAATTGATTTTAAAACCTAAAAATATATTAATTTTTTAGAGTATTAATAATGGAATTATAAATTCCTTAAAATAAACATTTTATATTATTATTTTAAATATAAAACATATATTTGGACATAAATACCATTTATAAAATTTATTACATCACTTTTGGGTCATTACCATGTCATAATACTCAATATATATTAATATGGTATTAATTTTTTAATAGAAAATTTGATTAACTCAAAGAAAAATGAAAAAATTACAATTGGATAATTTCATAATTATTATTAAAAAGTAATATTCATATTTTTGAAAATTATTTTATTAAATATTTTAATTGTGACCTTAAAAAAATACATTCAGTGAAAAATTCATGGTTTTTAAAAAACAAATGTTTTTGAACACTTCTAAAAATTAACAATGACTACAAAAATATTATACATTCATTTATGTTAAATAAAAAATATTTAATAGTAAGGTTTTATTAAAATATAATTTATTTTGAAAATCCATTACTTCAAAATAATAAATTCCTCACTTGAATTTTAATATTAGACAAAATTATTATATATGTTTTATTGTATAAGAAAATCATTTCTAAACATAATCAATATATATATATATATATTTATTTATTATAAAAATGAGAGTAAAATGAATGAAAATGGGAATAAGGAAGATAAAGGGTTATAAAGTAGTGTATCCCTATGGTATATCCTCTAAAAAGACTAACCCCATAATGTTTCAAAAAGATCAAACTATTAAAGCATGAAACAACAGAGGCTTGAACCACTCGAGAGGCTAGGTAGTCTAAAACTTTATTTTCCTCAAAATAATATTTATAAAGTAATGATAATATGATGAAATTATATCCATTATTATATTGAAAATAATATAGACACTAGTATTTGTAGGTTCATGATATAAATAACTTTAATACACCCGTAAATTCCTTAAGATAATGGTATGAAAATGTGGGACTTTTATCAGGTGGTTCAACGTTCATGGATTTGGTTGTGATATTGAAGAGATTTAAATTATATTGTAAATGGTGTCACTAATTATTAATTGGTTATATCACATATTGATATTAGTTAATGGAAAATCCATTGATGTTATCTCCCTTGGAGTATCTGATAACTTTGTTTCATAAGGTACGATCCTACCGGTTGATTTCATCACTTCCTTTTTATATGTGAATTGGATTTCCTAAAACTATATATTTAAACATATCATGTGATTTATAGTAATGGCTCTATTATCAATGGTAATTATTTGTAATGGTCTTTTATTTCCTATATAATATCATAAAAAATAAGTGATTTTTATTATATAAATATATTACACAGTAAGGCATTTAATTAAATCACAAGGGGAATTTTATTTATAACAATTTGGGTCATTAAAATTGATATGGTTATTTATTCACAAGGAATGGTGACTCATTATTAATTTTATATAATGGTGTTGAATCCTACAAGAATTAAGTAAGTTGAATAGAATCTAATAAATTGACAGAATTTATAAAATTTGAAACAGATTCCATGTACTAATACTAAGTCAGGGATTTCGTAGATCCTCTGGTAGATGTAAATCCCATTGGTTGCAAATGGATATTCAAGAATAAATTATAATGGATGTAAAATTTTGTACTTATAAGTAATAAATGGTTGAAAAGAATTTAAATAGTGATAATCCATGCTCTATAAGGAAATCCGTTTACTAGTTTCTATACTAATGTCCATTAATAATCGACTTACAATGATATTTTACCATTTATATAAAATCTAAAAGACAAATGTTAAAATAGCTTTCCAAAATGTGAACCCATTGGAGGATGTATATATAAAAAATCCAAAAAGATTTGATACAAAAAAGGATTTCTAAAATGTAAAAATGTTATAGGGATCCATTAATTGATTAATTAAACAATCTCAGTTATAGATAATTCTGTTTGATGAAGATAAAATAGAATATGGTTTCAAAATGAATGAATATTGGATTTGTTTATATAAGTGGTTTAGTAGGAGTGTGCTTATTTTCATAATAGTTTATGTTTATTACATATATCTTTTTAGAAAAAAAATACTATAATGGGAAATTAATTCCTTGTTAGACACTTTCTTCTTAATAAATACCTTAGGGAAATCGTCATCTATTCATCAGATCAATATTCATCCTGATATATCCAAAAGGATACTTGTACAATGATAATGTACTTATATTGACAAGACACTAAAGTGAATAATTATATGAAAATTCAATATTGGATTGTTTTTAGTGTCACATGGAATTATTCTAACCCAAAAATAGTTCCTCAGACACATAAGGATATATAAAGGGTGGATTATACTCTACAGAAACCCAAAATGGGATCAGTCATGCACGATATGATGTATATTACATTACATGTAACCTATAACTTATGTGTGATAGGAATAAATTAATTTTACCAAAAATATAGCCATTAAATGATTATAAATATTATCTATACATATATAAGGACAACTTTAGATTTATTCATATTTTATGGAGGATATGTAGATATACTAATTTTATAATATGAAGATGATAGTTTCTAAATGAACCAAAATGATATGAAATTGTATTTAAGATACAACTTCTTTCTAAATTGAGGTGTTTTGAGTTCTAGTAGCTCAATGAATGTTGTTGTTAATGATATGAAATTTGTGTATAAATATATTATTTCTTCTTAAACATATAAAAAACCCTTGGATATAAAACATTGCCCCAGTGATTGATGTGATGCCTCATGGTAATGAAACTATCACAATCTATTATGATACTACTAAAGTGGCATCTCTTATAAAGGATCATAGATAAAACTAATTATATAAGCTCATTCTTTTGAAATAAAATTTCTTGAGGTATTTTTCATAGTGGGGAGACATCAGAGTGAGCAGAGTCACCATGAAAGACAATGTGGAAGACCAGTTAACTAATTTCTTAACTCAATAAGAACATGATCTCCATGTGATATATAGATAATTAAATTTTGTTAGATGATAGATCTATTCCATAATCTGTTTTGTTTGTGTTGTTATCCTTGATCTAACATTAAAAACATTATATTTTAGGAATATTAAAAGTGTTTAATTATAATTAAATATATTATTATACATTGTTAAATTTTATATGTGGGTTTAATGCAATATTTTATTTTATTACACGTCTCATTAAAAAATATAATAATTCACCACAATGATGAGAACCTAGAAATTCCATGATTTTGTTTTCATACTTTGATCTGTAGTTGGATAACATGTTATGATCCTAGGTTATTTGTGGATTTCCTTTGGTGATATATTGTTGTAATGCCAAGAACATTCAAAAATAAAATTTTATTTTTTAATTAATACATTTCATAATAATTAATGTAGTTATGGAAACAAATGCACTACAATGGTTATTTTGGGAAGTTATAACCCACCATATTTAAATGACCCTTATTCTTCAAAACAATAAATAATATATCCATTTTACAATGATAGTTATTGGTTTAATATATTAAGGATTATGAAAAAATACAATTCACTTAGTTGAAAGAATTTATTGCCTTATCCTCTAGGTTCATACCCTATAAATCTAATTTTTCAAAGCTTCTGAAGGGGTATGGAATCACTAGGATTTCCCTTGACCAAGATAAATATGATATCCCACAACTAAATCATCATTATACCCAATTATGGTAAAATTTCAATCTAATCGATATCACAGTCCAAAACATGTTCCCTAGACAACCATAAGATATCCCCACCATCTCACATATTAATCTTAGGGAGTACATTGGATTAATATGTGGTTATGTATTTAGACCGCAGTGGTATGAATCTTTATAATTTAATTATTTTAAAATTATTATTATATTTATCCCTTTTATTATTAATTTATAAAGGGTTACATAATGAGTCTGATAAAAATATTTTTTAATTCATAGATATATAATTTTTTGGGAAATATCATGTTTCCATTAAAAAAATTAATGATAAAAAAATTATTTTTTAAATAATTTTTATTTTAATAAAATTTAATTACTAATAATAATTATCTAAATAAAAATGATAATATAATTTTACAAATCCCATGGAAATTTTTATATGTGTTAGAATGATTTTAGAATCCTTAAACGAGAATTTCTTTATCAAAAATAAATTTTAGTCAATAATATAAATTTTTAAATATAGAAAAGTATTTTGATAAACTAAATATTATATTGGAAATAATTACTTTGAATGTATAAAATATGTAATTTTGGATAATTTTAAGAGAGTGGAATTTTTGATGAAATATTTAATACGATATAAATATACACTGTGTTTTATGACATCTTAAAATTTCCAAAGTATTGTATTAAGTAATTTAAATATTATCCACAATAAAATTACTTTTCCCCATTATAATAAGGTATTTATGATGGTATTTTGTTATATTTTTATACAATTCATTAATCCCCCAAAACCTGTATTATATTTTAAGGGTATTAAATAATTTTTTTATTAAAATGAATCACAAACACATGATAAATGGTATTATTTTAATGTTTTTTGGTTATCATCCTTATATAATTTCTAAATCCATTAATATTTGGATTTTTTTCTTGGAAACTAATGCGATAGTTTTTTGGATTAATTTATCCTATAGAGTTAAAAAAGGATGTTTATAAACAAATAAATAATTTCCCCCACTTCTCATATAAATACCAACAAAAAATCAAAATCAAAATGACTAAAAATAATTATATAAAAATATATATCTACCTTTCCACTCTATATCCCACCCATGGTTTCCCAAAGCCCCCATGAAGCTCCCCAAAAGCATTTAGAATATAAGTCTCAAGGAAAATGATCCTCTACATATCCTATTTATTTAAAAATATAATTATATTATTCCTTTTGAATTCTAATATATAATGTAGCAATATTATTTTAAAATTCCATATTGATGAAAATATTATATCCATGAAATTATATACGCCATTTACAAACATTAATCTATTCCATGAATCTTTTTGTACACTCGTTTTTCTGCTAAAAATATCCTACATTTGTTTTTCATACCAACAATTTTTTGTAGTGAATATCCATCTATTTCTTCACTAAAGGGAATTCGCCTACATATACCTATAACTTATTTATTTTCATACACCTTTTTTAACCCATTATTCTTATTTTTTAGGTTAAAAGTGATGAAAAATATTGTTATGTTGTATGCTCTATGTGGAACCCTTATCCAGGTACATGATATTAATATGACTGGTGGCACTTGAATTATATATAACTCTAATGAATTGGTTAATTCTTTTTTCATATAATATTCCTTGATTAGTTCAAGTAAGGTAAACTTAATAACACTATTTTATTTTTTATCTTTGGTTAACCATTACCTATTATTTTGATTTCATGTTTTATGTCATTTACACATTCCCATATTAGCTTTATGTGGTCTATTTATATCGTTCCTAATTTTTGGAGAGTATGAATCCCAACTAGATTATATTACCTTAACATACATATTTTATAACATGCAATACATTAAATTATTATATGATTAGTTTATTCCCTTATAAGTATTTATATGTCACCATGTTCATATGTATATCCCTAGGATAACCCATGATGTTTTAGAAGATTTATGGATTCGAAAGTCATTTTATGGATTTCATAAATAATGATTTTGTATCCCATATTCATGTTGTTATTATTTTTTCCTAATTTTTTGAAGAAACTGGTCCTCAAGATCATATTAGATTGTTTTATTTATGTATTTATGTAATAAATCATGAATTATTGTGTATTAGGAAAATTAGTTTCATAGTTGGTATCAAAGTAAATTCTATTTATTATTTGGATTATGATTATAAAATAGAGTGAAATAAAAATTTATATGAAAAATCCATGAAATAAATCCTTAGATATTGGTAATGTATAGGGTAATTAATTTTGAGAGAAACATTCCTTGTAATGTTACTACAATTGGATGTGGCTCTGAAATAGTGGTACCAAGTGATAACAACACCGAAAAGAGATCATTGACAATTGAATTCATTGAAAACAACTAGACCACTATAGCCCAGAGTCGATTCCTTATATTAATGCATTGGTATATATACAAGAAATAAATCAGAATGGGCCAAAGGATTTATTAGTTTTATAATCCGTAATACATACATGAATTTTATATTATATTTTGAAAGAAAAAAAACATAAGAAAATCCATTTGAAACACCCCTAAAATCAAAGATGATCAATTTATATGACTCATAATATACATCTTTTCCTCTTGTGGGAAAATAAAAAATAAAAAGTGGTGATCTAAGATGGTCTAAAAGGGTAATAAATGAAACAAAAGATATCCTAATCCTAAACAATAATATATGGTGAATAACTAATAACACATGTCATTAAAACATAATATTGGGCATAAAATGGATGTAATAATAGTTGATTAAATTATTACATAATGAAACATAAACATAGATATTATACTATTGTAATAATAATATGTAATATTAACTACTAGTTTCATACTAATCGAATGCATATTTGTGTACTTCATAAACATAACTTTAAGGCCTCAGCTTAGACACCATACATAATGGGTAGAAACCCAGTCTCAATTGTGTCATGAGACCTACCGATGCATCGAGGGGCCATATCGTCCCCCTATCACTGACTAAGTCCAATTAATTCAACATATGAATAGGGATAATTATAAACAACATATACTTATTCTATGTAAATAATTTTCCCCAATCTATAAACATAATCACTAACCATTCTAGTAGTGTGGTGAATAGTATCATGATTGAACATAGATATTCTAACTGATCAGAAACATTAAATAAAATATGGTAGATAATAATAATAATAATAATAATAATATATCAATATCAATAAAGAATAAAATTATATAGTTTTATTTAAATAAATTAATATACTCAAATCAAATCATCAAGAAATTCTCGAGGGAAATACCCCTTCTACTTTTGGTTGAA
Source organism: Viscum album (assembly GCA_963277665.1). Taxonomy (NCBI): domain Eukaryota; kingdom Viridiplantae; phylum Streptophyta; class Magnoliopsida; order Santalales; family Viscaceae; genus Viscum; species Viscum album. The sequence goes on along the minus strand of OY728159.1, from coordinate 205,981,960 downwards.
CTTTTCTTTTGGAAAGAACACTTGTATTTGTTATAATTATTTATATAATACCATAAAGTAAAAAAAATATATTTAAATAAAAAATTAGCGATTTTATAAAAATAATAGATTCTTAAAATATATTATGTGTAGCACTTTAAAATGGGTAAGAATTCAGGATGTACCCTATAACCAAGTTTGATTATCTTGATGAATTGAGAAAGGAAAATAAATAACATGAATTTTTCCATAAAATAAAGATTACCTGATCTAAATATATGGTTTTAAAAAATATAAAGTGATCTTAAAAAAATTAAATTGGAATATATAAACATTACATTGGGGTAAATATAGATAACGAGTAACCTAAAAGAAAAATTGATGTTAGGGTGGAATCCATTACCTTATGGAAGAATGTGTTCTTCGCATGAACTTAATTAATTGGATAATAAAATTAAATCTAGTAATTAATTACTTTATATCGTTCTCTACATGTATTTGATCAATTATCATTTTATTAAGTTCATTTATGGCCTTATTGATGAGTTGTATAGTTTAACATTATTATTGAGGAGCATTTGTTTTCTTGGTTTTCATGACCAGTTAACGTGTTTATAAGTATTGGAGTTCATGTAAATTGGGAATAATTCCCAATAATTGGAATAAAATTTTATCAATGAACATAAATTTTTTTAATTGGTTATATATATATATATATAACCTGTATATGATGATGAATTTGTAGATAATATGTTAATGATTGTTGTTTGGATTAATTTATTGGTTTTAGATCACAACAAACTATTATTTTTAATCAATATGTATTATGTAAATATTTTACATCCATAACATATAGGTATTTGTAATATAAATTTTACAATCTATTTCATCCATCAAAATAGTATTACAACCAACTGTAAAAATAGTTAAGGGAAATGAAAAATAGTCACTCTTGAAGGTTATGAAACAACACCTCACAGACAACATTTCCATTTTAGGAATATAATTGAGAGGATAATGGATTTATGATGGATTATTTAACTAGAATTATAAAATTCTATTATATTTTTGTTACATTATTTTTTGTTCTTTTTTGAGGAGGCTTGGTTAGCAGAGAAAAAAAATAAAAGAGCTTGGAATGAAATTAAATGAGAAAAAGAGGTTTTTGCCTCTTAGTTTTTTCCTCCATGAGAATCTCCTTAGGGAAAAGGTTTTTGACTTTTGATGAGACTAAGAGATCCTAGATAAGAAAATGGTCTTGGAAACTGTATCTCATAAAATATTGACAAGGCCCAAAGAATAAAGGGTTTTAGGAGAAGGGGTGGTGAGGGAAGTATTTATAATTGAGGAGATGGATTGTTTTGAATATTTAATTATTTTTATTACAATTTATGCACAAAACTATTAATAGTTTGATAATTATGATCAATTATATTAAAATAATGATGTTTAGTTGGATATTATGTGCATACATCATTCATACATCACGTATGACTCAATAATTCAGGTATTTAGCATTTATCGTAAATGATAGTATTTCACTATTCAGTAAAAGATCATGGATTTTGGAAAAATCCCTCAAATTCACCCTATCTATTATTTATTTGTGCAATTAAAAAATGAAAATCATTTTATTAAAATCATTTTCTAAATATGAAAATTTTAATTTTTAATTAAAATTTTCATTTACCAGAAAATTACATTTTTAAAATTATAAAATATTTTATAACACTATGAAAAACTAACTAAGGTCTCATTAAATTATCCTAATGCCACAATAAAATAGAATATTATTCTATGGATACATTTTATGAAAGTGAATTTTATTATAAATAATTCTATTAATTATAAAATAGTAGTTTAATATTTAATACTCCCAAAAAGATGAACACTTAATTAATAATTGTTCGAACAATTAATTCTTATTAAATTATTTAATTATACCATACTTTTCATTAAAAGATGCATAAATATTATTTATACATTCACAGGTGAGGTAACTATTTATTTTTCATGTTTAATATTCAGAATGTTCATATTAGTATTCCTAAGGTCAAGTTAATATTTCATCAGTTTAGAATTCTTAAATTCTAGAAATACCTCTTATTTTGTTTATTGTTCTTTTTATAATGATTTTATTGTGTTCTCAAAATGATTTTATGTGATTTATACTACATGAAATAAACATAATAAGAGAAATAGAAAATGATAGTATTGTGTGTTGTTACATTCTTCCCTCTTAAAATATTTAATCATCAAAATTTCTAGAATGTCACCTCATAATAAGATTTGGGTAGTTCATCATCATATGTTATTCTAGATCCCACATCACCTCTTCAATTTTATGGGTTTTCCAATATACCATTACCTACCAAAACATCATATTCCTAATCACTTATTCATTAGTTTCCCATATTTAGATAGACTCTTCGCGATAAGATAAATTAGGTTAAAAATCTATTCCTTCAGAAGTGAGGGCATGTATTGGGTCTGGATTTTACATTCTTAACAAATAGATGTGGAACACATTGTGTAATTTATAAATGAAGATAAAAATTTCCAAAAAACCATACATAACTCTAATTCTCTCCATTATTTCAAACGGTCCAATGTACATGGGGCTCAGTTTCCCTTTCTTTCATATCTTATAACACCATTCGAGGGACATACAATCAAGAAACACGATCTCCCAAATGAAATTCAAAAAAATTATTTCAATTATTGGAACATGTTTTTTCCTACTTTGATTGGATTTGATAAGGGTTTCAATTGTATTTACTATTTCCATTGTTTCCTCCACAAGATCTAAGCCTACAATATTCCTTTCACCAATTTCATCCCAACATGTTGGTGTACAATAGCTGTTTCATACCATGTTTTATATGGTTCCATTTTAATGCTAGAATAGAAAATAAAATTGTAATAAAACAATAACAAAGTTAAATACTGATCCCACATACATTTAATGTCACATGATCATTATCTCAACATGTCTTCTATAATTTGGATCATTCTTTCTAGCAACCCATCAGTTAGACACTAATAAGCATTACTCAAATGAAGTTTAGTATATGAATAATTATAGATACTTTTCCATAATTTAAATATAAATCATGGATCAAAATCTACCACAATTGATATATGTATTACATTATGTATTACAACATCATTAATATAGTTTTTCAAAGGGCGCTCTAGTGGAAAATCATATTTTATAATGAGGAAATTTGTAAATTTTTCAATTTAATCAAAAATTACCCAAATTGTATCATTTTTCTTGGTGTTTTCAATAATAATGTGATAAAATCCTTGAGGATTTCATCCCATTTACATATATGAATATATGGAGGGTTAATGGATCCCTATGTATGTTATAATTCAAGTTTCACTTGTTCAAAAACTAAACATATTGATACAATAATAGTAATTTTTGCCTTTATGTTATCCCGCAAGAAATGTTCATTCAAATATTTTTACATCATAGTGCTACATGGGTGTATAATGAAATTTTTACTATGGATATCATCCAATATATCCGGTTTCAACTTTGTTATAGGGGGAATAAAAATTCACTTCCCAAATTTGTGAATTCCATTCCCACGCAGGAAGATTACCAACTTCAAATCATTCACAACAATATTTTTATTTTAAATATTCTCATCATCTGATTGATAACATTTAATAATTTCTAAGAATGATGGTTGAGAATACAATTGAAAATTTAATGATGTTTTACCTTCCTTGATAATTAGAACAATTATCTTTTCTAGATCAATGTACAAAGGGTCCTTGTCAATCCCCATTTTGTTCTGAACTCTATGGTCCTTCATGATCAATGTATATTCAACATTATTCACCTTATTGGGGTGATAGGGTATTGAAAATTGATACCCATTTAGTAGCTCTAGAAATAAACTTTTCATCATGTTGAGTTCTTTAAATGAGAATATATAAATTTTATATTCTTTTGATCTGTATATATCTCACAACTTTGACTATAGATATATTGTCTTCATATTTTCAGAGTAACGATTCCAACAAATAACATATGATCGTGAGTTGTATAGTCCCATTTATGAGTTTTTAACTTCCTTTATGAATATTAAATAACTCTATAATAATGTATAAGGACACAACCAAGTACATTATTTAATGCATCACAAAAAATCATAAATCCCCCAATTCATGATGGAAGATTCAGGGTCATAGAATTCACAAATCTTTTCATCAATTCTTCAAAACATACTTCTAATTATTTTTTCCATAAAAACATAACCCCTTTAAAAGTATTATGGTTTAATATGTTAGATAATCGGGAAAAGTTCTAAATGAAACACATATAATAACCGGCAGAAGAAAAAAACAACATACATTAGTTATATTAATTGGTGTTGGTCCTTAATGGACACCCCTTTCATCATAGGAGAAATTGATATTTTATACATAGAGACAATATATACAAGAAAATAAACTATTTGAAATCAAAATTAACATTTTTTATACTTACCATATAATTAATTTCTTTTTGGAGACTTCAGAATAATCCTTAAGTGATTCTCATGGTCATTGTAAATATTGTACTATAACATGATATCATAAAAAAATACCAAAAACATTGATCAAGATATTCCATGAGAACTATGTTCATTAGATCTATGAAATTTGAGGTTGAATTAGTCAGTCCAAATGGCATTACTGTAAACTCATAATGTTTATATATAGTTCTCATTTATTTCTTTGGAATAGATTTTTTCCTCAAATAGAACTGATGATATCCAGATTGAAGTTCAATAATTGAATCATGTAGAGATCTATGAATTTGATAAAAAAAATATTCAATTTTAGGCAAGGGATAATTTTCCATTATTTTAGTCGAATTCATTTCCCTATAATCAACGCATAGCCTCACAGAACAATATTTCTTCTTAACAAATAAAACAAGGGATCCCTATGGAGAAACACTAGGGTGAATAAATCATTTATCACTAAATTTTTTATGTTTATATATAATGTCTAATAATTCCACATTGGATATTCTATCAGAGGTATTTGATATAGCTCTTGCACCATGAATTAAATCAATAGTGAACTTAATTCCAACTCTATAGGATGTCCATGTAAATCCTCTAGAAATACAGAAATATATTCTTGAACAACAGGTATTTCTCAAATTTTAATATTCATAGATAATGTTTTCTATTACTCCCCATGAAATTCACTTAGAAGATCTACTATATGTAGATCCAATTATGACTTAGATGGTGTAGATTCTTCTATAGAGATAAGGGATTTTATATATTCCTCACCAATTATAATTTTTTTCTTCCTACAATTTATTTTCACATCATATTTTGAAACTCGTTCATTATTTGGATTATGTCATATGAAATTATAAGCATGATGAATATTTTAGGAACTATGACTGTTTTTGTGTCATAAAGGTGACTGAACAGCACATAATTATTTCAATTATACCAACCTTAGGAGTTTTTACAAAACAATCCTTTATTAGATCAAAAGGGATATATGTTATTTTCATGGAAAACATGGATGATATTATAGAATGTGATGATCCAAAATTAAATAAACTATTTTATATTCTTGAGTAAATGATTAATGTACCTTCCATTACAACATAAAGAACTTCAACCACACATATTTTTACTACATAATCATGGAATTTATCCCTTCGCATTCATTGGGGAATGATTCCAAGATACATAGGACATAATTTTCATAATTTCTCATATCTTTGTAATTATAGAGTTGAACATCGATAGATTTTTTGTTTCTCTTGAAATGATGGGCTTTTTGGGTTTTTTCGCCACACTTGTAACAAACATCCATATCTTGTTGTCCAGTATTAGGGTGTTTCTTCCCACAATTATCACAGTATAAAAAATAAACTCTTCCCTTCTTCCCATTTTACTTATATATTTTTATGGAGTGTTTAGAAGCCCATTTATCCTCTTACATTACATTAAATTCATAAGTCTTATGTAATTTGTTTCTTCTTCTTGATATCATATGAGTCTATTTTTTCATATCACATGAAAATTTGGGATAATAAAACCATTCAATAGACTAGTTTTAGAATATTAAACAATAGATCATCATTTCTCATTAGATTATGTATTTATTTTGAAGCATACCATTAAAACATTTTATAGTTGGCTTTAATCTTGGAAAAATTTTCATCCTATATTTTTTTATACTCATGAATTTCCTCTCCATATCCGTTTATCGTTTGCGAGGGAAATTTTTTCCATGAAAATTTCCTTAAAATCATTCCATTTTATATTTTTTATTTCTTAATCTTCCATGATATTTTGAATTAATAACCACATCTGATCCACATCTCCCATGATATGATAAATTTCCCTAATAAACTTCTTCCTTTTATTACATCCAAAAAGGGAAATATATTCTCTAAGGAATATCTCCACTGATAATCTACAAATGGGTTTATAAGGAAATTAAATGATGAAGGATGTTGTCATATTAAGAAGCCTAACATTTCCCCACCATGTTTTGTATCAAAATTCTTCATATGAGTATGTTTATTATTCATAACCTGATTCAACCGTCAATGTATTTTGATATTTTCTCAACACTAATCTCAGTTCCACTACCAACATTTTCATCTAGCATGGGAGAGAAATCCAATCATGTGATACATGTGTTGATATGGTTTCCATTACTTCCATGATGTATCATTTCTAAAAAATGGAATTAATTAAATTATATTATGAATCATAGTCCATAATCTATAACATCAAAAAACAGTACACATAAATTTAATATTTTTCATAGAAAATTCCATAATCATAAACATGTTTTCTTTGGTGTTATATTAATATATAAATAATTCATAATGGTTTGTAAATAATAATTTAATAATCCTAATTTTATCCCATGTGACTATAAAAAAATTGCATAGTAATACCTATTTTCATTTAAGAGGTTATCCTGAGTTAGGCCTGGGACACCATGTCAAAGTTGTTACCCCTAGGTAAATATGTTCCAGAACCACATCCACTTGTAGTATTCAAAAAATTATGTTTTCTTAATAATATCCTTATAATATAAAACATACAAAAATTCTGGGATGCTTTATTATTATTATCCCCACATACTATCTAAGTTTTATGTTCCCTAATAAATGTTTATAAATATAGTTTACAAGGTTTCTACTAAACATTCTCTCATACCAACTATAAAGACCCTGCCATGAGTGTCCCATAGTTGGTGCCTTATATTATTCTCATGGAATAAATAAAATAAATGGTTTCAAAAGGGCTAATGATTTTCTTAATTTTTTAAGCCGTGATATATACATGTATTTTTCATTACATTTTGAGAGTAAAAAACTTAGACAATCCATTGCAAACACCAATAAAATTGGAGACTATCCCTACATTTCATTCATAATATTGATATTCACATCTAGGGGAAAAATAAATCATAATATAGGGGTGATATCAAATTCTCAGTAAGGTTATGAAACTCAGAGGAATATTTTAGAAGCATAAACAATAATTCATGGTTAATAACAAAAAACACATTCCATTAAAACATAATATTTCTCATCAAATGGACAAAATAATAACTGACTATATTAATCCAAAAAAACATAACCCTGTATATTATACTATTCAATCAATCCCATGTACTGTAAATTTTTATTTTTATAATTACGAATTTCATAATTCGGGACATCATAAATATATCGTCAATGCCTAAGCCAAGACACTATATATAATTGTAAAAACAATTAGTCTAGTTTTACTAATGAGACCTACCGATGCATAGAGGGGCTATAGAGAGCCCCACCGATTACATTTTTAATCCAATTAATTACACATTTCAATAGTTTTAATCATAAAAAACATATAAATATGAAATATATATAACCTTCCCCAATCTGTAAACATAATAACTAACCATTACGAGTAGTATAGTTAATGGTTTCAAGATATCACATCCATAGTCAAACTAATCATAAACAATTTAATAAATTTTGGTATATGATAAAAACAAGAGATAATTAACAAGAGAGAATAAAATTCAACATAGGTGTTGAAATAAATGAAAATAATCTAATAAAATTATTGACAAATGTGTTAGGAAAATATCACTTTTACTTTGAAAAGAATAGATCTTTTCTAAAAATCACTTTCATTTGTCATAAGTTATTATTTAAAACCAAAAATAAAAAAATCATTGAAAAATTTGTTTTTTTATAAATAAATTATTGTCTTAAAAAAATTATGGATGATACCTGAAAATGTGTTAGTAATTGAGAAATTCCCATCAATCAGGTTTGCTTATTAGAAATAATTGAGAAAGGATCATTTTAAACAATTGTTAGCACATTAAAGAAATATAAACTGATATGCATATATGAGTTTTAAATATATACATAGAAATAAAAAAAATAAAAAAAATAAAGAAGCATTATATTTAGCTAAATATAGAGAATGAGTAACCCGAATTAAAAATGGATGCTCGTGGATAATCCCTTACCTTATGTCTGAATGTGTTCTGAACTAGACCTCAATGTCGTGGATAATCAAATTAAATCCATTAATTAACCAATTCATAACATTTTAAACATTAATTTGATTCATAATTGTTTTATTAATTTCAATTATGGCTATATTAATGAGTTATAGTGTTTAATTCCATCGTTCATGGGAATTCATTTCTTGGTTTTAATGATTGGTTGCTCATTATTAAGAAACTAAGTTCATATTAAAAGGTTACACTTATTTAGAATTGGAAGTATATTTTATTAATGAATATATGAAAGTTTAATTGGTTTTATATATTGTTTTTTCCCAAATATATGGATAAATAACTAGATGAGATGTTAATGATTTTATTTAAGATTAATTTATGCTATTTTAGATCACAACTAGATAATTTTGTTTTATCATTTAGTATTTTGTAAATAAGTTACATAAAAATTAAATTAACTTTAATATATGTTAAAAATATTTTTGATCCACTAATTTTGATTATGAATAACCATGATGATAGTGAAGGAAAATAAAAACATGTTGTTTCTGAATGTGATAAAACAACACCTCATGAAAAACATTTACATTTTTAGAGAAAATGGTATATGGGAAAGGAATGATGATGGATTATTCGATTAGAATAAACAAATTAATGTATATTAATGTTTTCGGGGTTTTAATTATATTTGGATGAGGGTATGTGATGAAATAATAAATAAAACATATGAAATTGAAAAAGAAATTAAAAGGGATAGAAGATGTTTTAACATCTTGATTTCATCCTCCTTAAGAATCTCTTTAGGGAATGGGTTTTGGTATTTGGAGGAGAATAAGGGCTCCTAGAAATGGGGGAGTATCTTTGGAATTGTATTGTCTATAAATTTGAAAAGCTAAAAAATTGGATATTGTTTGAATAATGGGTGGTGAGGGTGGTATTTATAAAGGGGGAGATGGGTGTTTTTTGAATATTTTATTCATTTGTTAATTATTATTGGTCAAAATTATGAATTATTTTAGATTTATCGTCAAATATATTAAAATAATTATGTATTGTTCAATATTTTGGGCTTACATCATCTTTAAAACTCATATGACTCATTAATTCTTGTATTTAGTATTTATCAAAAATTATAATATTTTATTATTCACAAAAAATTTAAATATTTTACAAAAATACCAAAAATTTACCCTAACAGTTTATTGAAATTTATAATTCAAATATGATCTCTATTTTATAAAAGTATGTTTCTAAATATGAAGAATGTAATTTTTATTTAAATTCATCATTTACTCAAAAAATAATGTTTCAAAAATTATAACTGTTTTTATAACACACTAAGAAATTAACTAGGGTCACTTTAAATTATCTTAAAATAATAAAGAAAAAAAAAACAATTATTTATCAATACACTTTGAGTAAATGAAATTTATTTTAAATCATTTTATTAATTATAAAATTGTAATTAAATATTTATGACATAAAAAAGAAACAATTAATTAATTATTTTTAAAAAATTCATTTACTTATACCCTGATTTAATTGTATAATACATTTATTTATATGATTTAAAAAAAATTTATACCATAATGAGTGAGGTTACTATTAATTTTTCCAATTTACTATTCATAAGTGTTATATTACTATTCCTATGGTCATATTATTATTTCATCGATTTAGGTTCCTTAACTTCTAAAAATTCCTTTTATTTCATTCATCCATATATATAAAAATTCTTATTGGGTTATCTATATGATTTATAGTATATGAAATAAATATAATATGGGAAATATAATTGATTGAATTTTTTGTCATTACATTTAGCATCACCATGTGTATGAAAAAGATTCCTTGATACACACATTGATTAGAACTCCCAAGGGATATTATACTGTAAATTCACAATAAAATTATGATGCGATATTAATAAAAATAAATTTCTTATACTATTTTATGCTAGGAAATTGAAAATTGATAACATATATTTAATTCTAAAACTTCATATGTTAGGAATGTATTTCATATATGATTAATTCCTTTAATGATCAAACCTTCCCTTTTACGGGTTTAATAATTTCAAAATTATTATTCATAATTCTCATTATAATTTATGTAAATAAGTGGGAAAAAAACAAATAGTGAAAGGAAGGCTTATAATCCTTGGTTCTATTCATTACTTCATATCATTTATTTTTAGCAGAACAATTCAAATTCCATCCAAAAATATGGAAATTGAGCTATCCGTGGAAATTTTAAATGGGAAAATCATCAAATACTAGGTATATATCTCCTCCCATGTCTATATTTCTTAGCTGAGATTCTTAGAGATCCTTGGAATACTCTATCTAGATTAATTGAATTTAATTTTGGGTATTTATTAGTTTAAATTTTATAGAGCCTATATAAAATATCTAGGGTATTGAAACCACCCACCATATTTCGAATCCCCAATTATTCCATATATGTGAAAGTATGGGAATATATACCCTTTAGAATCATCATATCATTCATTGATATTTCTACCTTGTGAGAAAATGTCTCTAGAGAATATGATTATATATAAGGAAAAGATCATACATGTTGTAATAATCCTTATAAAATAATATTTTCCATGAAGAAAGGAATATAATTCCATTTAAACTAGAGGTTAAGTTCACAATTTATCTTATTCCAAGAGAATGTAACTTCAAAATTGAATGCTACCACAAGAAAAGTTATATTTTTATATCCTTTAGAAGGAGAGATAATGTAAGGGAGGAACAATATAATATATATGATGGAAATCAAAAGTTTCTTTGGATTAAAATGATAATATCATATTTTTCAGATAATTTTACTAATTATCAAGTTCACTAACCATATATACATATAATGGAGTGAATTTATTTCTAGACTAATAAATGTGACAATAAATTTAAAGATTATAAAAGGATGTTAATTGCTACACCAATGCTCACATTACCCACTAGGGGGGAAAGATTTATGATCTACATTGATACATATTAATGGGATTTGGTAGTGTACTCTTTAATGTGGAAAAATTGATATCATATTCATCCCTCCTATTAAAGATCACTGAGAAGAACAAACCCACACATGATTTATAGTTGGGTGCAATGATCATTGTGTTAAGGACTTGGTGAAATTATTTCTATAGTGATACATGTAACATATACAAGCATTATTAAAGGAATATGTATATAAAAAAAATAGGATAACATGTTCTAAAAAATAAGGATTGAGATGATCATTTATTGTGATTATTCAATCCAATACTATCATGGGAAATAAAACAATGTGATAGATTTTCTATGTAGAATGGATCCTACAACCCTATCCAAGATAAGGATTGACAGAGGTCCAATACTCTTTATCACGCGAAGGATGGAAATGGGAAGAATAAAAGGGTCATCATCCTATATTTGTCAGATATCATTGCCACCATCTATTCCTAATAGGATCAATGAGGCACAAAATATATTATTTGTTATGAAAGAAGAAAGTAGTGAATATTATAGAGTTAAACATTACTAATGTTTAATATATATGGTTTGGAACTCATATATTATTCCCAATATAAAAATAATTTAAGAGGTAACTTATGATGATTTTTAAATATCATCCTTCTCAATTCATCTAGGAATAAATATAATGTTTATAAATGTGAAGACAAACATCTATTAGTATAAAATGAAAAGGGAGATAATAGAATATATATCTCGATTATTGGAATTCTAAAAAGATAATGTAGAATGAAATAAGTCTAATTTTATGATGAAATAATTGATCATTGTAGTATTGAAATTTGAAAACCTAAAAATGTATGTCATCATAGGAATCAGTTCGAAAACTAATGGAAATAATGTTTTCTAGATTATTTTTCATTACCTTATGAATTCAACTCATTTCATTTCTATCAAGGATTATTTCTCAGTATACCAGCTCACCCAAATATACTAAGGCATGTTTTATGATTTTATGGAGTTATACTCTCTATTGTATCTGATTGAGATATATGATTAATGAAATGGTTATGGAGAAGGCTTCTTCAAGAGTTGGATATATATTTGAGTTACATTATTTATTATTTCCCTTAGATGGTTTCTCAGACTAAAAGAACCATTAAAACTCTATAAGATTTTTTTATATCATCTTCAACATATTTTCAAGGATGTTGGGATCCAACCATTAACCTAGTTGATTTCTCATATGGATATAGTTTCTACTCTAGCATTCAAATGGATCCTTTTTAGGATCTATATGTGTAAAAGTGTTGGACTTTGACATGCTAGGATGATGTTGAAGAGAAGAAGTTGATGTTACTTTATCTAGTCGAATATATGATAGAGAAGGTTAAAACCATTTAACATCTAATGAAATCCATTAAAAATAAATATAAATTCTATATCAATTATCATTGATGTGATCTAGAGTTTGTTGAAGGAGATAAACTATTCATTCTTATATCAGCAAGGAGAAAATTTAGGAGGTTATAAAAGAAGGGAATGATTAGTTCAAGATACATATTCCAATATGAGAACTAACTTGTTTACATTACATGATGTCTTCCACTTATCCTTCTTGACTAAGTACATACTATAAAAATCATACATACTAAATCTAGAGGTGGAAACATTAGACAATGACAATTTATATGAGAAAAAGTTAGGGAAAATGTTGGGTATGTTTCACTGGATCAATTTTTTTTTGAGGAAAGGATTTCTATGTGTATGAATTAAATTATTTCATGAATCTCACTTCCATATGGTGAATCACCTTGGAAAATTGGAGATCTATTCAATGGATCTTATGTAATTTGGATTAGTCTAATTGGAAACTGATATCGATGGGAAAGGGATTATTCCATATCATCTTCCCATATAATTTTCAACAATGGAAATAATGGGGTTGTGTTTCAATTTTATTGAAACTAGTATTTATTATTATATATTAATGAGCTCCCAAATTCAAACCTTTTCTGTTTATGGATAATATTTTCTTGTTATGGGGGTGACCATTAGACTAAGCTACATTTTCTGGAAACTAAAAATCATTAAGAATATTGTTATTTCCATACATAATACTATGAAAATAGGAAAACAAAACGAAGCCTCCAAGTATGTAAACATTTCAATGAATATTATTGAGATTAATTTCTCCAAATCATTGATTGAGAATGAAATATTGTATATAAGTGTTGAAAATATGAACCTTAAAATTGAGTAATAGAACCGTACATGACTATATTTTTGTTTTTTAGGATTATCCAAGATATTTCAAGATGTCAGCAATCAAATTTAATATGTTTATTCTATAAGATGAGTGGACATGAGATCAATGATCATATGATGAAAATTATGTTTGAAAAATAAAACTAGAAAGACCATTGAAATTTCCATATTCACTGATAATGTGGGGACTTTTGGTGATCAAAAAGTGCCACTTACCTTGGGAGATGAATGTTCTACTAAAATGGTAATGGTAAACCTATTCTAGAGGAGTTAAGGTAAGATGCAATAGTTTTAACCCATATAATATTTGTAGTGAAATATCGTAGAAAAAAATCAACAAATTTGTAAAAATGGTAAACCTACTAATATATCCCTTCAAAAATGTTAATGTGGGGAATATCATCATGGAAATAATGAACTAGGGATACTTATACAGAATTAAAAATATCAAAAAAATTTACATGGAAAAAAAATTAGAGCTCTATGTCACCAAGAAAATGGTGCCACTAAAAACTGATTTAATACACTATCAAAAAAGAATTTTGATGAAATTATTTATAAGTAAGAATGTTAGGATGTTACTAGTGGTGTTCAATATAACCTTGAGGCCCTAATTCCCATTCTATGTGAAAAATGGTATTTTCAAGGAACAATTATAGGATAAGAATTTAGCCAACTTTAACAGTCGATACACACTTACTCTACCCCAAAAACCATTTATAGTGAATATTTCCAATATGAATCTTATATTTGAAAACATTAAGATAATTATATGGGCCTCTATGAATTATTCACATATTTCTTGTATCTCTCAATATATTCTAAACCCTTTGGGTTCTAATTAACTCAATAATCTATGTAACATTTATTTAAGAAGGATGCAAGAAATTTTTTCCCATTGTATCTCCCTATGGATATGTAAATATGTACAATTTTTTCTCACACAAAATATTATATAAATATGAGGCATAATTGGAAATATTTGGCTATAATATTTGAGAAAATGACATAGAATGGATCATCATTGAGAAGTTTAACATGGTTCTATATATCAACGGGAAACACGAGGATTTTTCTAATATAAATATTACTATGTTATTTTGGTCTTATATTGATTCATGTAAACTTATAAAATTTTGACAACTTTTGTAGGATTTTACAAGGGAATGTTGTACTATTAACAGGAAGTAGAAAAGTAGGTTGGATAGATTAATATTCCATTAGAATATTAGTGTATAGAACATTGAAATATCTAGTTTTCTCCTCCACATATATAAATCTGATCATTAACAACTATTAATGGAAGTTCCATTGAATGCAGAAGAAATTTATCCTATTCCATTATCGTTCAACCATGCATGGGTTGCCATTATAAGGAATAAGAAGCCTGTAATTAATGGATGGAAGACTATCTATAAGTGAATACCAATGACAACCATGGATGAGTATATTTTGAATTTAAATGAATTGTTTAAATAATAGAGAAAAACAACCTTCTGAAACATAGATAATTATAGATAGGTATTATAAGTGGAGTTGAAGTCTATTCGGGCAAGGAATAAAAACCAAATTATCCTCTTCAATATGAAAAAAAATATTCATTCCAAATTATTGGACCTACTATTCCTAAAATATAGAATCATAAATAAAATAAATTTAATTCTAAATAGATGTAATGAAGAGACTGTAAGAGAGTGGTTTTTTTCATTATCTTGAAAAATAAAAAGTGAAATAAGGTGCTTCGTGTTATTAGGGTGAAGGATAATAATTTTACCACTAACATAGATATCTCAATGGATACTATATATTAATTTTCAATGATCTATTATTAATATGATGAGTCTCATATTTCAAATCTTATTAAAAATTATCCTCTTATGGATGATGTACATCTTAACTTTCAATTAATCATTCCTCCTTCTAGAGATAAAATAAATCACTCTATTTTCTCACCAAATGTTGAAATTATATTTTTCTCTCACGTTTTTGTTGATTATTTTATGTTTTACTAGGATATTTACCAATAGGATGTGGTTAAGGAAGCCATTGATTATTTATCCCTGTCATAAATTCCACATGGGATAAATTCTATCTTCATTTCACTTCATCACAAGAAAATATATTTTGTAGATATCATGGACATTAAACTACTGAAAATAAGTAACCTTGTCCATAATATATTGAGTAAAATTTTATTAAATATAGATGGGAATTTTTTTTACTTTCATTAACACAAATTAGATTGTATTTTTACATGAACAGGGTATCTATAATTATATTTTCACTATCTCAGAATATATTTAATTACTCTAGAAAAAGGTGAGGTATGGGAACTTTACACTCAAGGTTGATATATCAATGCCTTTTAAAACTATTATGTTGAGTTTTATATTTTATATCCTTAAGAAATATGTGTTATCATTTTATTTTAATATTTTGATTTAAGGAATTATTAAAAGTGAATATAATGCATTCTTTTAATTGATTATCCAAAGGAATCTTTGGGTGCACCATGGGAGCATGGTAAGAATATCCACTATTAGGGATCACCTTTTCCATTTCCTAGGACTCTGATAAATGATATCTCACTGAACTAATCCAAATTATCCTCTACAAGAATGTCAATTTTGGGTGAGGATTTTTTTCACCCAACCACATATTTCATATGGATTATATTCTCCTCTTTGCAGAAACATGAAGGATATTTTTTATCTATATCAAAGATATTTTTAAACATTATCATGATATTTATGATAAAACATTTAACTGGATTAAGTCCCCATTATCTTTGGAAATGGTCTTCCAAGATCAAAGTAGTTAAATATGGAATGATTTCTTAGGTAAAAGGGGAACTATACCCTTTTATTATCATGGAATACTCTTATTTTATGGTAAAATCAATATTTTTCATTCTGGGATCATCTCATCTATGATACCTACCTAATTTACCATGTATAAGGGAATGAGTATGTCACAAAATGGATGGGAATGTTTAGTTAATACTTTTATTACATCAATGTTTGTCTTTTCCTTTTCAACCTATAAATGGATATCCAGTTTAATCAAAAAATATTTCTAATGTTATTAGATATTTCATTTTGACAGGATGATTCAATGAATGGATGCTTGCAACTATCCCTCAGAAAGAGTTAATTATACCTATTAATATGGGGGTATTTAGTTAAATAATATCCCAAAATCCTATAAATCATTGCTTAATAATATTACATAGCACCAATTAACCTCAAATAGAGAATAAATTTCTTTCATAATGATTGTTTTGTAAAAAATATTGGGAATAAATACCCTCACTATGGGATTTCATCAGTCTGGACGATAATAAAATCATTCTATAAAGGGATGATGGATTACTCGAAATGCATAACAGGATTGGACTCCTACCCAAACTGTTTGAAGATACACTTATTGGGAGTCCAATGAAGGCCAAATTCAAAATACCATAGAAAATATAAATTATTAATATTATTGGGATTAATATTAATATTATAGGAATGGAAGACTTCCTTCAAACTAAAATAATCAACCATGTACAAAACTATCATTTTATTGACATAGATACTTTGATTGGATCCATAGTCTTGTGGGATGTTTCACCATTAGAGTGTGGTAAAAAGATAAACATCCAAATAATTACAATGTACTTAAATATTAAGTATGTCTCATGATACTCTTAATTGATTCCTCAACTAACATGATCCTAGAGAGATCCTTGAAGTAGTGAATTCCAATTGATGACTATCTCCATAATGGTGAGGTTTCATTACCTTAAATCTACTATCTAGAATGAGTTGTTTTTTATATCTAGAATCATTTATTGCTCAAATTTTCTTTTGTGAAGAATATATGGTTATATTTGAAGGATATTTTTGGATGAAAACTTTTTCTCAATGAGGCAGTTCGGGAAAAATTGAAATCCATTACAGAATGTACCTACAATTAAATTATTTAAAATATAAACCTTGTTTCTATTGGAGTAGTTTTATATTATATTTTGATAATAATAAATAAAACCATATTTTATAACCATATAGCCTATCTTTATATAGTTATCATCTCAATTCACAATGATGTACCAAAATATACAAATATCCAAATGGGTAACATGAGCTATAACGTCAATTACTATATTATATTTATAATTATTAGTTTTTTAAAAATAGTCCAAGAAACATATTTTCATAAATTTCATTATATGGATCCCTCTAATATCAAATTCGGTAAAAGTGAATGTTTATGGGGGTGGCTCTAGGTGTACCTAATTTCTCAGGGTGTGGTGGGGTGTCAGATTAATCATGTATTTTTCAAAGGGGTTTTCTTATGGTATCATGGATATGGGAATGAATTTGAACAATAACACTGGGAAATGATTTTTTCAATTATATAAGAATCATAGTTTTTATAAAACCCTCTTTGTTCTGAATCAGACTCAAAACATATGGTAGAGGATTTTAAAAACAAGTCAACTAACATCTCATGGAGGCTTCTAATAGAATAGTTTTCTTTCTTAGAATTCATGGACCACATTAAATGGAATATGACTCTTACAGATTTGAAGGCTAATCAAGTTTCTAATAGACTCTATAAGAAGGTAACTGAAGAAATGTGTTCAGAGTGACTGTTAATAAAACCCTTAGTTTTTACCTTTTTTATTATAATTATTAGAAATATTTGAGCAGTCATCTATGTAAACCTCTTTTATGACTTTATACATTTGTTTTTTATTATAATTTTAAGAAACGACCATTCATGGTATGATATAATTTTGAGATATAGTAGTTGGGAAATTATAGTAATGGTAATACTCTTATTAATTTAAAGAAGACACTTATGAAATGAGAAGTTACCCTTATAAAACATAAATGATCCATAAAAATCAAAAGACCTATATAGAATCAAAATAAATATTATTATTAAATAGATTTACTATATAATTAAATCATACAAAGTCCCTTATGTAAATGGGAGGACTGTTTTGAAATATAAGGAAGAATATAAAAATATAAAAAAATATAATTTTATTTTTCAAAATGGTTAATGATAAATACCCTTATGCATTATAAAACCCTTCGACATTCCTAGGTGAATCTTATGAACAATAAAATGATTCTATCATAATTAAAAAGGATATTACTCAAATGATGCATACCCTTAAAGAATGAAATTCTACAAAGTAAAGGACTCTTATAAAGAATGGAATAGCCGCTATGGAATCAAATGAATCTTGTGAAAAAATAACATTTTTTAAATAAAATTCAAAAATAATATAAAAAATATATGTTTCATTCTATACATAGATAAAAAAATTTAGTAAAACAATAAAATGTATAATGAAACAAAAAAATAAAATTATTTCAATTATTACTTATTTACCTTTGATAGCAATGAAATACTTTTAAACTACATCTTAAAACAAAAGAATCATTCCCCAAACTCTATTAAATTTCAATTATATACATGGTCTCCACCAAAACACAAAAAAATATACTGGGGTTTTTAGATAACATAGACCGTTACATTTTATTGCACTCAAAAAATATTTGTCCTCTAGAATCAAAATCAATAGTTGAAGGAAATACAAACAACCAAACCCAGAAACCCTATAGAGATACCTCTCAAATTAGAAAAATGTCATATCTAAGGTAAAAAAGACGCATAATTGGTCAACATACTAAAATAATAAATGTAAAATTAAATAAACCACAAATAAGTTATCATTAAGTCAACTATATTATACTTAAATAATAACAAGGCTAAAAACATGGGATGTTGAGAACACATATGAAACTAATCCAAAAATGAAAATTCCTTCTTTCTTTAATAAATTCACATAACTCAATCCAAAAAAATAACTCACCTACACAACACCTTATTCCAAAGGTCCTGAATGATAATTAGTGGCTCCATTAATTTCATTTCATTCAACTAATAGAACTCTTCCCAATAAATGAAAAGTGACTTAGTGTGATGTGATCGACATAGGTAAAATAGAGGGAATGATCATGGATCAATCCTTACTGTGGTTGAAGCACTAGTTTTCATGCAACATCACTAACTATAAAAAATATACCTAAAGGACCAATGATCCATAGATAACAATTACTCCTTGGCCAAACCACTATTATCCATGAAGAGAAGGAAATAACCATTATTCATAATCCCTAACCTAAAACTCAATTGGCCCCCTCTTCCTATTATGATAATATAGATGATGGTCTTGCACTAACATCTTCAACACCTTGATTATGTAAAACATCTTCATTATGATCTAAACCACAATTTTTCAATAAAACATGGAATCTCTAACCATATTACATGATAAAAAGATATTAAATGATGGCCATAAAAATTCTAAAATTGGTCAACGCATATGGATGCGTGATGATTATTATAATAAGAAAACATAATTAGTGTTAAATTATTAACTAATGATCCACCAAAATTTAGAACATATGCATGCCTTTTATTTTCCTAGTGTCTAAATGGTAAACTCTTTCTATCTAGATTTTTGATAATTAAATGTATTTTAATGAAATAATTGATATCCAAAATATTGATGATGAATCCCAATATACATGTGATGTAAAATGATGATACTGATAAATGATGATGGTTCTCTATACCCTAGAAATCCTCACTCTCTCATTCATATAATGTCTTTCCAAGTCATTCATATCTCCTAAATCCCAAAACTATTGGATATGAGCTAGATTCGTCAACTGATCCCCAACCAACTTAAATCAACACATCCTTTTTACGCTCAATGTAAAGTTATGATGAAATCAATTTCAATGTAATCCCACAAAATCATGTAGAAATTTATTTGATTCAATAATCCTATAAAAACATTATGTTTTTCTTCCACTACTATCAAACCAATAATCACAGTAAAAACTCCTCAAAATAATTCTCCATTATTGGACAACATGATTGGATTATCATGGTATGGCACATCATGGATGTACCATGATGCACTTATATGGATAATCTATGAGACATATTATGATCCACAAACAAAATTTCTATCAAAACACAAAATGTCCTCTGAAAATATATGACACCAACCATCTTCATGTGATCCCTAGTGAGCATCACAATGACAGGTATGAACATAAATAACCTCTTCATATGAGCCTCCATACTGACACTCCTCTATACACAAAATACAGAATGACTGAACCATCATCTAGTATAATATTTTTCTATAAAAAACCTCCTCCGTATCAATATGTATCACCAAAACTACTCTATAAACCCCCAAAAACTCATAGATTCTTGAATAATATTCCCCCATGACTTCTTAATTAGTGCATAATCAACTATATTCCATTTCTTTGGGTTATATGAGGTCTCGATGTCATCATCTAGAAACATTCTTATCCATCACATCTACAAATGATTTAAATACCATTGATAGATGATGTACCTTAGGATCGTAGGATATGTGAAGGCCAATAGTTATTCAATAATAGTGAAATATCTCAAAAAATCATTTAATATACTACACCCATCAACTCTTGATCGAAATTGTAATAGTTATAGTAATTTGAATGTACAATACAAGAAACAAATAAATTACTAACCTATATAGAATCAAAACCCATCCTGAAAAGATAATATAAGTCTCACCAAAAACATTAAACTTTATTCTCTATTATAATAATCTGTTAATGGTTGAAATGATCAACATCCCATTTAGATATTCCAATAACACATGATATAGTGTAATCTATGCATGATGTTAATCTTAAAAAATTATTTGGAACCCTTAAATTTATTAAATATATAATATATAATTGGGATTTGTAATGGTTATATACTATTAAATAGTTCATGTTCTAATATTATATACACAACTTTTTCCCAAAATATTCTATCTTGGAGAATAATACTATAGGACCCCTGAGAGTGAAACTAAGATAGATAAAATAGTTATGTTACAAATAGTAATTTTTAATCCTCAAATCCACTATTTCTGATGGGCTATGTATGGTCTAGATCCATAAAAAATAGAGAGGTATTATTTTATAACACTATCTTAAGCTCAATATCATGTCGATGGGGGTAGGGATAAATCCCTTATAGTAATTTTTTTTGAAACTCATCAATAACTATATGAAACTCCACTATCTGATCCACTACCAAATCTAATGATAGCACTACTAGATGGGGTAGGGGTGTCATTGAATTTATATTTCTCATTCGATGATGTTGCTCTCTAATAAGCATCATAATGTTGGACTCCAAAATCATTGAACATAACTCTCCTCATAAAATATTAAATGATATTACCCTAGAGTAAATAAAATCCACTAAAAGGATAAAATTTTATGGTAATAACTGAGGCATAAAGAAGACCACTCATGGCTGATTATTTCTATTCATCAGATCACATCCCAAAAAAATTAATGAATACTCGAATAACCATCAAATGATGTAGTCAACTCCATGGTAATTGGAAGTCTTACTACCATTAGTTAAAATGCATATACCATGGTAGTTAAATTAAAATAATAAGAGTAACCAGTATAGAATAAATAAAAATTGATGGCACTTGATATGAATATTGTAACCTATAAAATCATTAACCCATTTGTTTCATGCATTTGAACAATGTTCAATAGACTATAACAAAGTAACCATCCCCCACATACCCAACTAATTACCACCTACATGTCCATACTCAACCCTATGATATTGATTGTAGGAAATATCACATGGTTGAATCTACTTGTTTGGTCTCCACATAGAATTAAATTATGTTTTCCCATCAACTGATAAGGACACTATGTTTGCTGATACTATGAATGAAATGTAATATAACCACCTACTCAATGCATAACTCTGAAAATGCATGGTCACTATAAGTACTAGTGACCATGAATTCTATAGAGATAAGATATGTGAATAAAAATATTTGTGAAAGATGGATAACCAATATCTCTATAGAAATGTTAATAAAAATGATGAGGGTGATCCAGTTCAGGTTAAAACCATGAGTAGATTGATATTTGAGATCCCCCCCAAACCCTTCTTCTTAGGGATATTTGATGACTCCCCTCTCTAGAAGATCCCTTATACACTTGGATACCCTTGATCACCTAAAACTTCTTCTAAAACCTTATAATCACAAATATATATATATATATATATTGGAATTAAAATATCGCACATATATGTACCAAATAACTCAATGAGTCACCTCCATTAAATATCTTAATAATGATTCCACAGTTGGTGAAGATGACAGATGAAGTAAAGAATATATTTAATGAATATCACATACTCCAACATTATCAGGGACCCCTACTAAAGGGATATTAAATTTTCCCTTTTAAATACCCTCACAATCGATGATATGAACTATGTAAGGAATTTCTTCTAAAATACACAAATATACTATTGGATCCTCCTATTTTTTGAGATATATAATCCAATAATATATTGAAATGACTAATATCAGGTCAACCAATAGTGAGAAACATACTATACTCATTCAATGACTAAATCAATGCTGATATCATGATCCTCTAAATACAGGTTAGTGCCCAAATCAGATATTCTTCCCTTATATTATTTTAGTCCTTGATGATATTACTCGCACTTCACCCTCCTTAGGGAATCATCTTACATAACATGTGTTATCCATTCATGGTATACCGGATCATATTTTTGAACCTCAATAACCTAAACCATACAAGAATAATTGCTAGTAGGATTCACTATAAGTAATAGAGGATACTCAAATGTATGTTAGTAAGAAATGTTATTATGATTCATTTAATTTGACTCATTTTAAATTTATTCATTTCTCTGAAATTAGAGAAAAATAGAAATTAAATATGATTCTTATAACATTACTATTTCTTTAAACTGAGTTGATATTATCACCCACAAGGTGTTAAGTATGGTAGAGGTCCTTATATACGATAATAAGGGGGATTAATTTCATGATTTCATGCTTATCACCCTTGATACATCACATGCTATGTATGACTAACAATTATTCCCAATTGTTCCCATGAATTCATCACCAGTTACTTACTCTATACTCAATTATAACTCTCATCAACATAATTAATAAAACTTTTATTGAAAATCCTCCACTGGGAACTCTTACAGTGTCTTTTTATTAAACAATTGGAACTATGATTCTCACCCGATATAGGCGCATAGTTAGATATAAATTCTAATGTATCAAAATATTCTATTGAGAGAAATTACCATCTTAAAACCCAATAAAAATGATAAAATCACTATTTAAAACTAATTTATAATTAAAAAAATATAAAATTATTTATGAAAATTTAATTCAAAAACCGGTTTGTATGATAAAATACCAACCAAGAAAGTCCTTAACAGAAACACCATAAACATATCTAAGGTATAAAAAGGTGGTATCTAGATTAGTCATTAAAGAAATATACTAGATACAATATATTTATATATATAGTTGTGATAATTCATGTACACTTAGTTGGATCATCCTCAAGGCCTTTCATTAAAATGTATAAAAATCACACTAATTACCTAGTGAATAAAAAATAGAAAAAACATGCACATATACCATATAAATTTACCTGCAATCTCACTAAGGATCACTTTCTACACAAAAAATAAAATTGTAATAAAATGGTAACACCCTGACAAGAATTGATTTTCTAGGACCAATATCCATATAACATCATGCACACCACCTTATACGTTAGTGGTTTTCAACTAGTATCAAGGGTTATAATGGCATCAGTTATGAGAAAATACATTTATCACTTGTTGTATTATGTAATAATTATATCAAGAAAATAATAAATACATATAAATACATAATGTAACTAAATAAAAAAAATTTATAATAGATTCCATTACATGTATCCAAAGTGAAAAAGAGTAAAACCCCAAAATTGTAATGTACAACAAGATTATATAAAATGATAATGAAGTAAATAATGAAAATATAGAAATAATTTGGACTCCATCCCAATTCCACATCCAAACCCCATCCTCTATCTTTTCACCTTCATACTATTTTCCCTTTAACGTTATTACATCTTTGACTATAATGTAAATACTTTAATAAAGAATCAAATTAGTTTTTTGAGTAAAAACTGAGTGAGACACCATCAATTCATCTTTAAAATATGATTTCATCCAGTAATGGTTTATTATAGGATAATATAAACAAAAAAAATTAAGTAATAATTGATCATGTAATCTGCAATAATGTGATTACCAATCTAACATGAGCACTAATCATTCCATATTTGGTAATGTTGGATGGATAATCATAATGAAATTATAGAAATAAGGTCGACCATAGGGACACCTAATGTATCTCTTAGTAGCCGCAAGGCTAACGAGTCTTGGGTTAGGCCACACGACTGTCAAGACCCACCTCTATCATGGGTAAGGCCACATGGTCATTGTAACTCGTGTCTTCTTTGGGAAAGGAATGAATTTTTTGGTATCCCTATATTTCCTTGGGTAATTCTGCAAAGCCATCATACAATAACCATGTACCCCAGTTCATCATAGCCATTATCACATGTCACAAATATTATGCCCTTGTTTTTTAATTGACTATTACAATTTTTTATTAGTATATTAGTAATACATTCTAGGTTCAATATATTTAGAATAATTTGGTAACAAATATCATACATAAAATTAATAAAATTGAACATAAATATGATTCAATTATTTACATCAATGAAAATTGGGTGCTAATATCCTAGAAAGGGATGGGGTAACATAGGTGTAATAAGAGGCACGAATCAATAGTATATGGTTGAGAATAATAATAATAACCATATGATATTCATATGACATTCATCATAAAACTGAGGAATATTTTGAAAAGGGAATGGAATGTTGTGTATGAATAATAAAGAAACATCATAATATAGTTTTGAAATACTAGATATTATATAAGGAAATGACCTTATTACATTACATAATCTTTACTTTTAGTAAAGAACTCAATTACTATAATAATGTGGATCATTTAAAGATTATTGTTTTAGAGAGTTGGGATATAATATATACCTAACATTCCACATTCATGTAGAGCGTATACAACAAAAACAATATCAATTTCTTCCAAAATATAAAACATTTCAAATGAAACCTGATTTCATTGAAAAATAGTCATAACATTTAACTTTGATTCTACCATTTTATTTACCCATCGGTATAACCGATGAAAATAATTTAAAAACAATGAATTATAACAAAAACCTCAGTATGTGATATAAAAAGAAGGAAAGAAAACATTATTCCAGGAATACTTGTAACACATGATTTTTAAAAAAACATACATATTACACATATAAACATACTTTTTGAAACAAGAGACTACCAAAAAAAATATTTAACATAAATAGAAGAATAATGTTATTTGGGGGTTTACATACATAAACATGTAATCCTCTCAACTAGCTTATAATATGTAACCCCCATAACTACCTTACAATTTGTGTAACCATCACAATTACACATGGAGTAACCATACCACTGACCTCTAACAAACACATACCCAATGAATTTTATTGAGATATAGGTCCCTCCCATTGATAACAAACAATTCACAAGAACCATTATATAATCCTAAAACATGAAAATTTTAACAAAAACATTACTTCTGAATTTTGTAAAACTATAATATTAAAAGAGGATTTTAAAAGAAAAGGCCCTTACAAATATCATATAATTCATGTGATACATAATAGAGTGGATGGAATATGTATAGACACAATAAATACACTTAATTAAACATAATATAAAGAAAATTAATGACAAAAACAATTTTAATATCACATAAATAATAAAGTAGAAGGTTAACAAAATAATTGATATAGGGTTATGAATTTCTTTACCTCAGGATTATATTACTTCAAACTCATTTATAACACATCTATAATGGTTAAAATATTTTTATTATTATTTGAATGAAACATATTTATGATTTTACTAGCTTATATTTTCATTTAATTTCATTATTTCACCTTTTAGTCGATAGTATTTTGTTCTTTCCATTGTTTTGGGTGCGTTAATTACATGATGTCCATGGACGGTTGGTATTTGAATTTTTATTGTATGTAAATGAAATTACATAATGATAATGAAATGATTTTAATTTGTTTTTATAATATATAATTATTCCATAAATCATTTATTAGCATATATTATGATGAATCATTAGACAAACCATTAAGGTTATCTATTTATGTCAATTTTGGTGATTCCTTGATAATCATGAACATGTTTCCTTAGATAATTTAATGTTATGGGTATAATTTAATTACAGAACATAAATTATGTTACATAATAAAAAATAAATTCTATTTCAACCATTAAAAGGGATTAATTGTTATCATTAAATTACGTAATGGAAATTGATAACACATCATCCATGAGTTTGGTAAATTGGCATATTGTGGATAGTGTTTTTATTTTTTAGATTAAGAATGAGAGGAGAGGAAAAAATAAGATGAATCTATCACATGAAAATTATAACATATATAATTTATAATATTATAGTGGTTTCATAACTCCTAGATTTATGTAGGGAAGGAGAGAATATGAAAATGAAGGAATGAAAAAACACATGAAAAAGGAAGAGGATTCTTACCTCTTGATCTCTTATCCTTGAGATTCTCCTTAGGGCCTTTGGTTTTGGCCTTTCGTTGAGACCAGAAGGTATTAGATGTGGGGGAGAGACTTTTGGAGAGGATTTGGTAAAACATAGACAATATTAAAGGCCACAGAGGAGTGAGAGGAAGTAGGGAATTTGGGTGGTTTTTATAGTGGAGAATAGGAGGAATTTTACACTAATTTAATCATTAATTTTATTTTATTTTGTCAAGAATACAAATTGTATTGATTCATGTGACGCCAAATATTAATAAGTGCTTGTTTTTTTGAAATAAGTGAGATTACAATCGAAATTATGTAAGAAATATTATATTTAACTGATAATTGGAATAAAGGGTATTTTACCATATTTCTCTATTCATAAAAAATTCATGAATTTTAGAAAAAAATCCCAAAATTCATTGTAACCATTTTTAGACATGTTGTATTAAAAAGGAACTTCAGTTCATTAAAATAAGTTTCTAAATATAGTTAATTTTATTTTCAAATAAAATCATAATTTATTTAAAAAATTTAATTTTAAATCTATAACTCATTTTTTAACACTTTGAAAAATTAAATAACATCTCATTATCTTATAACCATATGGAAATAAAATAATAGTACAATTTAAAACTCATTAGGGTCATATTACTATTCATGTTACTATTCAAAAGGGTGGGATAATATTCACCAAAAATCATGATGGTTCCATTAGGCTTCAAATAACAAACTGATCACAATCTTAGATGACTGTTTTCCAATATTCAGAAAAAAGGAAAAAAATTATTTTTCAAGGATAGTGATAAATATCTAATTGAAACAGAATTTCATGCATTTCAATTTATTTTTACAACCTTGGGTGTTACATTATCCCTGCCTTCTGGAAATTACACCCTCATAATTTTTTTACTTATTAAACAAGTGAGGGTTACTTTTACTCATAGTATTTTCAGATTCCCATATTTGTTTCTCAACCATTTAGATTCTCCACAAAGCCATTACCTAGTAGATAGCCTTATTCCTCAATACTTGTTCCCTTTGTTCCAGAATTTGAATTGGTTTCTCTTCATAAGAAAGGTTCTCTTCCAAATATTTTCCTTCTGGCCTCAAAACATGAGATGAATATTGAACATACTTTCTCAGAATCAAAACATGAAAAACATTGAGTACCTGAGAAAAAATTGGAAAAAATATACTCGATAGGGGACTAGTCAATATTTCTCTAGAATTTCATAAGGTCCAATAATCTGTGTACAAATCTTTCCTTTCTTTCCAAAACACATAACACATATCCGGGTTCAGATTCTATAAAAACCATGATCACCTACCTCAAAATAAAATTATTTCCTCCTGTTTTCTGTATAACTTTTCTTCCTGATCAACGTTGTCCTCATCTATTGCAGCATCATCATCATTTTCAAATCCACTTCCTTTACTAATTCTACTCAAATCAAATTCCTTTCCATGACTTCATCTAAAAAATATGGAGTTCTACACTGATTCCCATATAATTCCTCAGATGGTTCCATCTATACCGATAATAAAAACTATTATTATGAGAAAACACATTGATAAATTGATGATTATCCCAAATTCCATGGTAGTCCATTAAACAAGCTGGAAGCATATCCTACAATGTCTGAATCATTCATTCTAACTACCCATCTTGTTGAGGACGAATGGATGAAATAAAATTTAATTATATTCCCCATGACTTCTGATGGACCTTCCGATAGATAGAATTTAATTGGGATCCCGGTCAGATACATTGGAAATAGGAAATCCATTTAACATAAAAATATCTTTGAGGTATAGTCGAGAAAGCTAAAACAATGGAATTGTATCTCAAATATAAATAAAATACTCATCTTTTTTCATCTGATCAACAAAAACAAAAATTACATTATTACCTCCATAAGACTTAGGTATCCCCACCAAAAAGTAAATGGATACATTCTCCCATTTCCATGCTGGTACTTATAGTTGATGAAGCCTCCCCTTCAGTAATTGTCGCTCTGTATTAACCTATGGACATGTTAAACATTTCACGGTAAAATATGAAATATCTTTTTTCATTCCATCCCACTAATAATACTCTTAATGGTCTGGAAATATCATATTAATACCAGGATGAACCGAAAATAGAGAACTATGAGATTAAAACAACAAATATTTATTCAAATGGAAATCAAAAATCACACAAAACCTTTTACCAAATTTTAAAACAAAATATTTTTCAAGGAAAAATTCTGGCAACTTACCCATTTTATCCAACTATTCATTTTTTTAGTTCATGGTCTTCCGTCTGTTTGTTTTTAATTCTGTTCAATAATGATGACCACATAAAAACTTGAAAAAGAAAATAAATTTACTACATTAATAACTTCTAACCCAAAAATTCAGAAATTCCATTATCAAGGGAACGTTTTCCAAGCATAACATGGTTAATGATGCATGATGTTCTTACTGAAAGAATCATCCACATTAGTTTATTTTCCTAGACGGTAATTGATCATGAAATCATAATCATTTATCATTTGAATCGATCTTCTAAACCTCATGTTTAATTAATTTTCAGTGAATATATAATTTACAAATTTATGGTCAAGATATATTTGGCATTAGACTATGTATAAATGGTGCCGCCAAATTTTCAAAGAAATAATTGCAGCTGCCAATTCCAATTCATGTGTTGGATAATTTAACTCATGAGGTTTTTGTTTTCTTGAAGCATAAGAAATTAAGAAAACATTCTTCATCAAAACAAATCCAAGCACCTTCAAGGAAGCAACATTGAAGATGACAAACTCACCATTTCGGGAAGGCAATGGAAAAATTAGAGAATTAACCAATCTCTTCTTTAGTTCCTGAAAACAAAAATAACATTATTATATCTAAACAAATTTAACCCCTTTTGGGTTAATATAGTTAGTGGTCTAGATAACCATGCAATTTTTTTAACAAACCATCAGAAATAACATGCTAATCCAATAAAACTATGAACATTTTTAACATTTTTAGGTCATGGCCATTAATAAACAAATTTTGTTTTTTCAAGATCAACCATTATTCAATAGTTATTTATAATAATCCCAAGAAAATAAATATTTTTCAAACAAAAATCACACTAGATAAATTTTTCAGACACTTTCCTTTTCTTTATAGTTTTCAAAACAATCCTTATATGTTAATCATTATGCTATTTACTCATATAAAATACCATAATTTCATCAATAAACACAACCAAAAACATATCCACAAACATATAAAATATTATATTCATAAGATTCATGAATATATAAGGTTCATTAATTAACCCATATGGAATAAAAAAACTCATAATTACCATATCTATTTTGAAAAGATGTTTTTGGGATTTCATCCTCCTTCACCTTCTATTAATGGTATCCGGATATCAGGTCAATCATGGAATAATACTGAGCTCCCAGGAGCTAATCAAACAAGTCATCGATATGAGGTAAAATATTATTTTTTAACTGTAATGTTATTCCAAGCTCAAAATTCAATGAAAAGTCTAATGGAATAATTTTTCCTTTTTAACGAACCAAAAAAGATCACCCCATGGTGAAGTACTAAGATGAATGAAGCATTTATCAAAAAAATATCCAACTAAATTTTTAAATAAATAAGTTCTACCTAATAAATTTGATATGAGTGTTTTTAAATTGGATTAGCATCAATATCTAAGTCAATTGTGAATTCAAATTTTTGATCAGTTATGACAACAGGTAACTCATTAGAAAAAATATCAAGGTATTCATTTATCACATCATTATTCTGAATAGTTCAGTTATTTTCAATAATATGAGAAGGATAACATTTATTTCCATATTTCAATAGTTTATTAGATTCAAGATATGTTATCAATTTTATGGGATCATTCTTGTTATAAAATTAAACTTTATAACACCCCAAGTTTCCACGGTACACTTTTCTTTGAATAATACAGTCGTGTGTGTTGTACACAACTTCGAGTTCTAACACACACCACAACACATCAAACTAACCGTTATGAATAGAAATACTCAATTTTTAAAATTTCAAACATTTTATATTTTAAAATGGACTTAATTTTTGGATTCAGAATATTGAAATTATCTTAGGGTGAATTTTGGAAATTTTTCTGAAAACATTCAATTTTTTATGAATAGTAAAAATTACAAAATTTTATTTAAAAACAACTTATTTAATCGAAATACTTAATAGTGATAAAATATGAATTTGAGTGGTTTTAAATTATATTTATAATATATTTTTACCATTTAATAAAATTTTGGTCATTGGACATAATTTCACATTTAAAACGGACAAAAACAATTGTCAATCTTTTGATAGTTATTATTTCTTAAAAACACACTTTTTGTTTTGACAGCGGGAATTAATTTTAAATTAATTTCTGCCACTTATGTGTTTTGAATTTAGAAAAATGGATTCCATATTTATAATAAAAGGGTAAAATTTTTGTAAATAGGAGTCTTTTATTTTTAGACGTTTTGAATAATTACTTCGGTAAATATTTTATTTACCGTGGATAAAGGGTAAATCTGGTTAATACGGGTAAAACATAATATTATAATAATAATAAATTACCCTAAAATGTGTCATAACCCTATTGTTTGATACATTTCCTACCATTGGAATCTTTGGGTCGATTTTGGGATCCCATGGATCCACTTGTAAGTGATAATGACAGTTTATATTAATTAAGTTAAGTAAATTCAAAAATGACAAACGCATATATCTTTTATCAAAACAATTTTTACATAAGGTTATATATGTTATCTTTTCAACTATAAATATTGATTATAAATATAAAAATATTTACTAAATAATGGTAGTTTATTTATAATTTTTAAACATTGAATAATTAATATCACTTTATGACACAATAATGATGCAGTATTTTCCTTATTAATGAAAGAATCAAATAATTGGTATTAAAAATATTAAAATAAATATAATTTGAAATTCTTGATTACATACATGAATTTTATTGATTAATATGACTTTTTAGGATTTCTTAAATGATTTTTTTTCGAATTAATAACGTTTTTATGACTTTAACAAAAATCATTTATTAAATATTGTCAAAATTGACATAATTGAGTTTTTAAAACAAATATTATATTATTAATTGATATTCTCTTACTAAAAATAAAATGTTCGGAAAAAAGACTTATATAATGATATTTGTATCATTAATGGACCACTTGGGGGTCTCTTGGAAGTATATAATATGTTTATTAACCATATAATATAAAAATACGAAGTGACGTGGTAAATGTCAAACTATTTAACTAAGAGTTAAATATAAATGATAAGGTTAATATAGTGACCTAAACATGTCTAAAATATATATGTAGAAAGTATTTAAACCCATTACTACCTTAGACTTTTAATAATACACTTTTAAGCCATTAGAAACTGAATATGAATTTATTATAAATTACTACTTTATGTTTTTCCTAAAGAGCCTCCCCTCCCCCTTATAAAAGGACACCACTTCTAACCAATTATTTATACCTTAAAAGCCTTTTGGTTAGGCCAAACCCTAACCAAATATCCTCTAAACTTCCCTAAATTCAACCAATAGGCCTTAGTTTTGTCAGAATCCCATCCTATGGATCCCTTTTGATCAAATCAAAAAGAAGAACCCGAAGAAGAGGTAATGTTTTCACCACCCTCTTTCAAGTTCCTTTCTTCTTCAACTTCTTATTTATTTGTTATTTCCATTATAAAATAATAACTCTAGTATCTTCTATATACTTCTAGGTTATTATAGATATGGTAAAACCATATTCAGTATTCTATACATCCTTTGAATGACATGTCACCATACGTACATACGTACGACCTACCATCTCCACGTCGTGGTGTAAATGTTATTCAATACATTATTAATATGATGGGTATAATAATGATGTGTAATTAATGTAAATAATAAATATAACATGATAATTAATCTTTATATATGATATACTATCCAATTATAAATTATTTTAATAATAAATGAATTATATTGTCGCTCATACGTACGTACGGACTACCGTCTCCATGAACGCGATGAGATTCATTCCCCATCATACCCATTCAAGTATAATTCTCATTTGATGTTTAAAAATAATTTTTAAGGACTTGATATCATTATGGATATTAATAATATACAACCTATCCATAACAAACACGGTTTATATAACAAAACATATAAAAGAAAATGAGTAAGTTAACACCCAAAACGACGATAATACTAAGATATTATTAACAAAGCAATATTTAAAGATCATATATAATATCATATTAATGTATATCATTATTTTATAATTTAATAAAAATTATTTCACCATTATACATGAGTTTAACCTACTCTCAACCAAAGAAAAGTACAAGGTAAAATTTTATTTCACAATCTCTTCATTATACGAGGATGTTTATACATAATTATCTACTAGGACCTCTTTATCACCCACATCCACGTTTCTTAAAAATTTAGTTCAAAACATTCTTAATATTTTACAGAATATGGGTTAAAGTCATTTATACCTTTGTTTGACTTTTTATTAGATGTTTATAAAGGAATATTTCTGTCATTTTCAAAACAAGATCCTTTTTAACCTTTTTGACAAAATTAAGGTAAGAATTTATTTTTTAACTTAAACGATGGGTGATGCTATTTTCTACCATTATAAACTCATCGAAGCTTACCTTACAAATTTTTAAGAATATTTTCGAAGTAAATGTTTTATTTTATAATCATGTGACTCTTAAATGATTTTAAAATAGAAATAGAAATTTCTCTAAAAAAGAGTTTTTAATTTCTCTATGTCAACATCCTTTGATTGGTTTTATGTTTATTTGGAGTTGATTTATTTTGATACAAAACATCAATATTGTATTGAAGGTTTTGTGATATGTTTGAATGTGGATGTGCTATTTTTAAACCATTCATGATTTATGGTTAATAGTATTGACATTGTGTATGCTAGTTTTAATACGAATGTTTATGATATGTTTAATCTTTTTCATATGAGGAATGTATTGGACTTATTAAGTGACGAGTTGAGCCTGCTATGGCTCCTCGATTCATTGGTAGGTCTCATGAGACAACTAGATGTGGAATTTTCTGAGTCCCTTTCCCAATTTAATTTATGGTTTTGGCCGAGGCCATAATCATTTTCAGACATCTTGGCCAAAGCCTTGAAAAAATGTTTCAGAATGTCCGGAATTATACATTACCTCATTATGGAAATAATATTGATGGTTCATGTGGTCATTCGACTAGTAAAATACCCATAATTATGTTTTGTTATGGCATTATTTACTCAGCTCATATTCTTAACATAAAAGTATTC
Source organism: Viscum album (assembly GCA_963277665.1). NCBI lineage: Eukaryota > Viridiplantae > Streptophyta > Magnoliopsida > Santalales > Viscaceae > Viscum > Viscum album. The sequence goes on along the minus strand of OY728159.1, from coordinate 205,947,210 downwards.
TTCTTTATTATTTGTAAAGGCATGTGGTTTAAATTATTTATCATGCTTAATTTTTATATCATTTTCTGTTGTATTACTTACCCTTACTGAGTGTTTGATCTCACCCCTTTCTTATGTTTCATTTTCTTAGGATATGAAGAAGTTATTTATGAGTGACCTGCAGGCCTGATCTTGGAGGCTTGGATGTTTCTAATGAAATATATTTGTGTTGTATTTCTCTTCAATCTGTAAAGTTGAACTTATGTATAAATCTTGTTTCCAATAATACTAAACTGATCAGTACTCTTCCACGGTATGCTTCTCTTTTAATAATACAGTAGCGTGTGTTGTACGCAACTTCGAGTTCTAACACACACCCAACCAATCAAACCAGTAGTTATGAATAGTAATAACTAATTTTTGAAATTTTATACATTAAATCTTTCAAAATGGTTTTCATTTTTGGATTTGGAATATCAAAAATTTTTTAGGGTGAATTTTTGTTATTTTTCTGAAAACTATCAATTTTTGATGAATAGTGAAAATCAGTAAATTTTAATTAAAAACATCTTTTTTAATCGAAATAATTAGTAGTGATAAATTTTTAATTTGAGTGGTTTTAAAGAATATTTTGAATATATTTTTACCATTTAATACAATTTTGGTCATTAAATGTAATTTCACATTTAAACCGGACATAAACAAGTGTCAATCTTTTGATCGTTATTATTTCTTAAAAACACGCTTTCTGTTTTGACAGTGGGAATTCATTTTAAATTAATTTTTGCCACTTCTGTGTTTTGAATTTAGAAAAATGGATACCATATTTAGAATTAAGAGGTTTAAATTGTGTAAATAGGTAAATTTTATTTTTAGGCTTTTTGAATAATTACTTCGGTAAATATTTTATTTACCATTGTTAAAGGGTAAATTCGGTAAATAAGGGTAAAAAATAATATAATAATAATAAAAATAAATTACCCTAAAACGTGTTCTAACCATATTAGTTGATACATGTCCGACCATTGGCATATTTGGGTCGATTTTGGGACCCCATGGATCCACTTGTATGTGATAATGACACTTTATATTAATTAAGTTAAAGTAAATACAAAAATGACATAAGCATATATCTTTTAGCAAAACAATTTTTTACATTGTGTTATGTATGTTATATTTTCAACTGTAAATATTCATTATAAAGATAAAATTATTTCCTACATATGGTATTTTATTTATAATTTTTAGACATTGAATAATTAAATTTTTTTATAAAACAATAATGATGCAATATTTTCCCTATTAATGAAAGAATCAAACAATTGGTATTATAAATATTAAAGTAAATATTATTTGAAAGTTTTGATTCCATCCACGAATTTTATTGATTAATTTGACATGTTATGATTGCTTAAATTTTTTTTTTGAATTAATAAAGTTGTTAAGACTTTTAAAAAATCAATTATTAAATATTGTCAAAATTGACATAAATGAGTTTTTAAAACAAATATTATATAATTAACTGATATTCTATTTTTAAAAATATAAGGATCAGCCAAAGGAATTATATAATGATAAGTGTATCATTAATGGACCACTTGGGGGTCTCTTAGAATTATATAGTATGTTTATTAACCATATAATATAAAAATACAAAGTGACATGGTAAATGTAAAACTATTTTACAAAGAGTTTTCTATAAATGATAAGATTAATATAGTGACCCAAACATGTCTAAAATCTATTGGATGAAAGTATTTAGACCCATCACCACCTTAGACTTTTAATAATCCACTTTGGAGCCATTAGAAATCAAATATGAATTTATTATAAATTAATACTTTAAGTTTTTACTAAAGAGCCCCTCCTCCCCATTATAAAAGGACACCACTTATAACCAATTATTCATACCTTCAAAGCATTTTGGTTCGGCCAAACCCGGCCCAAATATACTCTCAACTTCTCTCACTTCAACCAAGAGGCCTTAGTTTTATAATAAATCCATCCTAAGGAGCTCCTTTGATCAAATCCAAAGGAAGAACCCGAAGAGGAGGAGGTTAACCTACCCTCAACCAAGGAAAAGTACAAGGTAAGGGATTATTTCAAAATCTCTTCTTTATCCAAGGTTGTTTATACATAATTATCTACTGGGACCTCTTTATGATCCACATCCATGTTTCTTAAAAATGTATTTCAAAACATTCTTAATATTTTATAGATTATGGTTTAAAGTCATTTATACCCATGTTTGACTTTTTATAAGATATTTATAAAGGAATCTTTTTGTCGTTTCCAAAACAAGGTCCATTTTAACCTTTTCGACAAAATTAAGGTAAGAATGTCTTTTTTAACTTAAACAGTGGGTGTGTCTATTTTCTACCGTTATAAACTCTTCAAATATTCCCTTACAAGATTATAAGAATATTTTCAAAGTCATTGTTTTATTTTATAATTATTTGACACTTAAATGATTTCAAAATAGAAAGAGATATTTCTATAAAAAGATTTTTGATTTCATCTATGTCAACATCCTTTGATAGGTTTTATGTTTATTTGGAGTTGATTTTTTATGATACAGAACTTCCATATTGTATTGATGGATTTGTGATATGTTTGACTATGGATGTGCTATTTTTATACCATTCATGATTTATGGTTAAAGTATTGACATTTCGTATTCTATTTTTAATATGAATGTTTATGATATCTTTGAACCTTTTCATATGAGGAATGTATTGGACTTAGTATGTGACAGGTGGAGCCCGCTATAGCTCCTCGATGCATCGGTAGGTCTAATGAGACAACTAGACATGTAATTGGCCGAGGCCCTTTCCCAATTTGATTTATGGTTTTGGCTGAGGCCTTAAATCATTTTTAGACGTCTTGGCCGAAGCCTTGAAAAAATGTTTTATAATGTCTTGTATTATACAGTCCCTCCTTATGGAAATAATATTGATGGTTCATGTGGTCATGAGACTAGTAGAATACCCATTATTTTGCTTTATTATGGAATTATTTACTCATCTCATATTCTTACTATAAAATTATTCTTGTTTATTATTGGCAAAGGTATGTGGTTTCAATTATTTGCCATGCTTAATATTTATGTCATTTTCCGCTGTATTACATACCCTTACTGAGCGTTTGTGCTCACCCCTTTCTTATGTTTCATTTTCCCAGGATATGAAAAAGTTAGTTATGAGTGACATGCATGCATAATCTAAGAGTCTTGAATGTTTCTAATGAAATATATTTGTGTTTTATTTATCTTCTAGCTGTAAAGTTTCACTTATGTAGGAATCGTTTTTCCAATAATACTAAACTAATCGGTATTTGGAGACATGATTTCCTTGTGATCATGCCAATGTTATGTAATAATGCACCGACTCTGGGTAACTGGGGTCAGGGAATTTCAGTTGGTATCTGAGAAAGTTTAGTATGAACCTTGGAAACTAGATTTAGATAAACTCTGATTAGAGCACATAGACCTAAGATGGACTTTGAGGAATAGTATAGAAGAAATTCCTAAAATTCGGGTATTGTAGAAATTTTGTGAGTTTTCTGAGCAATACATCCATGTCTTGATACGAGCAGTTATAGGTGGCTCTGGCATAGATGTACATAGGGGTAAAACCAGAAAACACCACTTTGAGCTAGACTCGAACGGGAACGGGTGCACGACAATAGGCCTTACTGCACTCTTTGTTATGAAACTCCCAGGGGATATGCTTAGGATAATTCTCATATTCTTTACAAACCATTATGAAGGGTTTATGAGTATAAACATTCTCAATTAAAACATTTTTATGATTATTGATTATATCCAAAAACATTTCAATTTATGTTAAGCATTTGGCATGTATGGATTTATGCGTTGCGATTCAAAAACTAATCTTTTGTATTCCATTGTTTAGAAATGGATCCTAGTGGAAGAAATGGAAACTGTATCAATGCACACACTCCATGTAGGGATTTCCGTCCTACTCAAGATAATTATAGTGGAGATGGTGATGCAACTGGTACTAATAAACTAATCACCATACTAGGACAACTCACTCAGGTTATGAATAATAACCTTACCCGAATAGAGCACCCAGATCCACAATGTGGAGGATCAATGTTAGATCACTTCATGAGGCAACAACCACCAATATTCAATGGGAGTACAAATCCCCTAGTAGATGAAAAATGGATAAATTCCTTAGAGAAAATATTCCATGCCTTGGGGAGTAATGAAAGGGAAAAGGTTATCATGGCAGTTTACCACCTCACTCGAAATCCTGATCAACGGTGGTCATTGATTCAAAACACAAAGGAAGATGATGAAGTATCAAATATGGAGTAGAGGGAGTTCAAAGAGATTTTTTTAGAAAAATACTATCCTCGTGACGATCAATCAGATATGGAAAGGAAATTTCTGAGTCTAAGAGAAAAGGAGGAATAAAATGTCACAAAGTATTAGGCTAACTTTACAAGGTTAGCGAGGCATGAGGCATATTATATACATAACCCAAGAAGTAAGATTGATCATTTCTTTTATGGGTTAAAACCATTTATCCATTGGGCATTAGTATCGCCATCCTTCTCATCATACGAAGATATTGTCTCGTGTGCTATTAAGACAAAAAAGGAATTCTCTAAGTCTTATGACTTTAAATCAAAGCAATAGAAGAAGAGATCTAATGAAAACTCTAGGAAATGAAATAAGGAAACAAGGAATAAGGGAAAAATTGAATTTCCACCTTGTGATAATTGCAAAAGGAAGCACCCTGGTGCCTATCTGAAAGGAAAAAGAGTATGCTTCAAGTGTGGAATGAAAGGTCATCATGCTGGTGATTGTAAAGAAAAGAAAGATGATACCAATGTTCAATGCTACAATTGTAGGGAGATGAGACATTATGAAAATTAATTTCATAAGCTTTAGGGAAACATACCTCATAAAAGGCCAAGGGATCAAGGCCAGGCTTATGTTATCACTACTGTTGAGGTTGAAGCCCCGAAAGACGTGGTGGAAGGTAATTTAATGGTTTCCTCAAGTTTAGAAAATGGTTTATTTGATTCTAGATCAACGCATTGTTTCATATCTTCCCAGTTTTCTATGAAAATTAGATATTTCCAATTTGATTTAACAAGGCAGTTGTCAGTTAAAACTCCTAAGGGAAGTATCACTGCAAAAAAATATTTGTGAATCCGTCCCCATTAGAGCATATAAATGTTCTTTATCTATTCATCTCATCATCATAACCTTGACTGAATTTGATATAATCTTCAGTATGGATTGTCATTCAGACTATGATGCAAAAATTTATTGTAATAAGAAGGAGGTTACGATTTTTGATGATGATGATAAATAACACCTTATCTTTAGAGCAGAATTTTCACCACCTGATTCTTATCTAGATCCACCCCCAATAGCTCAACTAGATTCAATTATCGAGGAAGAAGAGAATGAAATAACTGTGGGGGAGTAAAGGAATGTTCAAATAGAGGATGTACCTATTGTGATAGAATATGGTGATGTGTTTCCAGAAGATTTACCTGGACATACTCCATAATGAGAAATTGAGTTTTCCATTGATTTAATTCCAGTTTCAAGGCCTATATCGAAGACCCCTTATAGAATGTCCATTGTGTAATTAGTTGAACTAAATAAATAACTAGAGGAGTTCAGTAATAGGGGATGTATTATCCCTAGTGTTTCTCTATGGGGAGCCCCTTTCCTTCTTGTTATGCAGAAAGATGGATCTCTTAGGTTATGTATCGACCACAGGGAAATCAATGCTATAACAATAATGAACTAGTATCCCCTACCTCGCATTGGTGATTTATATGATCAACTGCATAGAGCTCAATACTTTTGAAAGATTGACCTTCGATATGGATACCATCTATTGTGTGTGAAGAAGGAAGACATTCCGAATACAACATTTCGAACTAGGTACGGACATTACGAGTTTACAGTAATGCCTTTTGGATTGATTAATTCACCCTCTGTATTCATGGATCTAATGAATAGAGTTTTCAAGGAATATATTGATGATTTTGTGGTGGTATTTGTTAATGATATCTTGGTATACTTCAACAACTACAAGGATCATGAAAATCAATTGTGCATTATCCTAAAGACTCTTAGAAGACATGAATTATATGGGAAGATTAACTAGTGTGAATTATGGATTTAGGATATTTCATTTCTTGTCCATATTGTCTCTAAGGATGAAATCTCTATTGATCTTTCTAAAACCAAGGCAATCCAAGAATGGCCAGCACCAATGAGTATAACCGAGGTATGCAGTTTTATTGGTTTATCAGGTTATAATTGACGTTTCGTCCAGAACTTTGCCCGATTGGATAACCCATTAATCAAGCTCACATGTAAAGGGGTTAAATTTTTTTGGACAAAAGAGGGTTTAGAATGTTTTGAAAAACTAAAGAGAAGATTAGTCAATGCTCCTATATTAACTCTACCATTGGGGAATGGTGGGTTTGTTATTTATGGTGATGCATCAATGAAATGACATGGTTATTTCCTTATGCAGAATGATAGAGTTATTGCCTATGCATCACGACAACTGGAAATTCATGAGAAAAAATATCCTACTGATGATATTGAGTTAGATACTGTAATATTTTCTTTGAAGGTTTGGAGACACTATCTCTATGGTGAGAAATGTGAGATTAATACTGATCACAAGAGTTTGAAGTATATTTTCTCACAAAAAGAACTCAACATGAGGCATAGGAGATGTCTTGAATTACTCAAAGATTACAATTTCACGATACACTACCACCCGAGGAAGGAAAATAAGGTGGAAGATGATTTTAGTAGAAAGGATCATGGTGTTTTGAACAAGATGAGAGTTGAAAATTATCCTATATACATAGATCTAGTGAAGATGAATATGGGAATAACCATGGAAAGTGAAACATCAATACTTTTTAAAATGGTTTCCAAACCATATTTACTAGAAATAATTAAGAGTTCTCAGACCAATGATGAAGAGTTTCAAAAGAATATTAAAGTAGTGAATGATGGGAGATTTAATGACATTGTATAGGAATATGGAATTTTGAAATTTGGGAAGAGACTTTGTGTTCCCAATATACTTGATCTAAAAAGGAAATTGTTGGATGATGCTCAAAGTTCCAATTTATCTATACAACTCGGGAGCACAAAAATGTATCGAGATTTAAGGGAACATTTTAGGTGGGACAACATGAAGAGGGAGATTTCTGTTTTTGTGTCAAGATGTATGGTTTTTCAACAAGTGAAAACTAAAAGGAAACATCCTGGAAACGTCATGCAACCTCTTCCCATACCTGAGTGGAAATGGGATAATATCACGATGGACATTGTCATGGGACTACCAAAGACTCCTAGAAGGAATGAAAAAATATGGGTCATTGTTGATCATCTTACCAAGTCATCATATTTTGTTTCTATAAGAGAAGATCTACCACATGAACGTCCAGAAGGACTATATATTAATAAAGTTGTGAGACTTCATGGAATACCCCTATCGATTGTTTCTGATCGTGATCACCGTTTTACTTCAAGATTCTGGAAGAGTCATTAGAAGGCCTTGGATACTGAACTTCGTTTGAGCATTGCCTACCACCCTCAAATAGATGTACAATCAGAATGGACTATTCAAATCTTATAAGACATTTTGAGATCCTGCCCACTTGACTTTCAAGGTATGTGGGATGAATATTTACCTCTGTTAGAATTTTCCTATAACAATAGCTTCCATTCAAGTATTTAGATGGCACCGTATGAAGCGTTTTATGGAAAGAGATGTCACACACCAACCTGTTGGGATGATGTGGGTGAAAGAAAACTCGTAGGCCCAGAACTGGTGGAAGAAATGATGGAAAAGGTGAATGTAATCCAAAACCACATTAAAGCAGCTCAAAGTAGGCAGAAGATATATGCTGACAACCGAAGGATGGATTTGGAATTTCAGGTAGGAGATCATGTTTTCATGAAGGTATCTACATGGAATGGTGTTATACATTTCGGTAAGAAGGGAAAATTGTGTCCTAGGTACATCGGACCATTCGAAATCCTAGAACGAATTGGGGTTATAGCTTACCGTTTGGCAATGCCACCAAGACTCTCTAAAATTCGCGATTTGTTCCACCTATCTCTGTTGAGAAAATACATGACTCACCCAACACATGTACTAACCTATGAAGAATTATAACTTGAACCCGATCTGTCTTATTGCTAAGAGTCTTTCATGATTGTTGATACAAAAGAACAAGTGCTGAGAAAACGAACGACTTGTCTGGTAAAAGTTCTATGGAGAATCCATAAGATGGAAGAGGCAACGTGGGAACCAGAGGAACTTATGATGAAGAACCACCTGAGTCTTTTCATGCAGTGGTATTCTAGAAATTTTGAGGACAAAATTATTTGAAGGAGGGGAGAATGTAACACCCCATGTTTTCACAGTACGCTTCTATTTGAATAATACAGTAGTGTGTGTTGTACACAACTTCGAGTTCTAACACACACCACAACCAATCAAACTAGCTGTTATGAATAGTAATACCAAGAATTTGAAATTTTATACATTTTATCATTCAAAATAGACTTTATTTTTGGATTTGGAATATTGGAATTATCCTAGGGTGAATTTTTGGTATTTTTCTGAAACCATTCAATTTTTGATGAATAGTCAAAATCAGTAAATTTTAATTAAAAACATATTTTTTAATCGAAATAATTAATAGTTATAAATTATAAATTTTATTGGTTTTAAAGTATATTTAGAATATATTTTTACCATTTAATACAATTTTGGTCATTGCAAGTAATTTCACATTTAAACTGTACATAAACAAGTGTCAATCTTTTGATAGTTATTATTTCATGAAAACACACCTTTTGTTTTGACAGCCAAAATTAATTTTAAATTAATTTATGCCACTTCTTTGTTATGAATTTAGAAAAATGGATTCCAAATTTAGAATCAGTAGGTCCAAATTGTGTAAATATGTATCTTTTATTTTTATACATTTTGAATAATTACTTCGGTAAATATTTTATTTACCATGGTTAAAGGGTAAATCCAGTAAATAAGGGTAAAAAATAATATTATAATAATAATAATAAATTACCCTAAAATGTGTCCTGACCCTATAGGTTGATACATGTCCGACCATTGGAATATTATGGTTGATTTTGGGGCCCCATGGATCCACTTGTGTGTGATAATGAAACTTTATATTAATTAAGTTAAAGTAAATAAAAAAATGACATAAGCATATATCTTTTAACAAAAAATATTTTTTACATATAGTTATATATGTTATATTTTCAACTATAAGTATTCATTAGAAATATAAACATATTTCCTACATAATAAATTTTATTTATAATTTTTATACATTGAATAATTAAATTTATTTATGACACAATAATGATCCAGTATTTTCCTTATTAATGAAAGAATCAAATTATTGGTATTATAAGTTTTAAAATAAATCTATTTGAAAGTTTTGATGCCATCCACGAATTTTATTGATTAATATGAATTTTTATTATTTCTTAAATGAATTTATTTTGAATTAATAAAGTTTTAAAGACTTTAACAAAAATCAATTATTAAATATTTTCAAAATTGACATAAATGAGTTTTTAAAACAAATATTTTATTATTAATTGATATTATATTCCTAAGAATATATGGTTCTTCCAAAGAACTTATATAATGATAGATGTATCATTAATAGACCACTTGGGGGTCTCTTGTATGTATATAGTAAGTTTATTAAACATATAATATACAAATAAAAAGTGACATGGTAATTGTCAAACTATTTAACTAACTGTTAAATATATATGATAAGATTAATATAGTGACCCAAACCTGTCTAAAATCTATTGGATGAAAGGATTTCAACCCATCCCTACCATATACTTTGAATAATCCACTTTGGATTCATTAGAGACCAAATATTAATTTATTATAAATTAATACTTTAAGTTTTTTCTAAAGAGCCCCTCACCCCCCTTATAAAATGACAGCACTTCTAACCAATTATTCATACCTTCAAAGACTTTTGGTTCAGCCAAACCCTTCCCAAATATCCTCTAGACTTCCCTCACATAAACCTAGAGGCATTATTTTGATAATAAAGCCAACCTATGGAGACCTTTTGATCAAATCAAAAGGAAGAACTTGATGAAGTGGAGGTTAACCTACCCTCAACCAAGGAAAAGTACATGGTAAGGGTTTATTTCACAATATCTTCTGTATCCGAGGTTTTTTATACATAATTATCTGTTGGGAACTCTTTATCATCCACATCCATGTTTCGAAAAAATGTCTTTTGAAACATTCTTACTATTTTACAGAATATTGGTTAAAGTCATTTATACCCTTGTTTGACTTTTTATAAGATGTTTATAATGGAATCTTTACGTCATTTTCCGAAAAAGGCCCTTTTTATACTTTTCGAAAAAATTAAGGGAATAATTTGTTTTTCAACTTATACGGTGGGTGTGGCTATTTTCTACCATTATAAACTCATCGAATCTTACCTTACAAGATTATAAGAATATTTTCAATGTAAATGTTTTATTTTATAATACTGTGAATCTTAAATGATTTCAAAATAGAAAGAGATATTTCTCTAAAAAGAGTTTTGATTTCATCTATATAAACATGCTTTGATGTATTTTATGTTTATTTTGAGTAGATTTATTATGATACAAAACTTCCATATTGTATTGAAGGTTTTGTGATATGTTTGACTGTGGATGTGCTGTTTTTATACCATTCAGGACTTATGGTTAACGTATTGACATTTCATATGCTAGTATTAATACGAATGTTTATGATATGTTTAAACCTTTTAATAAGAGGAATGTATTCAACTTAGTAAGTGATGGGTGGAGCATGCTATAGATCCTCGATGCATCGGTAGGTCTCATGAGACAACTTGACATGGAATTGGCCGAGGCCCTTTCCCAATTTGATTTATGGTTTTGGCCGAGGCCTTAATCATTTTTAGACGTCTTGGACGAGGCCTTGAAAAAATGTTTCAGAATGTCTGACATTATACATTCCCTCATTATGGAAATAATATTGATGGTTCATGTGGTCATTCGACTAGTAGAATACCCATGATTATGTTTTATTATGGTATTATTTACTTAGCTCATATTCTTACCATAAACGTATTATTGTTTATTTTTGGTAAAGGCATGTGGTTTCAATTATTTTCCATGATTAATATTTATGTCATTTTGCACTGTATTACTTACCCTTACTAAGCATTTGAGATCACCCCTTTCTTATGTTTTATTTTCCCAGGATATGAACAATTTAGTTATGAGTGACCTGCAGGCATAATCTAGGAAGCATGGATGTTTATAATGAAATATATCTGTGTTTTATTTCTCTTCATACTGTAAAGTTGAACTTATGTATGAATTTTGTTTACAATAATACTAAAATAATCGGTCTTTTGAGACATGATTTCTTTATGATCATGCCAATGTTATGATTTCCTTATAACGCACCAACCCCAGTTACCCAGAGTCGGTGCATTATTACATAACATTGGCATGATCACAAAAGATCAAGTCTCAAAAGACCGATTATTTTAGTAGCCTTGGAATAACTAGATACATTCATAAAGTTTAAATTACATCATAAAGTGAAAACTACAACAACATCTTGTCTCCACACTAATATCCCCTTATACTATCTCTGTAGGTCATTTATAAAATACTTCTTCACATCCTAGGAAAAATAAAACATAGAAAGGGGTGAGATAAAATGCCAAGTAAGGATAACAAAATAGTGGAAACTTTCATAAATAAGCATAAAAATTTAAGGCAATGTACAACTAAAACAAAAGCCTTTTAAACATGAACTTCAACATAATATGGTATAAATAAAAACAAATAATGCCATTTACTTATTCACATCGATATTCTACTAGTAGAATAATCACATGTAATATCAATAACCGTTTTCAAAATTATGGAATGCATAATTCTAGACTATCATAACCACGTAGCCAAGGCCTTGTTCCAAGACTACACATATGTTTTTTTCAAGGCCTCATGACAAGACACTAGTTTGTCTCAATAGACCCACCGATGTATTTAGGAGCTATAGTGGGATCCACCCATCACATACTAAGTCCAATTCATTCCTCATATGAACTGGTTTAAACATAACATAAACATTCATATTAAAACTATCATACAAAATTCCAATACATTCTCCATAAACAATGAATGGTATATAAATAACACATCCAGAATCCAACATAACAAAAAAATTCAATACAATATGGTTGTTTTGTATCATAATAAATCACCTTCAAATAAGCTTAAAATTCATCAATGGATGTTTACATAGATTAAATAAAAACTATTTGAGAGAAATATCTCTTTTTTTAATTCATTGAAATGTCACCCATTTATAAAAAAACTAATTTAAAAGATATTTTTAAATGAAAGTGTCCCATACCACTTTGAAACTTTTGAAAAGAATTATCATTTAAAAACATTCATGTCCATATAAATAAATCCTTAAAATAATTTTGAAAACATGGACATTAATAAAATATATTTAGAAAGATAAATCTTTAAAACATTTAAAATTATGATCTTGATAAAGAGTACCTTTCACAAAGTCATAAAATATACAGTTTGAAATAATTTAAAAGTCACATAATTATAAAATATAAAATTTGCTTTGAAAATATTCTTATAAGCTTGTAAGGGGAGATCTGAAGATTTTATAACGGCGGAAAATAGCTGCACCCACCATATAAGTTAAAAATACAAAACATTCTTACCTTAATTTTATCGAAATGGTAAAAGGACCTTGTTTGGAAAAGGACGGAATGATTACACTATAAATATATTATAAAAATTCAAACACGGTTATAAATGAATTTAACTCATAGTCTATAAAATAGTTAGAATGGCTTGAAATACGTTTTTAAGAAACATGGATATGGATGATAAAGGGGTCCCGGTAGATAATTATGTATAAACAACCACAGATAATGAAGATATTGTGAAATAAACCCTTTCCAATTTGGTAACTTACGAAACATACACCCAATGAAAGAGGTATCATACAATTAATATGTAAATACATATAAATTAAAGTGTATTACACAGAGAATACAATTATAGGTAGTACATACACCACAAAAAAGATAATAGTGGCAATATGGCACGAATATCATGGGAATAAGGAGTGAGATGAAAACCCCTTACCTTGTACTTTTCCTTTGTAGAGGATAGTTTAACCTCCTATATAATATTTAAATCATTGTTATTAAATTATACAAGAATAATATACCTACATATGATATCATATATGATCTTTTAATATTGATTTGTTAATAATATTTTTGTATTATCGTCGTTTCAGGTGTTCACTTGTTTTATTTTCTATGTTTTGTTACATAAGACATGTTTGTTATCCATATGTTTTATATTTTTCATATAAATAATGATATCAAGTCCTTAAACATTATTTTTAATCATTAAATGAGAATTTTTCTTGAATGGATATGATGGGGAATGAATCACATTGCGTTCGTGGAGACAGTAGTCCGTACGTACGCCCGAGCGACAATATCATTCTTTTGATATTAAAATAATATATAATTGGATGTTATATCATATATAAAGAATAATTATCATGTGATGTTTATTATTTACATGAATTACACATCATTATTATACCAATCCAAATAATAATGTATTGAATAACAATTACACCACGATATGGAGACGGTAAGTTGTACATACGCACGTAAGGTGACATGTCATTCAAAGGATGGATAGAATACTCAATATGGTTGTACCATATTTATAATAAAATCATAGTATATATAAGATATTGGATTTATTATTTTATAATGGAAATAACAATGAATGAATAAGTGGAAGAAGAAAGGAAATTGAAAGAGGGTGGTGAAAACATTACCTCTTCTTCGGGTTCTTCCTTTTGATTTGATCCAAATGGCACCTTAGGTTGGCTTTATGATCAATATAAGGACTCTTGGATGAAGTGAGGGAAGTTTAGAGGATAATTTGGCAGGGTTTTTCCGAACAAAAAGTCTTTGAATGTATGAAGAATTGGGTACAAGTGGTGTTATTTTATAAGGGGGAGGAGGGGCTCTTTAAGAAAAAACTTAAAGTATTAATTTATAATAAATTTATATTCAGTTTCTAATGTCTCCAAAGTGGATTATTCAAAGTATAAGGTGGGTATGCATCTAAATAATTTAATACAATAGATTTTATACAGTTTTGGGTCACTATATTGACCTTGTATTTTATATTTAACTCTTAGTTAAATAGTTTGACATTTACCATGTCACTTTGTATTTTTATATTATATAGTTAATAAACATAATATATACTTCCAAGCGACCCCCAATTGGTCAATTAATAATGAAAATATCATCATATACGTCCTTTGTCCGAACTTTAGATTTTTATCAATAGTATATGAATTAATAATATAATATTTGTTTTAAAAACTCTTTTATGTCATTTTTGACACTATTTAATAATTGATTTTTTTTAAAGTCTTAAAAACTTTATTAAATCGAAAAAAATTCATTAAAGAAATCCTAACATGTCATATTAATCAATAAAATTATTTTATGACATCAAAATATTCATATTTTATTTTTTTAATATTTATAATACAAATTATTTCATTCTTACATTAATAAGTAAAATACTGCATCATCATTGTGTCATAAATAAATGTAATTATTAAACTTTTAAAAATTATAAATAAAATACCATTATGTAGTAAATATTTTTTATCTTTATAATTAATATTTATAGTCGAAAATATAAAATATATAACCCTATGTAAAAAATGTTTTTCAAAAATATATATGCTCATGTTATTTTCTATTTACTTTAATTTATTAATATAAAGTGTCATTATCACTTACAAGTAGATCCATGGGGTCCCAAAATTGACACAAAGATGTACATGGTCGGAAATGTATCAAATAATAGGTTTAGGACATGTTTTAGGGTAATTTACTATTATTATAATATTATGTTTTACCCTTATTTAACCGATTTACCCTTTAACCACTGTAAATAAAATATTTACCGAAAAATTTATTCAAAATGTCTAAAAATAAAAGTTACCTATTTAAACAATTTGTAACTATTGATTCTAAATATGGAATCCATTTTTCAAAATTCAAAACATTGAATTGGCAGAAATTAATTTAAAATTAATTCCCGTTGTTAAAACAAAAATCGTATTTTTAAGAGATAAAAACTATCAAAAGATTGACACTTGCTTATGTTCAGTTTAAATGTGATATTATGTCCAATGAAAAACATTGGATTAAATTGTAAAAATATAATCTAATTATACATTAAAATAACTCAAATTAATAATTTATCACTATTAATTATTTTCATTAAAAAAGTTGTTTTTAATTTAAATTTAGTAATTTTCACTATTCATCAAAATATGAAAGTTATCCAAAAGGTACCAAAAATTCACCCTAAGCTAATTTCAATATTAGAAATCCAAAAATGAAGTCCATTTTGAAATATAAAATGTATAAAATTTCAAAATTTGGGTATTACTATTCATAACAGCTAGTTTGATTGGTTGTGGTGTGTGTTAGAACTCGAAGTTGCGTACAACACATGCTATTGTATTATTCTAAGAGAAGAGTACCATGGAATCTTGGGTGTTACTTTCTTCCCTACTTCAATAAATTGTGTCCTCAAAATTTAAAATTTTTCTTAAAAAATAAAATGTTGAAAATAGAAAATACCTTTCTGGAAACCCCATATCAGAAATAAGGTTAATAAAGATTAGTTATAATAAAAGGGAAACAGAAATGAGAAAGTGACCACCAAATTAGGGTTTTTAATAGGAGAACATTGGTGGAAATTATAGACATGTAATTAGAGGAAAAAAAGAAATATTTATAGGGAGTGATTGAGTTCATCAATCACAAACAAGTTTAAAATTGAGGTCCTCAAATCCATCAATCTGTGATGATTTAAAATATCATCAGTTCAACCAAACATAAGGTATTAGGATAACACATTTTTGTTTTAATATCCCTTTCCTAAAGTTTAAGAATTCATTTATTCATAGAAATATATATATATATATATATATATATATACTTGACAAGTAGAATTTCATCCTTCAACTAATTTATACCACAAACTCATCTTTCACTCAAAAAGATAATAGAACTCAAAAATATTATTTTATCCTAATCATATAAGGTTCCAATTATTAACACATACCATGAAGAAAAATATTTTGTAATAACTAGGGTCTTCCTATAGGCTAGTGGTAGGTAATTAAGGCATGTCACACTATGGTTGTGGGTTCGATTCCTACAGCTTTGTTCGACACGACGGGTTATCGCCGGACCTGCAGGTTGTCCTTATCTTAAAACTATAGTATTATAATATTCGAAAAATGATCATAAGAAATGTTTTAACCATAAATAATACTATTCAAAGTTCAACTTAATCCATTCCAAACATTATAGTAATCCAAAATACCTCTTTCCATACTCTCTGTAAAAGGTATCTAAATTCCAAAATCAATTGTGATATCAGATTCCCTAGAAAAACTAAAGATTCCCTTATTGTTGCATACTGAAAATATGATTACCTTAGTCATATTAAAACCTTAATGATAACAACAAGTATTGTAGTACAACCCTTATATATATTACATTATTATTATAACCATAATATAATCCTTGAGTCCAAAAGCACCAATACATTAATTATTCCACTTCAACTCTAGTAACAACATCAGATTGGCCTTGATCCCTTGGCCCTTTCTGAGGTAAGTTTCCCTAACGCTTAGTACAATCATTTTCATAGTGCCCCATTTCTCTACAATTGTATCATTCAACGTTGATAGCCTCTTTCTTTCCCTTGAAATCACGAGCCTGGTGACCTTTTTCTCCACATTTATAACAAACTCTCGTTCCTTTTAGGCAAGTACCGGGGTGATTATTCCCACAATAATCGTATAATGGAAAATAATTCTTTCCCTTTTTCCCTTTATCTGTCTCTTATTCCACCATTCTCTTCTTCTCTTGATTTACATTATTGTCATAAGATTTAGAGAATTACTTTTCTGTCTTGATAGTACATGAGACATTATCTTCAAACAAAAAGAAGGATTATGAGACAAATGCTCGATAGAGAAATTGTTTTAACCCATCAAAGAAACGATCAATTACTCCTTGGGTTACGTATATAATCTGCTAAATGCCTTACTAACCATGTAATTTTATCTTTATACATTGCAACACTATCATCATCCTTTTGCCTCAGACTGAGAAATTTCCTTTCCATATCTACTCGTTGGTCACGTGGAAAGTATTTCTCTAAGAAAAGATCATTAAACTCCCTCCATTCCAAATTTGATACTTAATCATCTTCATTTGTGTTTTTAATCAATGACCACCATTGATCATCATCTCTAGTGAGGCGATAAACTGCCATGACAACTTTTTCCCTTTCACTACTCCCCAAAGCCTGAAATATTTTCTCTAGGGAACTTATCCATTGCTCACCTACCAATGGATTTGTAGTCCAATTGAATATCGGTGGTTGTTTCCTCATGAATTTATCTAACATTGATCCTCCATGATATGGATTAGGGTTCTCCATTAGGGTAATGTTATTATTCATAACCTGAGTGAGTTGTCCCAGTATGGTGATAAGCTGATCAGCACTATTTGTATCACCTGCTCCACTATAATTATCTTGAACAGGAGGGAAATCCCTACATGGAGTGCGTATGTTGATATGGTTTCCATTTCTTCCACTAGAGACATTTCTAATCAATGGAATACACTAGATTGTTTTAGTAATTTCAATACATAAATCCAAACGTGTAAAACACTTAACATGAATTGATCAATTTATGGATATAATCCGTAATCATAAAAAATGTTTTTCTGAGGAGGTATATACTCATAAATCCTTCATAATGGTTAGTAAATAAAATGAGAATTATCCTAATCATATCCCTTGGGATTGTCGTAACCAAGAGTGCAGCAAGGCCTATTGTCGTGCAATAGTTCTCATTCAAGTCTAGCTCAAAGCGGTGTTTTCGGTTTTTACCCCTAGGTATATCTATGCCAGAGTCGCCTCTACCTTCACGTATCTAGAAAGGGATGTATTTCTTGGAAAACTCACAAAATCTCTACAATACCAATATTCTAGGATGTTCTTCTATACTAATCCTCAAATTCTATCTTAGGGCTATGTGCTCAAATCAGAGTTTATCCAAATCTAGTTTCCAAGCTTTATACTAAAATTCCTATGATACCAACTGTAATGCCTCGACCCCAGTTACCCAAAGTCGATGCATTATTACATAACATTATAATGATCACAAAATATCATGTATCGAAAGAACGATTAGTTTAGAAGCCTTGTAATAACTAGATACATTCATAATGTTTACATTACAACATAAAGTGAAAACTACAACAACATCTGGTCTCCACACTCATATCCCCTTATACTATCCCTATAGGTCATTCATAAAATACTTCTTCAAATCCTGGGAAAAATAAAACATAGAAAGGGGTGAGCTAATATTCCCAGTAAAGATAACAATATAGCATAAACGTTCATAAATAATCATAAACATTTAAGGCAATGTAAAACTAAAACAAATGCATTTTAAACTTGAACTTCAGTATAATATGGTAGAAATAAAAATAAATAATTACATTTAATTACTCACATGTATATTCTAATAGTCAAATAATCACATGAAATATCAATAACCACTTTCATAATGATGTAATGCGTAATGCCAGACTATCATAACCACGTATCCAAGGGCTCATGCCAAGACTACAAATAAGATTTTGTCAAGGCCTCGTGTCAAGACACTAGTTTGTCTCATGAGAATTACTGATGCATCGAGGAGATATAAAGGGCTCCACCCATCACTTACTAAGTCCAATTCATTCCTCATATGAACAGGTTTAAACATAACATAAACATTCATATTAAAACTAGCATACGAAATGTCAATACTTTCTCTATAAACCATGAATGGTATAAAATTAACACATATATAGTCAAACTTATCAAAAAACCATCAATATAATATGGAAGTTTTGAATCACGATAAATCAACTTCAAATAAGCTTGAAATCCATCAAAAGATGTTGACATAGATGAAATCAAAACTATTTGAGAGAAATATCTCTTTTTTTTGAAATCATTGAAATGTTACACATTTATAAAGGAAGTAATTTAAAAGAGATTTTTGAATCAAAGTGTACCATAACACGCTGAAACTTTTTAAAAGAAATATCATTTCAAAACATTCATTTCCATATAAATATATCCTTAAAATCATTTTGAAAACATGGACATTAATTAAAAAGATTTAGAAAGATAAATCTTTAAAACATTTAAAATTATGATCTTGGTAAAGAGTACCTTTCACAAATTCTTCAAATATTCATTTTGAAATCATTTAAAAGTGACATAATTATAAAATAAAACATTTACTTTGAAAATATTCTTATAGGCTTGTAAGGGAAGCTTCAACGATTTTATAATGGCGGAAAATAGATGCACTCGCCGTATAAGTTAGAAAGACAAAACATTCTGACTTTAATTTTCTCTAAAAGGTTAAAAGGACCTTGTTTGGAAAACGATGGAAATATTTCTTTATAAAGATATTATAAAAATTCAAACAATGGTATAAATTATTTTAAACCATAGTCTGTGAAATATTAAGAATTATTTGAAATACATTTTTATGTAACATGGATATGGATGATAAATAGGTCCCATTAGATAATTAGGTATAAACAACCTCGGATAATGAAGAGATTGTGAAATAAACTTTTCCCAATTTGGTAACTTACAAAACATAAACCCCATGAAAGAGGTATAATACAATGAATAATTAAATACACATAAATTAAAGTGTATTAAAAAAATAATACAATTATGGGCAGTACATACACCACACAAAAGGTAATAGTGGCAATATGACACGAATCTCACTAAAATAAGGAGTGAGATGAAAAACCCTTACCTTGTACTTTTCCTGAGTCGAGGGTAGTTTAACCTCTAATATAATATTGAAATAATTTTTATTAAATTATACAAGAATAATATAGATGAATATTATATCATATAAGATCTTTTAATATTGCTTTGTTAATAATATTTTAGTATTATCGTCGTTTCAGGTGTTCACTTACTCGTTTTCTTTTATATGTTTTGTTACATAAGTCGTGTTTTTTATCCCTAGGTTGTATATTATTCATATCTAGAATGATATAAAGTCCATAAACATTATTTTAAATCATCAATTGAGAATTATACTTGAATGGATACGTTGGGGAATGAATCTCATCGTGTTCATGGAGACGGTAGTCTGTACGTATGAACGTGTGACAATATCCATCTTTTGATATTAAAATAATATATAATTGGATGGTATATCATATATAAAGAATCATTATCACGTTATAATTATTATTTAAATTTATTACACATCATTATTATACCCATCCAAATAATAATGTATTGAATAACAATTACACCACGACGTGGAGACGGTAAGCCGTACATACACACATATGGTGACATGTCATTAAAATGATGGATATAATACTGAATATGGTTGTACCATATTTATAATAACATCACAGTATATAGAAGATTCTTGAGTTATTATTTTATAATTGAAATAACAAAGAATGAAGATGTGGAGGAAGAATGGAACTTGAAAGAGGGTGGTGAAAACATTACCTCTTTTTGGGTTCTTCCTTTTGGTTTGATCAAAAGGGCTCCTTAGGTTGGCTTTCTGATCAAAATAAGGCCTCTAGGAAGAATTTAGGGATTTTTAGAGGATAATTGGGCAGTGTTTGTCTGAACCAAAAGAATTTTAAGGTATGAATAATTGGTTATAAGTGGTGTCTTTTTATAAGGGGGATGGGGGACTATTTTGGAAAAACTTAAAGTATTAATTTATAATAAATTCATATTTGGTTTCTAATAGTTCCAAAGTGGATTATTCAAAGTATAAGGTGGGTATTGGTCTAAATACTTTCATCCAATATATTTTAGACAGTTTTGGGTCACTATATTAACCTTATCATTTATATTTAACTCTTAGTTAAATAGTTTGACATTTACCATGTCACTTGGTATTTTTATAATATATACATAATAAAATTACTATATACTTCCAATAGACCCCCATGTGATCCATTATTGATACACCCATCATTATATATGTCCTTTTTCTGAACCTTATATTTTTAGGAATATAATATGAATTAATAATTTAAAATTTGTTTTAAAAACTCTTTAATGTCAATTTTGACACTATTTAATAATTTATTTTTGTTAAAGTCATAAAAACTTTATTAATTCTCACCAAATTAATTTAAGAAATCCTAAAATTTCATATTAATCAATAATATTAGTTTATGGCATCAAAATTTTCAAATTATATTTATTTTAATATTTATAATACCAATTGTTTGATTATTTTATTAATAAGAAAAATAATGCATCATTATTGTGTCATAAATAAATTTAATTTTTAAATGTCTAAAAATTATTGAAAAAATATTATTATGTAGGAAATCGTTTTATCTTTCTAATGAATATTTATTGTTGAAAGTATAACATATATAACCCTATGTAAAAAATGTTTTGCTAAAATATATATTCATATGTCATTTTTGTATTTACTTTAACATAATTAAAATAAAGTGTCATTATCACTTACAAGTGGATACATGGGGTTCCAAAATAGACCCAATTATGCCCATGGTTGGACATGTATCAACAAATAGTGTTAGGACATGTTTTAGGGTAATTTATTATTATTATAATGTTATGTTTTACCCGTATTTACCGGATTTACCCTATAACCACGGTAAATAAAATATTTACCGAAGTAATTATTAAAAATGTGTACAAATAAAAGTTTCCTATTTACACAATTTTTACCTTTTTATTATAAATATGGAATCCATTTTTCAAAATTCAAATCCCAGAAGTGGAAAAAATTAATTTAAAATTAATTCATGTTGTTAAAACAAAAAGCGTCTTTTTAAGAGATAAAAACTATCAAAAGATTGGCACTTGCTTATGTCCAGTTTAAATGTGAAATTATGTGCAATGACCAACATTGGATTAAATGGAAAAAATATAATCTAATTATAATCTAAAATCACTCAACTTCATAATGTATCACTATTAATTATTTCGATTAAAAAAGTTGTTTTTAATTAAAATTTAGTAATTTTCACTACTCATCAAAATATTAAAGTTATCCAAAAGGTACCAAAAATTTAGCCTAAGATAATTTTGATATTCTGAATCCAAAAATGAAGTCTATTTTGAAATATAAAATATATAATATTACAAAAAGTGGGTATTACTATTCATAACGGTTAGTTTGATTGGTTGTGGTGTGTGTTAGAACTCGAAGTTGCGTACAACACATGCAACTGATTAATATGACATGTTAGGATTTCATAAATTAATTTGGTTAGAATTAATAAAGTTGTTAAGACTCTAACAAAAATAAATTATTAAATAGTGTCGAAATTGACATAAAAGAGTTTTTAAAACAAATATTATATTATTAATTGATATTCTATTCCTAAAAATCTATGGTTCAGCCAAAGGACTTATATAATGATAGGTGTATCATTAATGGACCACTTGGGGGTCTCTTGTAAGTATATAGTAAGTTTATTAACCATATTATATAAAAATACAATGTGACATGGTAAATGTCAAACTATTTAACTACGAGTTAAATATAAATTATAAGGATGATATAGTGACCCAAACCTGTCTAAAATCTATTGGATGAAGGGATTTCGACCCATCCTCACCTTATACTTTGAATTATCCACTTTGGAGCCATTATAAACCGAATATGAATGTATTATAAAATAATACCTTCAGTTTTTTTCTAAAGAGCCCCTCCTACCTCTTATAAAAGGACACTACTTCTAACCAATAATTCATACCTTCAAAGATTTTTGGTTCCGCCAACCCCTACCCAATTATCCTCTCGTCTTCCCTCAATTAAACCTAGAGGACTTACTTTAGTAAAAAAGACAACCTAAGGATCCCTTTTGATCAAATCAAAAGTATGAACCCGAAGAAGAGGTAATGTTTTCACCACCCTCTTTCAAGTTCCTTTCTTCTTCAACTTCATCTTTCTTTGTTATTTATATTCAAAAATAATAACTCCAGTATCTTCTTTATAATGTGATGTTTTTATAAATATGTTACAACCATATTTAGTATTCTATCCATCGTTTTAATGACATGACACCATACGTGCGTACGTATGGCTTACCATCTCCACGTCGTGGTGTTATTGTTATTCAAAACATTATTATTTGGATGGGTATGATAATGATGTGTAATTAAAGTAAATAATAAATATAAAATTATAATGATTCTGTATATATGATATACCATCCAATTATATATTATTTTAATATCAAAATAATGATATTGTTTCTCATGCGTACGTACGGGCTACCGTCTCCATGAACATGATGAGATTCATTCCCCATCGTATCAATTATAGAATAATTTTCATTTTATGATTAAAAATAATGTTTAAGGACTTGATATGATTCTGTATATGAATAAGATACAACCTATGGATAAAAAACACGGCCTATGTAACAAAACATATAAAAGAAAATGAGTAAGTAAACACCCAAAATGACGATAATAATAAAATATTATTAACAAATAAATATTAAAAGATCATATATGATATCATATTTATGTATATGATTCTTGTATAATTTAATAACAACGATTAATCTATTATACAGAAGGTTAACCTACACTCGACCAAGGAAAAGTACAAGATAAGGGTTTATTTCACAATCTCTTCATTATCCGATGTTATTTATACATTATGAAAATAAATGTAATAATCATTAGGGAAACCTACCTCAGAAAAGGCCTAGGGATCAAGGCCAAGATTATGATATCACTACTGCTAAGCTTGAAGCCATGAAAGATTTGGTGGTAGGAAATATAATGGTTTCCTCAAGTTTAGCAAATGCTTTATTTGATTCTAGATCATCTCATTGTTTCATATCTTCCCAATTTGTTAAAAAAATTAGATATTTCCAAATTGATTTAACAAGGGATTTTTCGGTTAAAACTCCTAAGGGAAGTATCATTGCAACAAAGTTTTTTTTAATCAGTCCCCAATTAGAGAATATAAATGTTCTTTATCTACTGATCTCATCATCATACCCATGACTGAATTTGATATAATTCATGCTATGGATTGGATTTCGGACCATGATGTCGAAATTTATTGTAAGAAGAAGGAGGTTACGATTTTTGATGATGATGATAAAGAACACCTTATCTTTAGAGAAAAATATTCACCACCTGATTCTTATCTAGATCTAACCCCAGTAGCTCAACTAAATTTAATTATCGGGGAGGAATAGAATGAAATAACTATGGGTGAGGAAAGGAATGTTCAAATAGAGGATGTGCCTATTATTAGAGAATATGTTGATTTTTTTCTAGGAGATTGACCTGGACATCCTCCTGAACAGGAAATTGAGTTTTCCATTGATTTAATTCCTAGTTCAAGGCCTATATCGAAGACCCCTTATAGAATGGACAATATGGAATTAGTTGAACTAAAGAAACAACTAGAGGAATTGAGTAATAAGGGATTTATCCACCATAGTGTTTCTCCATCGGGAGCCCGTGTCCTTTTTGTTAAGAATAAATATGGATCTATGAGGTTATGTATCGACTATAGGGAAATCAATGCTATACCAATTAAGAACAAGTATCCCCTACCTCGCATTGATGATTTATTTGACCATATATACGGAGCTCAATAGATTTAAATGATTGACCTTCGATCTAGATACCATTAGTTGTGTGTGAAGAAGGAAGGAATTCTGAAGACAACATTTCAAACCAGGTACGAGTATTATGAGTTTACAGTAATGCCTTTTGAGATGACTAATGCACCCTCGGTTTTCATGGATGTAATGAATAGAGTTTTCAAGGAATATCTTGATGATTTGTGGTGGTATTTATTGATGATATCATGGTATATTCCAAAAGCTACAAAGATCATGAAAATCACTTGCGCGTTATCCTGAAGACTCATAGAAGACATGAATTATATGGGAAGTTTAGAAAGTGTGTATTCTGGCTTCAGGAGATTTCTTTTATTGGTCATATTGTCTCTAAGGAAAAAATTTCTGTTGATCCTTCTAAGACCAAGGAAATCCAAGAATGGCCAACACCGACTATTATAAATGAGGTACGTAGTTTTATTGGGTTAGCAGGTTATTATCGGTGTTTCGTCTATAATTTTACCTGATTTGCTAACCCATAAATAAAGCTCGCATGTAAAGGGGTTAAATTTGTTTGGACAAAAGAGTGTGAAGATTTTTTTGATGAACTGATGAAAAGAATAGTCAATGCTCGTATATTTACTCTACCATCGTGGGATGATGGGTTTGTTATTTATAGTGATGCATCAAAGAATGGACTTGGTTGGTCCTTATGCAGAATGATAGATTTATTGCATATGCATCATGATATCTGAAAATTCATAAGCAAAACTATCCTACTCATGATCTTGAGTTAGCTGTTGTAATCATTGCTTTGAATATTTGGAGACAGTGTCTCTAGGGTGAGAAATGTGAGATTTATACTGATCACAAGAGTTTGTAGTATATTTTCTCACAAAAAGAACTCTACATGAGGAAAAAGAGATGGCTTGAATTACTCACGGATTACGATTGCCTGATACACTACCACCCGGGGAAGGCAAATAAGGTGGTAGATTCTTTGAGTAGAAAGGATCATGGAGTTTTGAAAAAGATGAGAGTTGAAAAGGATCCTATATACATGGATCTAGTGAAGATGAATATGGGAATCACCATGGAAAGTGAAACATCAATACTTTTTCAAATGGTTGCCAAAAAATCTTTACTAGAAAGGATTAAGAGTTCTCAGACCAATGATGAAGAGTTTAAAAAGAAGATTAAAGCTGTGAATGATGGGAGATTGATTGACTTTGTATATTAAGATGGAATTTTGAAATTTGGGAAGAAAATTTGTGTTCCCGATATACCTGATCTAAAAAGGGAATTGTTGGACGACACTCATAGTTTTAATTTCTCTATACACCCTGAGAGCACCAAAATGTATAGATATTCGAGGGAACATTTTTGGTGGGACAACACGGAGAGGGAGATTGTTGATTTTGTGTCAAGATTTATGGTTTTTCAACATGTGAAGGCTGGAAGGCAACCGCCTCGAGGAGTCATGCAACCTCTTCCCATACATGAGTTGAAATGGGATAATATCACGATGGAATTTATCATGGGACTACCAAATACTCATATAAGGAACGATGAAATATGGGTCATTTTTTATCATCTTACCAAGTCAACACATTTTCATGCTATAAGGGAAGATATACCACTTGAACGTCTAGTAAGACTATATATTAATGAATTTGTGAGACTTCATGGAGTACCCCAATTGACAATTTATGATCATGATCCATGTTTTACATCAAGATTCTCGAAAAGTCTTCAGAAGGTCTTGGATACTAAACTTCGTTTGAGCACTGGCAACCACCCTCAAATGGATGGACAGTTAGAAAGGACTATTCAAACCTTATAAGATATGTTTAGATCCTTCTCACATGACTTTCAAGGTATGTGGGATCAATATTTACCTCTGGTAGAATTTTCATATAACAATTGCTTCCATTCAAGTATTCGGATGGCACCGTATGAAGCGTTATATGGAAAGAGATGTCTCACACCAACCTGTTGGGATGATGTTTGTGAAATAAAACTCATAGGGCCTGAACTGGTAGAGGAAACGATGGAAAATGTGAAGGTAATCCAAAACCATATCAAAGTAGCTCAATGTAGGCAGAAGAGATATGCCAACAACCGAAGAAATGATTTGGAATTTCTGGTAAGAGATCTTGTTTTCTGGAAGGTATCTCCATTGAAGGGTGTTATATGTTTCAATAATAAGGGAAAATTGAGTCCCAGGTACATCAGACCATTAGAAATTCTAGAATGAATTGGGGTTGTAGATTACCTTTTGGCAATGTCGCCAAGTCTCTCCAAAGTTCACGACGTGTTCCACATATCACTGTTGAGAAATAGATACCTGGCCCAACACATGTAATCACCTATGAGGAAATAGAACTGGAAGCCAATCTGTCTTATTGAGAAGATCATTTCAAGATTCTTGATACAAGAGAACAAGAGATGGTAAAATAGACGACTCATTAGGTAAAAGTTCTATGAGGAAACCATAAGATGGAAGAGGAAATGTGGGAACCTGAGGAACTTATGATGAAGAACCACCGGAGTCTTTTCATGTGGTAGTATTCTATAAACTTTGAGGATGAAATTATTTGAATGAGGGGATAATGTAACACCCCAAGTTTCCATGGTACGCATCTCTTTGAATAATACAGTAGCGTGTGTTGTATGCAACTTCGAGTTCTAACACACACCATAACCAATCAAAATTGCCATTATGAATAGTAATACCAACTTTTTGAAATTTTATACATTTTATCATTCAAAATCAGCTTCACTTTTGGATTTGGAATATCAAAATTATCTTAGGTTGATTTTTTGGTATTAAACTCAAAACATTCAATTTTTGATGTACAGTGAAAATCACAAAATTTTAATTAAAAACAACTTTTTTAATCAAAATAAATAATAGTGAAAATTTATTAATTTGAGTGGTTTTAAAGTATATTAATAATATATTTTTACCATTTAATACAATTTTGTTCATTGGGCATAATTTTACATTTAAACCGAACATAAACAAGTGTCAATCTTTTGATAGTTATTATTTCATAAAAACACGCTTTTTGTTTTGACAGCGGGAATTAATTTTAAATTAATTTTTACCACTTCTGTGTTTTGAATTTATAAAAATGGATTAAATATTTAGAATCAGGAGGTCCAAATTTTTCAAATAGGGAACTTTTATTTTTAGAAATTTTGAATAATTAATTCGGTAAATATTGTATTTACCTTGGCTAAAGGGTAAATCCGGTAAATAAGGGTAAACAATAGTATTATAATAATAATAAATTACCCTAAAATGTGTCCTAACACTATGTTTTGATACATGTACTTCCATGGTCATCTTTGGGACGAATTTGGAACCCCATGGATCCACTTTTAAGTGATAACGACACTTGATATTAATTAAGTTAAAGTAAACACAAAAATGACACAAGCATATATCTTTTAGCAAATGTTTTTTTACATAGGGTTATATATGATATATTTTTTACTATAAATATTCATTAGAAAGATAAAAATATTTCCTACATAATTTTATTTTATTTATAATTTTTAGACATTGAATAATTAAATTTATTTATGACACAATAATGATGAATTATTTTCATTATTAATGAATGAATCAAATGATTGGTATTATAAATATTAAAATAAATATAATTTGAGTGTTTTGATCCCATCCAATAATTTTATTGATTAATATGACATGTTATTATTTCTTAAATGAATTTTTTTTCGAATTAATAAAATTTATAAGACTTTAAAAAAATTATTAAATATTTTCAAAATTGACATAAATGAGTTTTTAAAACAAATATTATATTATTAATAGATATTATATTTCTAAAAATATAAGTTTCGACCAAAGTACTTATATAAAGATATTTGTATCATTAATAGACAAATTTGGGGTCTTGTGGAATTATATAGTATGTTTATTAACCATATAATATAAAAATACAATGTGACATGGTAAATGTCAAACTATTTAACTAAGAGTTAAATATAAATGATGAGGTTAATATAGTGACCCAAACATATCTAAAATCTATTGTATGAAATTATTTCGACCCATACACACCTTATACTTTGAATAATCCACTTAAAAGCCATTATAAACCGAATATGGATTTATTATAAATTAATACTTTAAGTTTTTTCTAAAGAGACCCTCCTCCCCCTTATAAAAGGACACCACTTCTAACCAATAATTCATACCTTAAAGGCCTTTTGGTTAGGCCAAACCCTACCCAAATATCCTATAAACTTCCCACACTTCAACCTAGAGGCCTTATTTTGATCAGAAAGCCAACCTATGGCTCCATTTTGTTCAAATCAAAAGGAAGAACCTGAAGAAGAGGTAATGTTTTCACCACCATCTTTCAAGTTCCTTTATTCTTCAACTTCTTCTTTCTTTGTTATTTCCATTCTAAAATAATAACTCCAGTATCTTCTATATACTGTGATGTTATTATAAATATGTTACAACCCTATTCAGTATTCGATCCAAACTTTCAATGACATGTCACCATACGTGCGTACATACGGCCTACCGTCTCCACGTCGTAGTGTAAGTGTTATTAAATACATTATTATTCATATGGGTACAATAATGATGTGTAATTCATGTAAATAATAAATATAAAATGATAATTATTCTTTATATATTATATACCATCCAATAATAAATTATTTTAATAACAAAATAATGATATTGTCAGTCGTGCATATGTACGGACTACCGTCTCCACGAACACGATGTGAGTCATTCTTCCTCATATCCATTCAAGTCTAATTCTCATTTGATGATTAAAAATAATTTTTAGGGACTTTATATCATTTTGGATATTAATAAGATACAACCTATCCATAACAAACATGGCTTATATAACAAAACATATAAAATAAAACGAGTAAGTTATCACCCGAAACGACAATAATACTAAGATATTATTAACAAAGCAATGATAAAAGATCATATATGATATCATATTAATGTATATGATTATTGTATAATTTAATAACAATTATTTCACCACTATACAAGAGTTTAACCTACCCTTAACCGAGGAAAAGTACAAGGTAAGGTTTTATTTCACAATCTGTTCATTATCCGAGGTTGTTTATACATAATTATCTACTGGGACCTCTTTATCATGCACATCCATGTTTCTTAATAATGTATTTCAAAACATTCTAACTATTTTACAGAATATGGGTTAAAGTAATTTATACCCTTTTTTTGACTTTTTATAAGATTTTAATAAAGTAATCTTCCCGTCGTTTTCCAAACAAGGTCCTTTTTAACCTTTTCGACAAAATTAAGGTAAAAATGTATTCTTTAACTTATACGGTGGGTGCCGCTATTTTCTACCGTTATAAACTTGTCGAAGCTTCCCTTATAAGCTTATACGAATATTCTCAAATTAAATGTTTTATTTTATAATTATGTGACTCTTAAATGATTTCAAAATAGAAAGAGATATTTCTCTAAAAAGAGTTTTGATTTCATCTATGTCAACATCCTTTGATGGATTTTAAATTTATTTGGAGTTGATTTATTATGATACAAAACTTCCATAATGTATTGATGGTTTTGTGATTTGTTTGACTGTGGATTTTCTATTTTTATTCCATTTATGATTTATGGTTAAAGTATTGACATTTCTTATGCTAGTTTTAACACGAATGTTTATGATATGTTTAAACCTTTTCATATGAGGAATGTATTGGACTTAGTAAGTGATGGGTGGAGCCCGCTACAGCTCCTCAATGCATCGGTAGGTCTCATGACACAATTAGATGTGGAATTGGATGAGGCCCTTTCCCAATTTGATTTATGGTTTTGGATGGGGCCTTAATCATTTTTAGACTTCTTGGCCGAGGCCTTGTCAAAATGTTTCAGAATGTCCGGAATTATACATTCCCTCATTATGTAAATAATATTGATATTTCATGTGGTCATTCGACTTGTAGAATACTCATGATTATGTTTTGTTATGGAATTGTTTACTCAGCTCATATTCTTACCATAAAAGTATTCTGGGTTTTTATTGGTAAATGAATGTGGTTTCAATTATTTACCATGCTTAATATTTATGTCATTTTTCGCTGTATTACTTACCCTTGTAGAGAGTTTGAGCTCACCCCTTTCTTATGTTTCATTTTCAAGGATATAAAGAAGTTAGTTATGAGTGACCTGCAAGCATAATCTAGGATGCTTGGATGTTTCAAGTGAAATATATTTGTGTTTTATTTAACTTCAAGCTGTAAAGATGAACTTTTGTATGAATCTTGTTTTCAATAATACTAAACCGATCAGTCTTTCGAGACATGATTTCCATGTGATCATGCCAATTTTATTTAATAATGCATCGAATCTGGGTAACTGGGGTCGGGGAGTTACGAAATCTTTCTAAAAAACATCTTATTTAGATCTACAGTCCATCATATCATGATAAAGAGACATCCAATCTATTCCCAGAATGACATCAAACTCTACTAAGGTCAAAAAAACAAGGTTTGCATGTAATGTCTATCCACGGATCATAATATAAAGATTCTTATAATTCCCATTTTCTATAATATTCCACCTTATGATTTTAACAAAAAGTATCTATATCATTTTTTGAGGTGATATTTCCAAATTACAAGAAGATTTCCCTAATATAAAGGAATTTGTAGACCCCATATCAAACAAAATTTTTTGAAAATCTTATTAAAGAAACAAGGAACCTGATACAACTTCATTGGATGGCCTAACATCTATTGACATTGTTGCAATAGATATCACTAAAAATTTCTACTTATATTATAGATTCTTTGCATCATTCATATCACTCTTTGGGTAGGAATTTGCATAATGACCCGTCTCTCCACATTCAAAACACTATAGTTTTCTTATACGGACTAGTTTTAGGGTCATTTTAATTTCAATATCAGGCAATATTTCAAAACATTCTACATCAAAAACACTTCCCAATTATAGTAAGGAATTCCCTAGGGTGATTTTTTCACACTTTTCACAAACTGTACATTGGATTTTATTACCATTATATTTATTTAATTTATTCTTACCCATAAATTTCCATATGCACAACTTCTTATACTTATTGTAAAATTGAACATGATCATTAAAAAACACCATCTACACCCTCTTAACAAATAATACAAGTGTATTATAACTTTTAAATTCACGAGTGGACAATGACCTTCGATACATTGGATTTAATCTTGAGTAATATTGGTAGATTTTTCTATCAAGATCTAGAATATGATTTAGGGCATACCTCACTAGTCAGATGAATTTCCCTTCATATACAGCCACTAAATCTTCGTCCATTTTCTTAAATTCAAGTAATTTATTCTCCATCCGATGTTTCACCACCTAATGAATATATTTTTCAAGGACAAGACTTTCAAATTCATCCCACTCCAAGGCTTAAATTGCTTCTTCGTCTCTGATTTTTTTGAAAATTGACCACCACTGATCAACATCACCTTCCAAAAGATAAATTCAAAAGTCTTACCATTTTTTATCTAAACAGACCATAATATCAAATATCATTTCAAGGGCATAAATCCATCCATCAACTGCTATCAGGTTAGAAGATCTATTGAAATTCGGAGGATGTTGTCTCATAAAATGTTCCATTGTCCACTTGTTTCATTGTGGTACATATGGTTGTAATCATCCATGGATTCCAACACAATTTATTTCCTACTTCAGGTAATCCATTACTATCACAAACAACTCAATTACAATCCCTACCATTTAGGGTACTAGATTTAGAAGGATATCAGTCTGTCAGTTCCTCTCTTATTATGTTTCCCTCTTTCTTCTGTGGAAAACCATTCTGAACAAATATATCATAGTCTAAAAAACATGGTAATCATTAAATGCTATATAATTTAAAATTAACCATAATTTAAAATAATTCTTGGTATTCTGTTGACATAATATTATCCCCTAAGGTTATCTAAACCACTATTTGATACCAACTATAAGGACCCTACCATATTACATTACTTAATGTAGACTTTTATTCAAGAACTAACATCCTTTAATATTGATAATATTATCATGTTTAGTTTTTAAAGAGTTAGAATATTATATATACATAACATTCCACTTCCATATAGAGTATATCCCATTAAAATAGTTTTCATTTCATAAAAAATACAAAACATTTCTAATAAAACATGATTTTTTGAAAAACCATCATAACATTTAACATGATGTCCTTCATTTTATTACAAATCCATATAACCTATGAAAATCATTTAAAAACATAAAATTAGCTCAATAATCTTAGTATGGGATATAAAAACATGAAAAACATTAGTCCATGAATTCATGTAATGTGTGAAAACATTTTCAAAAAAGCATACTTGTTACCCATATAAATTTACTTTGTGAAACACAAGATTCCTAAAAAACATGATGAACATAAATAGAACCATAAAGGTATCATGTGGAATTATTCAAAAATTCATATAACCCTTTCTTCTAACTTATCATTTGTAACTCTCATAGTTACCTTAAAATTTGTGTAGCCTTCTTATCATACCATGATTAACTATTTCCTTTGCACCCTGACACCACTGTGCTAAACTTATTTTTTTATTGAAAGTTATAAAAAATAATAGAATAATGAGCATCATGTATGATACCATAAATTTTTTTTATCACTATTAAAATGGGAAGTTTTACTTGTTTTTATGATTTCAATGTAGGAGGAGATGGTTTGGAGGTCCCATGATGATGTGGATGAAAAATGGCCAAAATTTCATGGAATCAAGAAGAACTGTCCACAGTTTTTAGTGTTTAAATAATTATGTGAATTAAAATGGGATAATATATTTTATTTTTGTCCAAATATTAATTTTATACAACTATTATGAAGAAACTCAATCCCAATTTTACCAGAATAAGGCCCAACCGACCTGATATGACCAGAACACCGAATTTCCGAGATATCAAATGTGGTGTTCTGTAATCTATCCATATCTCCAGATCCGCTTTTCAAATTGATTCCAAACATTTGGTAGAGATATTCAGGATGTGGGTCTAAAACTTTCCAGTTTTTTCAAAAGGGATATTTTATTGTTTAATACCTAAAACGCTGGTACTAGTGGTTTGAAGAAATCTGTGTGCGCAAAACCACATTCCAAATTTCCTATAAAATGCCACCTTGGGATCTCCACTTTGGAGTTCAAACTATAGGAAAGATGCTGCCATTTTGGAGTCCCAAAAAAGTCCGACAACAAATATTTTATTTTCTAGATGCCATTGGAAGTTCCACCTCAATATCATTCTCTTACTCTCCTCCCATGGGTTTGTAAACCCCTTGTGATCACCATGGGAGGAACATGTTGTACATATAGAGCTTAATGTGTTTATAATAGAATTTTCTTTTTAATTCCTAGTTATTATGTTATTTTTATTCATCCTATATTTTTATTTAATTGTTTTATGTAATAGTACATCATTCTTGACTCAAATGATCATGATTGGGGTATCCATTCTTGTAAGGTTTCACACACCGTTCACCACTTCTTTGTCCCTCTTTCAAATGTAGTGTTTGGGTGGTTCAAATTTTTTAATTGACCTCAAACAAACACAATCATGGGCATGTACATTAATGTCATGGTAACACAATGAAATATCATACAAACCTGGACAATGCATTGAGTTCTTCCTGTGCTTCCTTGTTGAGTTTCTGTTAAGAAGTCGAACACAAATCAACCAATCATCAGAGGGTATCTGGTAAATCATGGTGTGTTTTCGAATGAACCCTATGATGTATCCTAGTATAAAATCAGTAGAATTCTAGTTATAGGTGTTATAAACTTGGGATTAAAATATCACAACCCTATCACTAAAAGCGATGAGGGATGGGCATCATGAGGTTTTCTCGGGTTGATCACACTTAATTAATCTTATTCATTCCTGCTTTGTTTTATCACTTTCATATTTTATATTTTCTTATTGAATCTTAAAAAAAAAGAATTATAAAACCCCATTTCTCATTTTCACATTCTTAATCAGAAAAATGTTTTGTAATTATTGATATATGTCTCCGTCGAGAGACGACCTAGGGTTGCTTCTATACAGCAGAAATTCTACTTAAACTAAAAATCCAATTTGATGCGCTCAATGGCATGATCAAATTTTGGAGTCATTTCTTGGGAAAAAGTTAATTTTATTCTTAATTTCCTTTTATTTATTTAATTTAATTATAAATTAGTACTCTTATAAATACACCACCCCCTTTGATTGTTTTTGTTTTTGGTTTTTGTTTTTATTTTCATGTGCTTTTGTGTGTTTTCTCTCTCTATCTCTCTCTTCTTTTCTATCTATCTATATCTATCTTCTTATTAATTTCACTATCTATAATTATATAGTATAACATTATATTATGCCTTCACCCTCCAATACAAATTTTATCCATATTCACTAATAAAAAAAATCTTCAAAATTTATTTGCATGACCTGATCAGGAAAAGAAATATTACTTGAATTTTACCCTAAAATTGAAAAGACAATTCACACACAAATCAAGGATTCCAGATAGGTTCAATAAAGTAACACTAAGGTGCGCATTTTAGAACCTCAATTGTTCATAAATAAATCTAAAATTGAACCAAATCAAATCCAATATAACATGGCTGCAAATAATCGATCCTTAAAAAAATGACCACCCCATGGTGTAACAACCTGCCTACATCCAATATCCTTAAGAAGCATCCAACATTGAGATAAGAATGGGCCTCATCCACCAAATTCCCAAATTCCATGGTCTTCCAGGAGAGGACCCTCATAAACACCTTAAAGAGTTTCACATAGTGTGATCCACCATGAAACCCCCAAATGTCTATGAAGAATTAATTTAGTTTAGGGACTTCCCTTTCTCCTATAATGGTGTAGCCAATGATTGGATACATAACTTTTCTACCACAATTGGGGGCTGTAATGACTTAAAAAATAATATTTTTAGAGAATTTCTTCCCTTCCTCCCTAACAACATCTATTAGGAATAAGATATGTGGCATTAGTCAATCACAAAGAGAGACCCTTCATGAATACTGGGAGAGATTCAAACAACTTTTCTCAAGCTGCCTCTAACACCAAATTAGTGGAAAACTATTAACCCAATACTTCTATGAGAGACTTATCCCAACAGATCATGGAATGTTTGATGATGCATCCGGTGGTGCCCAAGATTATAAAACTCCATCATCTGCACGTGACTTAATAACCAACATGGCTAAAAATATACAACAATTTGGTACACAAGCTATTATAACAACCAGAGTTCATGAGGCAATTCATTCATCTCTATAAATAAAGGTAGATAACAATATTTATTATATTCTTACCCTTATAATGAAATTAACTATGGGAAATGTTAACTCACAATATCCTACAATTCTGTTACATTGTGATATTTTTTTAAAAAAACAAATTTTTCTGACCAGTGTCCACCACTTCAAGGTTCACCTATGTCTTGTGCAGCCGTGTTCCCATGAATCCATTCTAACAATCACCTCCCATCAAGAAAAAACAATTTTGGCCAAATCCATACCCTGGGTGGAAATCACAACCCCAATACCAACAAGGAGGAAACTCGAGATTCCCCAAGTTGAATTGGTATCCACAAGGCCAAGGTATGAAACCTTCTTATCCTTAATCTTCTCAAAACAATCCTCCTCCTCCTCTAAAATATAAACCAAGACTCGAGGATATGGTGAAGAAACTTGCAACCCAAAACCTATAATTTCAACAAATCACATAATCAGCTATTCAAGACCTGAAAACTCAAGTGGGGAAATTTTCAAACACCATCGGTGAGCTTAAGATTTAAGGTTCAAGAAAACTACCATCCCAAACCATTTCCAATCCAAAGCTGTTACACTTCATTATGGTAAAGAAGTTTCTCCTTCAAAGGATTCTTCCCAACAGGTATGTCCCCTTAGTGAGAACATTCTTTCTCCAAACATAAAAGATTCTAATGAAGAAAAACAAAGTAAAAATGGTAATGAAATTATCATTGATGATTCAAATAAAAAATCTATTCCTCTTCAGTTCCCCCAAAGACTCTCTAAATTGATGAATAATTTTGATAATGATATTTATGAAGAAATAATGGATACATTAAAAAATTTTCAAGTTAATATTCCATTGTTTGATGTTGTTAAAAAAATTCCTCGTTATGAAAAATTTCTCAAAGAACTATTCACCCATAGATGAAGGCTGAATGCGAATAAAAGGGTCAACCTGGGAAGAAATGTTTTAGCCTTGATTCAACAAGAAATGCATACTAAGTTCAAGGATCCGATCACATTCACGATACCTAGTACCATAGGTAAGACCTTCTTTTTTGATGCTATGCTGGATTTAGGTGCTTCCATTAATTTAATGCATCATTATGTGTATACATCATTGCATGTTAGAGAACTTTTACAAGCCTGAATTATCGTGAAACATGCCAACAGAAGTACAACGCATAAAAAATGAGTTATTGAGGATGTCTTTGTAAGAGATAATAATATCATCTTCCCTGATGATTTCTACATTTTTATGATGGAAGATATCTGAACCCAAGGACATGGTCCTCTCATACAAGGTAGGTCATTCCTCAAAACAGCAAAGATGAACATCAACGTTCACAATGGTATGTTTTCCAAGGAGTTTGGAGGGGAAAAGTTATGTTTTAACATCCTTGAGGCTATGAAACATCATGTTGAAGAGCACTCCACTCTTCTTAACTATTCGATGGAGGTGACCTCAAATGATGCACACACACACACACACACACTTCTCTCCTCAATCCATGCTCTGATTATTTTTTCTCTTCTTCACCCTTGGATAATTTGAGTTTTGATTCTAGTTTTGAGTGTTGTGTGGGTTCTGAAAAGTGTAAATTTTTTGATTTAATTGATGAGTGTGTTAATTCTGAGGTACATATGACCATCGATGATTCTTCAAATCTCATTTAAATAGATTCTATATCCTTAGAGAATAAACATGAGCAGATAGACAGTTTAA
Source organism: Viscum album (assembly GCA_963277665.1). Lineage (NCBI taxonomy): Eukaryota > Viridiplantae > Streptophyta > Magnoliopsida > Santalales > Viscaceae > Viscum > Viscum album. The sequence goes on along the minus strand of OY728159.1, from coordinate 205,909,265 downwards.
CGGATCTCACTCCCCAAAACCCCTCCCTCAGTCCAAAAAACCTTGGCATTAGAATTAAAAAAACTTCTATCGAATTTAAAATATGCCTTTGTTGAGGGTATTGACCAATTAACCTATATTATTTCAAATAACCTCTATCAACAACAGGAATAAAAACCGCTCAACCTTATGAGAGAGTCTAAAAATGAAATAGGATAGAAATTTTCTGATATTCTCGGGATTAGCCCATCTATTAATATGAACCATATAAATTTGGTTGATAATGCATAGCCTTTGAGGAAATCTAAATGCCGGTTGAATCCCACTCTCCTAGAATCCATTTAATTAGAAGTCAGTTAATTACTTAATGTATGGATTATTTATCCTATATCTAATTGTAAATGGGTTATCCTAGTGAAAATTCTGCCTAAAAACAGGAATAAAAACTATGTCAAATGAAATGAATGAATTAGTTCCAACACATATGAAAAACAGTTGGTGAGTCTGTATTGACTACAGTCGACTGAATGAATCCACCCAAAAGGACCAATTTCCACTACCATTCATTCACCGAATGCTAGAACGATTGGCTGCTAAGTCCTGTTATATTTTCCTTGAGGGCTATTTGGGTTATTTTCAAATCCATATATCCCCTAAGGATCATTAAAATAAAACATTTACTTATAATTTTGGAACATTAGAATACAGAAGGATGCCTTTTGGTCTAGGTAATTCCACCGGTACTTTTCAACGATGTATGTTAAGTATTTTTTTTGAGTACCGAGATAATTGCATGGAAGTTTTTATGAATGATTTCACGATTTATAGAACTTCCTTTGATGACTGTTTTTCTCACCTAGGTTCTATCCTTCGTCATTGCATTGAAAATGATCTTGTATTAAATTACGATAAATGTCATTTAATGGTTGGATGGGGGATAGTTCTTCGGCATGTTATTTAAAAAGTGGTAATTCAAGTGGATAAATCCAAAATTGAATTAATTTCAACCCTACCATATTCATAATGTGTTCGTGAGGTGTGATCGTTCTTGGGTCATACTGGTTTTCACCGTCAATTCAGTAAAAACTTTAATAAGACCGCCCTTCCCTTGTCTCAATTATTAAAAAAGGATTCTAAGTTTGTGTTTGATAAAAAATTTGAGGATGCATTAAATTTTCTAAAAATGAGTCTCACATCACCTACCAACATCCAACCACCATGGTGGGATCTCCCTTTTGAGCTTATCTGTGATGCATCTTACTTTACAGTTGGCACAGTTTTATCACAAAGGGTAAAGAAGGCTCCTCATGTCATTGAGTATTCCTCACAAAACCATGACCATTCCCATGAAAAATACACAACCACTGAAAAGGAACTTTATTTCTATTTTTTTTACTTGGAAAAATTATGTTCATATCTTATTTGGTCAAAAATCATTGTCTTTTCTCATCATGCTGCCCTTCGTTTTCTCTTAATGAAATCTAAAGCTAAACCCCACCTCATTCAGTGGATGATCCTCCCCTAGGAGTTTCCCCTTAAGATTAGAGATAAGAGAGGAGTGGAAAATTTTCTAGCTGACTATACTAGTAGAATTTCCCCACCATTGGACCATCAAGTTTACTCACCCCTCCCCATTGGATAATTATTCTCTCATGTGAACATTTGTGATGTTTTGGACCTTACCCCATGGTATACGAGCATTGTGCATTTTCTAGTAACATCTATGGTCCCTACTGATTTCATCATTTCACAATCCTAGACACTTATGCATTATTTTCATCATTACATTTGGGTTGACCCATATTTGTGGAGAATTTGTGGTGACCAAGTAGTTCGTTGGTATGTCCCTAACTATGAGTTCGCCTTTGTTTTGACCTTCTGAGACACCTTGGCCTGTGGGGCCACTTTGGCTCTCAATGTATAACTCATAAGGTCCTTAACTAAAGACTTTATTGGAAAACATTGTATAGGGATGACCATATATTTTTCAAGTCATGTATTCATTGTCAATTCACATGGAATATCTCTAGGAGGAATGAAAATCCCCAACAACCCATGTTATTTTGTGAGATCTTCCATGCATGGGGCATTGACCTCATGATAACTTTTCCAAATACATTTGGATTTTTGTACATCTTTTTGGAGGATGACTATTTATATAAATGGGTGGAATCAAATTCCACCAGGACTGATGACTCTCGAGTGGTTGTTGATTTCATGGGGTCCCAAATTTTCAGTAGGTTTGGTTTAACTAGATTCATCATTTGTGATCATGGTTCACATTTTCGCAATCACAACATGACAAATTTTTTTCATACGTATAAGGATATTCAAAATTTCTCTACAAAATATCACCCCCAAAATAACGGACAAGCAGAAATATCAAATCAAGAAGTTAAGTGAATCTTGGAGAAAAGAAACTACCCAACATGAATGATTTTAGTTTGCGCATGGATGATACACATTGGGTGTACAATATAGCTTTTAAAAACCCAATATGAATGTCACAATACATAATTGTGTTTATAAAGGCTTTTCACCTCTAAGTGGAGGTAGAACACCGTGCATATTGTTCTATTAAATAATGTCATATGAATCTTTTAGATGCAGGTGGGTATAGGAAGCTACATATTCAAGAGATGGAAGAAATTTGACGTGATGAATATGAGAACTCATGGATCAATAAAGAGAATACAAAGGCTATCCATGATAGAATTATTCATAATTTAAATATTATTATTGGTGGGAAGGTTCTCATGTATAATTCCTGGATAAAGCTTTACCCAGGTTAGCTTCGTTCTCGGTAACTAGGTCCATATACCATTATTGATGTTTACCCTTTTGGTTCTAAATAGGTTTTTTATGAGAAGAGTGTACAAAGGATTATTATCAATATGATATGGCTCAAACACTTCTATGAGGATTTTTTAAAGTATCTCGTGGATGACATCCAACTAATAGATGCCACATATGACACAACTTAGCAGGTTGTCCCTTCTCCCTACCTTTATTTATTGTCTATTTATTTAAAATACATTCATTGAGGATAATGTAACTTTTAATTTTTGTAGAGGGTGACATGAAAAATTTAGTATTAAACAAATGAACGTAATTTAAAAAAATGCATGTTACCATTTTTATTTCTTTATTTTTTGTTTTTAGATGAAAAAAGATCTTAAAAAGAATATCCAAAATCATTTTAAAGCCTAAGTCAGTTGTGTGGAAAATTCCATTGAGTGTGGGAGAACATTTTTCAAATGAATGTTTATATGGAATATTTTTCAAGAATTTTTATTATCAAATCATTGTTATGTTTTTTTATGGATTTTTGAAACCCGTTCCTCTTTGGCACTGACAAATATTTTAATCCCTTTCACGAGAGATATTCTAAGCCCTTTATGGCATATTCTTCATTTTAATCACTTTATTGAGTGTCTCAGGTCATTTAGAGAAACTACAACTTTCCTATATTCTATTTGAAACCATAAGATTCAAGAATTGTACATTCATGATAGAGGCAATCATTTCTTAAAATTCCCTTTATACAATTATCCTCTATTTTTCGCCACCTTTATATTTTATCCTTCTTAAGCCTCAAAGACCAAGAAATGCATGTTATTTAACTACATTCCCAGAAAATATATCCCTAACAACCCATATCTTGTCCATATTCTTGTTGTATTTTTAAAAAATGTGGGAGATAGGGTGTTTCCCTGGTAATCCTGGGGGGAAAATCATTGTTATGGGTTGATATAAGGGGTGCCTACATTTTCCTTGGGCAATTGGATCACAAGCCATATTACAGTGTTTTTTACACATGTTTCACACTTTATATCAAAACAAATCAATACATTAAAAAATAGTTCTGTACATTCAAAAAAATCCAAAAAAAAAGACAAAAATGGTGAAAAGAGGAGGTTTATTCATTATTATTCACTGCACGGTTGTGACCCACAAAGTTAGACAATGGGGAGTGTTTTTTGGAAGTTAAGCACTTTGTGATGGGTTTAGTGTGTACATTCATTGTGAACACATACCTAATATTGATATGTTTTGAACATAACAGGTCAAAAAATCCTCTTCTACCTCATATTTTTAAACATCATATCCTACCAACCCTTTAACATCAGAACTACCTGTTGGAAGTCCTCTAGAGTAGCACACTAGTTTCTGCCAATAGAGATCTTAGAATCTTTGGAAGAATATTATAAGGTCACATGAACTATCTTAAAAGAGCATAAATACACTTTTATATGTTCCTTTAGTAATGAAGGAAAATTTTTAGGTGAGGTAGGTTGTGATAGGGTGCATTTTTTAAAAAATGTAGTTGACAAAATTTGAATGTGAGAAAAGAAAATTGATAAGAAAAATGATTCCATAAACAAGACATGATTAATTTCATTTAAAAATAATCTTGGATGTTTTCACACCTTTTATTTATGAATGGTATATGACTATGATATTATACTTTTCCTAGGAGGGTAAATGTTTAGGTGTGGGGGTGTGATCATTCCACGATTCACTGTTTCATTTTCACCCTTACACCACTCTATTAAACTTATTTTGTATTGAAAATTATAAAAATAATTACAAATTTAACTTCATTTTTGATACTATTATATTGTCTTTATCACTATTAAAATCGGAAATTTTACTTTTTTTTGATGATTTCAATGTATGAGGAGATGATTTGGAGGGACAATGATAAAGTTGAATAAAAATGGCCACCAGATTTTCATGGATCCATGAAGACCTATACACTGGTTTGCCTATTTAGAAAATTTCGTGAATCCATATGGGCTCATATTTTTAATTCTTGTCTAAAATGTAATTTTCTACAACTATTATAATGAAACCCATGCTCATTGAAGCAAGAAATGGCCCCAACTTCCCTGATATGTCTAGAACACTGAATTTGTGTGAATTCAAAAGTGGCATTCTGTAATATGTCCATATCTACAGATCAACTTGTCCAATATATTACAAAAGTTCTGTGGATATAGGTAGCATTTGGGGTTTCAACCATCCAGTTTTTTTAAAGGGATATTCGATTGTCTAATGGCTGAAACAAGTGGTATAATTGGTTTTAAGATATATGTGTGCTCAAAACCTCCTTCCAATTTTCATATAAAAGGGTACCTTCGGCTCTCCATTTGGGAGTTCAACCCAAAGGAAATGTGATGCCATTTTGGAGTATCATTGGATTTCTCCAAACAATATTTCATGTTCTGGATCCCATTGGATGATCCACCTCAACATCTTTCTCTTCCTCCCCTCTCATGGGTTTCTAAACCCCTTGTGATCACCCGGGGAGGAACTTGTTGTAAATCTCGAGCTTAATGTTGTAATATTTGATTGTTCTTTTTAATTCCATGTTTTTATGTTGTTTTTCTTCATCCTATATTTTTATTTAATTGTTTCATGTATTGTTATGTCATGCTCGACTCATATGATCTTGCTTGGGGGTACCCATTAATGTGATCTTTCACACACCATTAACCACTTATTCTTCTCCATTTCAAATGTACTATTTTTGTGGTTCATATTATTCAACAGAAATCACATAAACACTATCATTACCATTTCATTTAATGTTTCGGTAATGCATTGAAATATTATACAAACAAGTTCATTGCATCATGTTCATCGTGTGTTGCCTTGGTGAGTTTCAGTGATGAAGTCGAACACAAATCACCCAATCATCGGTGGTATCCGGTGAATCATTGCATGTTTTAGAAAGAACCATATGAGGTATCATAGTATAAAAATGGTGAAATTTTAGTTCTTTGTGTTAAAAAATAGGGATTAAAAGATCATAACTCTATCTTTTTAAGTGAAGAAGGATGAGCATCATGAGATTTCCTCAGATTGATCACACTTAATTAATCTTGTTCATTCCAACATTGTTTTATCGCTTTCATATTTTCTATTGTCATATTTAATCATCAACCCGAAGAATTATAAAACACCTTTATTTTTTTTATATTCATAATCTAAACCAAATTTTAGAATTAATGGTTTAGGGCTTTGTCAAAAAAGACATAGGGTTCCTCCTATAATGCAGAAATTCTAGTTAAAATAAGCATCTAATTTGAGGTGCTTGACGAAAAAATCACCATCAGAATTAAATTTGGAGTAACCATACGGCCGAAATAAAACTTAGACATACCTAATTATAATGAGGGAGATATTGGTTCCACCCTTAACCATAAAAAAATCCCAATAACCATAACATAATTTTAAAACATGAAAAAATTTGCGAAAACATTGCTTTTGAATTTTGTAATACTAGAAGTTGAAAAGAGGATTTTAAATGTAAATCCCCTTAAAAATTTCATGTAATTAATTAGAGACTTTATAGAGTGGGTGGAATACATAAATAAAATAAAAATAAAAATAATTAAACATAATATAAACAAAATTTATCATATAAACAATTTTAATGTGACATAAATAATGAAGTAGAAGGTTTATCCAAAGAATGGAAATAGGGTTAGTCATTCTCATACCCTGGGTTTATCTTACACAAAAAATCCATAAAACAATAATATAATTGTTAAAATAGTGTTATTAGTATCTTATAGAAACATATTCATGTTTATAATTCTGTATATGATAATTTCATTACATTATTTCACACATTAATAGATAGTTCTTTGGTCCTTCCATTGTTTTGGGTGCGTTCTTTACATGATTTCCATGTCCTTTTATTATTTTATTTTCTTTTCATATGGAAATTAAATTCAATAAGTTCAATGAAATGGGATGAATTTGTTTCATGAATATATAATGATACGATAAATATTTTTTTTTCATATATTATGATGATAATTTCAATAAAACATTAATGATATTTATTTACATCATTTTTGGTAGTTTCACGATAATCATGAACTAGTTTCATTATAGAATTAAATGTTATATATATAATTTCATTAGAAAACATAAAATATTTTACATCAAAAACTATTAATTTTGTTTTGACCATTAAAATTGTTTTATGATCTACTTTGAATGATGTGATGAAAATTCAAATTCATCCATGATTTTTGAAAATCAGCACATCACCGATGATGTTTTTGTTTTTATATTAAGTGGGAGAGGACATGATGAATTATTTAGTCTAACATGATAAAATACCTAATATATAACATTATTGAGACTTAAAACATCTTGTATAAGTGTGGGGAAGAGGAGTATATAAAAATAAATAAATTATTAAAACACATGAAAATGGAAAATGATTCATACTTTATGCTCTCTTCTTATTGTTATCCTCCTTAATGCCTTTGGATTTGGACTTTTGGTGAGATCATAAGGTAATTGATTAGAGGGAGACCCTTGTGGAAAGGATTCTGAAGAACCTATAAAATGACCAGGGCTTGAGAGATGTGAGAGGAAGAGGGTAACGAGGGTGGTATTTATAGTGGAGAAGAGGAGGGATTTTACATTATTTTAACCATTGGATTAATATTTATTCTCAAGACTATGAATATTCATGATTCATGTGACCCCAAATAGTAATACGTTCATGTGACTTTGAAATAAGTTGATTACATCATAGATGATGTCATAAATAGTGTATTTAACTTCTAATTTGAATAGACGATAATTTATTGTATTTCACTATTCATTAAAAAAATCAAGAATTTCAAAAAAAAATAAAAAAATTTAACCAAAGAATTATTCAATGTGTATAATCAAAAAATAAAAATAGTTTATTAAAATTAATTTCCTAAATATTATACATTTAGTTTTCAAATAAAATCATAATTTATTCTAAAATAAAAAAAATTAAATCTATATTTCATTTCTTAACCCCATGAAATATTAAACAATATCTCATTATATTATATCCTTAAGAAAAGAAAATAATAATAAAAATTACTATTTATTAGGTTTATATTACTATTCTTATTATTATTTATAAGGTTATATTACTATTCATAAAAAATCATGTTGGTTCCACTAAAATCCAAATAACTTACTAACAAAATTGTAGATGACCATTTGATGATATTCAAAACATTGAAGCGGGAAAATTATTTTTAATGTATTGTTATAAAAATATACATTAAATAATGTTTAATCCAATTAAAATTATTTTTAAAACCTTGTGGTTTTACACATTGTTTGGAACAAATCTAGCATCATGTTAATCTATATCATATATACTTAAATCATAAAATCATAATTTTGACAAATATGTAATCACAGTCACTCATTATAAACATAATATCAAGAGTTTTGTCACATTAACCAATTATTTAGAAGATATATAATTCCTTTCCCACCGATCTCATTATAAAATACTAATAACAATGTATTTCACATTGGAGGAGATAACCTGACAATGGTAGTTGTGAAATAAAGTCATTGAAAGGAAGGGGTTTCATAAAGTGTTTGTAAGAATAATTTTATGAATTTTTCTACCTAATGGATTGAGAAATTTATATTTTGGAAACAAAATATTCATTATAGAGTGTATAATAAAGGAATCATGAAAATTCAATGTGGTATTTTTGAAAAATCAAGTATCTTTGAAAAATTATTGAAATTAGATTAGAAATAATTTCTAAAAGTGAGAAACATGTATATTGTTTCAAAGAAAAGGAAAATGATAGTTAAATGTAACTATAAGGAAATTAATAGAATATCCACACTATAAATAAATAAAAAGTTAGGATAATGTATAAAAAAATAGTTGGGTTTGATAATCCCCTAATTTAAATCTTTATTTATTTCATTGCTTTGCTGAATCCTATATAATAAAAATATATTTATAAAAACATGGTACAATAAATGAATTATTTTAATTCTTTTAAATGTTGAAATTTTATAATAATTGGACTATATATCGAAATTATCATTACTAATGGATAAATTTTTGGATACCATATTTTCCATAAAATATCTCATCATTCATTGATTTATTGATATTGATTTATTATACAAAATATGTTACATGGATCAACACCCAAAGATTATAATTATGGGATATTAATATTAGATATATGGATATTAGGATCGAACAAATAGGTTATTTATTGTTCAATTAATAAATAGGGTGAATTTTAGATTAAAAAATTAGTTTGAAAAAATTAAACGAAACAATTTCATAAACATATCTTTGTAACACAAGAAGATTTATACTTGTCTCTTCATTATGATTATCAAATTATCATAATTAGTTTTATTTTGATAATATAAAATAATAATTTGAATAGAAATTATTACATGAGTGTAAAATAAATGTAATCCCATACGATTTAATTGTATCAAAGTAAAAATATTATATTAATAGAAGATATAATTTATTGATAATAATTAACATATTTAGATTCGATTTAATAAAAAATTACAAACAACTAATAAGAAATGATTTGATAATATGAAATAATAATCCAAATAGAAATGATTATATCAGTTAAAATAATCATAATCCGATAAGATTTAATTATGTCAAAGTAAAAAACACCTGATTCATAGAAGATCTAATTAACATATTAATTTTTAACATATTTATATTCGTTATGATAAAAAAATTACAAACATCAAAACGAAATTGACACTTGTATGAACCAAATAATTAAATAACGATATTAAAATAATATTAACTTATAACTATTAAAAAGAATATAACTCATTTTACATTAATAGTATGGTATCAACAAAGCATTTCTAAATTTATCCCTTGTTTTTATACTTAGAAGAAGATTTGTCTTTCCTCAGTAAAGAATCCCTTGATATGAATACCGGATTCTCTATCTACCTAGCCTTTATAGCCCTCGATCTGATAGATTGGATCTAATTTTCAATCCTTATAACCCCTTGATCAAAATATCTGATTCTCTATGTTGTTATCCTATCAAGTCCTCTATCATAACCATAGATCTGATGGATGATTATAATGAAAATGTTTATATGAAGACAAACCTGAAAATGTTTTCTTAAGAACAAAAAAACTCAAGAAAATTACAAATATCATGAATAATGTACACCCTGAGATTTTATGAGATATATTCTTTTTAATTGTTTCGATGTCTTCTACTGTACTCTACACCAATATTATCTTGCACTATACACAACACTGTATTAGCTTGTGGTATACGCAAACACTATTCTTGGCTAGTGTTGCACGCAAGAGCGACCTTCCTCAATAACGTGTGTTGTACACAATACTGAGTTTCACTAAACAATGATATATTTTTATAATATTATTATGAACTAGAAGTTATGAATAGTATTATCCAAATTTTTAATTTTATAACATTATCATTCATCTTACACATTATCTAGAACATGGTATGAGAACAAAATAAATTTTTCGGGTGAAATAAATATTTTTAAAAAAATGTAGTTTTGCCGCCTTTTGATGGCGCACCCACTTTAAATCTACTTTTTTTTCATGTTTGTAAGATCAATTAGAAAAAATAATATTCTTATTTGGAATAAAGATATACATATTTACTTTAGATAAAATTTTCATTTTATTCTGATTACTTTCATATTTTAATAAATAGTAAAAACACGTTATATTTTAATTAAAAACAATTGTTTTCATCATAATAATTTATATTGTTAAATTATAATATTTAATGGTTTTAAATTATAAATAGAACATATTATATCTATTTAATGCAATGTATGTCATTAGAATTAATTTTACATTAAATTCATAGATAAAAACATTTCAATCTTTGACAATGTTTTAACTTTTAAAACCCATTTTCTTAACAACGAGATTCATTTTAAATTAATTACTAAAACTTCTGTGTTTTGAATTTAAAAAAATATATTCAATATTTGGAATCAGTGGGTCCAAATTATTTTAATATGTTACTTTTAGTTTTTTGATATTATGAATACTAACTACGGTAATTTTTATTTACTATAGTTAAAGGTAAATCGGGAAATTAAGGGTAAGAATAAGATTATAAAATTACCATAACAGTTGTATTAATATAATTGAATGATTATGTTTTTCCCTAAATCATACTTGGGTCGAAATGGAATCTAATGAAACCCACTTTTATTTGATTGAGACCTTTTATTTATTTTATTTAAACGAAAGTGAAATATGTCTCACTCAATCTTTAATAATTAGATTATTTTTAATATAAGGTTATACAGAATATAAAATCAATTATAAATACTCATTTGAAAGAAAAAATGTTTTTATTTATCATGGTAATTTATTTGTAATTTTTAAGAAATATTTAATTACCATAATTTATTATACATTAATGATATAGAAATTATTTATTTAGTGAAAAATCAATAATATAGTTTTTATTAAAATAATAATACCTTTAAAAATAACCATAAACTCGACCAAACCTTATTGGTAATGTATATATATACCCTAAGAATCCATGGGTAGATTTGGGGACCATTGGGAGCCTAATAAAACTGATTAGTACATTTATATTATATTATTTTAAATGATTTCAAAGATGTCACCTTCATAATTTAATAAATATAACAATTTAAATGTTGTGATTTTAAGGTGATAATTTTGAGTGAAAATATTATTATGAGGGGTAAAATATTTATCCTCATCATAGTATTTTATTTTTAATTTTTATAAAATTAATAAGTATATTAAATGATCATACAAAAATGATGTAGTAATTGTTTTATTAAGAGAAATATCAAATAAATGGTTTTATAAATATTGAAATAAATATTATATTAACTATTTAATGTTATCCACAAATTTCATAGATTAATATGACATGTTAGTAATCTATTAGACATTTTTTCTTAATATATCTCCTGTGTGTATTTTATTTAAGTTCAAATAAATGAATAGTGTCCCAATTAACACTCTTGTTATTTTATAAAAATAACTTATTATTAAATTTTTTAAAAATCACAAAAATATTCAAAAATTATAAATTGAAATATATGTGGTCTAAAATTTCATAAAGTATCTAATTATGGTTAATTCACAACACACAAGTAATTATTTATAATAATTTAAAATTTTGAATTTTATTACCATAAATAAAATTAAATAGATTAAATAAAGATAAATCAAGTTGATAAGGTTTAAAATAAATTACCAACATGTCTAAATCATATGGGTTGATGAGGTTACAACACTATATTATCTAATATTCGAATCTTAGTCACATTGGATGTTTTTATGTGGGGTTTGGGTTTGTTATAAATTAATATTTTAGAGGTTTCAGAAAGTGTCTCTCTCCTCTCTTATAAAAGGGCACCTCCTCCCTCTCCTTCTAACACCAAATTGAGCCTTCAAGCTCAGAAAAAACCTACCCATTTGTCTTCTCCACTTCTCTAGAAGCATACTAGAGTTCATGTTCTTCTTAAAAGACCAGCATTAGTGCCCTAAGAGGTGGTTTAGATGAGGCGCGTCGAAGAAGAGGTAATCTCTTCTACTGATTCGTTCAAGTTTCTTTATTCTTCTACTTAATATTCTATAATTTTTTCATTAAAAAGTAATAAAATCAGTATAAATAATATACTGATATGTTATTATAAATATAAAACAACCCCATTTCACCTTCTATCCATCCTATGGAAAATGAAATCACCGCGCGTGCGTACGTACGGAATACCGTCTCCACGCCGTGGTGTAATCTGTTTTTCAAACACCACCTTAATTGGATGGGTATAATAGTGTAAATAATAACTATATATGGTTATTATAACATCATACTAATTCTGGGTTATTATATCATCCAATCCAATTCCATTCAATAATTATGGGAATGATATAATCGCTCGTGCGTACGTACGGATTACCATCTCCACGATGCGATGAGATTCATTCTCCATGTTAACCATTAAAGAATTATTATAAATTATATATAATTAATAATAATTATATATATGAAATAATAATGATACTAGATTTATGTATATATATATGTCATCTACTTACTTCCATTCAAGTCAATGAGGAAAGAAAACAGTGTTAATGCGTACATACAACCTACCGTCTCCATGAACGGTGTGTTTCATTTTATTTATCTATATTATATATATATATACTGAATATATATTATATATATAAATCATGTTTTACATTCAGGAATTAATTAAATCATGATATAATAAATAATAATATCGAGAACAACAAGTCCAAACACGTACGATAAATGAAACTATTTTACCCAAAACGCTGCTTTAACATGAAATTGAAAAAAGAATGGGTAATATAATGTCATATGTGAATTATGTATTATATAATAAATATTATTATGTTTCTATTACAAGTTAATAATATGTTTAATCCCACTATACATGATTTTCAGACATGTACGGAAGAAATTTGACCTAAGGTAAGGGATAATTTTGCAATTACATTTTAATCAGAGATTACTTATACGTAAGTATTTACTGGTGTTATATTTTTAATCCATGTCCATAAAATGCTTTTCAAAATGTGTTTAATATTCTTCCATGTATGTTTAATGTCATGATTACCCCTCTTTTACTTTTACGTTGTGTAAGGAATCCTTTTTTTGTTTACCATACGAGTAGTTTTTAACTTTTCCGGAAAAAGTACGAGAAGAATTTTTTTAACTTATACGGCATGAATGGATTATTATGGTTTCATAAAGCCTAATTTTCATGAATCTTTATCTACATTATTTCATGATTATTTTCAAAAAAAATCATTTTATTTTAAAATTGAATAGAATTTTGTGAAAAGAAAATGATTTTGAAGAAGAAAGGATATTTTTCTCAAGAACTCATTTCAAGTGTTTTGTCAAAAATATTTTCCATCTGAGATGAAATTATATAGTTTGATTGTGTTTCAACTTTAAGGTCTCTATTATTTACATGGTTTGATTTTTCTGATGATGAAATTATATCCATTTGTTTTATATGGATCATGTGATGATGGAATTATGTTTATGTAATCCATTTTATTCTTTGGGTTTTGATGAATGATTTATGTTTATTTTGTTGTGAAAGTAAGAATGATTTCATTACGAGATGGGTGGGAACTATATCTCACTCCAATTAATTGGGTAAAGATTTATATCTCATGATATAGACATGGCTGGAATGAAAAGTTAATCTGGTTCAGTGATACAGGACTGTAACGAGGAGTGAACTCGATTCAGTAAGGGACTTTGTCCACTATGATGGTCCTGACAGCAATGCCTTGGCTACTATGGAAATCATATCATGTGCTTAATGGTTTTAAACAATTACATTTTTTATTCCCCATTATATTTTAGCATTATTTATATTTCATTATGATCTATTCTTTATGTACTTCCATGATTCATGTCATTGCTAAGGATTTTGACATGTCAACATTATGTTCATTTTTTTAAATTCAAATGTATATGGTTTGTTTTATTTTCTCCATGATAACCATTACTGATCATTGGAGCTCACCATTTATATGTTTTCTTTTCTCCAGGATATAAAGAAAGGTTTTAGGTAAGAAAACAAAAGGGGGAGATCTTTATGGGAGATTTGAAGATTATGTTCTGAGTTTCTAAAGACACTAAACTAATACAGTCTTTGGGCATCTGTTTTTGTCAGGTATTAAGTATTCCCAAAAAGTAATGTAATTTATATTTACGTCAAGTGTGGGTCTCTACAGTTGGTATCAGAGTGAAGGTTTAGTCAACCTTGGGAAACTAGGATGCTAAAACATTAGTGAAATCCCTAGATATATTTATAAGGTATGTCTAGAGATGTCTCTAAGGTGAATTATAGTTATAAGTTATAGTCCTAAAATTACGGTAACAATCATAGAATTAAACCTAAGATGTTAGATATTGAAAGTACTCACTTTTATTATGTTGTTTTCCTAGCAATATTTTTTACTCTCATGCTATTTTTTGGGTTTTAGAAAATGGATGGAAAGAGGGATATTCATGTTGATGGAGAATATGATGGAAAATGGAATGATATTATTCCTTATAAACAAAATGAAATGGTATTTTGAAAGAGAAACATCGTTATTATGCCAAATCAGCCATCTCATAATATGATCAATAATATCAACTTTGGTAACTTTCCTAACTCCACTAATAAGAGAAATATGGAGTTTCATGATGATCATAGATGGCAGAAAGTTAAATTTCCCTAATGTAAATCATGTGGAAAGAGGCATCAAGGAGAATGATTCAAAGGAACTGGAAAATTTTTTGGGTGTGGAAAAGATGGACACAAATTCAGTAAGTGCAATGGAAAAGGTTCATTTAAAACCATGGAAAAGGATAATGGTATTTCTATGACATAAACCAATGATTAAATGTTTTAAATGTGGAATGTATGAGAATTATGAAAACTAATTCCCTAAGGGAAAATATCTTGAAGTGAATCATCATGGTCGTATGAGTAGTATTTATGTTGATGATGATGAAGAAACTACAAATGATATATGAGATGAAAGAAGTTTTGAGGAATAAAATGATGAAACTTGATCAATGGTTTAAGAAGGTAGTGGAATGATTGTATGTTTATCAAGAGTTATGTTGTCTGGGTAATTTAATGGTACTATGGAATAAAGAAACATATAAGGATTGTTACACTATTATTTTTCTTAAAGTATTAGAATGTATATGTTGAATGGTACCTGTAACCATCAAAGGTTATTCAGATATTTTTGGAAAGTAGATTATAGGCACATAATGAAGGGATAAAAAGATAATGAGATGTTTGAAATTATTAATGAGCTCATGACTGATATTAGGAGAATGTGATATCATTGTTTGAGTACATAGAATTTTTGGGATTTTGGTTTGTGGAAATAGTAACCTTTTGACAGCATTCATGTTTTCACTAAGGTTTTATGGTAATTTATGTTTCAAGAGAATACATGATTAATGTATTCACATACATGGAATGAAATCAACAATATTTATCTTATGATATATGGGGGATAAATGAAGGTATTCACGTGATTGTTATGTGACCCTTCCAGTAATAGTTTTCTATATACTATAAGATTGGACAGATGTATTTTGGATAAGTCTAAAGATTTGAATGGATTATGCCGGACACCAGATAGAATTGTTTAAGGCTAGAGATTTTTTTGACATTAATTATGTAATGTTATAATAGTGTAGTTTTAGAAAAAGGAAAACCTGCAGGACAGGTGACAACCCGTCGCGTCGGACAAGGTTGCAGGAATCGAACCCACAACTAAAGTGTGACAAGCTTTTATCACCTACCACGGGCCTACAGGAAGTCCCTAGTTAGTAGAAATTAGTTTTATTTTATTAATCAGTATGATAATTGAAGTATAATTCCATTTTTGGAATCAAATACAGTTAATCTCACCATAATATGGACTTAGGTATATAAATTTTGCTAACCTTATGTTTGAGACAGATGGAATGACCTATCATTCTATCGCATGATCTACTAACACTTCACAAAAGACAAATTGAACTTAATTTCTTTAAGAGATGAAGTGGAAATTTTTCAAGGCACAAACAATAGTGAGATAGTACCAAAATCTTTTAAGTAATTCTTTTAATTCTTCAACATTAGGTAAATGATCTTTAAAACCAAAAACGTTGTCCTAATACCCTCATATTCGATGAATCAGATGGTACCTTAGATATTCTCAAATTCATGGCTTTGTGATTGTTGGATTTTTCATAGGTGTGTTTTCTACCACTCTTTATCAGAACATGATGGTTAGATTTATATTCCATATACATATTTTCACATATGTTCTCCTATGTGGAAACCCAGTGATGAGTTAATTTGGGTAACCATTACGTTTCATACTTCACTTTTTAAAATTATGTTTTAGTATTCGTTTTTACGATGTGGGTTTTTATTAATGAAACATTCAAGTAGTAAATGATTTATAACCCCGATGAATTTTGAGGGAGAAATTCATTTTATTGGGGGTAGAATGTAACACCCCTTGATTTTATGAGATATATTCTTTTTAATTTCTTTGATTTCTTCTATTTTGTGCTACCCCGATATTATCTTTCACTATAGGCAACATTGTATTAGCTTGTAGTATACACAAACACTATTCTTGGCTTGTGTGGCATGCAAGAGTGACCTTCCTCAATAGCGTGTGTTGTACACAATTCCGAGTTTCACTAAACAACGATATATTTTTAAAATATTATTATGAACTATCCATTATGCACAGTATTAACAAAATTTTGAATTTTATGACATTATCATTCATCTTACACATTATCTAGAACATGGTATGAGAACAAAATAAATTTTTCAGGTGAAATAAGTATTTTTCAAAAAATGTCGTTTTGCTGCCTTTTGATGGCGCACCCACATTAAATCTATTTTTTTACATGTTTATAAGTTAAATTGGACAAAATAAAATTCTCCTTTGTAATCATGATATAAAAATTCTCTTTGGATAAATTTTTCATATTATTCTGATAACTTTCATAATTTAATGAATAGTAAAAACACGGTATATTTTAATTAATAACAACTTTTTTAATCATAAAAATTTATATGGATAAATTATAATATTTAATGGTTTTAGATTATAAATAGAATACATTTTTAACATTTTATACAATGTAAGTTATTAGAATTAATTTTACATTGAATTCATAGGTATATACATTTCAATCTTTGACAATGTTTTAACTTTTAAAATCCGTTTTCTTAACAAAGGGACTAATTTTAAATTAATTACTGAAACATATGTGTTTCTATTTTTTAAATATGGATTCCATATTTTTATTCATTGGTATAAAATTATTTTAATAGGATAATTTTATTTTTTTATATTATGAATAGTAACTACGGTAAATTTTATTTACTATAGTTAAAGGTAAATCAGGTAATTAAGGGTAAAAATACGATTATAAAATTACCCTAACACTTGTATTAATATAATTGGATTATTATATTTTTCCATAAATCATACTTG
This sequence comes from Viscum album, assembly GCA_963277665.1. Classification (NCBI taxonomy): domain Eukaryota; kingdom Viridiplantae; phylum Streptophyta; class Magnoliopsida; order Santalales; family Viscaceae; genus Viscum; species Viscum album. The sequence goes on along the minus strand of OY728159.1, from coordinate 205,891,408 downwards.
GGTCGAAATGGAATCTAATGGAAGCCACTTGTATTTTATTAACACCATTTATTTATTTTATTTAAAGGAAAGTGAAATATGTCTCACTCAAACTTTAATAATTATATCATTTTTAATATAAGGTTATACAGAATATAAATTTTATTATAAATACTCATTTGAAAGCTAAAATGGTTTTATTTATCATTGTAATTTATTTTTAATTTTTAAGAAACATTTAATTTCTTTAATAGCTTATACATTAATGATATATAAGTTATTTATTTAGTGAAAAATCAATAATATAGTTGTTAATAAAATAATAATACCTATCAAAATGACCGTAAACTTGACCAAACATTATTTGTCGAGTATATAAATACTCTAATAATCCAAGTGTAGTTTTTTGGACCATTCTGAGCTTTATAAAATAGATTAGGACATTTATATTATTTTATTTTAAATTATGTCAAAGATTTCACCTTCATAATTTAATAAATATAACTATTTAAAATTTGTGATTTTAAGATGATAAATTCGAGTAAAAATATTATTATTAAGGGTATTATATTTATCTTCATCATAGGATTTTATTTATAATTTTTTTTCAACTAATAAGTATATTAAATGATCATACAATATTGATGTAGTAATTGTTTTGTTAAGAGAAATTTCAAATAAATGATTTTATAAATTTTATAATTAATATTATATGAACTAATTAATGTTCTCCAAAAATTTCCAAGAATCATTTGACATGTTCGGAATATATTAAACATTTTGGTTTAAATATATCTCCTCTTTGGATTTTATTTAAATTCAAATAAATGATTTGTGTCAAAATTAACACTATTGTTATTTTATAAAAATAACATATTATTAAATTATTTAAAAATCACAAAAATATTGAAAAACTATAATTTGAAATATATATGGTATAAAATGACATAAGGTATCTAATTATGGAAAATTCACAACACATAAGTAATTATTTATAATAATTTCAAATATATAATTTTTTAAAACAAATAAAATTATATAGATTAAATAAGTATAAATCAAGTTGATAAGGTTTAAAATAAATTACCGACATGTATAAATATTATTATATGATGAGATTAAAACCCTATATTATATAATATTCGAATTTGAGTTACTTTTAAAGTTTTTATGTGGGGTTTGAGTTTATTATAAATTAATATTTTAGATGTTTCCAAAAGTGTCCCTCTCCTCTCTTATAAAAGGGCACCTCCTCCCTCTCCTTCTCACACCACATTGAGCCTTCAATCTCGGCTAAAACCTACCCATTTCTCTTATACACTTACCTAGAAACATACTATAGGTCCTGTTCTTCCTCATAGACCAACATTAGGGCCCTAAGAGGAGGTTTAGAAGAGGCGCGTCGAAGAAGAGGTAATCTCTTCTATCGATTCTTTCAAGTTTGTTTATTCTTCTACTTACTATTCTTTAGTTTTTTCTTTATAAAGTAAGAAAATCAGTATAATTAATATACTTATATGTTATTATCAATATAAAAACCCCCATTTCTACTTCTATCCATCCTATGGAAAATAAAATCACCACACGTGCGTACGTACGGAATATCGTCTCCATGCCGTGGTGTAATCTGTTTTTCAACCACCACCATACTTGGATGGGTATAATGGTGTAAAGAATAACTATATATGGTTATTATAATATCATAATGATTCTGAGATATTATATCATCCACTCCAATTCCATTCAATAATTATGGGAATGATATCATCGCTCATTCATACGTACGGATTACCGTCTCCACGACGCGATACGATTCATTCTCAAAGTTAACCATTCAAGAATGATTATAATGTATATTTAATGAATAATAATGATATATATTACATAATAATGCAACTGGATATATATATATATATATATATTTCATCTTCATACTTCTATTCAAGTCAATAAGGAAAGAAAACAGTGTTCATGCATACGTACGACCTACCGTCTCCATGAACAGTGTGTTTCATTTTATATATATATCTATTATATATATATATAATGATTATATATGATATATATAAATCATGTTTTAAATTCTGTAAGTAAGAAAATCATGATATAAAAAATAATAATATCAAGAACAATATTTCCAAACACGTACGATAAAGGAAACAATTTTACCCAAAACACAACTTTAACATGAAATTGGAAAAAGAACGGGTAATATAAACTCATAAGTGAATCATATATGATATAATAAATATTATTATGGTTATGTTACAAGTTAATAAAATGTTTAAACCCACAATACATGAGTTTCATACATGTATGGAAGAAATTGGACCTATGGTAAGGTATAATTTTTCAATCGCATTTTTATCTGAGATTGCTTATACGTAAGTATTTACTAGCCTTATATTTTTCATCCATTTCAAAAGAAAAATTTTCATAAAGTGTTTAATATTATTTAATGTATGTTTAAAGCCATTTTACCTCTATTTTACTTTTACATTGTGGAAGAAATCATTTTTTTGTTTACCATATGAGTAACTTTTTGACTTTTCTGACAAAATTACAAGGAGAATGTTTTTTTAAATTATACGACATGAACAGATTTTTACAGTTTCATAACGCCTAATTTTCATGAATCATACTCTAAAATATTTCATGATTATTTTCAAAAAAAATATTATTTTTAAATTTAATGGAATTTTGTGAAAAGATACTGATTTTGAAGAGGAAAGTATATTTTCCTCAAGAACTCATTTCAAGTGTTTTGTCAAAAATATTTTCCATCTAAGAAGAAATTATTTAGATTGATTTTGTTTTAAGTATAATGTATCTATTATTTATATGGTTTTATTTTTCTTATGATGAAATGATATACATATATTATATATGGATCATGTGATGATGGGATGATGTTTATGAAACACATTTTATTCTTTTGGTTATGATGAATGATTTGTGTTTATTTTGTGGTAAAAGTAAAAATGATTTCATTATGAGATGTGTGGGACCTATATCTCCCTCCAATGCATTGGGTAATGATTTATATCTCATGATATAGACATGGCAGGAAAGTTAAGTTAATCTTGTTCAGTGATACAGGACTGGAACGAGGAGTGAACTCGATTCAGTAAGGGACTTTGTCCACTATGATGGTCATGGAAGAAACGCCTTGGCTACTATGGAAATCATATCTTGTGCTTAATGGTTTTCCAGAATTACATGTTTCATTACCCATGCTATTTTATAAGTTTTGATGTTTCTTTATGATCTATGCCTTACGTACTGCCATGTTTCATGTCATTGCTCAGGATTTTGATGTTTAAACATTATGTTCATGCATTTTTTTAAATTCAAATTTATATGGTTTGTTTTATTTTCTCCATGCTCACCCATACTGAGAATTTGAGCTCACCCTTTATTTTTTTTCTTTTCCCTATGATATAATGAATGGTTTTAGGTAAGAAAATAAAATGGGGAGATCTTTATGGGATATTTGAAGATCATTCACCATGATTAGAAGATAATGTTCTGAGTTTCTAAAGACACTAAAGTAATACGGACTTTGGGCGTCTATTTCTTGTCATGTATTAAGTATTCATCAAAATTAATGAAATGTATATGTACGTCAAGTGTGGGTATCTACAAATAAGGCGTTCATTTTGTGTATTATCCCGACAAATCTCATAATGAGAAATTGAAAAATGAAATTGATCTACATCAAACACTTTGAATGACCCTGAATTTATAGGAATATCTCTAATGGTCTTTTTTCTCCATGTGGTTTTCAATGACTAGACACATGACACTTAAACTGCTCTTTTTTAAATTATTTTCTAATGTCATATTGATTTACTGTATAATACTTTTGAAAAATTGGTGAAATTAGAAATCAATATTCCATAACCATAATTTAGTCATAGTAATTTTGAAGGAATTCTTTATAAATTTCATTATGATAAAAATTATGGGTGTGAAACCTCTATATTTAGGTTCCATCATTAGTATTATTATAAATACATTGATAGTATTAAAGAAAAGAGAGAAAGTATTACACTTGATCTGATAAAGGTGTATCAAATTATTATTAGATCCATACTCATTATGATAATCGTAAAGAATAATGTCGATTTATATTAACGTATTATTTATAAATAATTCTATGTATGATAAAATATTATGATTTCTATAAAATATTCTAAAATACACTAAACATAAAAATTTATTATTCAATTAATTAAGAATGTGATTTTGATTTCAGAAATTAATTGAATGGAAAAGTCAGAAGTGTAACTATTGAAAAAAAAAATATTTCCCTTTTAATAAATCCAAATCCTAAAACATAAAAGAAAATATATCTTTGAAAAAAATACAATCAATTTATTTTTAGGTACATCATATTTAGAGTTAATATTAATTCTTATCTACCCCTAGGTTTATGACTCGTCTGAATATGATGATGAATATGATTCACTCTCCCATTAGATTAAAACACCCATATGGATTGTATTCTCCCCTTGGTGTGATATTTTCCTATTTAATAAAAACATATCCTTTTTTGAAAAAATATATCTATTTATATAATTTTCTACCCCTATGCAATTTTTGAGGAGTAATGGGGAAAATAAAGTGTATCCTAAATATCGTTACAAAAGAAACTAGAAAAATATATAACAATCTAACTAAACATCCAAAAAATTATAAAGCAATATTTAATAATTAAAAATTGTGAAAACAATAAAAAAAATCATTAATTTGGTGAAAATAAAATTCATGGTTTATCATTAAATATTTTACAACAAAATAATAATTAAAAAAAATTAATAAATCTTTAGAAGGGTTTTGAAAAAATATTTCATCTTATTAAACATTTTTATGTACTACTCCATATTAACAATCAATTATTCATTAATTTGAATCTACTCTTCTTGAAATAGAATATTTTCGTCTTGAATATAATTATTTTTGAAAATTAAGAATTCAGATTATTCAGACTTGTTATTTATTATTTTTTAAAATTTGAGTGTTGATAAAAATAACTAGAAATTTTTTACCTTTTCTATTATCTCATTCACTTCCTTCATGAAAATTTCAGTTGTATATATGAACTATCTAACAAATTTCACCATAGATACAATATCATTAGATATCTTACAGTAGGTTTCTAATGTTTCATTCAAAATACTCTTCATTTCCTAAAAACACTCATCATGAAGTTTGATATCAATGTCGACCTGATAAGTCCACCTTACAACCAGGATTCTTTTCTTTCTATGGGTTACAATTCCTCCTTGTAATGTTTTCAAATCTAACTCATAATGAATCACTATTTATGTGAATTACTTTCATTAACCCTTTATCACCATTTTCCTTTCCATAAGATAATTCAATGATATCCCTATCAGGGGTGTCAAATATATCACCTTGTGTATTAAAATTTTGATATTTTTAATTTTATTAAATGCTGACTTGAATTATTCCTTTGTTGATGATTTTTTTCTTCTCTGAACATTAATCGTTACTACCCATATCAGTCATGGATGGTAAGGCTAATAAGAATTATTTTCTGATGAAATCGTATTGGATTATATTATATATTTATAATCATTTTCTTTCTTTTCCTCATGCTCTTTATTTCTATCATATTTATCTCCACAATCAACATTATTTTTATCACCATCCTATTATTATTCTAAAACTATAACTATTATTCGTATTATCTTTACTCAATATTATTTCCTTTGGAATAAATATCAATTCTTGCGTCACCTTTAACCATTTATTTGAGAAAATCCTCCTCAAGATGTATTTTTATTATTAAATTAGCCTTTCCATCTAGTGTTGATTCTAATTTATTTTCATGTATTTTGATAGCCGATTCTCCATCAACAACATTATAATTTCCTTTTTCTGTGACAGAGGAAACATCTTCATTTTCTACTGCATTTAATTGGAATTATAATCCAGCATCCCGATATACATGAATGATAGAGACAGTGGAAAAATAACATTTTTAAAGTATGCCTTAATGCCTTTCATAAATTATTATATAATTCATACCCCTTGAAGTTTCTTCTTCCACCACCTTTACATATATTAATCTTGCAATGAATTAGATGAATGAATCTTTAAAACACTATCCTCTTTTGGGTCAATGAAGATAACTAGATCCCCTTATTTCTCTTTATCATTTATTCTTTTCCACCTATCACTTATCTCATTAGGAAATTTATTTTACTTCTTTAATTTATTAGCTGATAATTTCTATGACCCTTTTCTGCTTTTTAATCACCCTGTTCAGCTTTCATTTTCTTCTACTGATCACCAAACTCATTATTCTTTTTCATCTCCAAATAAACCTTCACATTTTTCATTGATAGCTCTATTTATGATAATTTATTAACAAAATAAATTGATTCATCATCAAAACTAAATATCAACCTCTTCATTTTATAATCATATAATGTAGAGAATATTCATCTCTGTCAGCCTTGATCTTTTTACAATGAAGAAAAACATTTTACATTCAACCATCAAATTAGTTATAACCATTGGGAAAAAATGATTGTATACATAACAGATCTGGTCTTGATATTATTTTTGGAAATGAAAATGAATCTGATAAGTTATATTTTTCTAAAATTCACAAGATAATATATATCAAAAACATCAGTAACCCTTAATATATCATGATCCCCATTCCATGGAATTATGAATAAATCATCCATAAAGAAATAAACCTATTATCTAATTTTGGATGAGAAACATTCCAAACCATATTTTAATGATCTAATGATGAATAATTTTCCTTTTTCTTATAAAAAAACCATGATCATCCAGTAATTTGTGATATGGGGAATAGATTTCTCCCTATGATGATATTCCAGCAACATTTGAAATATTCCTTTATGAAATTTGATACCATTTTCCATATATTGTGAAAGAAATTTTTGGTTTTCAATCCTATTTGGTAAATATTACTGAAATATAAAATTCATGAAAATTTTTAATTCTCATTAGGTTTTTATGCACCCATAAATTCTAATCCTTTTAATTTTATAATTTTCTTCATTGTGTAATCATAATTTTCATAAATGGATTTTTCCACAAACTATTTTATAATTACAAAAAATATATAAAGATGATTCTATTATATTCAGAGAAGAAACTGGTGAATCATAGATATGAAATATATTTTGAACTAGGAACCTTATAAGTGAACATAAAACTAGCATCAAATTATTTAAACAATTAATGTGGGACAAAGGGAAATTTATATAGGAAAATATATTTATTGAATTCAAAACAAATTACATTTAAAAAATTTATCGTATTGAAACTGAATATGGTTTTAGTGGAAAAATTTAGAAAAACAAAACAATGTATAGTTTTCATAAAAACTAAACCAATATTAACGACATTATATAAGAATAATTAAAATAAAATAGTGAAAATATTAAAAATTCAAGAAGAATAACTTTTAGGGATGGAAATATTTATAAATAAGATAACCATGATCTTATTGAATTTTGAAAACTAATATATTACGATAGATTTTAAAACAATATGAAATAGTTTTTAATATTTTTTTGAATATGTCATTCATTAAAATATATTCTTATTACGATAAAATAGTTTATAAAAACTAAATATTAAAAATTTTAACTATTTCGGAGTCTGGAAAATAATATAAGAAATATGACTCATGAAATAATTTATGTAGGGACTTTCCCAGGAAAAGCTCAATACGAAAAAGTTTTTATTTAACTATGATTTTAGAAAACAAAAGGATATTATATATAGAAAACATATGTATTCCCCCTATGAAGAGGAGTATCTTAATGTAAGTACATAGGTAATCATGAAGTAGATTTAAATTATTATGTTATGTTTATGATTCTATTTTTTTTTAATTTATTCAAATATATTGTATGGTTATGGTTTTTTACAAATATCATTATGTTCTTCATGAATTCTGATTAATTATAGTATGATATCTTTTTTATGTCTGTGATCCATAACAAAGTGATTTCTAATATCTATGTGTCTTTCCTAAGAGTGATGTGAATGAGTCTTACTTAACGAAATTATGAAAGTATTATCACATAATATTTTTGATTTAGTAAAACTCAAGCCATAGTTGGTTTGTGTGTGTGGAATCCACAAAACATGAGAACAACAACTTCTTGCTACTAAATATTCTGTTATATATATGGAATGTACTTTTGATTACAGTTTTATACATGAACAAGAAAATATTTAATCTCCTTTGAAATGAAAATTATTTTATGTGATTTTACTATCCATTCTATAACCACACAATTTATCATCTAGAAAACGTTTTAGTTAAAAAATCATTCTAAAATAATAAAAACTCAAAAATCCATAGTTCCCTTTAAATAAAGAGTTTTTTACAACTTTTCTATGTGAATCCTTTTGATTTTCTTTATGTTTCACATAAGCATAAATAAAATATTAAGTCTAGGTGACTATTAGCTAGGTAAATTAAACATCCAATCATACCTCTAAAAATATTCTGATCATATGGTTTCCAAGCCTCACCATGATCAAGTGTATTTGAGATACCAATTAGAGTATAAATAATTTTAGTATTATCATATAAAAACATTTTAATAATATCATGGATATAATTCTGTTGAGATATATATATATATATATATATATATATATATATATATTCTAATTTTTAGGAAATCTTTACTACTGGAAATGGTGGATTTCCAAATAGATATATACCAATGGTTTTACGAACCCGTTGGTATACTGTAAAAAAATCCACATTTGCGAACGATTTTCTCAAACTGTTGGAAATTTTTTTAAAATAGTTAAGTTTTCCGAAAGGTTTCACAAAACCATTAGTAAAGCTTCAGTTCCTCTAACATATACTTGTGGTTTCAATAATCAGTTGGTAAAGAGAGGCTTTCCCAACGGTTTTTAAAAACCGTTGGGAAAGCTTTCCCCAAATACCCAGCGCCAAAGCTCCCAATACCATCGACTACAGACCTAATTAAAACCTCCTCCAGAAGTCTTCCTAGCATCAAAACATCTTCTAGCTGAAGATCAATCTTCAATCAAAAAAATTTATTTTTACACTTCAAATTAGTAAGTTAGTTTTATTGTTCTTCCGGTTTTTATTTTCTGTTTGATGTTTTGATTTCAACTAAATTAGAATTAGTGTTGTGGAACCCATTAGTTTTTTATTTTTTTTTCTATACTTCATACATCCTAAATGGTCTATTTAGTGGGGGGTTTTAGTGCATGGGTAAAGGGTTTGTTTTAGGTTTTTGTATAGTGGGTTAAATGGTATGTTTTATGTTTGTTTTATGTTTGTTATATGTTTGTTATATGTTTGTTTTATGTTTTGTTTTATGTTTTGTTTTAAGTTTTTTGTTTAGTGGGGATTTATGTATTATGTTTAAAGGAGTTTTATGTTTATTAATAGTTAAATAAATAATTCATGATAGTTTGTCTTTAATAATGAATAAAATGATTTTAAATAAAAATACCCTAAGGGGGTGCAGGAGGGGTAGGGGCTGTCGAGGTGTGGGGTGTTGTCCAGGTGTGTGGGGCTGTCCAGGTGGGCTGGTGGGTTGTCCTGGGGGTAAGGGGGGCCCTAGGGGGTATATAGGGGTGTGGGGGAGGGGGGGGTATTGGCTGTCCTAAGGAGGGGTGTGGGAGTTCAGGGGGTCAGGGTGGGGTGTCCAGGTGGTGGAGGGGTGTGGTGTGTCAAAAGAGGGGGGTGGGATGTCCAGGTGGGGGGTGGGGGCTGCAGTGGAGGGGGTGTGGGGTATCCAAGAAGGGTGGACTTTCCTGCGGGGGGGGGGGGGGGGCTATCCAGGTGGTGGAGGGGGGTCTGGGATGTCCACAGAGGTGGGGGGGGGGGGGGGCTATCTAGGGGGGTTGTCCACAGGGGTGGGGGTCGGCTATCCTAGACACCTCATACCCCCTGGACACCCCACCCCTGGAAAGCCCACCCCACCCTCCCCCCCCCCCCCCCCCCGACCCCCCTGGACATCCCCCGCCACCCTCGGGGAAAGCCCGCCCACCCCCTAGACACCTCGTACCCCATGGACAGCCCCCGACCCCAAGGACATCCTGCCCACCCACCTGGAGACCCCATACCCCCTTGGATAGCCCCGCCACCCCCCGTGGACAGCCCGCCCACCCACTCTGCACCCCCTTGATAGCCTCGATCACCCCTAGACACCCCCTCCCCCCGGGGATAGTCCCCAACCCCGTGGATAGCCCTCCCAGCCCCTGGACAGCCCTCCCACCCCCTGACAGCCCACCCACCTCTGGATACCGCATACCCCCTAGACAACCCCCACCCCCTGGAAAGCCCACCCACCCCCTAGACAACCCTGACCCCCTGGACAGCCCTTCCACCCCCACGGACAGCCCGCCCACCCCCTTGGACACCCAGTAACCCCCTGGAAAGCTCATCACCCCCACCACCCCCTAGATAGCCTCCCCACCCCCCGGGGCACCGTGTATCCTTGGACAAACCCCCCTGGAAATCCCCCCACCCCCTAGATAGCATCGACCCCCTGGATAGCCCCGCCACCCCCGTGGACAGCCCGCCCACCCCCTGGACAGCCCGTACCCCATGGAACCCCCCCCCCCCCCCTTGTGGACAGCCTGCCCACCCCTAGACACCCCCCTCTCCACCCCTGGAAATCCCCCCACCCCCTGGATAGCCTCGACCCCCTAGACAGCCCTGCCACTGTTGTGAACTACCCACCCACCCCCTGGACAGCTCGTACCCCTGGACACCCCCCCCCCCCCCACCCACATGGATAGTCTGCCCACCCCCTTACACACCCTCCCACCACCCCCAGACACCCCAATCCCCCCGGACGCCCCCAACCCCTAGAAAGCCCCCCCACCCCCTTGAAACACCAAACCCACTGGACGGCCCCGCCACCCTTGTGGACATCCCAACCACCCCCCATGGACTGCCCCCCCCCCCCTATATAGCCCGCCCACCCCTTGGACACCCTTGACCCCCTGGACAGCCTCGCCCACCCCCCCTGGACACACTAATCACCCCCTTGGATAGCCCGCCCACCACCTATACACCCCCTACCCCCTAGCCACCCCATGCCTCCTTGGACAGCCCGACCATCCCCATTGACAGCCCGCCCACCTAAACACCTCAACCCCCTAGATAGCACCTACCCCCTGGACACCTCTGACCCCCTTTATAGCCCCACCACCCCCCTAGACACCCCACACCCCCTGGACACTCCCTACCCCTTGGGCAATGTAAGTGATCACTCAAATCATATACTAAAATATAAAATCTCTTCAATCTAAAATCTCACCAACTTCTGAATAAATATCCTCCACATGTGTACATGATCTTGAACACTCGTGTAAAGTTCTTCAAAGATATTTTGTTATAAATATAATATTTTTTTCTTTTTTATTATGATTCTCATATTGAGTAGTGTGTCAGTTATGGTTTTATATAATGTGAACAGTTATCATTTAATTAAATATATTATTGATGAAACTTCAATATTATTGAATTGATTTTGATGAAATGACTTATAATAATTATTTTTGTACATAATTGATAGAATTTGGATCTATGAAACAGATCATATCTCAAGTGATTTTTAAAATAATTTGGAGAGTATTTTAGATTTTTCATTTCACAATGCTTATATAGTGGTCATATACACTGCCCATGTTCCAATTGTGTTGACAGACCTTGGTTGAGCCGTGAAAAATTCAGCTACCACTTAACCAAATATGTTTTTCAAGAAAACTACTATGTGTGGGATCACAATGAGGAGAAAATGAAATCTCAAATTTGCCGATGATTCAAATGAGAGAAGTGGAGTGGAGAATTTGTTATATGACTGGTTTCTGTTTATTCATCATCATGAAAAAGAAATGATTCCAACCCAAGAAGACTTTTATATTATCAAACATGATGCATCTAATGAAAATGATGATGTTTTAAGGGTGAAATAATTGAATGATGATGCCATGACTCCAGTATAACGATAGTGAGATAAAATGAAGAAGCTGGAATTTTTAATCCGATTGTTTCATGAGAAAACTATGTATGGGATTAATAATACAACAGTCGATTACATTCCTACTTTCATGAAGGAGTTACTTCCATATGATGCAGATATTCCCTCAAACCACTACATGGCATGGAAGTTAGTTGAGGAACCTATATTTTTGTGAAATAAAATTCAATCTTGCATAAAATATTGTAATTTATTCTGGGAGGAAACCACTAAACGAAATGATTGTATAAAATGTGGAACATCATGCTGGAAGTCAAAACTTGATGGAACACCATCCCGAATTTTACAGAAAGTAATGTGACACCTTCCATTTATCTCCAGACTCCAGAATCTTTTTATGTCTGATGAAATATCAATAAAAATGAGATGGAATGATACCGAGATATGAAAGAGTAATGATGAGTTGGATTACCCTGTAGATGAATTTTAATGGTAGATATTTTATGCTTGATATCTTGATTTTGCAGTTGACGTGTGTAATGTGAGGCTAGGTATTTCATGTGACGATTGTAATCTGTTTGGCTAGATTCTTACTTCGCACAGCACATGGGAAATTTTTATACACATTTATAATCTTCCCCCATGGTTGTGTATGAAAAAACCATTCACTTTCATTAGTATACTCATATCTGGACCTTTTGATCCCAACATTGATATTGGCATATACATGCAACCTTTAATTAAAGAGGTGAAACTTCATTGCGATGTGGGTGTGTTCACATATGATTCATATTCAAAAGACATATTTTAGATTCGTACAATACTTATGTGGTCAATAAATGATTTTCCAGCTTATGCAATGATTTATGGATGTATCACGAAGGGAAAACTATCATGTCCTATGTTTATGAAGAATACACTATCCCAAAGACTGAAACATTGCTTTAGTTTCAGTATTATGGGACATCAACGATTTTTTCCAATGGACCATCCATATAGAAATTATCATTGAAGATTTGATAATACCACAGAGACAGATGATCCACATATGTGTATGTCTAGAACTGATGTGCTTAATGAATTTAAGGATTTCTGTTTTTCATTCAGGAATGGTCAAATGAAATCAGGAAAGGGAAAGAATGTCTCCACTGAAACCTGTTACAATTGGAGGAAGAGGAGTATCTTTTTTTATTTGCCTTATTGGTAAACCAATTTTTTACATCATTTCTTAGATTTAATGCACATTGAAAATAATATATTTGAAATGATTCTTTCGATACTTATAAATGTTAAGGGAAAGAAAAGAGATAATTTACAGTCTTGGCATGACTTGGTGGATTGGGGAATCAGACCAGAATTGCATCATGTGCATATCAGTCAAAATAAATGGCAAGTTCTATGTGCTTTTTATGTGATGGCACCTATAAAAAACAATTTCTAGAAGTATTATAGACTATTATAGTTCATGATGGATTTTCAAGTAACATATCTAAATAGGTCAACAGAAGAGAGTTGAAGCTAAAATAGTTGAAGACTCATGATTATCATGTTCTTCTGCATGAGTTGATTCTAATAGAAATCTTTCATATTTTGTCCAATAATGTAAGGGTGACTATTATTCGGTTGTTCCATTTTTTTAGAAATCTTTGTACTAAGAAGTTGTCCAAGTAATTCTTGAAAAAAATGTTTACATATGCCCCACTAATTTTGTGTGCGTTGGATAAAATAATTCCACCAACATTTTTCACAAGCATGGTGCATCTAACTGTCCATATTCCCACTGAAATACTTCTCAAAGGACCTGTTTCTTTTCGTTGGATGTATCCAAATGAAGGAAATCAGTACACATTAATGTCTTATGTTCGAAACAGGAATCATCCCGAAGGTTCTATCATGAACGGTAACTTGGATGAAGAATGTATGGATTTTTTATCAATGTTTTTGTTTGATCTTACTATAAAAATGAACAAACCAATGAGAAATGTAGAAGAAAAGTATGAGAAAATTGAACCATGTTTTCCATTACTTCCTCAAATAGGAGGAATTACTGGATCATATACATTGAATACATTAATCCTTGAAGAGAGAAAGATGGCACATTACACAGTTTTGTTCAAATGTGATTTGTTCGTTGACTACTTCAGGTAACTAAATTGAATATGTATATCTTACATATATATCTTCAAAAAAAATCAATATTTTTATCTACAGGTAACATAAAAAAATGATAAATAAAAAGCATAGTTCTATATATTTGAGAATGAGGGAGACTTTTCATAGCAATGAGTTTTCTACTTAGTTAAAATTGAAGGTAAAAATATTACTGTTTAAAATAATTAAATCAATATTTAATAAAGTTTAATGTTTATTTATATTGTAGGTATTGAGTTTTCCTGCTGACACTGTCTCTGAGGAAATAAGATCTTTGGATTTTGGTTCAAATACCATGGTTTGTGACAGTAAATCAATTGTTATCAATGGGTACAGATTTATTTTCATTGAATGAGAAAAGAACATGAGAACACAACATTATGGTGTTATGTTAATTGCCACAACAAATTTTTATTCCACTGCATCAGATAGCAGACCGCGATTTGAAGATGTGGGTTATTATGGAGTGATTGAAAAATTAATAATATTGGATTATTACTCTCATGGACGAGTCCTGAGGATTAAATGCCATTGGTTTGATTTGATGATGATACATGAAACATTTATTGATGATTTAGGATTTCTAGTAATTAATATGACTCGCACTCTTACTACCGAAGAACCATATGTATTTGCATCAAGGGCTAAATGAGTTTTTTTATGTCAAAGACTATCTTCGACCTGAATTTGGTGTCATAGTTGAAGTAATTCGAAGTCATATTTTTTATGATGGGATTGACACCATCCCTACTGTCATTGGAACCAATCCATTTATTTCTATTAATGACTCTAATAGATCAAGTGTCAGAGTTTAATGTGAACCTAAAGTTGTGGTGGCAAATATATAAAATCATCCATTAATGTTCTCAATTATTTTGGTTTACCCTGAGTTGGTTTTTTAAGGTTGGTTCTATTAAAATTGATTTAATATTGAAACCTGTATCATCTACCTGGTCTAAAGAAATTAAAATTTTCCTTAATTTGGACAATTCCTTTTCCACTTATGAATCTGGTACAATCAATGCTCTATGATTTAAATAGATTTATGACACATAGTAAATCATCATCCATCTAAAAATTAAATTTCTTTATTACATATTTTACGACTTATTGACTTCATTATATATTTGTTCAAGCTCACCTAAAACAATGGTTTGTTAAATTATCCTTGAATGCCCTTATTCCCTCTCATTTATTTTGTTATTTGGGTTACATATTAGTTATCCTTTTCTATTTAAATACATATTTGTTTGCAAATGTAGGAAATGAAACCCACTGAAGAAAGGCGACATAAACAGATTATGGACAATAATCGTCGCATGACCGAGCTGGGGATTCCACCACTAGTGCCTATAGTGAGTATTTTATTTCAAATATATTTATTTAAATTGTATATAATGTCATGTGATTAATTTTTTTTAATCCTTGTTTCAGGATCCATCTATTAGGATACATTTATTTGAGGTGTAGCCGAGTAGTGGTCCTAATACTGGGGGTGTTCGTACAGGGGGGGTACCGGAGCCAAAAAATCTAGTCGGCATTCCCGATTAGACCCTGCCCTCCCACTGACATACCATCCAATCCACATTCTGACCCCAGTGTGCCATTAGGGACACACATGATATTTGGGCCTCCCATGTTTTCACCACCATTTACTTCTGACCCTCCTAAATCGTCTGTATCATATCCTATGATGATTCCCACTCCCCATCCAGCATCTTTCCAGCCATCCCTATCATCTTCTTTTACTACAACTTTGATATCTCTGGGATTTTATATTCCATATTCTTCAACTACTGCTCTTCCAGAGTCTATCCCTGCAGAGCATACATTGATACCCACTCCATCTGTACAGGGTGTTGCTTCAGTTTCTACAGATCTAGTGGAACCCATTGATCAAACCACCACAATTATACTTATACAACCCTAACAAATTGTTACACTATTATTTATTTTTATTAGAACATGTGTTGATAGAATATTTGTTTTTCAATCATAATAGATACATCTACTGATAGGAGGCGGGGGCAGGGGATACATGCATGCATTTGGGGTGGAACCGCCACAGGCAGTTGATGGTGGAATAATATGAATATAGTCAGATGATTGAAAAATCAAGGCAACAATGTCAGAGTTTTTTGGCGACACTTGACAAATACTATGACATCATTCCTTTCAGCCCGCTCTCATGGAGACAACACCCAAATGAAGTCAAGGATAAAGCCTGGGTATAGATATGGGTAAAAAAATCTGTTGTATTTAATGCAATATATTAATTTATGTATTTATATTAATTAATATTTTGGTTTCAGTTGTGGTTTAATTTCCCCGATGGCGAGGGTGCAAGGCCATCATGTCTAATGGATTTAGGTGAGCTTTGGAGAGCTTATAAGTAATAGTTGTACATTGAATGGAATGATAGAGTGGGAACAGAGTTAGAGGTGGTCCCTGTCATGGATAATTTTCCTTTAGAATAGTACGGGCAGATGATTACTCATTGGGCGACTAGACAATTTATGTTATTAATCAAATTAGAAGTATTTAAATGAAAAGTTTCATGTTTTTAGTTAATAATAAATATTTACTTTTATTTAGTATGTGTCTAGAAGAAATATAAAAACATTAATTCTAAGAAATACATCCACACATTGGAACGTACTATGATCCCAGATCATGAGAGATAGCTCGTATGACAATTTATAATATTTCTTTATGCCTTGAACTTTCTATTGCTTCCACCTTAATTTATTGGATTGCTAAAGTTGTTATATAATTTCAGTTATAAAATTAATATTTTTAAGGTATCCTATTTTTAATTATGGTTTTCTTAGTCAAATTTCATTGTAGAGGCATTAATTGAATATAAAATGGCGTGTGCCTTCAGCAAAACTGTTTTTCTTAAGTAGAAAGAAGAAAGATGGAAGTGGGGTTAATGTACCGACTCAGCAGTAGATTGTATGTTTTACGTTGTCGATTTAAAATTTTAATCTCTATTTTTAAACATAATAATCTATTTATATTTGTAACATGCTACTTTATAGGACCTTGATGCCTAGGAACCTGAAAATTTTGGGTCAAACGATCACTTACATCCGGTGTTGGGAGATGAGCACCCTAGTAGAGTACGCAGCCAGCCTGGGAAGAGTATAGTTCTGACGAGGTATTTTCCCTCTTCAGGAATGAATTGTAGTTCCACCGAGTTGCAGCATGTTAATGTATAGGAAGAACAGGCTAAAAAAGGGCCATAAATATGGGAGTACAGTCTTCTATGGAAAACACTGCATTTATGACACTGATGGAAGATTTACGTCCAACACTTCCACCAGATGCCTGTAGTGCTTGTGATGAATATATGTCATTGATGCATTCTATATATGGTGCACTAGGTGTCAGTTTTAGTGGTGGTCGAGATGATGGTGAGGAGGAGTCCAAGGCGGAGGAGGAGGAGGAGGGCGAGGAGGAGGCCAAGGTGGAGGAGGAGGGAAATGAGGAGGTCGAGGATGTGTACAAGGGTGAGGACGGTGGGGACCATGATGGGGATGACGATGAGAAAGAGAGTGAGGGTGAAGATTATGGTGATGATAGTGATGTTGATGAGGGACAGATTGATCCATTACATTTTTGAATGATATTAATGATCTTTGATGTTTATTGATTTGTTGTGCCTCAATATATGTGTGATTAGGTAGGTCACATTATCTGTATTTTTTTCACTATAAATAATAAAACCAGATTTTATGATTTTCTGTGACATCCCCCTATTTTAATGAAATTGTAAATTTTTAGTGGAATTTAGAAAATTGGTGGTCTGATTAGAAGTTGATATTATGAAATTATCTTTTAAAATTGAAATAAATTGCTTATAAAATAGGTAAATACCATCCCATGAACCTGAAATGCCCCCCCCCCCCCGGACATCCCCACAGACAGCCCCCCAGATAGCCCCCACCCTCATCCCTGGATCATGGACAACCCTCCGAACAGCTCCACAGATAGCCCCCGGACAGCCCCCACCCTCCTCACTAGACCCCAAACAGCCCCCTGGATAGCCCCCAGATAGCCCCTCGAACATCCCCCCCCCCCCCCCCCCCCCCACGCTTCTCCCTTGACCCTAGATAGCCCCTGGACAGCAACCCGGAGAGCCCCCCCCCCACCCCCCAGCATCCTCCCTAGACCTCAGATAGCCACCCGGATAGCCCCCCCCCCCCCCCCCGGACAGCCCCCCACCCTCCTCCTTGGACACTGGACAACCCCCCTACCCTCCTCCTACCATGAATAACCCCCACCAAATATATCTTCATCCTCCACTGGGCACCACACACAACTTTGTGTCACCCACATCATTACTTCAATCACTACATCATAAGGTTACTGAGCCCAATCTAAGCTCTCTTCACGATTCACCCTAAATCCCAATTTAATTAATATTCCATAACTATTACTTCAGTACAAAGCACCGACCACCAACCATGATTCCAAATACAATTGAACTCTTACTTTGGCATCTGATATCCAAATCTATGTTATCTTCAAGATTCACCCTAAATCCCAACAGAAAATACGGTTTTAGAGCTTCGGAAGAAGATGAGAGAAGAGTGAAAACCCTAATCGAAGACAGGAAGCAAAGAGAGGATTAGACTCACTGAGATCTTCAATCCACACTTTAAGGCACTAAAAACACCCAAGTGGCGTGTACGAGTCAACCCCGCCTGAATCTGAGGCATGATGTGGCCGGTACCACTCAAAGTGTATCACTTTTATTTGAAATGGACGACTTTTTAAGTGAAAACAACAATTGGCATACGGAAGACCTAATAAACAGATTCCGATTATGTTGATAAATAATAATAATGATCCATGTGTCATTTGTGACGTGTAAAATTCAACCCCGCCTCAATCTCGGGCATGGTGTGGCTGGTACCACTCAAAGTGTCTCACTTTTATTTGAAATGGAAAACATTTTAAGTGAAAACAACAATCGGCATACGTAAAACTGACCAAATGGATTCGGATTCTATTTATACTTTAGGAAAATGCTCCATGCATACTTTTTGATGTGTATTAGTCAACCACGACTCAATAAGAGTCACAATGTGGCCGGTACCACTCAAAGTGTCTCACTTTTATTTGAAATAGACAACATTTTAAGTGAAAACAACAACTACCATATGGAAAACTGATCAAAGAGATTCATATTGTGTTGATATGTCAGAAAAATGATCCATAAGTTATTATTGATGTGTAAGAGTCAACCCCATCTCAATTTGACACACTATGTGGCCGGTACCACCCAAAGCGTCTCACTTTTATTTGGAATGGACAACATTTTAAGTGAAAAAAATAACTGGCATATGAAAAACTGAACAAACACATTCTAATTATGTTGATACATTAGGATAATGATCCATGGGTCATTTTTGACGTATATGAGTCAACCCCTCCTCAATCTGAGGCATGGTGTGGCCGGTACCAATCAATGTGTCTTTATTTTATTTAAAATAGATACTCTTTTAAGTAAAAACAACTGGTTTACAGAAAACCAACCAAACGTATTCGAATTGTGTTAATACATTAGCACAACGATCCATGAGTCATTTTTAATGTGTATGAGTCATCCTCGCCTCAATATGAGGCACATTGTGGCCGGTACCAGTCACAGTGTCTCACTTTTATTTGAAATGGACAACATTTTAAGTGAAAACAACAACTAGCATACGGAAAAACAACCAAATAGATTCAGATTATGTTTATACTTTAAAAAAAAGATCCATGTGTCATTTTTGACATGTATAAGTTAGCACTGCCTCAATCTGAGGCACGGTTTGGCTGGTACCACTCAAAGTGTCTCACTTTTATTTGAAATTGACAAAATATTAAGTAAAAACAACAACTGGCATATAAAAAACCTACCAAACACATTAAGATTCTATTGATACTTTTGGAAAACGATCAATTGGTCATTTTTGACGTATACAAGTCAACCATGCCTCAATCTGAGGCACGGTGTGGTCAGTTCCACCCAAAGTGCATCACTTTTATTTGAAATGGACAACATTTTAAGTGAAAACAATAACTACAATATGGAAAACTGATCAAACAGATTCAGATTATGTTGATGATTTATACCAACGATACATGGGTCATTTTTTCCGTGTACGAGTCAACCCCACTTGAATCTGAGGCACAGTGTGGACGATACCACTCAAAGTGTCTCACTTTTATTTGAAATGGACAACATTTTTAGTGAAAACCACAACTATCATATGTAAAAGAGAGTAAATATATTCGGATTCTATTGATACTTTAAGAAAAGGATCCATGGGTCATTTTTGAAGTGTAAGAGTTAACCCCACCTCAATCTGAGGCATGTTGTGGCCGGTACCACTCAAAGTGTCTTTATATTGTTTAAAATGGATACTCTTTTATGTAAAAATAACTGGAATATGGAAAACTGAACAAAATTATTCGGATTATGTTGATTCATTAACAAAAAGATCCATGGGTTATTTGTGACATGTATGAGTCAACCCCGTCTCAATATGAGGCATATTGTGGCCGGTACTACTCATAGTGTCTCACTTTTATTTGAAATGGACAACATTTTAAGTGAAAACAAAAACTGGCATACAGAAAACTGACCAAACACATTTGGTTTGTGTAGAAACTTTAAAAAATAATCAATGGGTAACTTGTGACGTATCAAATTCAACCTCGCCTCAATATAAGGCATGGTGTGGCCGGTACCACTCAAAGTGTTTCAATTTTATTTGAAAATGAGAAAATTTTAAGTGAAAACAACAACTAACATACATAAAACTGACCAAATGCATTCGGATTATATTGATACTTTAGGAAAACGATCCAAGGGTCATTTTTCACATGTAAGAGTCAAACCTACCTCAATATGGGGAATGGTGTGGCCGGTACCACTCAAAGTGTATAACATTTATTTGATATGGACCACATTTTATGTGAAAACTATAACTACCATACGGAAAACTGACCAAAAAAATTTGGAATGTGTTGATACTTTATCACAATTATCCATGTGTTATTTGTAATGTGTAAAAGTAAACCCCGCCACAATTTGAGGCACAGTGTGGCTAGTACCACTCAAAGTGTCTCAATTTTATTTGAAATGGACAACATTTTAAGTGAAAACAACAACTATCATATAGAAAACTGACCCAACGCATTAGGATTCTATTGATACTTTAGGAAAAGGATCCATGGGACATTTTTGACATGTACTAGTCAAAACCGTCTCAATACGAGTCATGGTGTGGACGGTACCACTCAAAGTTTCTTTTTTGTTTAAAATGGATACTCTTTTATGTAAAAATAACTGGCATACGGAAAACTGACAAATTTTTTTTGGATTGTGCTGATACTTTATAAAAACAATCCATGATTCATTCGTGATGTGTACGAGTAAACTACTCCTCAATATATGGCACTATCTGCATGGTACTTCTCAAAGTGTCACAATTTTATTTGAAATGGACAATATTTTAAGTGAAAACAACAACTGACTTACGGAAAACTGACCAAACGCATTCAGATTTTGTTGACAATTTAGAGAAACGATCCATGGGTCATTTTGGATGTGTAAAAGTCAACCCCGCCTCAATTTAAGGCATAGTGTGGCCAGTACTACTCAAAGTTTCACACTTTTATTTGAAATGGACAAAATTTTAAGTGAAAACAACAACTTCCATACAGAAAACCAGCCAAACTCATTCGGATTCTGTTGATACTTTCATAAAATGATCCATTTGTCATTTGTGACATGTACGAGTCAACCCCACCTCAATATGAGGCATGGTGTCGCCAGTACCACTCAATGTTTATCACATTTATTTTAAATGGACAACATTTTAAGGGAAAACAACAACTACCATATGGAAAACTGACCATGCATATTCAGATTATGTTGATACGTTAGCACAACGATCCATGGTTCATTTGTGACATGTACTAGTCAACCCCACCTCAATCTGAGGCACATTGTGGCTAGTACCACTCAAAGTGTCTCACTTTTATTTGAAATAGACAATATTTTAAGTGAAAACAACAACTGGCATATGGAAAACCGACCAAATGCATTCAGATTCTGTTGATAATTTAGGAAAAGGATCCATGGGTCATTTGTGACGTCTACAAGTCAACATTTCCTCAATCTAAGTCATGGCGTGGCTTGAACCAGTTAATGTGTCTTTATTTTTCTTAAAATGAATACTCTTTTAAGTAAAAACAAATGGCATACGGAAAACCAACCAAACTTATTCGGATTGTGTTGATACTTTAGAACAATGATACATGGGTAATTTGTGACATGTATGAGTCAAACCTACCTCAATATGAGGCACAATGTTCCCAGTACCACTCAAAGTATCTCACTTTTATTTGAAATGGACAATATTTTAGGTGAAAACAACAATTGGAAAACGGAAAACCGACAGAACACATTCAGATTGTCTTGATACTTTAAGAAAACAATCCATGGGTCATATGTGATGTGTACGAGTCAACCTCATCTCAATCCCAGGCATAGTGTGGCCGATATCACTTGAATTGTCTATCTTTTGTTTAAAATGGACAGCATTTTAATTGAAAAAAAAATTAAAATATAGAAAACCGACCAAACATATTCAGATTTTTTTGATACTTGAACACAAGGATATATGGTCCAGCCTCACACAATCCACTTCTCATGTGAGGAACTCCTACCCCTATTCAAAAACACATGACATTTAATAAGCCAATCCCATCCTCAAATAGTGGGTTTTAGGACCAAACCAAAGTCCCTTTGGGAACCCAATACCAAAGACATAATTGAATATTCATACCCACTACACAAAATGGGTATTCATGTCACATCACACCCAGGAGACCAAATTACAATTACCCATATACCCCATGTTCCAATTGAAAAGTCTATGAAAAACATGTTGTCTATTCTGGTAACCTGTCTCATATGTTGAGATTGACCAATGTTTCCCACTAACACATCAAGAACCATTTATACATGGATACATAGTCAATAGAGGAACATATAAATTTCATGTTCTTCCTATAACTCATCTTAGGTCTAAGCACATGACCACTACCATTGTCTATCTTATTGGTATCATGATCCTTGTCTACTCTACCCAAGTTTGTCTATTGGTTTTAAGATAGTCAACCCAAGACCATGAGTAAACATTCCATGTGCTTACTATACCATGTAGGCTATTTTTATTGTTTGTATTGGTATTGTGGTTTGAGTGAGGAGTGAATTCTAAATTTTTATTTCTGTTATGGGTGTTATTTCTCTTTAATTCATAATTTCTGAAGTCTGGATGTATTGGATTCTGAATGTATTGGTAATGAATTCTAAATTTTGAATAATGTTATGTGTATTGGATTCTGGATGTGTGGGATTTTAATATTTTATTGGTGTTATGGGGAATTTCAATTATGGATGTATTGGATTTAGGATGTATTAGATTCTGGATTTTTCTCTTGTTTAGCGGTTTGAGTGAGGAATGAATTTTGAATTTATAAATTTCTAAATTCTGGATGAATTTTAAACATCCCATGTAGGATTTTGGATTCTGGATGTGTATGTGTTCTTGCAAGTCATAGATTGTATAGGGGGATGCTGGCTGTTGTGGAGCTGTAGGGCTGCTGGCTGCTGTAGAGCTATAGCAGATGTATACCAATGGATTTCAAAACCATAGGTATAGCATTTTGATGTAAATTATACCAACGGTGTTGTTATAACTGTTGGTATAAAATTGTACCAACAGTTTTAAAAACCATTAGTATATGCTTTGGATGAATATTTTACACTATATACCATTGTTTTAGAACAGTTGGTATAAGGGTAACATATACCAACAGTTTGTGAAACCGTTGGTACATCTCTTACAATAACACCTATACCAATGGTTTACATAGAACTATTGGTATAAGGATTTATCAACGGCTTACTTGGCCACGGTTTGGGAAACCATTCGTATATAATATACCAACGGTTTCCAGGCCTTTACCAATGGTTCTGAAGCATTGGTAAAGTTTATAATTCGAGTAGTGTTTAAAACAATGAAAATATGTTAACTCACTAATCATACTCATATCAAACTCATATTTCATAAGATTCAAAAAAGAATCAGTTATATATTGTTCATTTGTTTTGAATATAATTTTATACAAATATAATTTTACAATAATAAATTTTTTGGTTAACTTATTTTATACAGTGTGTTTGGTTCACACCTCTTATAATGCAATATTTTGTAACAAAATTCATATTAAATGATCATTCTCAAGCTCTTGGGGCATTTTTAAGTCCATATAATGATTTGGTATGTTTATAAACATATTCATGATGGTTTCTAAATTCAAAATCATGGGGGTATTCAAAAAAACATCATCTTGAACATATATGTTAAGAAAATATCACTTCATATCATTTGGAAAATCTTTGAAACTAAATAATGCTACAAAGGATATTAAAATACAAATATCTTCTATATTAGATATCAGGGAATAGGATTATTTGTATTATATTTCATATTTTTTCTTATAAACCATGGAAAATTTTCATTCATTATTTCCAAATTTAGTACAATTTTAATCACATTTGTTTATAAAACCCCTTTTACACTAATTATAGAAGTTTCATTTTGTCAATTATTTGTAGTCCAGATTTTATTCCTTTAAAATTCATTTAGTTTTAATTATATATCCTTAATCCAATATTTACATCCTAAATAATCATCAGGATTTTTTTTCCATATTGAGAAATGAAATGAATGTGTTTTATATCATTCTTTAAGGTACTTATATTCTTTATAGGATGATTGGCATCCCCAAAGATAGTGTCACAACTATAATTCCTAAGAAACAAATGACTTATTGGGTTATAAAAAGGTTGTTATGAAAAAGAAGGTAAAAAATCATTTTGAAGATGAACAATAGAGTCTATTTCTTGAGTATTATCCATATAAGAATAATTCTCTATCAAAGGATGAAAATTAGTTTTTGAAATAACATATGAGGATGTTGGTTGAGGCTGTTTAAAATTAAAAGGGTTAGTTTCAACCAATTTAACAAGCACTATTTATTAAACATTATAATTATTATTACTAAAGATATTTTAGGCCTTTGAAGTAGTATAATAATAAAAAATAGTCATTCCTCATATTGGGTTCTAAATTGAGGTATGTTATATTTTTTATTCAGTATGAATACATTTCATCCAAAGACTCTTATGTAGGAAACGAATGGTTTTCGACTGTTCCATAACTCATAAGGGTTTATATTAATAAAATGTCTAATTAAAACTCAATTTATTTTATAGAAGATTGTAATAAATAGTTCAACACAAAAATTTATAGCAAATGTGTATTCACTCAATATGGTTCTTGTTATTTTGTGAAGGATTATATTTCTCCTTACAAAAAAACCATTTTTTAGAAGAGTTATGGATGATTAAAAGTTTTTTTTATACCATTCTTAATAAAAAATGTTTCAAAATCATAATTTACAAATTTTACACCAGGATCATTATAAATATTTATCAAGGTAAGGGTATTATCATTCTGATCTTTGTCTACAAATGTTTTAACTAAAAAACACTTTATATTTCTTTTTGAGAAAATGATTCAATGTATATCTAGTGTAATCATCATTTAAGGAATATAAAAATTGTCTTCCTCCAATACTCTATATTTTTTTAGGACCAAATAAAGCCATGTAAACTAAATATAATGAATAAATAGTTTATAATTAACTAATATACATTAAACACAAATTATTTTGGTAGATCCTTAACCATTATATTCTTTGTCAATTTACATCTGTTTTTAAGGTTACAGTTTCCATAAATTCTATGTGGTATACAATATTTATGTTCCACTATCATTAGAAAAGCTATGTCTTTGTCCTTAAGGTATTCTCTGTTATATGTGTAAGCATTCTCATGCTGATTGGCCAAAAGAAAGTATTCATCCATAAAATTGTGAAAAACACAAATATCATTTCTACAATTCAAAAGTTATCCTTAATCAAATAATTTTCATAGGATTACAATGTTTTTTTAAGGTATTTAAGACCTAAAAAAATTGAAATTAAAACTGTCCCAAGAAGATCAATATTACCAATACCAATAATCTCTCCCTAAGAATTATATCCCAAGGCAACCTTTCCACAATTCATCTTGATGAACTTTTCAAAAAACATTTGTTACCAATAATATTCTAGGAATATACAATATCCATATACAATGTATCCATGTAGTTGGTGCATTTTTTATTTCCTATAAAACAAAAAATAGTAGTCATTCAGTACCCAAACCTTCTTGGGTCATGTAATGTAGGGATATAAAATATTAAAACTCCATAATTGTTTTGAATAATATGCTATGTGGAAACCAAAGGGATGACCTTTATTAAGCTATTTTTTCTAATTCCCACCACTTTTCCATTTGGTAGATAGGGTGAACTTTTGAGAAGAAACATTTTTTACTAAAAGCGATTTTTTAATATATCCAATTCCAGAATTAGTACCATGAGAACAAACTTGATTATAAATTTTATCAAATTTATCTTTAACAGTGGTAAATATTGATAAAATATTCTTCATGGGATATATTTTAGATTTTATAATTAAAAAAAAATTCTTATCCTCATTAGTATTAATTTCATAAGTATGTTTAGTTTGTAAAACTGTATTCTTAGAAAATACCATTTCAAAATATTCAGAATTCTTACCGTTCTCAGAAATAACACTTCCAAAAATATTTACAAATATTTCCCGTAAAAAGTATTTTATTATCAAGATATTAAGATAGATCTAATACTTATTTTGTTAAAATATGTATCCTTAAATTAACCATAACATGTTTTAATCAACATTTGAATTCATATTTTCATGAAGTTTAGAAAAATAAGATACTTCATCATAAGAAGGATGAGTATTATCTTTTAATAAGAAAGATTATTGATTACAAGATATAGAATCCTTCTAATAATGATTATTAGTATTTAATGATATGTTTGTAAGGTTCTTATAAATTCATACTTTATCAATAAGAAAAGGATATTATTTAGGTACCGTTGAAGGAAGAACAATGTTTCTCTATCCATAATTATTACTATCAAAAGTGATATATAAGTAATTGTATCCACATGTAACATAATAATCATAGGTATAATGAAATTATTTCCTTTGGAATTGTAACCCCTTTCCTCATTCCTATCATAATTAATAATTTTCTAATCTTTCAATTTTTATGTTTCTATAATTTGGTCTCATATGTCTATATATAATACATTCATAAAATGTACATTATATTTTTTATCATTTAGTTCTTTGTTACAATTCTTGTAACCGTATTGGGAATATTTATTTCAATCTATTTTATTCCTCCATCTATATTTTCCAATTCATTTTTAGCATGTTCTGATGAACTTCAGTCTAATAGTATAATAATTTTTTTATTTCTAGATGATTTTACTATTTATTAGTAGACCGACCTTTTGGGGGTATAGTTGATGTTGAATAAAAAGAAAGAATACAATTTGAATTATTATATTTCCTGGAATATCTTCCCAATATTCCATCATACTTCATAACATTCCCAATAAGGTTATTAAGAGTATTATTTTTCTACCTCTTTATATCATTTATAGATGTCAACTTTAACTCCACTTCATTGAGAATGATATCTATAAATTTGTCCATATAACATTCGTCTTCTAATTATTTTTCTCCACAAGATTATATTCTATCTGTTATAGTAATAATACTTTGGAACATCATGTAAACGGATTTTCTAGATAAAAATTCAAATGCAAGATAGTTAGCTCTTTGTGTCGCTCTCAGTGTTTCGAAAACCATTGATGTATCAAATTGGGTATCTTCTATCTTCTTCCAAATACTATTAGTATCCTCAAAAGATGATACTTGTCTTTATATAGTTCAAATCATGGAATATAACAATGTTTTCCATACACTATAATTATGTTGATACTTTATTTTTTATGGGTGAATGTTTAATATTCTTTATCAGGTATTTTTAATCTACAATGAACCTGATGAAATTAACTACCCCAATTTTGATAATGAATGTCATCATTTTTTCTCTCCATTATGCATAGTCAGCACCATGAATTTTTTTTATCTATTTTGTTTCAGATTATAAATGGATTCTACATTTACTCCTCCCATATTAATTGAAAAAAAATTCACCAAAAATTTTGTGTAGTATTGTTTTATAAAAATACTCTAAAAAACATAACAAACATTCAATAGTATAGGAAGGAAAAACAAACAAAGTATACGAGCAGTGGAAACATTCACTGATACCAATGGTTGGATATCAATATTAGATATATTTATATTCGGATATAGCAATTTTTTTTATTTCTCAATTATAAGAGAGATGGATTTTAGTATAAAACAATAGTTTACAGGAATTAAACTAGTATTTGTTACAATCCTCTCATAGTAAAAACATCAGATTTCAACTTGGCCCTCATTTTTATTTTAAAAGGCTCATAATCAAGAATATTTTGATAAAATCAGATTCTAATCACAAGAGACATGATTATAAAATAGTAATATAATACACATAAGATTAAATTAAATCAAAGTAAATAGATGGGATTTATATAAGATCATACAGACGTTTAATATTTATTATATATAGATACATTATGATAAAATAATTACAAATTAGAAGTGTAAAATAAAACTTGTAAGAAAAAAGTAATGAAATATCTATAACAATGCAAAATGAATTAGAGCTATAAAAATTAATATAGCTATTTTAACCTCAATTGTAATGTATCCACAACCATTAGATAAATGTATCCATTATTTTTTATATACATGAATGCCTGAAATTCCTCTATAATAAAATCACTTCCTACAAATATTGGATTATATTTCATCCTAGCCTTGGTAGCCCTTGATTTGATTGATCATATTTTTCTTGTTATCCCCACAAACCCATATTCAAGAAATTTAGATTCACTGTCTTGATATCCCTACGAGACATTAATCATAATCACATATCGGATGAATGATTATGAAGTAATTATTATCGAGATACATCCCTAAGAAGGTTTCCTAATGATCTAAAAAAATGAAGACAAAAAAAAGACAGATAACAAGACGTTCATGTTGTGTAATCTCTAGGGATCTCACACAATGAAAAATTAAAAAAGGAAATTGATCTAATTTCAACTATACAGATGACCATGTATTTATATGAAAATATTCCATGGTTATATTTATTTCCCAATGCTCATATTTCTCAAACATTATTTCCAAAACATAGAGACTTGGCACATCAATAGCTTTTTTTAATTTATTATCAGACATCAAATTAATTTTCACCATTATACTTTAAAACATTTTCCTTACATTAAAATCATTTTTATATACTAATAATTTAAACATTGTATGATTGAAAGAATTCATTAAAAATGTAATTATGATAATAATCATGATTGTTTACCCAATGATTATTGGTTCTATCATTCTTGAGATTGAAAATCATTGTTTGTATGAAAGACAATACAGAAAGTCATACATCTGATCTATTAAATGTTAATCCAATGTTTATTGGATTGATACTCCATTAGATAATTGTAATAAAAAAATGTTTATTTATATTCATTAATACTTTTGAACAAATTATAAGTGTGGTAAAAAATTATTTTTTCATTAAAAAATTCTAATAGACTTTGGACATCAAAAGTTTCAAATCAACTAATTTTGAATGTGTTTTTGATTTAACAAATCAATACAATGGAAATGTTATGCTTATAACATTTTACTCAACAATAATTAAATATATTTATAAATTTAAATATTTTAAATTCTTTATTGTAGTAATTAATAATTCTTTTGATAATCTATGATTTGGTAATGTCCTCAAGGAGGTCAAATGACGGGTGATGGTACATTATGAAAATGGTAGGAAATAGATGTATAAAATTTAAGTAAATATTAAATAAAATATTTATAGTTGTATAAATTCAGTAATTAATTGTTAAAATTATACTCAATTAGTAGTATAATATTTTGGTTTGAATGTAATAGAGAAAAATGAAGATAATTTGAAAATGAGAGAAAATGGTGATGAAACATTGCCATCTTCTCAATGTTTCTTCTTTTCTATGTATGTAAACTCATTTGATTATAATAGTTGAGTGACTCCAAAACATCCCTATTGATTCTATATTGATTAAGAGAGGGAATTTGGATTGATTTTTTGAATTCATAAGTGTTGGTGAAGAATTTCTCCAAGGGGAGGGATGCTAGTTTTTTATAGTTTTGAAGAGGGTATTTTAATGTTATAATAATGAACAAATAACTATCACCAAGGTAAACCATTAAATAGTAATATTTTTTCCATTATAAAATACATATAACTAAGAAATATTTTTTGGACATTAATACACTACAAAAATATAATTTACCTTTTAAATAATACGGAATGGAGAAAATTGAAAACATGTTTATTTAAAGGTAAACTTTTGACTTTTTGGATGTAGAAATTACATTTTGGGTCTGTAAATTAGTTTTATTATTTTTGAATGACCCATTTATATTATTAATAATGTTTCTATAATATATAAATTATTTAATATTTGTAAACTCATTACTACATAATAATTATTCAATTAATATAAGGCATTTGGAAAACTATATTTTAACTATTCAGGTAAAAAATTGAAATTTCATTGAAAATTATAAAAAATCAACCCTTCAAAAAAAATTACATGATGATTTAAAAAAATGATATTCATTTTAATATATTAATTTAAAAACATTCTTTATTTTAATTTTAAACATTAAATTAATTATTTCTATGAAATACAATAAAATAATATTTACCAAAATATTTCATTCAATTTCAATGAGTTTTTAATCATGGAATATATTTTATATAAGTCAAATAATTATAATTTTAGAAAATACTCATGATAAATATTACTTATATTTAAATCATTTTTATGTGGTCAAATTACTATTTTAATGTATGTGTTACAATTCACAGTAGTCATATTATTATTTATAACAAACACATTACTGTTCTAATAGTCACATTACTATTCCATCAATCAAATGACAATTCCGAAAGTCATATGCATGAGATAATCAAAAAAATTACGATTAAATAATTTAAAAAAATTATATAATGTGACATATTCATAATAATTAATCATCATAAAATAGTCATAAATTTCTATACATATTTTTGAGCAAATATAGCAATATATCTTTGTCTAACCTATATTAATAAATTATAACATCATAATTGTGAAGATAGATAACATCCTGATATTGATTAATAAACATTATATAATTATTTATATAACATTACATAATGAATTTGGTAGATATATAATTTCAATCATATAATATAGTTAAATAAATTCTTGTAATCATTCATACCACATGGGAATATATAACATAAAAATCATAATCATAAAATAATCCCATGGAAATAAATGGTGTTAATATTTTTTTCATAAATTGTAATTTCATGAATTAAATTTGGGTCTACAAAAGGAATATGGTATGTCATAATTAATTATAAAACATAAACATTTAAAATAGTTAAGAACCAACTCAAGAGGATTTAATGTTGTGTTATGGAAAATATGATATCACAGAAAAATATATGAAATTATTAATAGAAATAATTTTAAAATGGTAGAAATTTTTTTATACCTAGATATAAATTAGAATGAATATTAAGAACTCATTTTAAGGAAATTAGAAGAATATCGATACTAAAATTTTGTTTATGGATGAAATAACCCAAGAAAAGAGTGGTGATCAAGAATCCACATACCTTAACAAACCCAATATAATTCATCATTTTTTCTCCACATATATAAAAATTTGGTTTATTAAAACATGGAAAATTAAGTTAATTATTATAATTATATATTTTGTTTATAAATTATAAAAAATGAATTATATTCCATAATTTCATTATTATTGGTTAAATGTTTTGAAATCATATTTTTGTTAAAATATCGTTTCACGCTTTATTTTAATCATCATTCATTATAAGTACAGATAAATAATTAATATTAACAAAATATGATTATAAATAAATATATTTGTACTATTATATATTAAATGTGTTTATTAAAATCATTAATAATGAAATTAGTAGTTATAGAGTTGACAATATCCTCATGGTTGGTTAACCATCTGTTAATTGGACATTGTCAAAAAAGGTGGAAATAATAGTATGAAATATAAATACATCATAAATATATTCAATTTTGTTTTATGAAATGTTTAATATAATCTTAAAATACTACTCAATTAGTCATATATTATTTTGATTTGAAGGTAATTGAATAAAAGGGGAATAATAGAAAAAAATTGAGAAAATGTTGATGAAATATAACCCTCTTATTAGTGTTGCTTATTTTATATAGAACTAAAATAATTATGTTATAGGACTTGAGTGAATCCAAAACATAATAAATGGTTCCAAGGGACTTAATGGATTGAATTTTGGTAGTTTTTTTGTTTGTTTTTTGGAAGATAAGTGTGTTTCCCAAGGGAGGGAGGGGGTAGTAGTCATAGAGATGAGTAATTTAAATTTATAATATTGAATAAATTATTATATCTAAGGTAAACCATTAAATAGTATTTTTTGGACATTATGAATTTTTTTTAATTAACATGGTCTTTGGGATTTCAAAAACATTATAAATTGAATGTATTATTTTAATAAAATGGAAAGGAGAAAAATGAAATTATTATTATTTAATGGAAATATTTAGACTTTTAGTCTTTAGAATTAATTTTCAGGGTTTTAAATTAATGTTACCATTTTCAAATAACCAATTTATCTTATTAAATATAATTTTTGATGAAATTACTAATTTAATATTTATTAATTCATTATTACATCATATTATGTCATAAAATATATGGTGTTTGAGAAAATAAATTTTCTACTATTCACTTAAAAATTGATGTTTCATAGAAAATTTTAAAAACAATTGAGAGAATTTAAATTGATAATTCTTAAAATGTCTCATTTTTATATAAATTTATAAAATATTTAAATTTATTTTTTTAATATTGATATATTTATTTGTATGTAAAACATTGAAATAAAATATATTAAAATTTTGTTATAATTTTATTGATTATTTAAAATTTTTAATTATTTAATGGAATTAAAATATTTATATTTTTTATATTGTTTCTAATTAATATTAATTATATTACAATTTTTTAAATTCCAATTACTATTCCAATTATCAAGTTACTGTTTGAAATACCCAGGTTACTATTTCTAATTTTCAGTTTATATTTCCAATGGTCACATAAATTTTCCAATGGTTATATTAATTCATATAAATAGTTGTTCATTCTTTAATATATCATTCACTATAATTCATCCTAAGGTCCGATATTATTCTTTTCTAAATATCTATTGGTTTTATTTTTTAAATTCCATTCCATAGTATTGTTCATGGGAGTGATAATTCTAGCAGATATGGATGATCATTTATTTCCCATTCTAATTTCTTTTATTTTTAATATTTAGTCCCATTATAATATATCAAATTTTAAATTTCTTCTTTATTGACTAATTTTACATTCTCAATTATTGAAATGAGTCGTCATTTATTTTTCTATGCGTTGCTTGTGTGTAATTATATACAGTACAATATAACAACAATTTATTTAGGAAATAAATATCATTTAAAAATAATCAGTCATTATAGAAAATGATCCCCCACTCTAAAATGACAATGTCATAGTGGTTCAACTTTCATTTGGGACTAAAACAATTCCTCTAAATATCATTCATCACAAATAATAGAGCGTATTGAAATCGCCATAACAAAACATATCAGGATTGAGTATTAGTATCCATACACATACACACACACACACATGTGAACAAGAATAAAACATAGGTCACATGGGCGGCAAATGAAATCAAATTTAATCCAAAAGCGCACACAAGAAATCAAAATCACTAATGGGTC
Organism: Viscum album; assembly: GCA_963277665.1. Lineage (NCBI taxonomy): Eukaryota > Viridiplantae > Streptophyta > Magnoliopsida > Santalales > Viscaceae > Viscum > Viscum album. Next base: position 205,857,237 of record OY728159.1, on the reverse strand, counting down.
ACACAAGATACACTAAAAAACATACAATCAAACTCAATAATTAATATCAATAAACATAAGAACATACCATCATATCATTCAAATTATCATATATAAATGATCTATATGATATAATTTTCCTAGATCAAGCATATTACTGTCAACGGCCGGATTATCTAACAATTTACACTGAACCTATTCCAATTCACCAACTATATCATGATTAGACGCCAAGTATCAATTAAACCAATCCCAATTCATCACTAACAAGATTTATGAAGTAGATTGTGATATTGGTTAAGATATCTGATTCATCATAATAGATTTGATAAAACCCAAGTAAAATGGTAGAAAAAATCTCCTAGCATCACAAAGAGTTAATATATCATCATCGGGAATGAAGAAAAGGGATTGAAGACTAGAAGATCTCTTGAAGAACCCTATAGATTTCAAGATTTCATGAGAAAATGATATGAGAAGGCTGGGTTTGAGGGTCCCCATAAATTTATAGGTAATCTTGAAAAACATTTCTCACAAAACAACACATAGTGCGACATCACAATGGTTTTTAAAATGTAATAGACTATAACATAAGGGGTTTGGAAATCCTGTAGTGGTTCCAAGTAAAATGTGTTTTTAAATTATACACTATAGTCAGCAATTAGGTACTTAATACCAAGGATAGGGAATAAAGTGTAAGAGTAAAAAATAGGACACAACCTCTAATACCTCATATGAACACTATTTCATACCAATATCTCCATTAATAAGAAACCCAAAAACTGGAAGAGCTACTCAAACTCTACGTTCCAACCTCAAGGATACATCCAATTTTCTACACCGATGTTTTACCAAAATAACCAAAACCATTAAATATAATTCACACCCACAATTTACAAACCGTGCCAAAACAAAACCATATATATTATAATATATGATCCAAACCATTGAATCTGGTTCCAATAGAAAAAAAATTTCCAACTCCATCCTACACCATTAGTAAAAAAGCATTATGATATTAGTAAGAAAATTAGGTTGCTGAAAATATCCAACTCTAATGAATTATTATCCTAAATATTTTCCTATAGTATTATTACTCAAATAACTCATCCTATTGTCCATGAACATCATATTCTCTCTCCCAAGAATCCTCATGGATTTTTCTATGTATCTCTACAACTCTGAAAAATTGAAACTTCTTATATGAATACAACTTATCACACTTATCTATGATTTCACCAGAGTGCTTCAAAAATTATTCAAGAGGCTCCATGTAAATTCCTTCAAAGTCAATCACATGCCCCATATCATTCATGCACCACAAAATTTGATCCATGTTGAATACATCATGAATTCCTCAGTAATATTAAGGATTATTTAGATGACCTTACAAATTTTTGACACACTTAGTGACATTGAATAATCAATTGAATATTGGATCCAACTTTTTTTTCTTATACAATCATCACATCTCTAATCAAGGTGTCACCTAGAAGTAAAAATGATCATCCACTATGAACTCTAAGGGTCACATTATTCTTCCAGCATAAGATCACTTTCTACACAGAGTGGTTACAAAATGAATCTACATCAAATACACTCTCTTTGAGGTCTCTTGTCCCATAATTTCCAATCAAATATTTCCTCACCTACCTCATTCTAGCATAATGGTGAGGGTCATGACCAACTATAAAAATCAATATAATGACACCTCTAAATCAAATACCACAATAATATATTTTATTCAAAATAATACAATTGTTTGTGATAATATCGTGCCCCCATAAATACCAAAAAAACATTCTTAAAACATATCCTCTAAATCCATATCAATATCTATAACTATCTATTAGTCCAGGGATGATTAGTGGTAATTGTTCTTAACTGGGAACCTAATACATTTAATAATAACTTCTAGACCTGTGTTGTGAAACATGTGTATTTTTTTGATATGATACTCAAAGGATATCTATGAATTCTTACAAACTCTTATATGAAAAACATCCCCACATTGACCTCTAATATGGTCTGTCGTATCAATAAAAAATTTACCACGTTCTTTAACAGAACCGCAAACCACCAAACAACATCCTAAATCCTTAGGGTCTTGGATATCCCCTTCATGAAGTCCATTGTTGTGTTATCCCACTTCCACATGGTAGGTTATTGGGTTCATAGAATACCACCACAAATATTATACTCATCCATTACCCTCTTGTAGGTAAGTCATTGTAAACAACAACACGTGATGTATTTTTTCATGCTTGACAACCATAAAAAACATTAGACATCATCTTAATCCAATATAGTCCCTAGATAAACTATCTATTTCAAATAATGATAGAATATAATTAAATCATCTATTAAGTAAACCAGAACTATTATCCTCCCAGGAACATATATCACATATTAGGTATCTAAGTACCACCCCAGGACTATGTCATCCCCATCCAAATATTCTTACATTACTATGAACTCTGGATCTGACACCTGACTATTGTTTACCTATTTTAGAAAAGAGTATATGAAATATAATGTTTCACAAGTCATAAATTTTTTATCCACATATTTTTAACACATTAATTTTTCATAGTAAGTTATCTTCTTTAATGTAATTCAATAGCTTCCGCTATACGCAACACTGAGTTTGAGCGCACCACGACATACCAAACTAGCCATTCAAAAACGTTTTTATGAATAGTATTAACTAAACTTTAAATTTTATATACTACATATAATTTTAGAATCCATATTAGGATTTTTTTTGTTTTATACATAATATAAGAACAAATTCAATTTTTCAGATAAACGAAGTATTTTTCAAAAATGAAATTTTACCTCCATTTAATGGTGAACCCTTTTAAATCCAATATTTTTCAATTTTATATATTATATTTGAAAAAATAAATATATTCTTTATAATGGAGACATAATAATTTAGTTTTGATAAATTTTTAATGTTTTTCTGATAACTTTGATATTTGGGTGAATAGTGAAAAATACTAAATTTTAATTGAAAATAACTTTTTTAATCAGAATAATTCAATGTGTTAGATTATAAATTTGAATAGGTTGTAAATATAATTAGATTATATTTCTACCATTTAATCCAATGTTGTTCATTGGAATTATTTTCACTATGAGATTATACATAAAAAGTGTCAATCTTTTGGTAGTTATTGTTTCTAAAAAACATTCTATTTGTTTTGACAACGTGAATTAGTTTTCAATTAATTAATACAAATACTATGTTTTGAATTTGTTAAAATAAACATCATTTTTTAATTCACAATGTCAAATATATCTTAGGCTTATTTTTTGGTATTTTTATGAAAAACATCAATTTTGATGAATAGTAAAACCACTTAGTAGTAGTTAAATAACTGAATTTTTCATTTAAATGAATTTTAACCACTTCTTTGAATTTAATTACAAAATTATTATATACATGGTTGTTATTAGTAAGTAAAATGTGGTTTAATAAGATGAAAATAATTTTTTTTCAAATAGTAACTTTTGATTTTTATTTACCTCGGTTAAAGGTAAATAGTGTAATTCAAGGTAAAACGAATATTATAATAATACAAAATTACCTCAACACTTGTCATAACCTTACTGGATGAGTTAGGGGCGACCATATTCCACCTTGGGTCTATTTCAAGTCCCCATGGAGCAACTTAAGGATGATAATGACACTTTTTTTAGTTAACTTAAAGTAAAGACAAAAATGACATTAACAAATATCTTTTAGTATATCAATTTTACATGCGGTTATATAAGTGATCATTTAGACTATATACAATCATTTTAAATATAAAATTATTTTCTAAATTATGGTATTTTTTATAATATATAGACAAAAAATAAATTAAATTATTTACGACACAATAATGATGCTTTATTTACCTCATTAATAAATGATTTGAATAAATAAGATTATTAATATTGAAAAAATATCCAAAACCTGTCCAATTCTTATTGTATGATTTTATTTCGAACCTGAGTCATCTTATATTTGACTTTAATGAGCTTTGGAAATTTTTGAAACCGAATATATGTTTATAATAAAATAACATTTTCAAACTTTTTTAAAGAGACCCTCCTATCACTTATAAAAGGACACCACTACTAACCAAATCCTAACACCTCTCAAGACCCTTGGCTCATCCAATACCTACCCAAATAAGCTCTCAAGATATCTCTCTTACACCTATAATCCTTACTCTAGACAGAATTCACTTCACGAAGTTCGTTTGTTTCAAACCAAAGGGAGTTACCCAAATTAAAGGTAATGGTTTGTCTTAACTTATTTTCTTTAATTTTCTTCTCCCACCCCTAAAATCTTTTTAATCCTTTATTTTATAACTACTCCAGTATCCTGAATATACCAGGATGTTTTTATGATATATATTTTGACAACACTTACACACACCTCCATCCAATAGGTAAATAACATATTGTTTCTTTGGATAGAAAACTAATGCCTCATGAAAGGATGATTGTTCAATTATATCCTACCGCCTCTCATGGTGGCCTTTAAGATGTTACTATATTTATATATGATATATAGTATGTATATTTTTTATTTATGCTTTGGTATTTTCCCTTTATATAATTCTTTTATTGTTTCCATTATGGGTAAAATGCCATAATTTCATTTGAGGAAGTGCGGACTACCGCCTCCTCAAGGTGATATGACTAGTTAATTCCTTGTGTGGGATGTATAAAGGATATATTTAATGATATTATATATGATATTATACTGTAATTATAAATTATTTATATATAATTAGGCTTTAATTCCTTTAAAATACAAAATAGAAATGAAAGTAGCATTCATGCGTACGTACAGCTTACCATCTCCATTAAGGGTGCATTTCATTTCTTATCTCCAAATGTTATGTAATGTTATAAATACATATATATACTAGATATATAATATATATATGATATCCAAATCATTTATATCATTATGGAGATAATGTAATTTTTACCACATGGAAAAATTGTAATTATAACAAGTTTATTTTTGACTCAAGTTCCGAACATCAATAAAATATCCAATATAAATTCAAATAATTAACTAATTGTTATAGCGGGGTAAGAAGTGATATAAAATGAATAATAAACATGAATTTTTTTTAATCAATTAGAAATTAACTTATGTTTATTATTCAGTAAGAATAAGGAACATACAAGACAAGTCTGACTTGAGGTATGGGTTTCTTATCTCACATTTAATTCTGTGAGATTTTCATTGTTCGCCACTTATTTATTTCATGTGGTGTATTCTGTACTGAAATTTGATATTTATTATCAAGATTATCTATATATTAATATTATTATATGATTCACTTGGTGGTTATTATCTTTAGGTCATACGACTCAATTTATTACAACGTCGTAAGGGGTTTTAAATCTCACTTTTAATTCCATGAGATTTCCATTTTTTCCACTTATTTGTGGCATGTGGTGTACTGTGTACTAACATTTGATATATATTATCATGATTCTATTTATATTCCTGGTATTATGTGAATTATTTGGTGGATATTAACTTTTGGTCACATGACTCGTTAGATTACAACGTGGTAAGGGGATTTTATCTCACTTCTTATTCCCGTGAGATTCATGTTGTATTGCCACTATTTCATATTTGTGGTGTATTAACTGACCATGATTGTATTACTTGTGTAATATAAATTAATCTATGGGAATTTAAAAACTTCATTTTATGATCCTTTTTATATGGGGTGTGTGTTTCATGAGTTACCAAATTGGTAAGGAAATTTTAAATTTCAATTTCCAATCATTGGGCTTTACGTATACTTCATTGATTATTTTACACCAAGATTATGTGTGGAATCACTATTTCTTATTTATGTAGTAATTTTCACTCCCCATTATTTGGATATATTTTTGATACACATAATCAGTCCATTGATAATTTCTCATGTCATTTATATGAAATTGATAAGGGTAATCTTAACTCAATTTCCATTCATGGAGTTAAACATCCAAGTCATTTGTTTTGTTTTTAACAAATATGTGTGAATTTCCTATAATTGATTTACAATAGATATCTAATCATATAGATTTTATTTATATTTTTGACACATAATTATGTCATTAATTTATCCTTAACGTAAGGATACCATCCTTATAAGGGTCTTCATCACAATTTACATTCCATTGAGACTTCTTTGTTGTTATATGCCAATTCACTTTTATATGGTGTATATAGTTACATTGACATAGTATATCATTAATCCCATTATTATCAAGATATTATAAAGTTTTTATTAACTCAATTATATTTATTCAGGTGTGTCTCCTTTGTTTATGAACTCTAACTAAAATATCATTCTAAATATTTTAATTATTTATTCTTCAAAATATTTCTCATTAATGTCCATGGTTTAAAACATATTTTAAGTATTTATTTATATGGAAATTAATGTTTTAAAATTAAAATTCTTTTTAAATATTTCAAAGTGGTATGGGACACTAGGATTCAAAAATCTATTTTAATTGTCTTCTTGATAAATATTGTGACTTTTAAATGTTTTGAAGAAAAAGGGGGATATTTCTCTCTAATAGTATTGATGATTATTTTCTTCTATGTAAATATCCTTCATTATTCTCGATTGAGGTTAATCTAGTATAATAAAATCATCCATATTGTATTGAATGAGTTGTTTTTGACTATGGATGTAATATTTTTATACCATTCATGGTTTGTTGTTAAAATATTGACATTGTGTATGCCCTTTTTTATACAAATGTTTATATTATGTTTCATCCTTTTCATATGAGGAATGAATTAGACTTAGTATGTGACCGGTGGAGCTCGCTAAAACTCTTTGACGCATCGGTAGGTCTCATGCGACTAACTAGTGTCTTGGCATAAGGCCATGACAAAATCTTAATTGTATTCTTGGCACGAGGCCTTGACTATATGGTGATTGCTTCTGACATTATACATTGCACCATTATGAGATTAGCTGTTGATATTTCATGTGTTTATTCGACTAGTAGAATACCCATTACTATGTATTATTATGGAATTATTTACTCATCCCATATTTCGGCCATAAAGTGTTCATGTTTACTATTTGTAAAGGCATGTGTGTTAAATTATTCACCATGCCTAATGTTTATGTTATCTTCTTGATGTATTGCATACTCTTATTGAGTATTTGAACTCACCCCTTTATTATGTTTCATTTTCCTAGGATATGAATTAGTTAGTTAAGAGTGACTTTCTTGAATATTCATAGAATCTTGGATGTTTATAATGGAATAAATTAGTGTTATTTTTATTTTCATGTTGTAATTTTGAACTTATGTATGTATCTTGTTTCTAAGACTACTAAACTGATCGGTCCTTCAGGACTTTATTCATTTTAATCATGCCAATGTATTAAAATAATGCACCGGCTCTAAGATTCTGGGGTCAGGGCGTTGTAGTTGGTATCATAGAAAGTTTAGTACAAACCTTGGAAAATATATTGAGATAAATTCTGATAAGGGAACAATACCCTAAGATAGACTTTGATGATTAGTATATAAGAACTTCCTAAAATTTTTGTAATGGAGAGATTTTGTGTATTTTCCAAGCAATACATCCTTGTATGGATACGATCAGGTGGAGGCAGCTCTGGAATAGATGTACCTAGGAGTGAAAACTCTAACAAGGAGTTTTGGGCTTGACCCGAGGTATCCTGGTACATGACAGCGGGCCTTGCTACACTCTTGGTTATGACACTCTTGGGGGATATAATTAGGATAATTTACATTTTCATTACAAATTGATTTGATGGATTTTAATATAACATGAGAATAAATGACCTTGGTTAATCCTATGGTGTTTTAAATTGAAAATCATGTGTCATAATATTCTCTAAATTATATTATGACTTTTGTTACTCACACAATGCTTTCTGGTTTTAGTCAATGGCTGGATTCCAAGGAAGTCCGAGTAAAATTGAGCATGATATACAGGGTGGGAACTGTGGTGGAAATGAGAAACAGAATGGAATGTTGATTTATGTGAAAGATACTGTGTTCCTGTCAAATCAGTTTTCCAAAAATATGATCAACAACATATATATTAACCAACTTCTGGACTCAACAAAGAAGAGAAAGGATATGAATGATAAGTGATCCATTAATGGAGACCATGGAGAAAAAACCTTAATTTTCATCATGTAAGAAATGTGGAAGGAGACACCCAGGAAAGTGTCTTAATAGAACAAAGAAATACTTTACATGTGGGAAAGAAGGTCATAAAGTAAAGAATTTTGGAGGAAAAATGAAGAGTACTATAAAAGAAAATAAAAATGTCCCAAGAATCAATTTATAGCCATTTACTGTAAATGTATGGGACCCTGACATTACCCAATTTAATTCCCTATTCTATATGATATCCTCTTGGTCAAGGAAGAAGCTATGTGGAAATAAATGGATGGAAAAACATTTAAAAGTGTTACTGATCTTTGTTGATGGGATTACTTTGGAAGAAATTTCTCTTGTATTTTTAACCCTATAGTTTTTCATGTTAAAATGATATTTTAGGAAGAAGTATCTTTTCTATTGGGATATAGTTATAAATAACCATTTGGTATTATATGATCATTGAGTTTCAGGAAATTACAAATTATTAAATTTTGGGATGAAAATGAGAGGTATGAGATAACATTTGTAATTAAATTATGTTATGGTTATTTTGAGTAATTTATATCATTTTTGTATTATTATAAAATATAGTTTTTGAAAATGTACAACACACAAATCATTTGACAACCCATCGCGTCAGACCGAGCTGTGGGAATCAAACCCACAACCAGAGTGCAATTGGGATTTATCACCTACCACTGGACTACGTGAAATTCATAGTTAGTGTGACTATTTATTTTTATTTAAATGATTTTATTGATAAATAATAATTTGATTTGGGATCTTCTGTCTTATCAAATGGATACCCTGAATATAGGAAAATGATTTGGTTATTAAGTAATAAATGTTATTTTGGAAGATGTTCGCTCTGTTGGGAAGACTACATGCCTAAGGAAAATAGAATACTACGGGATTTAATTTGAGAAGTAATGGTGGATTTTTATCTATGATTTTATTATGGATTTATAGTAATTTCGGTTATTTATTGAAATGATTAACCTATCATAGAGAATATGTGATTAGGTAAATTATAAATTTGAATGGTTGTGAAGTATAATTAGATTATATTTTTACAATTTAATCCAATGTTTGTCATTGGAATTAATTTACCTTTGAAATTATACATAAACAAGTATCAATCTTCTGATAGCTTTTGTTTCTTTAAAAACACACTATTTGTTTTAACAATGAGAATTAATTTTAAATTAATTAATACAAATTCTATGTTTTTAATTTGGTAAAATAAAAATCATTTTTGAATTTAGAACATCAAATATATCTTAGGCTGAATGTTTGGTATTTTTCTAAAAACCATCAATTTTTGATGAATAGTAAAACCACTTATTAGTAGTTGACAAACTGACTTTTTCAATTAAATGAAATTTTACCACTTTTGTGAATTGAATTTTGAAAATATGACATACATGGTTGTTATTATTATGTAAAATTTGGTTCAATAAGATGATTTTTTTGGTGAATAGTAACTTTTGACTTTTATTTACCGCGGTTAAAGATAAATAGGGTAATTCAAGGTAAAAAGAATATTATATTAATACAAAATTACCTCAACACTTGTCCCAAACTCATTAGATGAGTCGTGGACGACCATGGTCATCCTTGGGTCGATTTTGGGTTGCCATAAAGCCACTCAATAATGAAAATGACACTTTATTTTAATTTAATTAAAGTAAAGACAAAAATGACATTAAAAAATATCTTTTAGTATATCAATTTTTACATGGGGTTATATAAGTCATCATTTAAACTATAAATAATCATTGGAAATATAAAAATATTTCATAATTCATAGAATTGTTTTATAATTTTTAGACAATAAATAAATAAAATTATTTATGACACAATAATGATAGAGTATTTACCTCATTAATAAATGATTTAAATAAATAAGATTTTTAATATTAAAACAATATCTGAAACCTGTCAAATTATTATTGGATGATTTTATTTCGAACATTAGTCATCATATCTTTGACTTTAATGTGTTTTCGACCTTTTGAAACAGATTATAAGTTTATAATAAAATAACATTTTTAAACCTTCCTAAAGAGCCCCTCCTCTCCTTTATAAAAATACACCACTTCTAACCCATTCCTCACTCCTCTCAAGCCCCGTGGATCTTCTAATACCTACCCATATAATCTCTCAAGATATCTATATTAAACATATAAGTATTACTTGAGGCATAATTCACTTCAAGAAGTCCGTTTGGTTTAAACCAAAGGGAGTTACCCAAATTAAAGGTAATGGTATATCTTGACTTCTTTTCTTTTATTTTACTTCTATATCCCATAAAATATTTTTATTCCTCTATTTTATAATAACACTATAATCCTCAATATACCAGGATGTTGTTATGAGAAGTATTTTAACTACACTTACACACACCTCTATCCAATGGGTAAAGAACATATTGTTTCTGTGGATGGAAAACTGACACCTCACAAAACGAAGATTGTTTAATTATATCCTACAAACTCTCATGGTGGAATTTAAGATGTAACTATATTTATATATGATATATATCATGTTTATGTTTTCTTTATTCATTGCTATATTCAATTTATATCATTATTTTATGGTTTCCGTTATGGGTAAAACGGGATAATTTCATTTGGGGAAGTGCGGACTACTACCCCCTCAAAGTGATACGACTCGTTAATGCCTTATATGGGATGTATAAAGGATGTAGTTAATGGTATAATATATTATATTATACTGGAAATATAATATACCTATGTATCATTTTGTTTTAATTCCATTAAAATAAAAAATAGAAATGAATGTATTGTTCATGCATATGTACGGCTCACCGTCTCCATGAACGGTGCATTTCACTTCTTATCTCCAAATGTTATGTACTATTACAAATTCCTAGATAGACAAGATATAATATATATATATATATATGATATTAAAATCATGTATTTCATTCTTGAGATAATGTAATTTTTACCATATGTAAAAATTGTAATTATAACAAGTTCATTTTTTACTCAAGTTCCAAACATCGATAAAATATCCAATATAAACTCATATAATTAACTAATTGTTATTGAAAGGTAATAGGTGATATAAAAGTAATAATAAACTTTAAAAATGTTCTTAATCAAGTATAAATTAACTTATGTTTATTATTAATGATTAATGAGGAACAAACAAGACAAGCCAGACTTGAGATAAGGGGTTTCTTATGTCACATTTAATTCCGTGATATTTCCAGTGTTCACCACTTATTTATTGAATGTGGTGTATTGTGTACTGAAATTTGATATATATTATCCAGTTTATCTTTATATTCATGGTATTATTTTATTCATTTTGTGGTTATTAACTTTTGGTCACAGGACTCGATTTATTACAACGTGGTAAGGGGTTTCTTATCTCACTTTTAATTCTATGATATTTCCATTGTTTGCTAGTTATTTATGGCATGTGGTGTATTGTGTAATACCATTTGATATATATTATCATAATTCTATTTATATTCCTATAATTCTAGTAATTATATGGTGGTTATTGTATTTTGGTCATACAACTCGATTGATTACAACATGGTAAGGGGATTTCATCTCACTTCTTATTCCCATGAGATTCATGCGGTATTGCCACGATTTCCTTTTTTGTGGTGTATATACTAGACATGATTTTACTTATTGTGTAATATACATTAATCTATTGGTATTTACAACTTCATTGTATGATCCTTCTTTCATGGGGTGTATGTTTCATGAGTTACCAAATCATTAAGGAAATTTCAAATTTCAATTTCCACTCATTAGTCTTTATGCATACTTAATTGATAATTTTATTCCATGATTATGTGTGGAATCACAATTTATTATTTATGTAGTAATTTTCTATCCCATTTTTGTGGATATACATTTGATACACATAATCAACCCATTGATAATTTCTCAATTCATTGATATGAACTTGATAAGAGTAATCTTAACTCAATTTCCATTCATTTAGATAAAAATCCAAGTCAATGGTGTTGTTTTTATAGAATATATGTGAATTTCCTCTAATTTATTTACACTGAATATCCAATCATATAGAGCGTATTTATATTTTTCACACATAATTTTGTCGTTTATTTTTCCTTAACCTAATGATAAAGTCTTTATAAGATTTTTCATCTCAATTTATATTCCATTGATACTTATTTTTTGTTATACACCAATTCACTTTTATATGGTGAATATATGTACTTTGACATAGTATATCATGAATACCTTTATTATCAGATATTATAAAGTTTATACTACCTCAATAATTTGTATTCAAGTGTCTCCCCATTGGTTAGGGACTCTAACTAAAATATCATTTTAAATGTTTTAAAGATTTATTCTTCTGAATATTTATCATTAATGTCCATGTTTTAAACATGGTTTTAAGGATATATTTATATGGAAATTAATGTTTTAAAATTAAAATACATTTTAAATGTTTCAATGTGGTATTTGAAACTTTGATTCAAAAATATATTTTAAATCACTTCTTGATAAACAGTGTGACTTTTAAATGTTTTCAAGAAAAAGGGGGATATTTCTCTCAAATAGTTTTGATGATTATTTTCATCTATGTAAATATCCATAAATATTCTCAATTGAGGTTAATCTATTATAATACAATATTCCATATTGTATTTAATGAGTTATGATTGATTGTGGATGTGATATTTTTATACCATTCATGGTTAGTGGTTAAAATGTTGACATTTTGTATTCTAGTTTTAATATGAATGTTTAGATTATGTTTCAATATTTTTATATGAGAAAGGCACTGGACATAGTAAGTGATGGGTGGAGCCCACTATAGTTCCTCGATGCATCAGTAGGTCTCATGAGACAAACTATAGTCTTGGAATATGTCCTTGACAAAATCTTATTTGTAGTATTGGCATGAGGCCTTGACTATGTGGTTATGATGTCTGACATTATACATTTCATCATTATGAGATTAACTATTGATATTTCATGTGGTTATTCGACTAGTAGAATACCAATGAGTATATTTTATTATGGCATTATTTACTCATACCATATTCCTACCATAAAGTGTTCATGTTTACTATTTGTAAAGGCATGTGTTTTCAATTATTCACCACGCCTAACGTTTATGTTATCTGCTGATGTATTTCTTACTCATACTAAGAATTTGCTCTCAACCTTTTCTTATGATTAATTTTCCCAATTTATGAAGAAGTTAGTTATGAGTGACTTTTAGGAATAATCTTAGAAGTTTAGATGTTTCTAATGGAATAAATTAGTGTTGTTTTTCATTTCATGTTGTAATGCTGAACTTATGTATGTATATTTTTTCTAAGACTACTAAACTGAACGGTCCTTCGCGACATGATTCCTTATAATCATGCCAATGTATTAAAATGATGCACCAGCTCCTATATTTTGGGGTCGGGGCATTACAATATGAATCAATAATTCACTTAGTGATTAAACTCATATGATTTCTTTCCCCATCTGATGGCCTCTCTCTATAGTCCTTCATCTCCAATGTTTTTTTCTATAATAATATTCATTGTTATTAACATTCCTGGGATAATTGTCCATCTCAATTGTGAATTTCTATATATATTAATCCAAATTACTCTAACTTATACTAATGTCACACCAATTGAATATGTATAGAAACAAAAATTATTCTATTTAGATGAAATACCACTCAAAAAAGAGATAGTGCAACCAAAACATCATATTCTGGACCATAGATACCAAATAATGAGTCATGATTTAGTTAGTTCTTCTCATTGGGTCATAGATTTTATGACTTATAAGATATTATCTAATATTTCCACATCAATATAAATCCAAACCCAACACTTGCTGAATCAGTGAACCATGTGTATACAATCCCTGTATTGGTAATCCTCAAAACTAGATTTGTAATCAATATCCTCTTCATATTTAGGTATGCATATTCACACATATAAAAACATACAAACGTCACCCCATTCTTTGTTATCTTTATCATAAATTCTACCAAACCTAAGATATTATAGATGAAATATTAATAGATCCCTACAAGATAAAGAAAACTAGTAATATCATGCATGTTCTTAAGATAATATCAAGATATTATGACATATACCTTCTATAGGTCTACTAAAATCCATGTCTCTAAAATCATATTCTTGGGGAAATACACCTCCTAAATTCATTATAGAAGCATTAAAAATATTACATAAATATCATATGATTGATGTTTAATAAATATTTTCTCATGGTTCCCATAATTCATCTATGATGTCCTCAAACATATTAGAAAATATTTCTTGAATACAATGATGAAAGAATAATGGAATGAATTGAAAATAATATTTATGAAATAAATGAACACTACTAGAGAATTTATAAACCCAAAATAAAAGACAATATACCCATAAAATCGATATCTACTAATAAATTTTTTCATAGGAATATCCTCATCTTTTACAAGAATTTCATGGTAGCCTAAATAAAGATCAATATTAAGATGCCATAGTGCTCTGAAAAACAAATCAAATATATAATCAATCCTACGTAAATAGTATATGTTCTGTAACATCACCTAATCATGTTTTATATTTTCCAAAAATACCAATAAACTATTTTCATTCATTTGGAAACAACATTGGAGATCCAAATGAATATATAATCGTTCTGATAAATCCATTCACCTATAAATCATCAAACTAAACCTTAAGTTATTTAATATAATTTTTTTCTATATGATAAGGGGAAATCAATATCGATTACACATTAAGAATAAAATCATTTACAAGTATAGTTCTTATTTCTTGTGGAATACCTGATAATTTATATGGTAATAAATCAATCGAATGATCTGATAATAGAGGAGAAATAGATGGAGTTACTGCCGAATCTGTTATATGATTCATGCATTCTACATTGATAGTTATAGCACTACCTTATCATAGGTCCAGTATAATCCAACCTCCTCTGACATCACACTCAATAGTAAAAAATATATTTTCTTTAATATGTGTGTTGAATGATGAATTTATCTAATAACAATCAATATTTTTTCAATAATTAGTAATAGATATACCCATAATATCACATTGAAACTAGTCATATCTATGATCATGAATCCCAACAGATATCTATTAGAAGAAAAAACTATGGGACACTATGTAAATCATTGGAGACTATCTAATTTCATTATCAAAGGGATATTGATAGACATTAACTCAGAGGATAACTTAATAGCTAAATCGAAGAAAATAATAACTTCTAAATATTTGAATGAATTGGAAGCTCAACTATCAAAAAATAAATAGGTATCATAAAGTTAAATAAAATTGAACATCTAGCTGTTTGTGGTCCGTTGTCACCATAATTTGATACCTACTCCATCTTATACACTCTTCATATATATACTCTATTGGATGAACCCTATGGTTCAAAACACTCATGGTTTATCAATGTCTTTAGTGTATGGGTTAGCTGGTGAGGACTTCAAATTTAAACATGGGTCACAAATCACTTCTGTTAAACAAACCTATGATACAATGTACACAATTATGTACAAACATATTTTAATTACTTATAATTCCACATCCATGAAATTTAATCTTATATATTGGGAAATATAACTCAATATTTCCCAAACTATTTATAATAAAAATGCAAGGAACTTGCACCTCCCGTGGAGGGTGTAGATGAAGACCTAATCTACTCCAACATTTTACCACAATGTTGTACATCAATTTACTCTTTATAAAAATTACTAGGAATGAAACTAACCTCATCACTAGGAAATCTTTCAGCTAGTACACCATGATATAGAAGTAGACAACCAACTTTTTCATCTTCTAAGCCATTCTCAAATTTTTGGCCCTCATTAAAAACCACTTCATATTTCATCATTTCAAATACTCTAATATGAAATATAATCTCCTACAAAAATCATATCAATATTTCTAGAATTATTCATAAAATTCATATATACATGATTGATAATGTGTAGTAAATTATTTAAATAGTCCGAGTAAGAGGAAACCAACATCATCCCCTATTGAAGCTCTATAAATACCTATGTTCGGTCCAACATCAGCGTATTTGAAAAAAAAACCTCAAACAACATGCCCTTGAAATAATCCCACGTAGGACTATGAAAATACCAATTATTCGTATAATTCTCCACCACCTCTTATGGAATATGTTAACAATAATGGTAACTCATTTCACCATTATATCCAGAGGATTCTCCACTACATCAAGGATTTCATTAACAATATCATCCTAGTCCTCAGTATTTTAAGGACAACTAGTTTCATAGAATGTTGAAAGATTCTTGAGCTATAAATATAAGGCATAGTTTACCATAGTCCTCTATTAACCCCCTATCTAAGTATGCGAAATCTATAAGACTATTGTAAAAGGATGTTTTACATATTAAAACATGAATGCGGGTGACGGAGAACATATATGTGAGTCATCCTACATAGCATGTTGTTTAACGAGATCGTAAACCATACTAAGAGTATTAAGAGGTATCAGGAGAATAATTTTTCTAAATTTTCAAAAGGAAAAGAGTAAATACTTTAACAACAAGCTTTTGAGAACAATAAAATTGTTTACAAGGAATGCATATGTGATATTTATATTGTAAGACTTATCTTAGGAAATTCCCATAGAAAAGATATAACAATCCTAGTTCTATCCAAGGCACATGACTAGTCCTTTTCACCTGTAAATTTTATACCATATATATATCACAATAACATTATCACATTCATATAATTAATGATAGGAAAAATACATTAAAAATAAGTGAACATAAATATATCACCAAAAAGATTATTTAAAATGAAAGCATTAAATTGATGAAATACTATATTTTAAAAAATTTCATATATGTTATATAAAATGTGATTATAAATGATTATTAATGATTTATGACCACACAAATATCCAATAAAATGGTAACAACAATACCATCATCTATAACTCAATGGTCTGCAAAAAAATGATATTTACTTTCACATAGATGCTCCACTGCAACTTGAGTTTTGATATCTCTATCTTTTATTATGTCCATACCCATTAGGACTTATATAACATCCCACACACAATTCATCTTGAACATAATTCCTATAGAATTAGTGAATGATACACATCTTCAATAATAATAGATATTAGATTGATAACTAGTCAACCATTCCTTTTCGAATATCACATTGAAACTAGTCCGCTCTAAGATCATGAAGACCCACTAAATATCACAGTTTGTAGAAATAATCATATGCTAAGGAAATAATTTTATATGGGTTTGATTCATTCCCATAGACATGTCATGAAATATAAAGTCATAAGATGACATAATCAGTAAATTTATTCCATCAAAAACATGATCCAATATGAATGAATGATAAGATATAGTGGATAGAAAAGTGGTAGACAATGTAGAGGTAATCAACTCCATACAAATAATTTTAGATATCCCCTCTCCAGTACTATCTAGATCATGGTGCACTATATACATTGTTATTATTCCACCTCCATAGGCATAACCCTAACACTCATTACACTCTTGGATCACTGAAGAATATAGTTCTTTGGTATACTATTGATGACCCCTTTCTAATACCTATGTCATAAACCATGTCTACTTTAAACTTATATGGATTACTATAAACAACTCCAATGAACATAACTATTAAATATGCCGCATCTTTCCATTTCCCTGAAACATTACCTGAGGTCACAGGAAAAAATTATTTTAAGTCACACTCTATCACTTTTGAAATTTTGTTATCATACACCTCCAATGGATGTTGTAGATTAACCCATGATCTCCTCCAAATATCTTCAACCATATTACATCATCATGGAATTCCTCTTTCACTAAGAACACATTGTGAAACCCTAACCAAAATTTCCTTGTATGGGAAGGAGTTCCACATGACCTCATGTACCCCTCCTCATAAATATGAGGATCTCAGTATGCTATGAGAGTCTAAACATCATCAGTGGGGAGACTATACCCTAGGTATTTAAATTCTTGAATCATTAATATACAATTAAAATAATAATAACATATAATTACATTACAAAAACAAAATAAAATAATGTTATAAAAGATGAAAAGTTTGGTATGTCATGTTAAACATAGTAAAAAAAACCCAAGGACCCTGAAACTTTGTGGGTAAAACCAATGTATAAGAAATAAATATAATATAAATGAAAAAATTATATCAACAATTCATATTTTACCTTGTACTACCTATGAAACAAATTCATAGTCTATAATTATCACTATCCCTGAGCCATTTCCAATTCTTTGACCTGTAATCATGAAGTGTTCAAATTCATTAATATGATGATAGAGGGTCTGAGTCTAGGTCTAGTAAGACACCATAAATGAATCCATAACCTAAGTGTACAATAATAACATGTTTATTCCATGATAATAACTAAGGTATTAATCAATAAACAATCAAACAAGTTCTTAGTTTTTTTTAACTAATTGAGCTTTAGGATCTCGGCCATACCTCTATTAGGTCTTTGTTGTAATTATAATAATAATTGAATTTATTAACCAAGATAACCCATATGTCCACCTAACACATCCCGGAATATCTATAAGGATAAAGAGACTAGGGTCGGGCCATATGGTCGTGAAGCCTTGTCACTATCATGGGCCATGCCAAATGACCATTATACATTAACTATGTATTGGTTTAGGCTGCAAGGTCATTGTGTCATAACCCAACCATGACTGATGATATAAAGACATGGAACCAATTTTCTATGTCTCAACCCATCATCATCATCATCATCATCAGATGTCACATGTGTTCCCCCAATAAGGGATAACCAAGCCATGAAATTCCACCGAACATTATTTATAAAAAGAAAACCATCCAAAGGCCATAAATCACAGAAAAAATATTATAACACATATATTCAAAACATAAAATATTATGAATGAGCAGCATTATCCACACACACACACGTTATTAATATTCAAAAATGGGTCATACAGTCACTAAACACACATATATGTAATAAATATGCACACATTTTACATCAAACATTGGTATGGTTCTCACGAGAAACATACACACAAACACATATGATCAAACTTATTCATATATATCAAAACATAAAAGAGAATATCATAATTTAATTCCAATAATCATATAAAATCAATATATATGAAAAAATATTTATATATTTATTTTTGTGATGTCAAAATATTTATTTTCTGAAATTTGATTCACAACTTACATTGAAAAAAAACTAGAAAAATCCAACATTCCTAGGATCATTATCACCAATAACAATTTATTATAAACAAGATTATAGAATAATATTCATGAATTATATTGATATATAGGATTATATATGTAATTAATCGTAATATAATGGACTCAAACTACGTAGAATGGGAGGAAAACCAACTTATAATCTCCATGAGTTGATCCCCTATTATCTCGGATGAATCCAATATTTTTTTGTAGTAGGTGTTCTTGATGAATCACTAGAGTCGCCTAATATTTTAGAGGAAATTTTGGGAGAAGTTAATATTCTAGGGTATTGAATAATTTATAAGAAATATAGTGAAAATGTAAACCTGATGTATCACATAGGGTAAACCGTAAAGGGTCTTGTGTTAGAAATGACTACGGTTCAAGGGGTATTCCTTAATATAATAGTCCCTCATCAAAGGTGTGTTTGAAATACATGATGTGTGAAATATAAATTTAATATAAATTAGGTAAATTTAATATGGAATAATTATCATTACCATAATATATCCTCGAAGTCCTTATATGAACATTATTCTGTAACCACCTCCCGATGGGTAGGGATCCAAAAAATAGAAGAACAATATAAAATCCACCAACCAAAATATACTCCACAAAAAATGAACCATATTGTAGTTATAAAAAAAATAACCAGAACCATCATAGATAAAATATACACTAATGTTACCCAACCAACCCATAATAATTCCCTCCATGACAGAAAATATACCCCATAGTATAGAATCCACTTCTAACTAAAAAATCTATTCAAATTCAGTCATTCTCCCCCAGATCAAATATTTGAATATTCTATATAAAATGGGGTGTTTATGAAATATTATAAATTAATATAGAAATTTGGTTTCCCCTAAAAAATCTCAAATGATTTTTCACTCTCACACCCAAATGGAATATTTCTTTTAACTCCAATTTCTTCCATATCATCATAACTGTATCAAGACATCATGAACTGACATAGCCCAATATATAATAAAAACTACATATACATGATCCCATAACACATATACATATCACAAAATACATCACTTTTGCAACATATTATTGGTTCATGAAAATTAATTACATCAACTTCGTGACCTCATACTACCCCTCATGACCCCAACTATATGACGCCTCAATATCACATCACTGCCACAAAAAACATAGTTTTTGATTATTTCTATAAGAATCAGGTAAATCACCCATGAAAATTATTATTATTATTATTATGGAATATATATTAGGGAAGAGGGAGTAATCTGTCATATTTACCTCACTATCATGATGTTTATAGAAGACACCTGAAACACAAAAACAAGTGTCCGTCTATAAGTTTATCGGACTAGGGTTCATTGTGTATAAAATTACAAGGAATATAAAAATATATAAAATATATAATAAAATGAAATATCCGTAAAATGTATATTATCAATAATATATAATAAATTTCATAGAGATCACCATATATTTTCTATCACCCACTAAACACTTCTTCCACAATTACTACAGGAATTATCCCTTTATTTTCCACCAAAAATGATAAAATAATGGGCATAAATTTATTTTTCAAAAAATCATAAACCATTTATATATCATCAATTTACCAAAAATATTACATTAATTTTTATATTCTTTAGTCACATATATTGTAAAATAAATTATTATCCAGTCCCCATCATTCATTCAATAATTTACAATTAATATTTTATAATTTCACATATACTCTAATGATCATTAAATTCCATCCTACACCCATTATATTGTTGATCTATAACAGTAGTATTTTATTAATATAATGAAACTATATTCCATTCCTAATAATAAAAAATAGCCACCACATCACATAAAAACACATCCTATGATAACAACCACCATAGAACATCATCTTTCAGTAAATCTAGCCATGCCACTATAATAGACCAAACACTACACCTAAAATACCACATCCTTCAGTTCACACCAATAAAAATGTCTACAACAACCAATTCACAATACATACCAAATCCCTAAATGAGAAACACATTCTCCTAGCCAAGGCCACACCAAAAACAATAGTAAAATAAGAAATCCTACAAAAACTAATAGCTAATTATAGTAATATAAGTTACTCAATGATCAATATTTTAATATAGAAAATTTATTGACAACACATACCTTTTTAAATAACTAATATTTTCTCAAAAACTGCTTTCATTACAATGTTTATGTGATTATCATTTTATGAGTGTTTATTACAATAAATCCATAAGAAAAACGACACATGCATCACACAAAAAATATAAATTATTAGAAAAAAATAATACTAGTCATCATTTTCATTATGAAATATCTAGGAATAATATAAAATATTAATGTATCATCAAATTTCCTTAAACATCCCATTAAAAAAATTATATTCTTACTTATACTAATACAAGGAGTCACTATATGGATAAAAAATCAGGTTACTTGTACATTATATATAAAATAAAAAGATATTTTGGGAATCAAATACCTTGATAGGAACTTTAATTACATGTTGAACATGTCTAGAGAGGAAGGAGATATTGTTCATGTCTGGGAACTCAAACAGAAAAACATATAATAATAGATAGGGTTCTATAGGATGAAGATGGGTTTTTTATATTCTACTATCATGGGAAGAATAAAACATGAGTGGTGGTGTGATCTGACTCATTAATATATGAGAATTTAATTTCATAGTTATTTCGTTAGGCATTCTTTTTTAAAACTCCATCAACTACACCACTTAATTCTTATTAAAAATTCATATTCTAATTAACTATTCTATAATAAATTTAAAAGTCTAAAAATCATTTATCAAATATCCAGGGAAAAAGAATACATTTTTATTTTTGGAAATTAGATTTTTTTTCTCTTAAAATTTAAAATAGTATTTTAAAAAATAAAATACCATTTTGGATTAAGCAGTGAAGTATGAAAAAATCTCTATGTTTATTAATCATACAAAATTATGGATAACTATTATATAGGGAGATTTTATCATCATTGTAATAAAATTCCACTTATATGAAGGAAAAAAAGCCCAATATAGAATTAAAAGTACCATTATGTTAAACTATAGACCCTTAAAAAATTAAAATTACTCTTACGAGTTGAAAATTTGAAATAAAAATCTATTATGAAAGATTGAAATAACCATATGAATATATAATGACACTTATGAAATAGAAGGAACCTAAACAAATATTTATATACTAGTATATTTAAAAATTTAATAATGGAATTCCTCTTACACTTTCTCAAATTACACTTATAAAAAATTCCTATATCTTTTCACAAATCCAAAGACTATTATAGAGATAATTCATTCATCAAAGAATAAATTATTTTAAAGAAAATTAGTCAAATTAATTGTGAAATAGAAATTCAAAATTAAAATGACTCATATGAAAATAAAATATACTCTAATGAGACCAAATTCTTAACTAATGGGTAAAACATAAGGGTCATCTTAGATATATGAAAAATAATTTAAATAAAAAAAATAAAAATTAATTCTTAAATTTAGAATTACCTTAGAGGTTGTATATTTTTACTTAACGTTTTATAATTACGGGAAATTGATATTTCAAAAACATAAACTTTTTCAAACATAAATTACTAAATTAATATCTTTGGTATTTTCTAATATCCAAGAAATAATAAATTAAGTGTTATGGGATGTTATAGACTCTTACATAAGATACCATAGAAATAATTATCATTCTGAATATTAGTAATCAAACCATGAAGGAAATAAAATCCAAAAAATATAACACCCATATAGATAAACCTATAAAACATGTAAAATGTGGGAACTATCGAATAATGTAGAAATTTTGGTCAAAAAACTCAAAATAAAAACATAAAAGAATGAAATAAATAGAATAAATGTCTATATAAGGCCCAAAATATAATAATAAAGGGAAACATAGAGAAAATATCATTTGATAATATAAAATAATCTATGAATCATAACCAAAAGTATATTCTTCCAACCAACCATGTATTCAAAAAACTCTATCAAATAGTCTAACTCGCCTACACAACACCTTGTCCCAATTATCTTATATCCCAATTGGTCTCTCCAAAAATGTTGTATCATCCTCAACATCAATATCTTCCCAAAACAATTCATTGGAGTAATCATGAAAATATATATAAATCTGCACAAAATGGAAGAATTCATCGATCTATTCCATCTATAGTGGTAGAACAAACGATACAACACCTCAATGTCATATCCAAGAACCTCAAAAACACCGTTGAACATGGTAGAATGGTTGATCTCTCCTCTAAAAATATTCTATAAATTATTTATTGAAACACTCTAAAATATATGACCATAAAATATAAATCAAAATATTTCCTCATTTGATTTTAATAAGAATTATTAAAGTCCACTTCATCCAACATCGTCTCCCGAATCAGCTAAACTGCATTTGTTGTGGTTTTAACCAAATATGGTTATAGTCAACTCTCCAACCCCAGTTTTTTTAAAAATACCTTTACTTATTTCTATAAGTCTCCATTTACATGTCCATGAAATAGATGTGGTGGTCATCCTTTGAGAATTGGGGCCATTTTTTTCTCTCATCTAAAAACATGATATACTGAGTAAGAGCATGATAGATTTTTTTTCAACCAAAAAATAAACATGTGATGAGTTTGAATCAATGCCCATTGAATGTTAATAAATACATAAAACATTGTAATTGGGGTTACTATGTACATCTAATACCAATATATATTTCATTAATATTCAATCCCGAAATTTATATTATAAAAAGTATAAGTGGTAGAGGGATAAAGATATCTGAATGAGATTTTAGAGTATCTATTAGAGAGTGTTTGAATGTGTTGTGATGAAAAACCTATTTGTGGAAAATATTTTATCGACCATATAATGTGAATAAAATTAAATGATATATGATCATCAAGGAAGAGTTTCACCATGAAAAGTCAATGATAATTTTATTGGACCATAAAGGAATTGATATATTATAAAAGGAAGGTATCTAAAATTGTTTATATTATTTTTGGAAGTTTTAACTATGAAAGAGTTCAAGGTAAGAATTATCTCAAAAATTCATGCATATATTCACACAATTACAATTTTCTATGAGTTTGAAAGTACATATAGGAAGTTAGAGAGAAGTATAAATTCTCATGAAAAGTCATGTAGGGACCCGAAAAAAGGAAAAGTTTTATATTATTAACTTAAAATAAGGTGACATGAAAAGGGAGAGTAACATGTATCTGTATTTTGTGAATGAATAATGTTATAGAAACTTGTACAAATGATCACTCTTAACATGAAACCATTCATTATGTTCTTAAAAATAACTATAAATAGAATTAAAAATATATAGGATTGGTACAAGATGTTTTTTGAGTGATAAAAAGATTTGTTTCCAAAAACATAATGTTTTCTAAAAGAGATACATGAATGATAATGTTCGTCATGTCACATATATGATTCAATATTTTCCATACACATAATATTTAAGAAAACCATTTCCTTTGGAAATTTTAATTCTTGTATTGACTTGAATACAAACCTGAGTTGTATACAATTATATATTAGACATTCATAAAAAGGTGAGTTAGTAGAAATTGATGATATTTGCAAATAGATGTTATTTATTAATGACATGGTTAATATAATTATGAATTTAAAGATAATATTATGATGAATTTTATATCCAAAATTAGAATGGTTAGTTTGAAGATCAATGAACACCTACCATAATTCGAGATTGAAAATGATATAGTCAATTCCTAAATTGGAATGTGTGATAATTAGTTTTTCACCCCTTGAGCAATGAAATTGGGAGAGGATCAAGGAAGTGATGGTTGGGTCAGGGTTTATCAAACTCAAAACCATTATAACTATGTTCTGAGAATGATTGATAGAGAAATGACTTCTCTAAAAGTAATTTTTAGTTTACCATAAAGAAAACTAAATCTACTATGAACATTATTCACAAACAAGTATCTTACTAGTTATAGAAATTTAATTTATTATAATTATATGTTCTTTTTATTATCTTATTATGTTCAACCATGAAAATAATTGTCTCATTTTATTTTCATATACATACTTTATTCTAATATTAAATCAGATCATCATTGAATGTAAAACATAAGATTGACCATATAAATATTGTTCTTAATAGCATGTATGGTAGTGAGAGTTGATATTTCTTAGGAGAAATTATAATTATTTTCATACCATTTTTCATACTCATCTCAAGGAAATTGTATATAAACACTTACATGGGTCCAATAGTTTCCGATTAATATAGTTAGATTGTTTTTATCTTCATTTACCCAAGTGGTTATTGTATTTTAGTTCCACACCATCCAAATATTCTTTTATTGATATGGTAAAGGGAATGAATCTAAAAAGTAAGAATAAATATAATGTAATTTAATATAATAGAAGGGGTTTTGGGAAATATTTGATTCATAGGATAGATTTAGATAGCTATAAAAAGGAAAGTACTAATGTTTTTGATGATGTATCTACTAAGTCACTAAATAATATTTTATGACTGTATATAGAAACTAATTTCATATGTATTTTTATATCTACTAATAATGAATATATATCAAGAGTTAAAATTTTGTTACCTAACCACATGTGTGATAAACTATATTGGGGGATAAAAGATGAAAACATGGAGCTGAGAAAGAAGTAGAAGTCTCATGAAATTTTTTATGATATTTTAAAAATTAAGATTCAAAAATTGAATAGTATGAATAAAATATTGATCAAAATAGTTAATATTATAGTGTAAGAGATTGATTGTTTGGATAATATATTTGATTAAATTTCTCATAATGTTTATAATCATAGGTATAAATCAAGGGTAATTGTCCTTATCTCAATAGAACATAAAAAATTGAAAAATATAATGGTTGTAATTTCTAGTAAAATGGAACAATTGAATGAGAATTTTGAAAGGATAATGAAATTTTTGTTGTCTTTAATTGAATAAATCATGATGATGAGAGTAAAAACGAAGGGTTAGAGTAACCTACATAATGAAATTAGGCATCAATTTGAAGATATAATTTACAAGGACAATTATATTAAAACCAGGATTAACCCTATTAAGACACAACACCAAGGGGGTAAAAATATTAAATGTAATAAAATTCATTATTTAAGGGAATTAAGACCTGAAAGATAATGATGGATGGGAATATCAACTAACTAAATGAGAGGTTAAAAACCATTAATGAAAATTTCAAAATCCCACCCCTCAAATAAATCACTAGTAAGGAAAAAAAATCTAAAGTTAGTGATAAATTAAAAAATTCCTACTATATACGGAAGTGAAGAATCTCTTAGGAATATAGATTTGATGCACCGATACCTTGGAATCATGGGATATACCATGATTGTTTTCTTATTTTACCAGTAGCTCAAATGTAAATGGAAATATACTATAAAATTATATCACGATCCACTTAAATCATCCATGAACCAGTAAACTGATATATCCTAGAACATACAATAATGTAAATTCATAGTCCCCATGAGCCAGTGAAAAACACCAAGGAATCCAAGAACAACTATGGGGAATTTATTCCAATAAAAAATAATGGATCGATATGTAAGAATAATAAGGAATACAATAAAGGTTATACAGACCAAGTACTCAAATATAATAAAAAACCAACATGATAAAATATCTAGTACTACAAGGATGAATACTAATAAAAATTATAAAAATGATAAAAAAAGATGACTAAACCACTAGAAACATGTTAGCATATAAAAATATGGAAACACCCCTTTCACCATTATCATCCCAAACCAAGAGATCCACAAACATCCCGTGATTAGACCAGACTAGAAACCTATAATATATATCTGTGGTCTAAAAACCATTGTATGTCACCATCCTACAACATAATGAATCAATCAATAAATTTAATGCTATGCAATCATTTTTTAAAAATAGAGATTCAAAATAGGCTTAAAATTATTTCCACGATTAAAAATTATCTAAAATTGTTTCCTATGAAAACAATCCCATATTCACAAATATGAGAATCATACCATGTAAAATATGAAATTATTTTTCTTCAAAAATTTACTTCTAAATTTTAGTTAAATAATTATTATGGAAAACATAGAATGTGACCAAAATATATTTTCACTAAAAAAAATCAAACATACTTTGGGAAATATAACATTATCAACATAGAATCCTACTTGATTAGGTGGAAAATATTATATAGATCGATAATGGTAAAAAATGATGAAAATTCCATATACTGAAAAAATATATACACCAATCGACCCTCTGAACCCCCAATATTACCCTTCTTAGACTAAATGAGTTCTAACATCCTATATGTTGTCTACATTTAGAGCCATGGACACTAGATGAAGCACAATTCTAAACTAGTCTTCTGGTCTACCTTGATCTCCCACATAGAAATCCATTTAATCCATCGAATTATATATGGTTGTGATCGATTCATATAAAGGGAATATCAAAAAAACATAGCACAAAAAAACACATTTATCTTGATCACACATCAGACCTCCCACATATGAACATTACCTTTACCCAATAATATTAATAGAATAAATTCACCATATAATGTTAAATTAATTACATTTATTCAAACGTCCATCATTTATTTCACATATAATAGGACATGTTCAATGGGTTCTCAATTTATAGTAATCGTTAATATTTTCCAACCATTCATAATGATCATTCTTTATGGCTAAAAATAATGAAAACCACAATATAAAACCAACCACATTAGCATAATTTAATTACATTCTTAAATAATCGATGTAAAACCAGTTTCAAAAATTTCTCGAAACACTTGAAAATTATAAAACCAAAATTTTCCAATCGATTTAAAAATATATATCATAAAAAAAAATTCAAAAGCACCTATAAGGATCAAACTAGGCATTGAAATATTCAAAATAATGGATAGAACATTTAAATTAGTTTTACAAATATAACCATATACAACCCCCATATTTCTATATTTACTTATAACTAGAGAAATAAAGAATAAAATGATATAGTTAAGAAATATAAGTGTAAATGATGAAGGAAAAAAATAAAACCCATCATGAATTCCCAAGCAATCATCGATTTAATTTTGAAGAGTTAAGCATGGGACATTGAGCTCAAAACTAATCATTTATATGTCCCCAGAGGTAATACACAATGATACAACCCATGTATCCTTATGAAACCATGATTGATCCCAGAAAACCCAAACAAATCTAAATCCCTAATTAATAACAACCTTATATCAAATATTCAACAACTATAGATTTCTAGGGTTTGGGTGGATAAAAGGAAATTAGAGAACATACAAGGAAAAATTACCCTGAAGAACCATCCTAATGAATTTATATTCAAGAATAACCCCACATGGAGATGGATAGAAATAAAGGAGGACGTTCATGGAATTTTAGGAAAAAATTAGAGCCATAATAACTTCCCAAATAGTTATAGACATGAGTTTTTGAAAAGCAGAAAATCCCCACAATTAAAACTATACTTACCATATTTATGAAGTTAATCAATATTAAGAGTGTGGATAAACTTTCCCAATTAATATTGCTATAAGGAAATCAAATTCAATGAAATTAATATATTTTTCACATTAATGATAAGGCATTAGTATCAGGTTTACAAGAACAACATCAATGTGATTCGTGACATTAAATCATATTGCATGGTGTGAAACACTATATTATACAATTTTCAATACTAATAACATTACCAAGTCCTATAAAACACCCAAAAATTTAATCAGAATAATGGAACAAGGTAAAAACATATTAATTCTTTAAAAAAGAAAAATTATTGGTGGGTATGTGAAAATACTCCCCACCACAAAACGTTTTTCTATAAAATTAATTAGTTTAATAAATGATTAATATGAAGATGATATTCATGGATAGAGAGGGAAAATCAAACCAATGCAATACTTTGGACACCCAAACAGCCATCCAGTACCTAAGAAGATCCAAACATTCAACTCTCAAATATGGAAATTAAAGAGACTCTAATATAGATTTGTAAATTAATCAGGAACCTGAAACTAACTCACTAAGGGTTAAAAAATTAATCAAATATATGTTAATATACATTTTTTGGTCTAGCATCCATTTAAAATTTTTATATAGACACTAGTACTCCCTAAAAGAGAAATCCCCTCACGATGAACTGATAAAGAAACAAAACTAAATGATGAAGAGAAATATCCAAATTTGATTTACTAAATGAATAATATTTATGATTCAAATGATGGTTACTCGACTACCCGATCAGGAAATAACTGTTGAAAAATCAAAATAAAATCAAAAAAAAAATCACTCAATAATCCTCAAGTGACTCAATGGAATAGGATAACTACAGATATTAATTCCCTAAGAAAATCAAGTGAGACTGGTTAAATAAGAGAGAAATGAAAATCAACTTGTAAATTCCACAAATGGAATCATAACAAAATAAGAACTATATAGTATAGAATTTGGTTTAGGTAGTGTAACTTGCGACCATACATCTTGAATAACGACTCTTAGTAAATATAAAAATATATAAGTAAATAAATATCCTAGGGTTCTTAATTTCAAAACTCATACTCATGATTTTTGAGGAAAAAAATTTCAATAGAAATTTCCCATCACAAGGCCTTCATTTTATCATAATAATAAAGGTAAAACTATAAAAAAAATAGATAATTACCAATGAATCCAACATCCAACATGTAATATTAAGAAAAATATCAGTAAAAATCACATACAGA
This sequence comes from Viscum album, assembly GCA_963277665.1. NCBI lineage: Eukaryota > Viridiplantae > Streptophyta > Magnoliopsida > Santalales > Viscaceae > Viscum > Viscum album. The sequence continues at coordinate 205,826,969 of OY728159.1, read as the reverse complement.
TCATCTCCAAGGTTTTTATTTCCCATGGACTTTGTTCTATGATTCCCAAATAGACCAACTAAAATCCTCAATGATTCGAAACCAAACTAAAGGATGCCTCACAGAAGGATTAACACATGTAGATTTATATTTATTCTTCCCTAGATAAATATCAAGTGAATAATTAGAAAAATATATCATGTTAACCCATATGATAAAATGTTTCGAAAACATAAACCATTGATAAGCTACCAAAGCAGAGAAGGTCATGGTTTGGTTATACTAGGGAACTAAATCATGAAATGGTATCCAAAAAAGATTATAGAAAAAAAGGAATATAAGAGGTCACAAAAACTAAAATTATATGAATTTTCCACATATATATTTATATCAATTTCTAGGAAAGATAAAAAAGAAACCTTTTTACATAGGAAACTCTGTTGTGGTGGTCTCCCCATTAAATTTTAAATTTCATTAGAATTAAAATTTTAAACTCATTTACTCAAAAACCATGATGAAAATAAAAAATAAATATGATGTAAAAATATATGAAATTCGGATTCATCCAAATTTGGGATTGAATCCATCAATGAAACTGATAATTTTCAAACATTTTCATTAAAACTTGAGAACCAACCAAAACAAAACTCCCAAAACCAAAATTCCATCCATAGGGAATAAATTAAAAAATTAAACCTAAAATAGTATCCACACTTATATAATGTTCAATAGGATAAAACTGGGGATTATTAAAAGGTATAGATCTATCTGTACCTATCTCATGTGAAAATTTTATACAGAACCATTGTAGAAGTCCGAAATGATAAAAACATGATAGGCTTTTGGAATCCATTGACAAGTATGGTTTTTAACTCTCATCATTATTTATTGAATGACTATCAGATTCATACTTGTAAAAAATAATGATGAGAATAATCAAGATTGTCTCTTGATATTTACACCTACTATTCTAGACTCATCTTGATTCCTTTTACCCTTATTGCAGATTCCATTTCTGTAATCATGTATAGAAAAATCATCTAACTCCTATGGTATTCCTTCAATACTTTCTGCAACATTTAATGATTGTTTCACCAAAAATCCATGTAATTTTGAATTAAGGGAAGAATATAATAGAAATTTATTTATTCAAGGAAATTCTTCTAAAGAATAAACCATTAAATAATCATCTAAATAAATATATGGTAGTTATGTTTCCAGGTTAAAACATACATTCATTGTACAATAACATTTTCAATCTACATTGGAGGCTATAAAATTCAATTTTCTTTTTTACATTTTCCATGTAAGTAATGAAATTTTTAATTAGTATATTATCGATATCATCTTGTGGTTAATGATTTTGAGATATAAAATGAATTAAGGACTTCTACGATATCGACCCTATTCACTCTAGAATTATGGTTTCTTACATAATTTTAATAGATCCAAGAGATACTTTCTTGATTAAAATATCCTCAAAAATCAGTAAGGAAACCAATTAATTTTTAGAACCTTTTTTCCAGAAAAAACATTTATGGGATTTACTTTTTAGAACACTAAAAAATTCCTCACACATGGAATAATGAGGAATAACACTACACAATAGAAAAAGAAATAAAAAATAACCAAAGAAAGAATATCTTGATAAAACACATAGTCTACTACATCTAAGTAGTGATTTACTCAAGAAATAGGAAATACAATAAACAAAAAAACTATATTTTAAACCCCATTATACAAAACAAAAATAAATAATTGATCTCAATGATCCATTTAAATTAACATTAAATATAATTTTTAATATAATCACACATATTCTACAATCATGTTTCCTTTTTTAATAAACAAATGAAATTTTCCACTTCAATAGAAGTTGGTTTAATAAAAAATTCATTTCAATAAGAACATCCATTCAATAAAAAAATATTTGAATAAAATTGAAACCAATTAATAAAAACAACCTCAATATCTAATTTTTTTACTCAAAAATATTTTTCAAAACTTATGCTGAAACAAATAACACACACTCCTTAAGTCACCATTTCAAATACATTTATATCATTTGTTAAAACACTCTAAACATGAAAATATTTCAAAACCGCTGGTTTAAACATATTTCAAACTCAAATCTTCCTAATATTAAAATGAATATCTCTTAACATCACTTGATATAATTGAATAATATTTACTATATTTTCTCCTAAGGTAATAACAATAATTGTAAGAATAAATTCTGGAATTTTTATTTAAGAAATATTATAATGGTTTAAAAAACCAATTATCATTTTGAAATTCTTCCACAATTTTCTAAAAAAGAAGTAAATTTTATCAAATATTTTTTAAACAATATAATTTGAAATTTCTATTTCAATTGAAACACAGAAAAATAATACCACCCATAAAATAAAAAAGTTAATTATAAGTTAATGATAATGAAATTTTAAATAAATAATAATCCAAAATGAATAAAAAAATAAATGATCATTGAATCTTAATGAATTTAAAGGGTTAATTTTATGGTTTTCCCAATCAAATAATAACCATATGGAGTACAATTAAAGTCAATTAGTTCATAAAATCTACACATAGTTTTTCAAATACAATTAAGATACAATGATCCAATATGTTCCAAAATATTTCTATTATAACTCTTAAATAATCAAAAATTAAAGACTAAATTTATTAGACAATATAGAACTAACATTGGTCATAAGATTGACTTATCCCAAACAACCCTAACAACTCAAGACTCATTATGATTTATGGAGACCTTGAACATTCTTTTGATTTACCTTCTGCGTTATGAATATTCCATATTTTCTTTTTATAAGTATTCCTAGAATAATAAGACAATACTACATTGATACTAATTTTTGATTAAATAGATCGGGGAAATGATGAACTGATAACCGCTACTAGCCATCGGTAATTCACATAGGGTGTTCCTACTCCCCATTTGTTGAGGAAAATTTCATGTAGACCAAAGGGAAACCCTTAGGAATTATTTCTCTAACAAAAATAAAATAATAATAAATAAGAAGAAGAAGAAATATATTAATGGTTAAATTAAACTGTAAATTTAATATAATAAATGACCTAATATAATGTAATATCCAAAAATACAAGTCTGATGACTAATAAAACATAAAAAATAAGAAATTAAATACAAAAAATCCTCTATAAATAAGTCTCTATATGAAATAGGAAAGCACTATACGAAACTTTATCAACACAGACCATGATATCCATAAACATATTATATATATGAGTGGCTTTCTGACTAATAATATATAATCATAACCTAAAACCTAGGTGGTCATTATATTTTGACCTAATTAATTATACTTTAAATGTGAAGATATTCTATGATAGTACAATGGTGAAGATATAAAATTATTTTCCCTGATTTATATCATTTAAAACAAGTTAACTGTATTTTTCATTGAAAAATACCCCACATTCACATATATGTTATTCATTCCAAGAAAAAATAATTATTATCCTTTTTGAAAATCATTCCTAAATTTTAGTGAAATATTTTTTAATAAATTTATTGAATGAATCCAAAATATATTTTTACAAAATACAACCATATACACATTAGAATATATATAATTTTTTAATGTTATATTTGGATTTCAAGGGGAACAATTTAATACAGAGGTAAAATGGTAACCAATGAAATAATGTTCACATTCTTAAAAACAACTAAAACCCATTAAAACCACCCAGACCACATTATTACCTTGATTTTCTTAAATTTTTATAAATATATCATTGATTAAACTAAGTCCAACCTATATTCTCTACCTAGATCTTAATTTTAAACTACTAAACATGTGTACCTAGACTTTCACTCAACCATCTTGTTCATCACAAGAAATATAATAATATATGAGTATTTCACATATTATTTATAAAATATAATCAAATATTAAAACAAACATTTATCTTTCTAACACCATAGAACTCCCACAGAGGAATATCCTCATTAACATATCATAATAATTAAATTCAAATTCCCTCTTAAAGACAATTTATTAAAAGCACAAAACACCTACAAATTCCATCACATAAATTAGGCAATATCCAAAGGTTTTTAATTTTTTTTAATATATCATTAGAATTTAAAATGGGGATTTGGGGTTATTTTTTAGGATAAAATAATTTAAAATACAATGGGAAAACAAACCTCATAATCTTATTTAATAACTTCGATAAATACTTCCTTTGAAAGAATTTATCAAAAAGGGGAAATACACATGAGAATTGGAAAAGGCACACTATTACCATCACATTGGACAAAAAATCATAATTAATTTCTAGAGTAATTATCAATTAACAATAATATATTATAATTTTGAAAACATGGGCTTGAAATGCTATAACAATTTTACACATTTATCCATATGAAAACAATATTTTTATACGTTTCCATAAAACCCAAGAGAGAAAAAATCATTACATCTATCTAAAAAATATAAGAAACAATATTATTGTACATTTAAAAACAATCACAAAAGAAATAAGAAATTATAGAATTAATTTTAAATTGTTATTCATGGGATGTCTACCTATTAATAATTTTCAATGACTGTAAAGGTAATCCTCTATAATATATCCCAAGAAGACTTACATAATAATGTGGGACTCAAACAAACAACGAAAAATACAAACCCCTAGTGATGAATAACATTGGATCTGCGATTCATCCACCATGAAATTCAATGATTAAGGATGAAAAATGATAATAGATAACACAAAAGGATACCTTTACTTAAACAAACAACCTCAATACATAATGAAACTCAAAAAAATCCACCATATAGAAGGATAGAAACATAGAATGAGATGTGGGAAATCATAAGTGTCAAATGAATGGGAAAATTACCCCCAAAGGGTTAAACTCAGTATTGGAAAAAGTGGAAAACACCCTATTAAAACAAGGATGACTATATTAATGACATAAATCACTATTTATGCTGTAAATTTTCTTTAAAAAATAATAAAAAATTAAATTCCCTTTAATGACATGAAATAATTAATCCCAAAATTTAGAATGGATTGAGACATTATTTTTTAGAGCTACGTCTGATTGATTTAGGGTGTAAAACCATCCTTCACATAATGATCTACAGGACTTTGTATTTTCCAGAACTAGAGCATATCTCGATCCAACCAAAAAACATTAAATTGAAATTAAAATAATGAACCAAGATAAAAACCCATGAATAAAGAAATAACATGAAAATTCAAGCTCATGATATGAAAATATATCATTTGAGGCCTGACTATATATGGTAAGACTTTAACAATAGATAATTTATCATTACTAAACATGGACACATGGATAGAAATTTCAGTAAGATTTTAAATAATTGTGCCATAATGAAGATACCCATTACTTTGGAAAATGTGTATAATGTTTACATAGAAGAAAATTATTTTGTCTTGGAGAAAATATTTAATACTTTAGGGGATGTTAGTGAACATCAAAAAAGGGTGAAATAAGTACCAATCTTGGCTATCTCACTATAACATACCATGATTTTACCATTTATATATCATTAAAATCCTAAAAAAATCAAATACCTTATTTCACACATAACATTGAAAAAAATAAACCAATATACATTTTATTGAGATAAATATATTACTATAAAACAAAACAATTGATATATTATGATAATAGAATATGAAACATAATTTTGAAAACTACAAGATGAATAATAACCCATGTAAACAAAAATACCAAAAACATAAAATAATTATCCTCATGGTTTCCCATGAAGATAATAAATTCAATTGCAACTATGGAAATAGAGAAAATAATTTGAAGTATAATCAAAATGTTTAGGGAAAAGTAAGTGAATACTGTAAAGGATTCTAATATTTTCTGTAAGGATATATATATATGAATGAAATCTGACTTGTATAAATATGGTATATAGATAAATGGCTATTAGAAAAATGGCAATTTGATATATTGTCAACATCTACTTCCTATTGTTATGTTGTGTAATTGAAAATAATACAAAAAAATATGAGATAATGAAAAATTAATATATTTAATTTAAATATTAAAATATAATTTTTTAACAATTAATTATTATTATTATTATTAAATAATTATTTTATGAACTTATATAATTGTTTAAAATAATTTAATACCAATGGATGGGTAAAATTAAAACTTTAGATGACGAATAATTAATTTCAATATGATGTTGATTTTAGGAGACCTATATTTTGTTGTTGTTTATTTTTCTCATTATAAAATAAATTTATCTCTGATAAATGATGAATCTAATGTAATTATTCAACATGTCAAAATATATTAACCCTTATGAAAATAATAATTGATATGAAATAGGATACAAAAACAAAATTTTTAATATTATATTTTTATATTAATATAGTTATCATTTATATATTTTATAATTTCATTTAGAACATAAATATCTAATATTTTGAAATTGAATTGGATTAAAAGGCATACTAATTTTAATAAACTCATAAAAATGAAGAATTTTGTTTAACAAAAAAATTCCAAGATAATATATTATTGTGGTTGAAATTATGTTACCGTAAAAAAGTTAAAAGAAAATAAATGGTGGTTAAAATAAGTTCTGAAGGGATGAAATATGATAAAACAATATGTAGTAATGTTTGAACAATATATTTTATAACCAAAATAATCCAACCGGGTTTATTTTTAAAATTTTATTCTGTTTCATGTTAAATTTTTTTGGGAATCGTCAGTGTATAATAATTATTATTATATCAAGTGGAAGAAATTATACCCTCTTGTAAAAATATATATAATCCATGATATATAAAAAATACATACATTGTGAAATGAATAAATTGTTAAACTCATTCCATTCATTTAAGAGTAATAATTTCATCATTTTCATTATCGAATAACTTGAAAACGTGCTAGATAAAGATAATTGTGTACAAACCAAATGATTTATCAGCTTTGAAGGTATCAACTAGTCCATGTGAATTCAAAATCATATGTGAAGGGCTCTATGTCTGTTATAATTTTATAGCATCTCATGATTTTAAAAAGGTGTGAGAAAGAATAATTCTAGGTTTGGACAAGCATTATTACATGAAACCACTCACAGTTCCATCTCATAGAAGTGTTATATATAATCACATGAGGATAATCCTTAGGTGTTTTCCCCTTTATTCACTGATTTTAATGAATGAAGAAATATTATGTCTAGTAAAATGATTCATATCATGATTTCTTTACTAACAACTGTTTCATCATATGAGATTTTATAATAAATTATATATAATTAGGATGATTGATGGAAGCCATAAGTACTGTGAATTGATAAAACCCTGATTCATGTAACTCATGATCTATATTAATATGATACAACATATATATATATATCATATACAAATATAACTTTAGGTAAGGACTCCTTTAATTTACAACTTACACTAAATCATAATCGGCATTTTCCATTTCACCTTATGTTGTATTATAAAAAACATCTTATGTAATCATATCAAAAACAATTTTTTTGATATTTTCATAAACAATTGTAGAACAATCATTTCATTCACCTTATATCACACAATAAAAAAAATATTAATACATATACATGAAAACTATTTAACATTAAAAAACTTTTCAAGTATTTATCATATTCATTCTCGATCGCCAATTAGTGGACCACTATGTGTGAAAACTCAATAATTTGTTTCACTAGAAACATAAGAATATATGGGTCCAAAAATGTAAAAAATGGTTACCAATAAAAAATATTTCAATAAAACTCATGATATATAGTTATCTGACATGATATCCATTAAAAATATTATCTTTATTATTATACCCACCAATCATCATCACATAGAAACCCACATTCTCATATTTCCTTCAGTCTATGTCATTAAGGGACCAAGTGATATAGAAAATTTTGATAGAGTAATATTGTGAACCTATATATTGAAATATATTATTTCACAATTTTGACCATAATAGATCATCAAATAAAAACCAAGGATAACAAAATATAGAGTCTCTGGATGATTAGGTAGAAAATAGGAAGTAATGTAAAGAAAACATAGACATATTTTATTTTAACTCTTAAATGAGATTCTAAACTCATTTGAGGTCTTAAATCTATATTGGATAACCTAGGGAATATATGAAATGAGGGATGAGATAAAAAACCCAGTAACAGATTAAACATATGAATAATGCATAGAACATTGGTTAGAAGGCATAAAATGGTGACATATAAAGGCATGGAACATGAATAATCACATGTACTCATAAAATTTAAATCAAGGGATCATATAATAATATAAACATAGGAATTTGGTATAAACATATAACATGTCATTAATACGATTCAAGGATAACTTCCATGATTATCCCATCCTGGACAAAGTTCTATAAATGAATTGGGTTTACTTCATATCCAAACATGACATCTCGTGAGACTAAAAATTACCCAATGCATTATAGTTACATATTGGTTCACCCATCATATTATGTTCATGAATATTTGTTCCACATAAAGAATCAATCATAAGTATTAAACATATGGCTTACTCATGGAATGAAATGGGAATCCTAATCATGTCATAAGGAATAACCACTGAGTGTATCATAAAGGTGTAAATGAAAGAATATATTTAAATCATACATGGACATTCATATGAAATAATTTTTATATATCAAAATAATTTATTTTCAAATTATGTGAAATATATATAAAAGGAGTGTTTAAGGAGTTTTAGAAGTGATCCACTATAATACAGTTTAAGGAATGTGATTTAATATTGTTTTAAAAGGGAAAAGGAATAATAGTTTTTATAAAACCTTAACTGAACTAATATTATTTTTACTCATAAAATAATTGATTTTATAAAAATATATGAGTCTTAAAATAGAGTTCATAGTGCACTTGAAAATTTTTCAATAAATAGATATTTTTCCTTTAATCGGGTTTTCTTATTATAAAGAATTGAGAAGTTACCATATAAAAATTGTATTTAACCAGAAAAAATGGATTAATGGATCATGATACATAATTTTGGAAACTATACACCTAATATGTTATAACTATAAAATAATAATTAGGAATTAAATTTTTTTAAGGAAAGATAAACCTAAACATAATGATATTTGGGAGGTTTAGAGACAACCATTCTCTTATGTCTTAAAGCATTCAACACATTCACTTATTTTCCTGGATAATATAATTGGTTTAATTTAATAATTAATTAAAAACCTATTAATCATAATTTTGTTATTTTAATTATGTTATGTTCATTTAAAATCATCTTATAGATTTATAATAATGAATTTCATTATTACGAGTGCATTTGTTTCATGATTTTATGATCGGATCCATTGAGTTTAGTTATGAAATTTATTGAAAAATGGAATAAAAACTATAAAATATTAATTATATGATATTCATTAACCTATATAACTTTAAATCCTCCCTTGTATCAATTTTTCAGATACTAAAAATATTCATTAGATAAAATGTTAATAATAAATAATAGTTTATTTTTTTTGAATTTTCAAACATCATGAACAAGTGTTGTTTTATTATTTAGAATTATTTTTATATAAATACTAATGAAAATAATAATCATTTTAATATAAATAGTTTTAAAATAAATTACTAGTACAATTTTTTAATAACATGCATGAATGTGGTAATTTGAAATGGAAAATTATTGTCCATGATGGTTGTGAATTGACACATCAGGGATGATATTTTCCTTTAGATGATAAAACGGTAGGGGAATGGATTTAATGATAGATATAACATAAAAATAATAAAACTACAGTATATGTACGATATTATATTTATAATGTCACTTATGAAATTGGATAGAAGGATGAGGTATAATAAATAATGAATTCAAAATATAAAGGTGTAGGATTTTACCTCTTGAATAACTTCTCCTTAAGATGTCCTAAGGAAAATGGAAATGGATTTTTTGGTGAGACTAGAAAGAAAAGTGAATAGTTTAGTTCTTGGGTGTGGAATTGGGATTAACACAATTATGTTACCAATCATCGAATATGTGAGGAGAAAAGGTTGTGACATTTCATATTTATAATAGGAGGAGAGTGATATTTTTTATTATTTTATTTATTAATTTATTATTCTCGCTCAGGACTATAAATAGTGTTGATTATCATGAATATGTAAAGTAACTTGTGTATTTTATTTCTAACTAGTGGGTTCATGTATCATATAAGACTCATAACTACATGTATTTGGCTTAAAATTGTAAATAATATAAATTACTATATGACATGATTCTTTAAGAAATCAGTAATTTAAAAGAAACAAAAAATATTCCACAACCATTTCTAGATATGCGGATTTAAATAATGAAATCTATTTTATGTAAATAATTTTCCTAATATGATAAATTCAATTATTAATTAAAATAATAATTTATTTGAAAAATATTTCTTGTACTATTTTAATAGGTTTTACGATGAAAGGAAAAATTAAATAAGGTCTCATAAAATTATATTTACCTTATAAAAAAAATATTAATGTATGAATATATTTTATGATAATAAATTTTCATTTGAACCATTATATTAATTATAAAATTGTTAATAAATATATATGTTTCACAATAATCCCAAAAATTAATTTAGTAGTATTAAAACATTTATTTACATATTACTTGATATAAATATATAATGTTTTCATTTATAAGATAGATAAATTCTATTTCTACATTTATTGGATGTGTTACTATTATATCAGCTAGATTGATATTCTTAATGGCCACATTACCATTCTAATAGTCTAGTTAACATTCAATTTGGTATAGGTTCCATAATTTAAAAAACCATTATTTCATTATTCCCATTGGAAAATGAAATTTTTATTGGGATCTCTATATGATATATAAGATTTATACTCTATGAAGTAATTATAAAAATTTAATTTCACTCTATAGAGTAATGAGTTATTACATTTATCCCCTTTATGAAATTACTCCCTCTGAATTTCATTTTACATACTAAACTAAAAACTGGCGAGGGAGCCTCTCCTTCATCACTTCGGCTAGTTCCTTGTTGCCACTTAGTAAATGTGGTTCTGCCATAATACATTGTTTTGGTGAGTAGAAATATTATTTAGAGCATTATCTCTGTATTCCTTGTTCTTCACTAGTTGTTACTTATAAGAGATATCATTTTCCAACCATACCACCTCAAAATTCTATACATGCGAGTGATCTGGTATGTATGTCATCATGAGAGAAATGTGGAATATATCATGTACTTGTTATAGGTTGGTTGAAGTGTAAGTAGATAGGACACACATCTAACATGATAAAGAATTTCAAATGGGTCGATATACATTGGGCATAAATTCACATTCTTCTTAAATATCATGATCCACATCAATGGATATATATTGGGGAATACCATGTATCTGACCTGAATCTCTAAGTCTCACTGATGATTGTTTGTATTGATTTTCTACAGAATTTGGGATTCCTTAATGGGTTTCAGAATGGTTTTCACCTTTTATACAGTTTCTTCATCTAATTTAGGTCCTTAAAGATTACACTCACTAACTTCATCACACCATTATGGTGTTCTATATATTTTTCATTTAACGGATTCATATAGATCCATTTGGATGCATGAGTGTAGAAAATTATTCTGCGAGATTTCAACCAGAGGTATATGTTTGTCCCATAATACTTTTAAGTAAATGTAACTTTTTTGAACATCTATTCTACTAAATAAATATTATACATAGATTTTCCATAAATTTTATGATGATAAACCATAAGAAAGTTTATGTTAGTGTTTAGAGCATGTAGCATAATTTTCTCGAATTAGGAGGTGAATCTCTGATCATGATAAAAAATTGATGATTTTTCTCTATTTAGCCATACCACTTCTTTTATTTGAATCCATGAAATTTGATCCATTGATAAGTCATCTCAAATTGTGAAAAAAGTGATCAGTCATTGTAATAAAATCCAAAAAAACAACCCATTTGTCATTATTTCCTCTAGATTTCTTTTGATATCTTCTGAAAAAGTCCATGGTGATGTTTTTACATTTACATGTTTGTGGGGTAAAGGTTTCATCATCCCATTATAATTTTCCCTTCCAGTTTTCACATGATGAGATATTAAGCACATTTATTTATATTCTGTGATCTCATTCATGATATTTTCTACCAATAGTTCTCTCAGAGATCTTGATACATCACTATTCTCCATTGGTAAATAAAGAGGGTTGAGATATGTGTTTCATTCTGCAGTAATTTCATTATATATTTATTAGAAGGTATAAATAGTTAAGAATAAAATCTTACAACTCCTTCCATGTCAATTTTGAAGTTTGAGGATTTCTCTTTTTTCATATCATCTACCTTCATCTGAACTTCCACATCATCTCATTAAGCGTATTTTATTTCTTCTTTGATGGATGGATGAGAAATAATTTATGAAAGAAATGATTTTGTAGCTTCCTTAATGAATCCCATGTCCATCATTTTCATATCTAAAAATATTGTATCCTTATTAATCCTCATCATTGAATTTGTTTCAAGATCCTATCTACTTAAAGAACCTTTCACTTTTTTTCTATACCATGATGGTAGTGGATTGAGAATTCATTATCCTTTTCAATATCAAACCATCATTAATGGTTCATATAGATATTATTATTTGTGAATATAAATTTTAGGAACTTATTATTAGTTTATATATCACAATTCTCTCCATATAGACAATCCTGCCATATTTTCAACAAAATATAACATCCACAAACTCTAGATCATGTGTAGGATATTTTTTCTCATAAATTTTAATCTTATTTAATTTTTAGGTTATAAGATAATAATTTTACATCATAAAAATGCGCATAATTTTTTTTTTAAAATCATTTTATACCACAAAGTGTTCCCCACTTGTCATAAGTGGGAATATCGGTGTAGTGGTAAGCCTCTTTCATAACTATCTGCAGTAGTATTGACAGTCACTGGTCCACAAAAAATTTACACCCCTACACATGACCTTGGTTAATGGGATGAAAAATAATGATATGTTCTTCAAAAATCATTTGTAAAACATTGGTAGACTACAAAAAAATAAAATATTTATTATAGATTATTTGGGCCACTCTTCTATTGACATTATATTAGAAGGATCCATGGATATTCATTTGTTTGTGATAACATTCCCCAATAATGATAATTCCTCACTTCATAAATAACATTTATTGTACTTTGCATATTTTTTCCATAAAAAAAATTATTTAGCGTGGTATTCAATGGCTCTTCATGTTCCTCATTTATCTTGGAGTATTTTATAATATCATCTATAATGAAAAAAAATTAATTAGGTAATTCAGAAAGTCTATATTCATCATATCTATGAATATTTTTGGAGCACTAGTGAGCCAGAAGAAAATCACAATTAAATCATAGTATCCATACCTCATTCTGTAGGCAGTCTTGTAGATATCTTTCTTCTTCACATATAATTATTGGTATCCTCACCAATGATCCAACTTAGAGAAATATTTTTCCATGTATAGATGATCTAATAATTTATCTATCCATGGATGGGGAAACTTTTTCTTTATCTGGATTTTTTAAACGATGATATTTGATGTAGAGGTTCATTGATCTGTATTAATTTTGGAAGAAGTGGACTGGATCACCCCACGATGCAGCACTCTGGCATATGAAACACATTTCATGATTCTCTTGTAACATCTTCTTTAGTTTATCAACCTAAATTATGGAAATTCTATTAGGACTATTTTATATAGTAATATATAAATGAATAAGTTAAATTGAGAACTCAACCTATCAGTAAAGAGTAACACTAGAAAATTTTTTAGGGAACACATCAATGTAGTCCCTAAAAAAGGGAATGTATTTATTCATGAATCAATCATTTTTTCCAATCCGTTGAACTAAAAATTATTATTGATAAGGAAATAATATCCAAAAATAAATATAATTATTATTAAGAAGATTCATCCTCATCCATACACTTATACATAATTAGAATATGCCTCAGGATTTTAATTTTGAACTACATTTTCATAAAATTGATGTTTGATTTGTATAAAGATAGCTAATTCATCCCCAAAATTCCCTCAAACTCATCTAAAGGTTATAAAAAATATATTATTAAAGGTTCATCCCCAAAAAACTAACTTGGGAGGAGTTATATACTTTTGATGCAATTATTTCCCTATTTTTTATTCTCTTAGATTACTCAACCTCCATATTTGGTGTTGTTGTTTGAATAGTTCTACTAAACATTGATTATAGGGAAGAATGCATAGAACCAGAATCAAATATTATGTTCATTATTCATAATTGGATAAATAATTTACCCCCAATCATATCATTATATAGATTCGCCTCATTAGTATTGATTTCAAATTCCCTTCCTTGTTGTCGTACAGGTTGTTGTTGATTTCCTATGAAAATACATTTCTTTTGGAATACGATATCACAACTCACATGTTCTATATCGTAAAAACAATTCACTATAACACGAGTGTTGAAATGTGGCATGTTGGTATTTCTTCTCATTATTAGACTTATCTATTGATCATCCCATATTAAAATCGGTTTTCTGTTTTTTATCTCTAAGCTCATAAGACCACTAATTTTCTAAAATATCTATCTTAACCTCAAGAGAACAACAAGAAAATATCGTCATAGCTGTAAATGTGTTATATCAAAAATTATTTTTGTAGAATCAGATTCAGTTATTTAAAGAAGAAATCCAATATTATTTTTTGTGTTAATGAAAAAATTCAGATGCATATTGTGCAATCAGTATAATTTTTTCCTTGTATTACATGATAGACTCATCTTATTTTTTCTTCAACCTGAGGAACTCCCATTCCATATTAAGATGACGTGTTCAGGGAAAATAATAATTAATAAATGTTTTCATTAATTAATACCAATCTGTCGAATCAATTTCCTCCATGTAAATTTATTTTTTGATCTATTTCAATCACTGGTTATATTTACTAACAAAATAATTGGCTAGTAGAATGAATTTATCTTCTTATGAGCACTATAGTATAGAGAATATTATCTCAATAGGGATAATACATTTTTATATGGTAAGGTTATCAAAATATATGAAAAATATTAGAGTTATTTTTTCCATAAATGATTTAACCAAAAACTGATCTTTATTATTAGAATAATGTTGTTCCACATGATTTATATTTTTATAAATAACATGAGACATTTATGCTACAATAATAATGAATTTATGATATCTTATTATAATAATATTTTTAATTTCATTAGGAAAATCATCACATTTACTATCACATTGATTATTGGTATGGGATATCGTTTTTTCATCCATAAACAAAGAAAAATAAAGTAAAATTACGGGGGTCTTCAATTCATAGTATGTAAGAATATATTAATGAAAGTTTGAACATATGTGGATAAAGGTTTATATAAAAAATATATAATAACATGTGAATCCTTTATCTTCAATCTAGATTATCCCTGATGATAGAATTATCCCTATGGTTCGCACTAAATTTTTGTAGTCTTTATCCTCAAAATTACCAGAATGTGCTCTAATACCTACTATAGAGGTCTAAAATATTTTCCAATTTAATATAATTGACTCCTATCAATAAAATAAATGGGATACTACACCTCTAGTGTAGGAAACACCACCAACCTCATAGGTATTCCATTCCTCATTAATCCCTCTAGAGAAGAGCCATGATTCATCCAACACACACACGTGAGAGTTCACAAGGATCAGATTACATCATTTTCTAGGATACATTATATGATAAACTGAGAATTTAACCCATATTATTACATGATTTTAACAACAATTAATCATAAAATATAACCCAAGGATCATTACTTCTATTGTCTTTGGAGTATTACCTATATAATTAAATGGCATGATGTAAAAATAAAGGAATATTTTTTAAACTCCATAAAGGATATCCTAACTCCTGTTGAGATACTACATGTACATTGGATAACCTATGGAATACATGAAGAAAGGAATTATCCAAAAATCGATTTATTGGAATAAACATTGGATTAAATCATAGAGCGTGGTTTAGAAGGCATATCATTATGACATATAATGTCATGGGACATGAATAATCATATAGAATATTACCATGAATAACATGGGATCATATAATATAAGAAACATAGTAATGTGGAATAAAAATATAACATGATAAAAACATGTTTCATGTAAAATTATCAAGACTATATCACATAGTGGACAATGTCCCATAAAGTAATTAGGTTTAATCCCAATGCCAATATGACATCTCATGGGATTAAAAATTACCCAATGCATTGGAATTCTATCTAGGAACATCCATAATAACATGTTCAAGAAACGTTTTACCACATGATGAATAAAACATATGTATTGAACATAAGGGTTACACAAGGAATGAAATGGGTATCCAGATCAAGTTTTAAGGCATAACCAATCTGTGTTTCACAACGTTGTCCATTAAAGAATGGATTTATATAATAAATAGAAATTATTAAAAGAATATAGGAATATATAATGATAAATTATGTCCATGTTAAGTGAATGAATGTTAAAATAGTGTTTAAGAAACATTACAAATTACCACATTAGTGTGGTTTATGGAAATATATTTTTTGAATTTTTTAAAAGTGAAAAGGAATAATGGTTTGTATAAAACCAGAAATTAACTATGATAAATTTTCATCATTAAATAGTTTATTTTATCAATATAGTGTTAGATTAATACAATTTATGTGATGTACTTTATAATAGATAAGAAATAGAGAAGTTACCTATAATCAGGCTAGCTTACTAGGATGAATCGAGAAGGGAACCTTACAAAACGGGTATTTCCTCATAAAATAAGGATTAAGGGATCTGGATAAATATGTTTGGAACATATACATAGAATATGGATTAATTATATCATAATAATTAAGAATTTAGTTGTGTTAAATATAGATAAATCCTAACCAAAATGTAATTGTGAGGTTTATAGAGATCCCTTACATTATTTCTGAAAGTATTGTTCACTTGCACTTAATGTTTAGGAAAATAAATTAGATCCATTAATTAATTAATTAATAACAACTTCAACTTTAATTTTATTTATTATAATATTATAAAGATAATTTATGGTTATGCTGACGAGTTATAATGTTTAATTTCATTGTTTATGGTGTTTTGGTTTCTTGATTTTATGATCAGATCCCTTCAGTTTAGTTATAACAATTATTTTAAAAATAAAGGACTACTAAAAAAGTAGAATTTTATGATATTGATGAATCTATATAATTTTTTTGTTCTCATATATCATTCTTTAGATATTATAATAATTTATCTAATGAAATACCAACGATGAACATTATTTTGTTTGGTGAATATTTGATTATCATAAGCTAGTTTTTATTAATTATTTAATATTACTTATATGTATTATTTCCAGAACATAAAAAAACATAATATAAATTAAAAAATATATTTAAAATATTATAATGGATTTATTATCAGTAATGATGGTGGTAATAGAAAAAAAATCATTATCGAAGAAGGTGTTGAATAGTCACATCACAAAGCATATTTTAATTTTTAAGAATAAAAGAGAAGACATGTAAGAACCTGATTCTTATTTTGAGGTACAGATTTCATCTTTTCTCTTTTCCTTAATTGTTTCTGAGAAAATATGGGAAATGGGGGAAAATCCTAAATATTGGAAAGTACACGCCATGTACTTTGATCACATGCCGTGAACTTTTGGTCGTGTGGGATGGGTACACGGTGTGTGTGGCCATGCCGGGGATGAAGGGTGTAGGAACCAAATACACGCCATGTAGTGGTCCTTTACACATCGTGTAGTCAGTCGGCAGGCCAAAATAGTAAGGCAGTGGAGCAACCGCCAGTTGGGAGACAGTACACGCCATGTAGTCGAGAGTACATGTCGTGTACTCATGTCGACAGATGAACAATGAGGCGGTGCCGCCAGAGAAATAGTTAAATGAAGGAAGTACACACTGTGTAATTGGAAGTACATGCCGTGTACTTTGTTTTTTTCGATTAAAATGGGTAGTAGCCTATAACGACCCATACTTTACATAAATTGTTAATACTTCAAAATTGAAGCACACTTATTACAACATATGACAAAACCACAAAGGACTGTATAGGTATAGTGTCTTTAGAAACTGGGAAACATAAACAACTGGTTCATAAATCTTCTAGAGTGTCTCCCATTTATTTCATCATATCTAGGGTCCCTTTTAGCATATTCTACTTAATATCCATCTTCCTGACCTGGGGAAAAGAAAACATAAAACGGTGAGCTCAAATGCTCAGCAAGGGCAAATAAAGGAAATAAAAATCATATCATATCTTTTTAAAAATCAAAACCTGCAAAAGAGATCACAATATCTTAACATGGAATAAATCATAGAAGTGAAAATGAGATCCCCATAATCATAACATAAAACTTGAAACTTTGTGGCATGCACACATAATCATGGAAAATCATTTCTTGTTAGTCATGACTCATTTCCAAGACTATCTTAGTGGACAAAGTCCCTTTCTGAACCGAGTTCACTCCTCGTTTCAGTCCTGTATCACTGAACCAAAATAACCTTCCGTTCTAGCCATGTCTATCTCATGAGATATAAAATCATTACCCAATGCATTGGAGGGAGATATAGGTCCCACCCATCTTATAATGAATCCTTTCTTATGTGTGCCACATAATCATAAATCATACATCATTGCATAACCCATGTAATAAAAAATGGGATTCTTAAGCCACATGACATCATAAAACAATTCATATAAGATAAAGGAATTCATAAAAATGTTTCCATCACAACATAATCAAATCCATGTAATAATAGGGATAAAAATAGAACCCTTTATTATCTTAGATGGAAAATAATTTTGATAAAACACTTGAACTCCATTCTTGAGGAAAATATCCTTTCTTCTTCAAAAACATTTTTCCTTTCATAACATGTCATACAACTTTAAAATAAAAGAAGTTGATTAAAAATAAACTTGAAAACTTGTAAAGGAAGATTCTTGGAAATAATGTTTAAAAAATCCATTCATGCCGTATAAGTTAAAAAAAACATTCTTCGTACTTTTGTCAGAAAAGTCAAAAAGTGCCTCGTACGAGAAAAACGATAAAAGATTCCTTTCATATTCTTTACTAAAAACTCACCGAAGGGTAAAATTGGATTTAAACTATTGTCAGTGGATAAAAACAATATTACATATTGAGGGAACATGGATGTGGATGATAAAATACACCCCAGTAAATACCAAAGTATAAAGAATCTCAGATAAAAATGAGATTATATTTCCCTTACCTTAGGTCCGATTAGCTTTTTACGTGTCCGAATCTCCTGTATAATGGTTTAAATAATGTTATTGAATTATTCCAGAATCATACATATTGATATGATATCATATATGGTCATATTCTTAGCTTCTTGTTAGTAATATTTCATTGTTACTTGTTACTCGGGTCTTTATTGCCTTTTGTTCTTATGCGTGTTTTTCCGAATACATTCTTATTCTTCTTTTAAGGTTATAAATACCTTATATACAGAATGGTATTAGTTTAACATATATCATATTTATTCATTCAATTCATTTATATAATTACTATGTAATGATGATCATGTAGAACGAGTCGCATCACATCGTGGAGACGGTATTCCGTACGTACGCACGAGTGATGATATCGTTCCTATGATCGTGGAACTGTATTGGAGTATATATATATTATTTCAGTATAAATATTACTTTATAATAATCATAAATAGTTACTCATTACACCATTATACCCATCCTTGTAAAGTGATGGTGGAAAAATATATTACACCACGGCGTGGAGACGGTATTCCGTACGTACGCACGCGCGGTGATTTCATTTTTCCGTGGGATGGATAGAAGGTGAATTAGGGTTGTTTCATATTTATAATAACATATCAGTATGTAAGTAGTACTGATGCTATTACTTTAGCATGAAACAACTAAAGAAGAAGAAGTTGAAGAAGAAAGAAATTGAAAAGATCGGTAATGGATATTACCTCTTCTTTGGAATGCCTCTTTGAATCCTCCACTTAGGGAACTAAGATTGGTCTCTTAAGAAGACTAGGACCTCTAGGATTATTCTAGGGAAGTGGAGAGGAGAAAATGGCAGGGTTTGGCCGAGCTTGAGTGCTCAAATTGGTGTGAGGAGGAGGGGGAGGAGGTGCCATTTTATAAGGGAGGAGAGGGGCACCTTAGGAATATCTCAAAATATTGTTTTATATTAAAGTCAAAATCGGTTTATAATGGCTCCAAAGGGTCTTATTTCGAAGCTAAGGTGGGGATGGGTCGAAATCCTATCAACCAATATGATTTAGACAAGTTTAGGGTATTATTTTAACCTTATCAATTAGATTTAACTCTAAGTTAAATAATTTAACTTTTACCGTGTCTTTTTGTTTTCTTTCACTATATGGTTAATACACTTACTATAACATGCCAAAATAACCCCAAATTGTTTATTATTAATATATATATCCTTATCCAAGTCATTGGCCGAACCTTAGATTTTTAGGAATACAATAACAATTAATAATATAATATTTGATTTAAAAACTATTTTGTGTCAATTTTGACACTATTTGATATATGATTTTTGTGAAAGTCATAACAGAATTATATGTTCGAACCATCTTGATTAAATCAACATTAATATATCATAATAACCTATAAAATTAGTTTAATTCATAAAAAGTCTTAAATTACATTTATTTTGGTGTTTATAACATCAATTATGTCAATATTTCATTAATAAGATAATTACTGCATCATCATTGTGTCATAAATAAATTAAATTATTTAATGTCTAAAAATTACAAATAAAATACCATCATGTAGGAAATCTTTTTAGATTTCTAATGAATATTTATAGTCGAATTTATCTTATGTATAACCCCATATTAAAAATGATTTACTTATTAAACTTTGATTTTAACTATTTTAACCCTTCTTTAAATAAATTAATAATAAATGTCCTAATCTAATCCAAGTGGGCCTAAATGGTCATATTATATTCATAAGGTTGTTTTTGGTCGAATTACACTTATCCAATAGAATTAGGACATGTGTTAGGGTAATAATAATATCATATTTACCCTTAGTTACCCTATTTACTATTAACTGTGGTAAAAAAAAGTAAAAAATTACTATTCACCAAAAAATTATTTTTATCTCATTGAACAACATTTTACTTACTGATATCAACCGTATCTGTCGGATTTTCGAAATTCCATTCACAGAAGCGGTAAAATTACGTTTTATGAAAAATTCAGTTTTTAACCTACCACTTAGTGGTTTCACTATTCATCAAAAATTAAAATTTTTCAGAAAAATACCAAAATTTCACCCTAGGCTAATTTCGATATTCTGAATCCAAAAATGAAGTCCATTTTGAAAAATATAATTTATAAAATTTCAAAAAGTGGTTATTACTATTCATAACGGCTAGTTTTAATAGCATATTGTTGTTTAGTGAAACTCGGTATTGCGTACGACGCAAGCTATCGAGGAAGGTCGCGGTTGCATGTAAAGCAAGACAAGCAAGTGTTGTGTAGAAAAAGATTCCTTTGATGATTCATATAACATAAAACTCTCGGGTGTTACATTCTACCCCCCTTAAAAATAATTTCGCCCTCGAAATTCGTGACTTTGTAACAAACAGATGAGGATACTTCTCCCTCATCATATCCTCAAGCTCCCAAGTAGCTTCTTCAAGTTGGTGGTTCCTCCATAAAACTTTCACCAAGCGAGTGGTCTTGTTTCGTAGGACTTTTTTGCTACGATCCAGAATCTCTATCAGCTGTTCTTCATAAGAAAGATCTTGCTCCAGCGGTACAACTTCTGAGCTGAGTACATGTGAAGGATCTGGTATGTACTTTCTCAGGAGAGATACATGGAACACATCGTGAACTTGAGAGAGATTCGGTGGAAGCGCCAATCGGTAAGCTACCTTCCCAACACGATCCAGTATTTCGAAAGGACCGATATATCTAGGGCTCAACTTCCCCTTCTTTCCAAATCTCATAACCCTCTTCCAGGGAGATATTCGTAAGAACACTTTATCACCCACTTCAAACTCTAGGTCTTTTCTTCGGTTGTCGGCATAACTTTTCTGTCGACTCTGAGCTGCGCTTATGTGTTGTTGAATAGATCTGACCTTTTCTGCCATTTCATCAACGAGATCAGGTCCTAATAGCTTTCTTTCCCCAACTTCATCCCAGCATGTTGGAGTCCTTCATTTCTTTCCATAGAGAGCTTCATAAGGAGCCATCTGAATACTGGAGTGAAAGCTATTATTATAAGAAAATTCCACCAAAGGTAGGTGTTGATCCCAACCTCCTTTGAAATCCATAGAGCAAGCTCTCAACATATCTTCTAGGGTTTGAATTGTTCTCTCAGACTGACCGTCTGTCTGGGGATTATAAGCAGTGCTGAAACTCAACTCTGTATCCAGAGTATGCTGAAGACTTCTCCAGAACTTCGAGGTAAATCTCGGATCCCGATCAGATATAATAGAAAGTGGTACTCCATGGAATCTTACCACTTCCTTTACATATATCCTGGCAAGCTGATCTAGAGAGAAATCCTCTCTAATAGCAGTAAAGTGTGCAGACTTTGTAAGACGATCAACTATGACCCAGATAGCATTATTTCCTTTGGAAGTTTTAGGATGTCCTATGACAAAGTCCATAGTGATGTTTTCCCATTTCCATTCGGGTGTGGGTAATGGTTGTAACATCCCCTTAGACTTTTGTCTCTCAGCTTTAACTTGTTGACAAACCAAGCATCGAGAGACATATTCAGCAACATCTCTTTTCATGCCATCCCACCAGAAGTACTCTTTCAGGTCCCTATACATCTTCGTGCTTCCAGGATGAATAGATAATGATGAACTATGAGCCTCATCCAGCAGCTCCTTCTTTAATTCGGGGATGGAAGGAACACAAACCCATTTCCTGAACTTTATTATCCCATCACAATCAAGGTTGAATTCAGGAACATTTCTCACCTTCTTTTGTAACTTGACATATTCTTTCTGTGCCTCTTTAATCTTCACATGTATAGATGGTTGAACATTCATTTGAGAAAGATATGATTTTTCCCCTTCCATTATAATTCCAAGATCCATCCTTTGTAAATCCACAAATATTGGATCTTTTGTGATCTTCATCATGGATAAACTAGCATGGTCTTGTCGACTTAATGCATCTGCCACCTTGTTTTCTTTCCCAGGGTGGTAATGGATTGAGCAGTCATAATCCTTAATCAGCTCCAACCATCTTCTTTGACGCATATTCAGCTCCTTTTGTGTGAAAATATACTTTAAACTTTTATGATCAGTATAAATATCACACATTTCACCATAAAGGTAATGCCTCCAAATCTTTAATGCAAATATTACCGTAGCCAACTCCAAATCATGTGTTGGGTAATTTTGCTCATGGATTTTCGACTGTCGTGAGGCATAAGCTATCACCATATCATTTTGCATAAGAACACACCCCAATCCCTTCTTGGATGCATCACTGTAGATCACAAACCTTTCTCCACTACAAGGCAGTGTGAGCACCGGTGCACTGGATAACCTTCTTTTCAACTCCTTGAAATTCTCTTCACATTCCTCTGTCCAGACAAACTTAACTCCTTTCCGAGTCAACTTGGTGAGTGGATTAGATAATCGTGAAAAATCTTTTACAAAATGTCGATAATATCCAGCCAAACCAAGAAAACTTCGGATCTCAGTTACTGTTGTTGGTCTCGACCATCTTTCGATAACTTCTGTTTTTGATGGATCCACAGATATCCCCTCTTTTGAGATTATGTGACCCAAAAATGCAACTTTTTGAAGCCAAAATTCACACTTGGTAAATTTGGCATAAAGCTTCTCCTTTCTCAGGGTCTTCAATATAATTCTCAAGTGATCTTCATGCTCTTCCTTGCTCTTTGAATAGACAAGAATATCGTCTATAAAGACTACCACAAATTGATCAAGATAGTCTCTAAAGACTCTATTCATTAGATCCATGAAGATAGCAGGGGCATTAGTAAGACCAAATGGCATCACTATAAATTCATAGTGTCCATACCTTGTACGGAAAGCCGTCTTTGGTATATCCTCCCTTTTGACCCTTAATTGATGATACCCTGAACGAAGATCAATCTTGGAAATTTATTGAGCTCCGTGTAGTTGGTCAAATAAGTCATCAATGCGTGGGAGAGGATATTTCTTCTTGATAGTGATCTTGTTAAGTTCTCGATAATCAATGCAGAGTCTCATTGATCCATCTTTCTTCTTAAAAAATAGAACAGGTGCTCCCCACGGTGATGCACTAGGGCGTATGAATCCCTTATTAAGATTCTCCTGGAGTTGCTTCTTCAATTCCTGTAACTCAATTGGGGCTATTCTATAAGGTGTCTTTGAAATAGGCAAAGCACCCGGTACGAGTTCTATTGAAAAATCAACTTCACGATTTGGTGGAAGACCCGGTAATTCCTCCGGAAAGACATCATAAAACTCCCGTACAATGGGCATATTCTTAATCGTGAGTTTCTCACCAACCATTTGAGATAAATAACCTTAATTTAGTGGAATCAATACCCATAAGATGGAAGAAATTTCCACTGGAAGGTTATGTTCATCCTTGCATTGATAGACGATCGTAGATTGATCTGGAATATGAAATGTGACTTCCCTTCTTTGGCAATTGATATGAGCTCCATGTAGAGAAAGACAATCCATGCCAAGAATCACATCAAATCCCACTAAAGGAAGGATCACAAGATTTGCAGGAAGCACTTTCCCACAAACTTCGGTCGGAGAAGAATTATAAACTTTTGATGCGACTGTTGTGCCATTAGGTGTTGTCACAGCTAACTCAACATCTACTTGTTGAGGTAATACGGTGATACCCTTATAAAATTCTTTAGAAATAAAAGAGTGGGTGGATCCAGAATCAAATAAAACATTTGCTACTTTAGAGTGGATGGTAAGTGTACCTTTCACCACTTCGTTATCGTACTCCGCATCGCTGATAGAAATTGCATGTGACTTTCCTTTGTCTTTAGCCTTAAGATTTTGTTGACGTCGACCATCATCATCAACCCTTGGATTTGGGCATTGATTGGCATAATGCCCCATCTCCTTGCACTTGAAACATTGAAGTGTAGTAGGTTCATTCTGTGTATCCCTTCCTTTGTTTGCGTCATTAGACATCTTCTTCCCATTATCACGGCATTAAAATGCCCGATGACCTTCCTTTCCACATTTAAAACATTTACTTGTCCCTTTAAGACAACTCCCTCCATGTTTCTTTCCACACTTTGAGCATAAGGAAAATCTCATCTTCTTTTCCGTGTGCTCTTTAGATTTTACTTTGAATTCCATCTTCCTCTTCTTATCAAACCCATGTGACTGATGGGTTATTCCAATATCCATCTCGACTTTGAGAGCACATCGAACGATTTCCTCGTAGCTATTGAAGTCCCTTATGGCTAACGCCCTTCGAAGACTTGGTTTTAAGCCACTAAAGAATCGATCGATCTTACTCTCCAGTTGGATAATAATACTAGAAGCGTACCTTGCAAGTCTTGTAAAATTTGCTTCATAGGTACCAACAGATTCATCGTCCCTTTGCTTCAGTTCAAGAAACTCTTTCTCCATCTTTTTTCGGAGAATACGAGGGAAGTACTTAATAAAAAATAAGTTCTTGAACTCGTCCCATTCCATAGACTCTATTTCATCCCTTTGCCTCGTATTCTTAATAAGATTCCACCATTGATCAGCATCTTCTTCCAAACGATACACTGCTAGGATGACTTTATCATGTTCAGAACATTGAAGAACTGAAAATATCTTTTCAGTAGTACTAATCCATTGTTCAGCAACTAATGGATCAGTAGACCCACTGAAAGAAGGTGGACCCTGCCTCATGAAGGATTCAACAGAATGTTGCTCCTTCCTTTGCTCGTTTGGAAGTCCTGAATGATTCATATCTTGAGAAAGTTGTGTGAGCATGGCTACAAGATTTTGCATTCCAGCTCCCATATCGTTTGGTTGCTCAGGGGGACAATCATTGCATTGCCCATCGCATTCCGCATTAACACGGTTCCTTCGGGTTCCAGCCATTGACTAAAACCAAGAAGAATAGTGTGAGAAACACTAATTATAATAGGAATACCACATAATTCAAGAATAAAATTTTCATGCTTAAGGTCTTATCCTAGGTTATTCAAGGCCATTTATAAGATTGTGTTCTATTCT
Organism: Viscum album; assembly: GCA_963277665.1. Classification (NCBI taxonomy): domain Eukaryota; kingdom Viridiplantae; phylum Streptophyta; class Magnoliopsida; order Santalales; family Viscaceae; genus Viscum; species Viscum album. The sequence continues at coordinate 205,800,595 of OY728159.1, read as the reverse complement.
TAGACTTATCCTTAGGGTTCTTACTAAGGCTTTCACATCCTAGTTTCCAAAGGTTGACTATACCTTTCCTCTGATACCAACTATAACGACCCATACTTTACATAAATTGTTAATACTTCAAAATTGAAGCACACTTATTACAACATATGACAAAACCACAAAGGACCGTATAGGTATAGTGTCTTTAGAAACTGGGAAACATAAACAACTGGTTCATAAATCTTCTACAGTGTCTCCCATTTATTTCATCATATCTAGGGTCCCTTTTAGCATATTCTACTTAATATCCATCTTCCTGGCCTGGGGAAAAGAAAACATAAAAGGGTGAGCTCAAATGCTCAGCAAGGGCAAATAAAGGAAATAAAAATCATATCATATCTTTTTAAAAATCATAACCTGCAAAAGAGATCATAATATCTTAAAATGGAATAAATCATAGAAGTGAAAATGAGATCCCCATAATCATAACATAAAACTTGAAACTTTGTGGCATGCACACATAATCATGGAAAATCATTTCTTGTTAGTCATGACTCATTTCCAAGACTATCTTAGTGGACAAAGTCCCTTTCTGAACCGAGTTCACTCCTCGTTTCAGTCCTGTATCACTGAACCGAAATAACCTTCCGTTCAAGACATGTCTATCTCATGAGATATAAAATCTTTACCCAATGCATTGGAGGGAGATATAGGTCCCACCCATCTTATAATGAATCCTTTCTTATGTGTTCCACATAATCATAAATCATACATCATCGCATAACCCATGTCATAAAAAATGGGATTCTTAAACAACATGACATCATAAAAAAATTCATATAAGATAAAGGAATTCATAAAAATGTTTCCATCACAACATAATCAAATCCATGTAATAATAGGGATAAAAACTGAACCCTTTATTATCTTAGATGGAAAATAATTTTGATAAAACACTTGAGCTCCATTCTTGAGGAAAATATCCTTTCTTCTTCAAAAACATTTTTCCTTTCATAACATGTCATACAACTTTAAAATAAAAGAAGTTGATTAAAATAAACTTGAAAAATTGTAAAGGAAGCTTCTTGGAAATAATGTTTTAAAAATCCATTCATGCCGTATAAGTTAAAAAAACATTCTTTGTACTTTTGTCGGAAAAGTCAAAAAGTGCCTCGTACGAGAAAAATGACAAAAGATTCCTTTCATATTCTTTACTAAAAACTCACCTAAGGGTAAAATTGGATTTAAACTATTGTAAGTGGATAAAAACAATATTACATATTGAGGGAACATGGATGTGGATGATAAAATACACCCCAGTAAATACCAAAGTATAAACAATCTCGGATAAAAATGAGATTGTGATATTTCCCTTACCTTAGGTCCGATTAGCTTTGTACGTGTCCGAAGCTCCTGTATAATTGTTTAAATAATGTTATTGACTTATTCCAGAATCATAAATATTGATATGATATCATATATGGTCATATTCTTAGCTTCTTGTTAGTAATATTTCATTGTTACTTGTTACTCGGGTCTTTATTGCCTTTTGTTCTTATGCGTGTTTTGCCGAATACATTCTTATTCTTATTTTAAGGTTATAGATACCTTATATCCAGAATGGTATTAGTGTAACATATATCATATTTATTCATTCAATTCATTTATATAATTAATATGTAATGATGATCATGTAGAACGAGTCGCATCACATCGTGGAGACGGTATTCCGTACGTACGCATGATTGATGATATAGTTCCTATGATCGTGGAAATGTATTGGAGTATATATATATTATTTCAGTATCAATATTACTTTATAATAATCATAAATATTTACTCATTACACCATTATACCCATCCTTGTAAAGTGATCGTGGAAAAATAGATTACACCATTATACCCATCCTTGTACGCACGCGCGGTGATTTCATTTTTCCGTGGGATAGATAGAAGGTGAATTAGGGTTGTTTCATATTTATAATAACATATCAGTATGTAAGTAATACTGATGTTATTACTTTATCATGAAACAACTAAAGAAGAAGAAGTTGAAGAAGAAAGAAATTGAAAAGATCGGTAATGGATATTACCTCTTCTTTGGAACACCTCTTTGAATCCTCCACTTAGGGAACTACGATTGGTCTTTGAAGAAGACCAGGACCTCTGGGATTATTCTAGGGAAGTGGAGAGGAGAAAATGTCAGGGGTTGGCCGAGCTTGAGTGCTCAAATTGGTGTGAGGAGGAGGGGGAGGAGGTGCCCTTTTATAAGGGAGGAGAGGGGCACCTTAGGAATATCTCAAAATATTGTTTTATATTAAAGTCAAAATCGGTTTATAATGGCTCCAAAGGGTCTTATTTCGAAGATAAGGTGGGGATGGGTCGAAATACTATCAACCAATAGGATTTAGACAAGTTTAGCGTATTATTTTAACCTTATCAATTAGATTTAACTCTAAGTTAAATAATTTAACTTTTACTGTGTCTTTTTGTTTTCTTTCACTATATGGTTAATACACTTACTATAACATTCCAAAAGAACCCCATATTGTTTATTATTAATATATATATCCTTATCTAATTCATGTGGCCGAACCTTAGATTTTTAGGAATACAATAACAATTAATAATATAATATTTGATTTACAAACTATTTTGTGTCAATTTTGACACTATTTGATATATGATTTTTGTGAAAGTCATAACAGAATTATATGTTCAAACCAAGTTGATTAAATCAACATTAATATATCATAGTAACCTAGAAAATTATTGGAATTCATAAAAAGTCATAAATTACATTTATTTTGCTGTTTATAACATCAATTATGTCAATATTTCATTAATAAGATAATTACTGCATCATCATTGTGTCATAAATAAATTAAATTATTTAATGTCTAAAAATTACAAATAAAATACCATAATGTAGGAACTCTTTTTAGATTTCTAATGAATATTTATAGTAGAATTTATCTTATGTATTACCCCATATTAAAAATGATTTACTAATTAAACTTTGATTTTAACTATTTTAACCCTTCTTTAAATAAATTAATAATAAATGTCCTAATCTAATCCAAGTGGGCCTAAATGGTCATATTTTATTCATAAGGTTTTTTTTGGTCGAATTACACTTATCCAATAGAATTAGGACATGTGTTAGGGTAATAATAATATCATATTTACCCTTAGTTACCCTATTTACTATTAACCGCGGTAAAAAAAAGTAAAAAGTTACTATTCACCAAAAAATTATTTTTATCTCATTGAACCACATTTTACTTACTGATATCAACCGTGTCTGTCGGATTTTCGAAATTCCATTCACAGAAGCGGTAAAATTATGTTTTATGAAAAATTCAGTTTTTAACCTACCACTTAGTGGTTTCACTATTCATCAAAAATTGAATGTTTTCAGAAAAATACCAAAATTTCACCCTAGGCTAATTTCAATATTCTGAATCCAAAAATGAAGTCCATTTTGAAAAATAAAATTTATAAAATTTCAAAAATTGGTTATTACTATTCATAACAGCTAGTTTTAATAGCATATTGTTGTTTAGTGAAACTCGGTATTGCGTACGACGCAAGCTATCGAGGAAGGTCGTGATTGCGTGTAAAGCAAGCCAAGAAAGTGATGTGTAGAAAAAGATTCCTTTGATGATTCATATAACATAAAAGTCTCGGGTGTTACATAGCCTCCCCTTTTCACAGGGAAGTCTTAGAACCGGAGGAAGGAGCGGGAGGGGACGACCAAACCTTTGAAGATTCGTCGAGTGTTTGTCTGGAATCCGTTTCCACCTCAGACAATCTCGTTGGAACCGCACGGGTAAACCCTCCACTATCCTTAAGCTGTTATTACCAATTCTTTCCCGAGGGAATGATATTTACGTATGAATGAGTTTTCTTCTTCGTCAGATCTACGTCGTACAGGGGTGTTTCTGTAATCGACATTCACATATAACATTCGTTGGCATTTATGCTAGGTGGATTGGTGTTTATTTTCCAACCTTCGTGCATTTTTTGTGTTTTTAAGCTACAAACCCATGTTTGGGGTGTCGTGAGGCTGAGGCTGTGGATAATTTTAATACCTAGAATTGTATAGGTGAATAATTAAAATTATAAAAATGTTTTTTGGGATCAGTGCTTGGATATGGGACCACCCCCAGGGTGGCTTCCTCTCTTTAGCCGTTTCGCCAGGTTACCCGAGGGTATGCTTTTAAAGTAAATATTTTGGAATTAACTTGAGGGTAATTGCCTGTTTTGTGCTTGTTTTCATGTTGGTCTTGGCCCGATTACGTGTTTAGACTGAGGGTGGTTTTGTAATTAGCATGTGGGAATTGTTCAACCTAGCCTATGGGAAACTTCTTCCGTGCCTGTCGGCAGCTGATTCTGTAACTGTGGAGGACACTTCTTACGCCTGTGGGCAATATTCGTGTGCCTATGGGCAGATTCTTGTGATGGATACTCTTTACTAGAGGGTAGGGGTTTACATGTCTCAGGACATTAGCTGTTTACTTAGAATATTCAGTGTGGTGATATTTAAAATTAAATGATTAAATGTATATTAAAATGGAAATATAATTGGTTAAGTTAGTTACTTTTTATTACTGCTTACATTATTACATTTTACTACTGCACACTATTGTTGCATGTTTTACACACAATTGACAATGGGCCTATGGTGGGTTCCTACTGAGATATATTTCTCACACCCTATTTGTTTCACGCTTTTCGGCACAAATAGATTGAGTTTCAGTAGGTGTAGATAAGAGCAAAGGTCCTTATATAGGTGTTTCATTACTTTTGAGGTGTAGGAGAGCATGGGACCGAGCACTAGCTCACGATTCCACTGGTTGTTCTATTTTGCTTTTTCTACTTGTACTATTTATTATATTGTAATGTTGTGTAACATGTTCTTGCATTTTTCATAGAATTGAGACATGTTGCATCATTTTATATACTGTTTGGTTATATCTACTACAGTTGTTTATCCTAGTTGTGTATGGTTTACTACTTCTGTTGTTGTTGTATGTTTATTTATATTCCGTTGCGCTACACTTCGACAAATGAGGGCATAATTTCCCCACTATCAGACCTGGGCCCTTGCTTCTAGTCGGCAGCCTCTGGCGTTTGGGGAAATGCGCTTGAGGTCACGTGGAGAACTGGGTTCGGGGCACCCGTGGAGTGGTACCCGGATCCGGGACATTAAAAAGTTGTATCAGAGGGGTTCTTATCTTTGACATAATATTTGGAGCCTTAGTTAGGGATAGGACGGGAATGGTAGTTGGTAATAAGCTGTGCCTGGGCGTAGCTAACCCGTGTATATGGAAATGTCAATTTACCTCATATTGTAATTTTACTGATTTTCAATTTACAGTTGATTTGATTTCATCATTGGGTGACACATTTTTGATTGTGCTGTTTATATTTTATCCTTGGGTTCTATTTAGTTGCAACTCGATGAGATGAGGGTATGCCATCTCATGCATCATTTAGGAACATGCTAGAAATCATATTCCATGCATAGTTCCATGCCATGTAGGTGCATTAGAAATTTCATGTTGTTGTGATAGTTGTTATTCTAGAAAAGCCTGATGTTGTGATAGCTGCTTTGATAGATACCTGCTGTTTGATAGGGTATTTTGTATGATCCGGTTTGTAGAATGAATTCCAAACTTTAGTTTTTGGGGAGTATGTGCCCCCATTTATCGGAATTTGGTGGATCATTGACTGTCTATTTTGTTATAACACACATAAGATGTCAAACTTTGGTTCATTGGGAGTATGGGCCCTCACGGATCGGAATTTGACACTTAGGTGTTGTTTTGAAATGTTTTCTGGGTTCCGGGGAAGTTTCTGAGGCATACTGTCCGGAAAACCCAGTATACACGATGTGTAGTACTGTAGACACGCCGTGTATGTTCTTCTGTTCGGGAAGAAAAATAAACTTTTTAAGTACACACGGGAAGAGGAAACCTTAAGACATACACACCGTGTCAATAAAGAACACACCATGTAGTGTGACCTGGGGACCCGAACGTGTAACTAACAACACGGGGTTGAGGTAGTCCCTTTGAGTACACGTCGTGTGTATATATAGAACACACCGTGTAGGATGATCCATGTACCTGCCCGTGTAACTAACAACACGGGTCGGCAGAGCTCATCTAGTACACGCCGTGGACCCGTGGGACACGCTGTGTAGTCTTGTCCGAGGACAGACCGTGTGGGGTGTAGCTGTGTGACAGGAAAATGAGGTAGTGCACATGCCGTGTGCGGCTGCAACACACCGTGTGCGGGTGTAACACGTCGTGTAGTGTCAAGTCGAGTAGTCGTCCATGTCACAAGCGACACGGGATGTTGGAAAATAACACCATACACGCCGTGTATATGATATGCACATCGTGTAGTTTTGTTCAAATGGGATTTGTGTGGCTTAGCCATGCAGAAGGACCCGGGGAGGGGAAGGGAAGTCCAGTACAAGCCCTGTAGTCAGTATACACACCGTGTAGTCTTGTTTTGCACTTTTGAATTCCTTCTTCCTCCTGTTTCCATTTGGGTTTATTCGTTTTCGGTCTTTGATAATCTTGTTCTAAGGCGTGTTTTTGACCTTGTAGTGTCATGCCGCCTAGACGACCGCGCGTTGTTCGCCAGGAGAGAAGCAACATGTACACTCCAGAAATGGTCGGCCATGGGCTACCAGTTGATCCTCCAGCAGAGCCAGATGTGGCACCAGCTACTATACCAGACACAGTCACGGAGGCACAGTTCTGTGAAGGCTTGATGCGGTTCATGCAGACCTTTCAGGGAGCACCACAGGCTGCCATATCTATGACCGAGCTGACCCGTATCCTCCAAAAGCAGCATCCACCTACATTTTTGGGGGATGGAGGACCACAGGTTGCGGAGTATTGTCTAGGATTGATGCAGACTATTTTTGAGAATCTTGAGACACCTCTAGGGCGGAGGTTCAAGCACGTGACATACATGCTGCGTGATTCCACCAAGAGGTGGTGGAATGTTACCACCCAGTTAGAGCTTCATAGAGACATGGTGTGAGAGGATTTTCAGGCAGTATTCTATGAATTATTCGTTCCCTAGATGCTGAGGGCAGACAGAGCTTGAGAGTTCATGAATATGCAGTAGGGTGTTATGTCGGTGATGGACTATTCCACTCGTTTCACTGAGCTTCAGCTATTTTCACCCGTTCTGGTGGGTAATGAGACGTTGAGGGACAGGAGCTTTGAGGATGGTATTTGGTATAACATCCAAGTGCTGGTGAATGTTTTCAGGTTTCCTACTGTACAGACTATTGTGAACCAGGTGCTGATTACAAAGAGGAACCTTCAAGAATCTAGTGGTGTGGGCCAAGGCGGTTTAGCACTAGCTATTGGTACTTTTTCTGCTGGATAGAGGAAGAGACAGATGGAATTCTCTCAGAGTGGCAGTACCTATTAGAAGAATGCTTCAGGTGGCCAGGTCATGTGCTACCAGTGTGGTAGAGAGGGGCAAAAGAGGCCACAGTGTCCACAAGATCCAGTGGAGTGCCAAGCTTGCGGCAGCATGGGTCATCTGCAGCGCTTCTGCAGGTCGTTTCCATCGACGACTAGTGAGAGGGGTTCTGTGCAGACTCCGCGTACGAGAGCAGGACCAGCAGCTTCTTACCAGTCGGGGAACTGGAATACGTTCGGGCATGTAGGCAGAGATGGTGGTCGTGGTCATGGTAGCCAGACACTAGGATCTTAGAGGCAGTAGGGCGGGACAGGTCAGGGTAGCCAGGCAGTGTCGCAGGGCCGTGACACTGGTCAGGCATATACAGTGCAACAGACCTAGTAGGAGCAGGATCCCGGACATTCTACAGTCAGAGGTAATATTCTAATAGCTTCTGTTTTATCTTCAGTCATTTTCGATATGGGTTCTACACAGAGTTTCATATCTGTACCCGTTGTGGAGAGCATTGGGCTCTGTGTTTCAACCTCTTCTGATATCATGATGCTAGACACTCCGTTGGGGACTAGAACGGCTGGTGTGCATCAGTGCAAGGAGTGCCCCCTTGAGGTTGGTGGGTGTCACTTCCTTTGAGACCTTTATGTCTTAGAGATGACAGCTTATGACGTCATTCTTGGGATGGAATGGTTGGTTCCCTTTCGAGCCTTTGTAGACTTCTATCGTGACAGGGTGAGTTTTACATTACCAGAGGGCGGAGAGTTTCTATACAAGGGCGAATGGGATGTTCAGGAGAGTTGAGCAGGACCAGAGCATCGTGGGCGATGTGGAGTCACTGCCTGGATTGCGAGATTATAGCTGGATGACCAGGGGACTTGTCAGACAGATTTACCTCCAGTGGTTGATCGTTTTCGGGATGTATTCTCGGACGACATTTCAGGTTTTCCTCCAAAGTGTGAGGTGGATTTCTCTATTGAGCTTGTGCCAGGAGTAGCACTGGTGTCCATTCCTCCTTATAGGATGTCATGCCTGAGTTGAAAGAGCTCAAGTGGCAGTTAGAGGAGTTACAGGCAACGGGGTTTATCTGACCCAGTACTTCTCCAGGGGTTTCGCCTGTCCTTTTTGTGAAGATGGCGGACGGTACCCTCAGACTCTGTGTGGATTATCGGAAGCTGAACCAATTGACGGTTAAGAACCGATATCCCTTCCCAAGGATTGATGATATTTTTGATCATCTTAGTGGAGCATGAGTGTTCTTGAAGATTGACTTGAGGTCAGGATATCCTTAATTGTGCGTTAAACCATCTAATATACCTCTCACAGCTTTTAGAAGCAGGTATGGTCTATAAGAGTATACAGTTATGTTGTTCAGACTCGCGAACGCGCCAAAGATTTTCATGGCTCTGATGAATTGTGTGTTCCACCCTTATCTAGACTCTTTTTTGGTAGTATTCATAGACGAAATCTTGGTTCACTCTCACACTTGACACGACCATGCCACCGATCTTGAGATATTATTGAGTACACTGAGAGAGCATCGGCTATATGCTAATCTCTCAAAGTGCCACTTTTGGATGGACCAGATTCACTTCCTTGGTCATATCATCTTAGAGGTAGGAGTTGTTGTAGACCCAAAGAAGGTGAGAGCAGTAGTTTCCTGGGAGAAGCCTAAGAATGTGTTTGAGATACGGAGTGTCTTGGGGCTGGCTGGTTACTACGGATTTTTTATCCAGAACTTCTCCTTCTTAGTAGCGTCGTTGACGGGTTTAACTAAAAAGGGTGTGATGTTCTTTTGGTCAGAAGCTTGCGAGACAGCCTTTCTAGACTTGAAAGGAAGGTTGACAACAACACCAATCCTGATACTCCAAGAGCATGGGAAAATCTATATAGTTTACTGTGATGCATCAGGTATTAGGCTAGGAGTAGTGTTGATGAAGGGCGATCGAGCTGTTGCGTACCGGTCTCAGCAGTTGAGGCCACATGAGAGGAATTAACAAATGGATGATCTCGAGTTGGCTACAGTTGTCCATGTGTTGCGCTGCTGAAGACATTATCTCTTGGGAGAATGTTTTGTGGTCTTCACCGACCACAAAAGTCTCAAGTATATCTTTACTCAGTGGGACTTGAATATGAGACAACAAAGGTGGGTTGAATACCTTCAGTCCTTCGACTTCGAGCTTGCCTATACATCTGGTAAAGGTAATGCAGTCGCTGATGCACTGAGTAGGAAGACTCAGATACAGGTCGTGCAGGAGGCCAGTGGTGAGTGGCAGCTTATGGTTTTGTTCTATGAGATGCATCTGGAGGTGCACGACAGTCAGGGGCAGACTTATCTTCCCTATTTAGCTGTGACTTCTACCCTCCTGGATAGAGTAGGGATGAGACAACTATCTGATTTAGAAGGCCTAGTTATATGGGAGTCAGTGGAAAGTGAGGACCCTCCTCCTGATTGGACGATAGGTGATGATGAAGTTATATATTTCCAAGGACGAGTATGGGCTCTAGGGGATATGCATAAGGAGCTGATGCAGGAGTTTCATGCTTCAGGTGGGGAAGTTCATCCTGGGATTACGAATATGTACCGTGACTTGAGATGTTAGTATTGGTGGCTGGGTATGAAGAGAGATGTAGCTAGTTTTGTTACGAGGTGTACCACCTGCCAGCAGGTGAAGGCGGAACATTAGAGGCCAGCTGGACTGTTACCGCAGTTACCCATCCCGGAGTGGAAATGGGATGATGTTGTGATGGTCTTCGTGACTGTTTTGCTAAGGTTACCTCGAGGCAGTGATGTCGTGTGGGTTTTTGTAGACAGACTCACTATGGTAGATCACTTTTTTCCGATCAAGGAAACCTTCGGTGTTGACGAGCTTGGAAGGTTTTATATCTGAGAGATCGTATGTCTTCATGGGGTCCTTCGTTCTATCATTTCAGATAGGGATACCTGTTTTACATCTCGTTTATGGTAGAGTTTTTAAAGGGCACTAGGTACATAGGTGCTACTGAGAATAGCACATACCCCTAGTTGAGTTTGCCTATAACAATAGTTTCCAAGAGACTATCGAGATGGAACATTATGAGGCTTTATATGGTAGGCCATGTCGATCACCTTTGAGCTGGTAGAGACAGGTGAGGCAGCTTCACTGGGACAACATCTCATGCATGAAACATCTGAGCAGGTCCAGTTGATTCAGAAGCGGATGGTTACCGCATAGTCTCGTCAGAAATCTTATGTTGATCACCGCAGATGACCTTTGGAGTTCGTGTCCGGGGATTAGGTTTTCTTGTGTGTTTCTCTGAGGCTGGGACACAAGTAGATCAGGAGACAGGGTAAACTTTCATCAAGTTATGTGGGGCCATTTGAGATTCTAGGGAGAGTCAGGTCGATTTCTTATCGGTTGTAGTTACCTCAGAGGTATCGGGCCATGCCCGACATCTTCCATGTATCTCAGTTGCACCGCTATCATTCAGACCTGTCTCACACCTTTCAGCTAGAGGAGGTTGAGCTTCAGATGGAAGCATCCTTTGAGTAGCATCCAATTTGTATCGTTGATAGGAGCATGAAGGTTCTCCGAGGACAGTCAGTTTCTCTCGTATGGGTGCTATGGTAGCATGGCCGAGTGGAGGACGAAACCTGGGAGCGAGAGACTGACGTACCTGCTCATTGGCCAGAGTTATTCTCAGCTTTATCTTCTCCACCCTTGGAAGTACAATTCGGGGATGCATTGCTTTAAGGGTGGAAGTTTGTAAGAACCCGGTTCTTATATTGAGGTATGGATTTCTTATTTTCTATTTTCCTTAAGTGTTTTAGAGAAAATATGGAAAATTGGGGAAAATCAAAAAATTTGGAAAGTACACGCCGTGTCCTTTTGGCCTTGTGGGATGGGTACACAGGGTGTGTGTCCATGTCGGGGATGAAGGGTGTTGGAACCAAATACACGTCATGTAGTGGTACTTTACATGCCGAGTAGTCAGTCGGTAGGCCAAAACAGTAAGGCAGTGGAGCAGCCGCCAGCTGGGCGACAGTACACGCCATGTAGTCGGGAGTACATGTCGTGTACTCATGTCGACGGTTGAATAGTGAGACAGTGCTGCCAGAGGAACAGTTAAATGAAGGAATTAAACACCGTGTACATGGAATTACATGTCGTCTACTTTGTTTTTTTCTCTTAAAATGGGTAGTATCCTCCCATGTTCACAGGGAAGGCTTAGAACCGGAGGAAGGAGCGGGAGGGGATGGTCGAACCTTTAAAGATCCACCGAGTGTTCGTCTGAAATCTGTTTCATCCTCGGATGATCTCGTTGAAACCTCACGGGTAATACCTACGCTATCCTTAAGCTGTTATTACCAATTCTTTCCTGAGGGAAAGTTATTTACGTATGAATGGGTTTTATTCTTCATCATATCTATGTCGTTCTTGGGCGTTTCTGCAATCAACGTTCACGTATAATGTTCGTTGGTGTTTAAGTTAGGTGGACTGGTGTTTATTTTCCACCTCTCGTGTGTTTTGTGGGTTTATAAGCTACGAACCCATGTTTGGGTTGTCGTGAGGCTGAGGCCCTGGCTAATTTTAATACCTAGAACTGTATAGGTGATTAATTAAAATTATAAAAATGTTTTTTGGGATTAGTGCTTGGATCTGGGACCACCCCTAGGGTGTGTTCCTCTGTTTAGCTATTTGGCCAGGATACCTGAGGGTATGCCTTTAAAGTAAATAATGTGGAATTTCCTTGAGAGGAATTTCCTATTTTCTGCTTGTTTTCATATTGGGCTCGTCCTGGTTACTTGTTTAGCCTGAGGTCGGCGTTTTAATTAGCCTGTGCTCATTATTCTACCTAGCCTGTGGGAAACTTCCTCCGTTCCTGTGGGCAGCTGATTCTATGCCTATGGGCGACACTTCTTACACCTGTGGGCAATATCTATGTGCCTATGGGCAGATTCTAGTGTTGGATACTCATTACCTGAGGGTAGGGGTTTACATGTTTGACGATATTAGTTGTTTACTTAGAATATTCACTGTGGTGATATTTAAAATTAAATTATTAAATGGATATTAAAATGGAAATATAATTGTTTAAGTTAGTTACTTTTTAGTACTGCTTACTTTATTGCATTTTAATATTGAACACTATTGTTGCATGTTTTACACACAGTTGAGCACGGGCCTTTAGTGGGTGCCAACTATGATATATTTCTCACACCCTATTTGGGTCACTCTTTTCGGCCCAAACATATTACGTTTCTACAGGTGTAGATATAGGAAAAGGTCCTTATACAAGTGTTTGATTGCTGCTGAGGTGTAGGAGAGCATGGGACCGAGCCCTGGCTCACGATGGCACTGGTTGTTCTATTTTTTCTTTCTGTACTTGTACTCTGTATTATATTGTACTTTTGTGTAACATGTTCTGGCTGTTTTCATAGAATTGAGGAATGTTGCATCATTTTATATACTGGTTGGTTATATCTACTGCAGTTGTTTATCCCAGTTGTGTATGGTTTACTGCTTCTGTTGTTTTTGTATGTTTATTTATATTCTGTTGCACTACACATTGAAAAATGAGGGCATAGTTTCCCCACTATCAGACTTGGGCCCTCGCTTCTAGTCAGCAGCCCCTGGTGTTTGGGGAAATGCGCTTGAGGTCACATGGCGAACTGGGTTCGGGGTACCCGTGGAGTGGTACCCGGATCCGGGACGTTACAAGACACTATATTTGGTGACTGATATACATTTAAAATAAAAACTTCATAGTATATATATGATATTATAGTCATTATTTAACATTATATAGTGGGTTAAATGATGAGATAGAATAAAAAAAATTAAAGGAAAGGTGAAGGATTTTACCTTTTGAATAATGCCTCTTTAAGAACCTCCTTACGTCACTTGAACAAGGCCTTTTTGTGAGACCAGTAAGGAAAAAAAGTTTGTTTGAGGATTGGGAGAGTAATTAGGAAGAATATAAGCAACATACAAATCATATAATGTGTGTGGTATAGAGGGGGTGAGGGGTGGTATTTGTAACGGGATGAGAGCGGTGTTTTTGATTATTTCATTCATTAGTTTATTATTTCGGTTCCAGACTATCAATAGTGTTGATTCATGTCACTAAGTATAGTAACCATTTCCTATGATTTTATATAATCTGTTCTTACATTGTGAATGAGTAAAAAATTCATGTATTTGGCTTAAAATATTTAATACCTTATATTATCGTAGTTCACTATTCACTAAAAAATCAACTATTTTTTAAAAATACAATGATTTAACCCCACACATTTTTTTGCATGTACATTTCAAAAATAAGGTCCACTTATTTAATATGAATATATATATGTGAAAATTTTAATTTTTAATGGAAATCATCATTTATTTGAAAAATACCGATTTTAGTATTATAACCACTTTTATGAGACTTTGAAAAATAAATTTAGGTCTCATAAAATTATCTTATACTTATTAGATAGAAAATTGAATTTATGAATATTATTTTTTAAAAGAATCTATATATTAATTAATAAAATTTTTAATAAACACTTATATTCTACAACAATTCCAATATATAATTTATCATTTTTAAAAAATTAATTTACTTATTATTTAATATCAGTATATTATCTTTTTCTTTATAAGATACCTAAAATTTAGTTATACTTTCAATGTGTATATTATAATTTTTAAATACTTTTTACTGTTCTTAATAGTCAAAGAAATTTTCCAATCGTCAAGTTACTCTTCCATTGGCATAGGTTCCTTAATTTCTACAAATACCATTTATTTAATTATTCATTGATTAGAATAATGTTATTATTTGGTAATTTATGTGATTTAAGATATTTATGCTATATAAAATAATTATAATAATGTAATTTCAATTGATAAAACGGTAGTTCATTACCAATATATCCTTATCATATATTCTAAATTTTTTTAGTATAATTTGAACTTGTATGTGAATATAAGATATTTAATTCATCCTTAGGATTATTTATATCGCATTCCACTTGTATGAATAGTTAAGAACGTCATGTGTACTATCATAGAGTGGTTTAAGACACCATATTCAATATAAATTGATGTCCCTATGTTTATACTCAGCATATGATAAGAAAAATAATTTTTTATTTGACATATAGCTAATAAAATGATTTACAACATACCCAAGCACCTTTTTATTACCTTAGTCAATATATATACTTGCGTAAGTAGTATTTAAAAGCATGAAGGTTCTCATGAAAGGTATCTAGACAACCATATGTTGGGGAATACAAAATGATCTCTATATTTTGATGGCCCATGTAATACTAGAATTAGATGATTCTATTATTTTTATGTTTTTATTTTTTGGATTCTTATTCAGCACAACTTTTGAAATAATTTTATTATGATATAGAGAGTTTTATTAAATTAATAATTTTTACATATACTATTTTATTTTATTTAAAAGTCAAATTTCATGAAATTATAATTTAAATTTTCTAAAATTTACATAACTTTTTGATTTAGTATAATGAATTTATAATTGAGTGAATTTATATATTTTTATGAAAAGATTTATTTTTTGGTGAATAATGAATAATGCAGATGTTAATTAAAACTATCATATATTTTCAAGTATCAAAAAATCACCTCTATATATTTGATTTTATATAATGTGAAATCATTCCCCTTTGAGTAACGTTTTCCAATTTCTGACATATTAGTCATTATTATACATGTTTTTTGTATAAAACCTTTTTTTTCTAAAAAAAAATTTCTTTAAAAGTTATTTTGATATTTTTTAGTGTAATTATATTAAAATTAATTTTTAAAACATCTAAAAATTGATAAGAGTAAAAGTTATATCAAATTTGGAATTAATAGATTCTAATTTTGTTAAAATATCAATTTCATTTTTGGTTATTATGAATAGTTAAGAAGGAAAAAGTTAGTTGTTGTGGTAAAGGGTAAAATGGGATTATTAATATAAAAATAAAGTAAAGATGAAAAAAAATATTAAATTAATTTTTCTTTAATGATATAATTTTTTACCCTTATCATATGTTATTGTAAATTTGGTACAATGATATAAAAATTTACCGAAATAATACTTTCTATTATTTTAAAAAATCGATTAATTAAAATAGTGTCTCCCCCTAAATTATAAAATGGGCTTTCATATACTCTCTTATTCGTATACATATATCCATTTATGTCAAGAAATATCCCCTAAAATGACTTTTAAAGAAAACCCACAAAATTTTGTAGGTTTTATGTCCTCATGAAACTAATACTAGAAGTTTTAATATGTAATACCAAGGGAGATATGTTTAGAGTATTTATAAATCCAAACATAGTTTAATTATTCTTCTATCTCTAATAAAATTTCTTCAATAATCTGTAACATAATTGAATATGTATCCCTTATACCTAAATTTTACTATGATTCTATAATAATTATTTTTATCCCTTTTCTTCCCTAGGAGAATTGATAACATCACTCAAGAGTATGAGCGGAATGCCATATCCACAAAGGGATGTGTTTATTTTTTTCATAATTTTATAACATGGTTGACTATAAATAATCAATTAATGAATATATATGATTTTAGGAAAATATTTTTATAACTTATAAATATTTTAATACTTACATTCGTAAAATTTCTATTCGTTTTAAATTTAAAATCTCGCTCAGTCATAGGTGTGGAACATCACGTCTAGGAAGCGATGTGAATAATTTTTATAATCACCTCACATGTTTAGTAATAAAGATGGAAATAATGAATAAATATTAAAATGATGATGTAATAATGATTATATAAAATTAAAATATCAAACACCTTTTAATATTCCAACATTTTAGAATATCAATCATAATAAGTTACATACATGATTTGTAATATCGAGTATAAATAAACCATGAAATATTATTATATAAATATGAATGTTATAACAGATCCATTAAATTAGTGGGTATGAATATTATTAATTATTTTTTGTAATATATATATATATATATAAACATATTTTCATTATTAAATATATATTTTTGGATTAATTGTTTGAAAATAGCACTCATTTTTGTAAATTTCATTTATTCATCAATAATAAGTTTTCTTCAAAACTATTTTTATTTATTATTATGAAAAAATAATATAATTTATTTTTTAAATTTTAGGATATTAGTTTATATAATAAATATCACTTTTGAAATCATCATATAATAATTATATTATGGAGGAATTTTGAATTATTTTTTGAAATGTTTTTTTATTCAATGATTAATAAAAAATATATTTTTTTATTGAGAATTGTATATTTTTTTAACTATATGAAATGATAAATTATATGGTGAATTATTTTTAAAAGTTAATTAAATCATTTTTTATCATAATCATATTATTTCCTTTTGGATTAATTTTACAAATAAAATTGGTATAAAAATATTTTATTCTAAAAAAATTCTGAAAATCTTGTTTTCATAACATTTTCTAGTATAATATTAAATTTTATTATTAAATTTATGTATTATTTGGATTTTGAAAAAACGAATCCATATTAAAAGTAATTATTTACAAATTTAGTAAATATATGAATTTTAGTTTTTCTATATGAATAGTAAATGTTGTAATTTTTGTTACCATAATGAAGGGTAAATAATGAAATTATGGTTTAAAATAATATGATAAGGACAATAAAATGACAATAAAAATTTACATAATTTAATATTATGATACCATTAAATCCATACTTATTCATTTTTCCGTTATATGAACCTTAATCTCCATAAAAATGTGATTATATCATTTATACTAATTTATAAAAAGAAAAGTTAAAAACATCAATTTCTTGTTTTCCATAACTATAAAATTTTTCACATGTGGATAACCAGAGAACATGTTATGATAAAAATATTCATATTAATTATAAATTATTTAACTTCATTGTTAGATTTTATTTTAATTTTTACTAAATAAATTATCACTATAAAATTGTACACATTGTTGAAGTATTAATTATTATATTAGTAGATAAAATAATTGGTATTAAAAAATATTTAAATTATTGTAATTGGAAATAATTAAGGTGAAACAATAATTTTATACATGAGAAAACCTTTTAGGGATTTTTGAAAGGATTTTATTCAAAAATAATTATTTTCCATGATGTTATAATAGTAAAATTAAAAGAGGTATTAAAATAGACATTATTAATATTTTAGAAAATAATAATTTATTAAATGAATTATAATTTATAAAAATATTATATTAATTTCAATTATTAGTATATGGTAAAATTACTCAAACATGGTCCATTTTAAGGTTATTTTTCAATTTATTATAAAATTATTAACCCTTAATGGTAGAAAATGTTAATACAATGGTAATTGTCAAAATCATTAATGATGGGTTTAAACCATAATATGAGGGTAAAATGTAATATAATCATGTAAAAATTTTATTATTATTATGGTATTTAGAGTAATACAAATATAAAATTAAAATATTTTCAATTTTATTTAATTTAGATAATAAATTTAATTTTAATTAGATTAATATTTTCAGATATTCTAAGAGGGACCTCCCCATGCTTAAAAATGGGAACCTCTTATTCTCATTTATTCACACATCAAGACATGTTTTGGGACCATAAATTCATAAATATTTTCCCAAAATCATTCCTCACATTCTATTTTCCTTATTCTATTATTAATACCATTATCTTTGGTCATAATGTGTGAATCGAAGGAGGACATCCAAAGAAGAGGTATAGTTTTTAACCTTGCGTTTTTTTACTTTATCATCCACATTCTTCAAATCTCTTTAATAAATTATGGTCAATAAAAATAGTATCAAAAATATTCTGAGTTATTATTATTTTTAATTTAATAACCTATATCATTCTCCAACATTATTCAAAAGGGAATGGAATTGATTGTTTGTGTGTAAAGTGGACTACGACCTCATTGAATGATGTTATTAATTTTTCATCATGAGAAATTTTGATTGGTTATGATGATGGATTTATTTTATATATTTGAACTTAATGACATATTTATAATTTTTTATAATAAATATATATCCATGTTTTTTTATAATACATTCACTAAAAAATTAGAGCATCAATCGTGCATATGTGTGGACTATAACCTCCATGAATCGATTTGATTCATTTTTTAATACCGCATCACTCTTATAAATGTATTAGTACAATTAAATAAGTAATATTATATTATAATGATTATTAATATTAAAATAAATACTTACCTTTTATCCATAATGATCTTTGAAAAATGGAATTGTTACTCATTAGTATGTATAGGCAACTGTCTCCAGGATTTCAACATCATTCATTTTTCATAACCATCTTAAATGATTTGTTTTAAAAATATAATTGATATATAAAAATAATTATTATTTCATGATTATTATTTTTTTGATAAATTAAAAATTTACCCCTTTTACCATGGTAAATACACAAAAGTTTTTTTGGACTTATGGACCAAATAACATCAAAACACCTGATTGGGACTTAATGGATTATGTCAATAAATATTTCATTATAATAAATGAAAAAATTGGTCATGGAAAAGCTATTAATCATGTAATATATTTTATGAAATAAAATAATGATATATTTTTATGATACACTTCTAAAGTGGAATACATATTTGGTATGGTCTTGATGTAAGGGATTTCCTCTCAATTTTTGTTCGTAGAATCATTTTTTATTTCTCTATACATAATTTATTTTATAAAGTATATATAAATTTCATTTAAAATTTATATAATTATTCTTTTATACATGATGGTATTTTATGTCTCAATTTTATTTATTTTATACAAGTGGAATTTACATAAAGTTCATAAATTTGTAAAGGTTTTATTAACTCAATTTCTTTTTAATGGGTTATAAATTAATTTCATTGATTTTGTTATTCAATTATTATGTGTGAATTTTCTTCTAAAATATATTATTATTTATTTAAAAAAATTATATTTCAAAATTTTAAGAAAATAATATCTCCATTTGTCAATTCTCACATCAATTATAGTGTTTTAGCATGGGTAATTCCTATCAAACTCTTTTATTTGAGACACATGTTTCATAAATACACATATATTCTTTTATAAATTGTGTATAATACAAAATTGGAATTATATATCCTCAATATCCTAATATTCATTATATTTTAAATTTAATTTTTCATTATTATTTCATATGAATTATAAATTAAAATTTACCCACGTGTAAAATTATTTATGTTACTATCTCATTAATTTTTAAGATTGTTTATGTCCATTTTCTTTGGGGGGGAATCATATGTTCTTATTTTTATGAACCAAATATATTTTATTCTCCTCTAGTTACGAAATATTATTACATGTTTAATTTACAATTCTCTTATTTATTGTATAAATAATATCAATTTTCTTTAAAGTGGTACTAATCGTGTATATTCTTTTACATCGAGGATCTTTCTCTTCCAAATCCTTTTTTTCTAAATTTTTTTAAAAAAATTTCTTTTCAAACCATAAATGTATTCATAAATCTATTTTTATTGATATTTTATCTTTATTTGAAACTGATTTTAATATTAATAGTCATTATTCTTTAAATAGGTCATTTTTGAAACCCTTATACAAAATGTTTGAAATGAATGATTATTTTAAAAATTTATGACTTGAATAGATTTTTTGGAAATCATGATCCCTTAATTATTTGAATATTCCAGTATAATTTAGTATAGTTATTTAAAAAAAATTAATACTTTTTTTGTCTTTTAGTTTTTTAATGATATTTTCAACGTTAAAATGGTATTTTCCTTAGAAATGGTATTAATATATTTTAAATGGTATTTACATTCATAAGTATCAACTACCATTTATTTTATTTAAGATATACTAGGTAAATGTGGTAATAATAAAATTATAATTATTTCGTTGGATGTATTATAAATATTTCAATATTATTTGGAACACTTTTTTACAAGGGTTAATATGATTGTGAAAGTAATAACAATTACTTCTCTAAGTTTTAATATGAATTGAAATATTTCATGTGATTTTGTTGTTGTAATTTGAAATTATAGATGATGACTAGTTGATCCCCATTATAGCTTAGGGGTGATCCTAATATATCCTTAACGAAGGGTTGGGACCCATTATATCTCAATAAAATATAGTGAGCCCAATCAAGCTTATACGAAGGTAGATGCCCATTATAGCTCTCAAAAGAAATGAGTAATGATTATGTTAATATTGGAAGTCATTCGTATGGTCATTCCAATTGAAAGGGTTCTATATTTTTTTATAGTTATTCTTATCTAATTGAAATGGTTATAAATGTTTTTAATGAATACTTATTTCCAATTGAAAGGGTTCTGTATGTTTTCCTGATGCTTTCTATCAGATATAAATGTTTTCTCGGATGAATATTAACATCACATGTCTCATAACAATTAATTATATGAATTTTTTCCTATGTTTAATCTTTATTAACTGATTCATGAATATAGATCCAAGTATTGATGGTTATAATATATGTTATTTTTTTTCTCACACACATTTATTATATCCTCACACCCTTATGCACGTTCTATTATAATTGGTATCATTCAATTTTTAATGGTCCTTTTTACCCTTACTAAGCATTTGAGATCACCCATATTATTTTTGTTTGTCCACAAGTTATGAATAAGGATAATAATATATTATTATCAATAAAGGTCTTATATATGAATAATTTTATTTGAGATATTGAAGACTTAATATATAATATGTAAATCTGGGTATATTGGGAGATAAAGTAGTTTTTATAAACTCGAATTTTATGAATCCATGTGTAGAGTTTTCCATACTTCTATAAAACTATAAACTAAAATGGTCCATAGGTATGTATTTGATCTAATATTTTATTTTGATTTATTATTTTGGATAGAAAAATTCATTCACAGTTATCAGTATAAATCCATAAATTTAATGTTTATGATTTAGTTAATATATTTGGGAGTGTAGGTTTGGGTTTTTTATATTTGTTATCAGAGTTGTCTTTAGATACCTTTGGAGTTTTGAAGTTTTCATGTCATTTTATCATATCAATTATAGACACTATCATGGGTTTATATGTTTATGTTTGATCAGATGATCAATTTCTTAGAGACCCCTTTTGAATTTTAAGGTGATGAAATATTTAGGGGACAAATGATTTTTCATGGGTATTTTAGTGTGTTTTAGTATATTTAACACTTAAGTTTAAAATAAATTATATTTTTTAACTTATATGTTATTATTTTGGTTTATAATAATTGAATTATTTTATTTTAGATTAATTTAATATGTGAAATTCATATAATAACATTTAAAATAAATAATACATTCTTTTTGAAAAATTATTTTTAATTGGTGTTGAGGTTTATTTTAAATTTATTTATCCCAATTATTTTTTATTCAATATATAATAATGGATTCAAAATTTTGAATTAGGATGTCCAAATTTAAAATATATGTCCCTTTAATTTATGTTCAACATGAATCATAATGTTAATAATAATTATTAGAATTGTAATGGGTAAATCTAGAAATAATGGTTAAAAGTAATATGATAAGGACAATAAAATGACACTAAAAATTTCATATTTATTTTTGGATGAATATATTTCATTCATACTCATTCAAAATTCCATTATATTACCTTTTTCCTATTTTGATGTTTTTATAACCTATAAAATGTTTTTGATAGAGAAAAGTAACAAGTGTTACACTCTTGTTTTTAATAACAACAACATTTTTAACATGGAGAAAAAATAGAGGATATGTTAGTTTATAAAAATTAATTTGAAATACAAATGATTTATCTTTATCATAACTTATTTTAATTATCAATTTTGAAATTATTATCATAAATTATTACATAACATCGATGGAGTAATTATTCAATTAATATAAATATAAAATGACCGATAATAAAAATATTAAAAGTTTATTTATTTGAATGAAATAAATTTTATCAATTAATAATGAAGATAAAAATAAAAATGTAAGGATATATTAGATTTTTTTTAATTTCATTTTTTCATTATTTTTAATAGATAAAGAAAATGAATATTAAATTGACATTATTGATATTTTACAAAACTATTATTATTTTTAAATAATATAAAATTCATGAAAATATGAAATATTGAATAATTAATTAGATATAGTGATTTTAATCAACCCTGTTCCATTTTCTAAGTTCTTTTAATTTTATAGTTACATTATTAACCCTTTAAGGGTAAAGAACATTAACGTTACAGAAAGTGTCAAAATGGAAAACAAGGGGTTAAAACAAAACGATAAGGGTAAATTTAGGCCAAACATGCCCAAAAAAATTTTAGATGAGATTATTTATATTCATAATTGTATTGTAATTTAATATTATCTAATTTGAGATATTTTTAATTCAAAATAAATTTATATTAATTTAATATTTTAAAAAATTCCAAGAGTGTCATCCCTTATCTAAAAAAAGTGTACCACTTCTTCTAATTTTTTTACACATTGAGAACCATTTTTTTCCAAAAACTACCAACCCAATTAAATTCCTCACATACCTACCGATGGTATATTTTAATTATTTCTATCATAATAATATATTATGTGGTCATATAGTGTAAATAAAAGGATGTTGTCAAAAGAATATTTATAGATCTTAACCAAGCATTTTTTTTATTTTGTCTTCAACCACTTTAATATACTCTTAAAATAGTGTGAAGTAATAAAAAAAGTATCTTACACATTAAAATATGTAATTATATTACTTTATTAACCTATATCTATTTCAAAAATATCTCAAATGGAAAAGGAATTCGTCATTTATGTTAATGACAGACCACCTCATAAACCAGAGTAATTATTTTTCTATCACCAACTCTTACGACAGGTTGTAATGATAGATTTAATATATATATATATATATTTATATTTATGTGTGTGTGATATTAATGAAAAAATTATGATAATTTATAATATAACATCTATTTATATATATTTTCATTCACTAAAAAATGATAACATCATTCATTCTAAAGCCTGCGCTACTGCCTCCACAAAGCGATGTGATTTATTATTCATCACTACATCACAGGGATGATATATATATATCTCTTTGTGTGTGTGTCTAATTATAGAAATAATACAATATAATTATCTTTATGGAATGAGAAATATAATACATACCTACTTTACATACTGGTTATTGAAAATAGAATAGTTATTCATTCATATATAGGACCTACTATCTCTATGATTGCAATATAGTGTATAGTTCACAACCATATTTAATAATTAGTGATAAAATTATAATTAATGTATGAAATTAGGATTATTTCATGATAATTAGTTTTTATATGAATAAAAATCAACCCTTTTGTCCATAATAAACACACTAAAGATTTCTAAGAATTATGAAAAAAATATAATCAAAACACATGACGTGGAAAAACTAATTACGCAATTAAATATTTTTTTATAATAATTTTTTAAAACTATTTAATGATAATTTGTTAGTAATATAATAGTTTCCCCAGAATTTGAATAATTTATATATTCTTATTATAATGGTTTTAAAATAAAACCATATA
This sequence comes from Viscum album, assembly GCA_963277665.1. Taxonomy (NCBI): domain Eukaryota; kingdom Viridiplantae; phylum Streptophyta; class Magnoliopsida; order Santalales; family Viscaceae; genus Viscum; species Viscum album. Next base: position 205,776,565 of record OY728159.1, on the reverse strand, counting down.
AATTATAGAGAATAGGTAAGGAATTTGGTCTCAATTTTCATTCATTATGGAACATTTCTTTATTATATACCTAATTTATTTTATATAGAGCATGTATTGAATTTTTAAATGATATATAATTAGTCATCTAGACTTCATTTTATTTTATGTTGTAATATGAATTATTTCATCCAAGGGTATTTGACATGAATGTTTCCTAGAAGTAAAGGGGTTCTTAACTCAATTTCATTTCATTGGGTTATAACTCTCATTCATTGATTTTTATTCTCTTATTATGGGTGAATTGATATATGAATTGTTTTATTATGTATTTCCTCTCTTTTTTATTTATTGTTTACACATAATCTCTTATGTATTAATTCTTAATTCAATGATATGATAATTTTAAGGGTAATTATTCTAAAATTGTCTATCTTTTGTACACATGTTTTTATATAAACCTACCATATTTTATAATACATGTATACAACACATTTTATATGTTAAATAATGAATATTTTATGCTCATGATATTTTTTTTTATATTATTCACTCATGGTTTAGATGATTGAAAAGTTACCAAAGTGCCAAAAGCCATATGATACAATCTCCTTTATTTTTAGGATTATTTATATAAAGGTTACTCTATGGGAAATCATATTCTCTTATTGTCCTAAAACATGTCTTATTTATTCTCATCTAGTTATGAGGGTGTTTTACATGTTTATTTTCCTTTAATCTTATTAATTTAATAAAAGTCATAAATGTTGTTTGTATGTGATACCAATCTTGTAAATTATTTTATAATTAGGGGTATCTCTCTTCCATATCCTTAATTTGTAAAATTATTTCAAAATGATATTTTGTAAAAATAAATTATTTCCTAAATCTATTTTATAAGACTTTTATTCTTCATGTAAAAATTATTTTAAATGAAAATTTCAACATTTTCAAAATGGGTAACTTTTAAATCCCTTTTACAAAAATGATTAAAAAGAATGTTTATTTTTATTTATTACAAATTGAATGGATTATCCCAACACAATGATTCAATAATTAATTTTTATATTCTTTTTCAATATTTAATGATTATTTTTAAATGAAATGGTTTTATTAATATGCGCAACAATTTTTATTAGAAAATATATTTTTTTCAAAGTGAAAAGTTTATTTCCACAAAAATGATTTTAATGGGATTTAAATGGTACTTGTATTCTATAATGTTAATAAACATTGATTTTAATATGATCAACTGGGGATATGTTTTAATGATACGATCCTTTCTCATTCTATAGATATATTATTACAGTTGCAAATGGTTTTCATAAAACCTCTTCATTTCCAATGGTTTAATCAGGGTTTAAAAGTGATAATGGTATGTTTAGTGATTTTTATGATGAAATTTACTACTTCATTAGATTATATTTTTGAACTTGGATATTATTGACACTGATGGTTTGAGCCCTATTAGATATCTCGGGTTATCCGGATACAACGATTACAATGGTTTGATTCCCGTTATTTCCATATTAAAATGGGTGAGATAGATATAACATATACAATGGGAGAGACCCATTATAGCTCCCTAATAAATTGGGTAATGATAGTTTTCTATAGGGATTTGGATGTTGGCCATATGGTTATTCTAATTTTAAGGGTTCTTTAATAGTTTTGTGTAATTAAATTTCTAATATTGAAAATTCTTTTATTTATTCATGATATGTGTTATAAATGTTACCATTGGTAAAGATAGACCTCACATGGTTAATAACTATTAAATCTATTAATTTTTACTTATGTTTAATTATTGTTCCGTGTTTATTGATTGATTATCCCAGTATTGATGTGTATGATTTCTCTAATTTTTTTATCATGCACATTGATTATATCATTGGACAATAATAATAATCTTATGATCATTGGTAACACTAAATTATTTATTCTAATTATTACCCATATAATGCACTTGAGTTGACCCATTTTATGATACCTTTTCCCTATGTTATAATGATTAATTATAATTTATTTCAATATAGAACTATTATACATATATATATATATATATATTTATTTAATAGGAGTGGTTGAAGATGTAACATAAAATATGAAGATGTGGGTATAGTGGGACATGACATAGATTTTAATGATTCATGTCATGACCTATCCCCCGAGACCTCTATTGTGACTACCTCATTCCCTCCTTCCATATGCCTGGGGTTGGTGGCTAGAACCAGAAAGACTTATCCAAAAAAGGGAGAGAATTTCCTTTAAACCATTATAAAAAAATACATAGAAAACTATACAAAGCGAAACATCAATAAAATAGAAGTAATACAACCATTGTAATGTAACACAACTAAGAGTAATGCGTGTAAACTAAATATAAAGGGGCGAGAATATGAACCCAACTGATAGGAATGTACATAAAAATAAGTACATTATATGGATGTTGTCTGCCAAGGATCCCACCAAAATGGTAGGAACAACTCTTTATCGAATGTCACAACAACACACCACATCCATAAATCTACCTCCAAGAACCATCTAGTACTGGCTCTCCAATGTCCCAGTCCAAGCTATCAGTCGTCTGCATAATACAAAATAGGTTCTGGCGAAGCCCGTGCAGAGGTGAATATAACAATACTCAGTAGGGACCTTGAGGCCCCCGATTGTCTCTCAGCAATCCATAAAGTTAAATAACACAAAGGAAATAATATAGAACTAATACCATGATGAAAGATCTAAATCATATAGCACAGTGTGAAATACATATCTCTCACTAGGTATAACTTAAGTACAAAAGTAAAGATGATTATTTGTAAAGCTAGATAATTTTAATCCATCGAGAGGCTCTCCTGCCAATCCACACGGGGTCACTAGGTTCTGAACCTAAAAAGTATTTCTATGTTCTAACCCACACACGATGGCTAGGTTATGACCCACACAAGATTACTACATACTGATCCACAGAGGATAGCTAGGTTTTGACACACAATTCGTTCTTCATGTCATAGCCACCCACTTGATTCCCGCGCATATCACGATTGATTATAGGATAATATTCTACTCAATACATCAGTTATAGACCAAATTCAATGAAGTCCCACATAGATTAATCACAAAAGATAGTACTGTCATCAGTGAGATAATGCAATAGACAATGCGTTTAATGAACACCTGTTCTATAAGATATATGCATTTATTTCTAAAAAGGGCCCAGTTTGATTCAAGGATGATCTAAACCACCTGTATACCAATTTCTGACAAAACTGAGGTAGAGTATCTTATAAGTACAGCTTCAACCCAATAGTATGAATGCAAATGACGGTGCATCAATTGGGCACTTGGTGTGAGAGATATGGGTGTTTTAGAAAATAGGGGTTGGTTGCGTCTGGGCTCAGTCCTACCCGGTCCTGCCTACCCAGGGGTCCCACATACCCTAGTTTAATTTGGATGACTCAAACTGAACTGGTTCAGGTCTAGGACTTTCTCATCCAGCCTAGCTAGTGGGATAGGCCTAATGGGTCGTGCTGGACTCAGCCCTGTTTGGTCGTGCATCCAGCCCGCTGAGTCGCCCGGCAACCTAGCTAGTCTGGCCTGACACGAAGGTCACGGATCTGGACTACCTGCATGAGTCAGGACCACTGGGTGGAGTTCTGGCCTGCCAGTGCAGGTCTGGCCCACTAGGCTGCGTGTCCATCCCACTGGCTGAGGTCGCGGCGTGCCAACCCAAATCCCGAATCGCATGATTTAGGCCAATGCCTAGCCAGGATATTGTCGGCTACCATGTATAGCCTCCATTGGCCACACGGATCCATGGGTCCCTCCAGCCTCTGTTGAGCAACTACAGATTTTCAAGCCACCATGATGCGGGTAATCCCTCCAAGTAGCGTCACGTCTCTCCACTGCCACCATAACACGACGACAGGCGCACCGCTCCACCCGGCTACTGACTGGTAGCCTGTTGTCCCACCATCTGGCATGTGGCTGGTTCCACTTTTGGTAGATTCGTCATCGGACCAACAAAAATGCTATGGTGGTCCGTTCTTCACGCCACCTACACCTATGGCTTCTGGGGAGTGACCTCTTCAACAAAAAGGTCTAAAAACCACATAGAAATCAATTCATACAAACCATTTACATGAAGTGCACATGGGGAGGATTAGAGATTGTGGCCTAATCAATCTATAGTTAATTGAATCCCAGATAATAACTCCCAAAAGAAAAGTCACTCTCCCACATAAAAACACTATTCATAGATCAATATGTTTTTGGGTTGATCCACGTTTTTCATTTCTAGAATAAGAGTGGGGAAAAACTTTCACAAATTAAACCCATACAACTTTTTCGTTCATTTCCACATCGTTACATCCTTTAGGTTTCAAGTCATCGAAGTCATTTGTCGATTCCAACTCTATTCTTCAAGGTGAATTAAAGATGTTTGATATCTGTCGGCATTTCTAATTCTTTGTTGGAGATGATCTTTATTGGAGGTTTTTCATATAATCCTCATAGATTAAATCTCCACTATTCAATATGTTCGTTTAATAAAATGAAGCACCATGTAACATTTAGGTTACATTTCGACATTGCATCGTTACAGTGTTTCTTTTATGAAACATCATAATGGTTTTGCTTTCATAATGATCTATTAATGGGTTTTCTTAATTGTGCCTCATCATCACCTCATCTCCACACCGTAGCATCTTCATCAGCCGCTCAATTACGTGAATGAAAAATAAAATAACTTTTTAATGTTATTTTATAAATTTTCCAAAAAAGTAAAAAAAAAATAACTTTTCCGTCTAACCCCTTCCAGTCAACAATTTGTCCTTTCTAGGGAACTCCTATTGATCCACGCTCAACGGTGCCATCATATTTTATATCTATGACCTGGTTCAAATCTTAAAAAAATATCACTTTGCGCATATACTGAGCACCTCAAAAAAAGTATAAAAATATGTTTCTGAATCACCAGGCCTCCGAATCACATGCTGTCATAGTGTTCAATTTTGAAATAATTCCATTTAATTAAAAAAAATACATTTAAATTATGAAACACTATATTCTATCCTCCTTAGTTATTTATATCTCTGAATACCTAAATTAGGTCTAATCAAACATGTGGGGGTACTGAGAACGAATATGAGCCTCCCACTCCCTTACTCTCTTCGTGGTTCCTGTGCTTCCACCAAACGTACACTAGAGGAATCGACCATCCACCGAGGAACCTCTCCATTCAATCTTATATCCCCGCTAAGAACTCCACAAATGTCTCCCCTTGGTTAATATCCAACTCTCTCTACTCAATTCCGTGTTATGGATCATGTAGGTACCTCCTCAGCTACGACATGTGAAACAAATTGTGCACCTAGTGCATCTATGGGGGAAGAACTGGGTGGTATGCCACATCACAAAGTATACTGAGGATCTAAAAAGGTCTGATGAACCTCATAGACATCTTTCCACCCCAACCAAATCTATGTAATCCTCATCGGGTTGAGAAGTAAAGGAATGCATGATCTCCTTCCTCAAACTCTAAGGGTATTCGTCTCCGATCATCATAAGAATTCTGCCTACTATATGCAGTCCTAATCCCATCACGGATAATTGGGACTTTTCAGTGGTATCCCAGACCAAGTTTGGACCCATGAGTACCGACTCCCCTGGGTCTATCATGCATAGCGGTGATCTGCGAGGCCGCTCATACAAGGCCTCAAATGGTGTCATGCCAATGGTGGAGTGATATATTTATTTTGAATGAAAACTCCTAAAGTGATGTGTGGTCTTCCCAACAAAGACCAAAATACAAGACATTGGCATGAAGCTTGTTCACCAAGGTTTTTATAGTCCACTGACCATCTATATGGGGGTGAAAATAAGTGCTCAAGTATAGCTAAGTCCCATATGCTTCCTGAAACACCTTCCACAACCAAGATGTAAAGCATGCATCATGGTCTGAGATGATCTTTGATGGAACCCCATGAAGTGGAATTATCTTCTATACGTAGAGGAAAAGCAAGACCTATACTGATCCCTACTCCTGGATTAGTGGGAAGTGAGATGACATGGTGAGTTAGTCAATGATCACCTAGATAGAATTGTGGCCCCCAAATGAGTTTGGTAACCCCATCACGATGTATATGGAGATACCATCATACTTCTACTCTTGTATCTCAAATGGTTGTGTCATTTATAATTGGACTTGATGCTCAACCTTTACTTGGTGAAAAGTGAGGCATCAAGCAACCAGCTCTGCCACTGCATTCATCATCCATTACCACCAGTACTAACATCATAGGTCATGTTACATCTTTGTCAAACCCATATGTACCGCTAAATGGGAATTATAAAACATCCTAAAAACTTACTTCCACAATGTTACCACTACTATAGTGCATCCTCTAAAAAGGATATTGTGCTCCCCACCTATAAAAAATACACCTGGAGTGTGTCATGATGATATTTGAGAATGTCAGGCCTCACAATCAACATACACAAGTTGTGCCTCCCTAACTCACTGTAATAGTGGTGGAGTGACCTTCATTTACTTGAGGTAAGCTGATCCATTAATATCCGCAAAGGATATCATCATCACTGCAAGAATCTCTGTCCCATCACATAGTATATGTAAACCTGAACACCTATTGAGTGTGTCTACCACCACGTTACACTTCCTTGGAGTATAGAGTATCTCAAAGTCATACTCTGGGATGAACTCCTTACATCGCCGCTATCTCAAGTTTAGGTCCTTATATTAGAACATATACATGAGACTCATGTGCTCAGAGTAGATGGTAAACCGTTCACCCATCAAGTAGTGCTTCAACATCGTCAAGGCAATAACCATTAAAACTAACTACATGTCATGGTTTGCGTAGTTCAGCTCATGCTGCCTCAACTTCTATGAGCTGTAGGTGATCAGTTATTTCTCCTGCATCAGTACATAACCTACTTTGGTCCTTGATTCATCACAGTAGACTACATACCCAACGCCCTCTTCTGGTAGTCTCAAGATGGGAGCCCTTGTCAGTCTCCATCTTATCTTCTTGAAACTCTGTGGGCACCTCTCCATCCCCATGTTCTTTTGTACCTTATTTTTCATAGTTGAACGGTGTGATGCTACTTCAGAATAGGAGGGTATGAACCTCTAGAAGTACCCAGCCAATCCCAGGAAACTCTGTACCCTTTTCAAGCTCTTGGGTGGCTCCCAAAAAAGAACTGCCTATATCTTCACCAGATCCACTAAAAATCTAGAATATGAGATGATGTGTCCTTGAATGTGGACCTCTTTGATCCTAAATATCCATTTTGAGAGAATACCATATTGTTGGTTCTCACGGAGCACATCTAGAACTATCTACAGGTGTGTAGCATGCTCCTCTTCTGACACTGAGTACACCAAGATGTCATCAATGAAGACAACCATGAAACGATTAGGTTAAGGGTGGAAGATCTTGTTTATGAATACCATGAACAATGTTGGTTAATTTTTCATGATGAAAGGAATCACAAAAAACTCATAGTGCCCATAACTACATCTAATGGATGTCTTCGGTAGTTCTTCATCCTCCACCTAAAGATGATGATAGCCTGATATAAGGTCGATCTTTGAAAACCACCTCACTCCCTTCATCTGATCGAAGAGTTCATCAATCCACAAAAGTGGATACATGTTCTTCACAGTCAGAAATTTTAGGTTCTGGAAGTCCACAAAAATATTCAATATCCCATTTTACTTCTTGGAAAACAACACTATGGCTGCCCATGGAAATACACTAGGACATAAAAACATTCCTCTACAATTCCTCCAGTTGTACCCTCAACTCCGAAGCTCCTCAGGAGTCATTTGACATGCAGGTGTAGATATCTATATCATCCCTGGGTATAGGTAAATATAGAAGTCTACCACTCTACATGGATGTAGTGTTGTGACATCTTATGAAAATGCATCATCATACTCACCCACCACTACATAAAATCTCAGACAGCCCTTATCCACTATACAAATGGTGAGTCTATCCAACTAGTGAGTGATCAATTGCGCACTTCTCCAAAAAATTCATCCATGTGGTGTAAAGGTTCCCGTCTCAATGGTGAGGAAATCCTTGTCTCATCCCCACAGAAAAAAAACACTTTGATCCTAAAACAGTCGATATGAGCATGGAATTTGAATAACCAGTTGATACCCAAGATTACATTGTAAGGCCTCAACAATTATACTAGGATATCCCAAACAATGTTATTGCCTCCTTGAGTAAAATGACTTTGCTGACACTAGTGTGTAATAATTGAATTCCATCTAGTAGGTGTATCTAATAGTAAGGTTTGAGCCAACGACTCTACCAGAATCTTTGAAACTCAAACTAGGTCTGTGTTAAGGAATGTGTGATTAAAACATGTTTCTATAAGAACTGTAGCTAAGGTTGAGTAGACACATATCATACTTATATTTATCTCTAGAGCACCGTGGTCGTAGGTCTCTATCACCTGAAGCAAGCCCCACCCATGTCCACTTGCTCTCAGAGCCTATGGTTGACCTCTTGGGAGTGGTGGTGGTAGTAGAAGAAACCATCGCCCACCACTAGTCACATGGGCAGATCCCTTTACATGTATTTTTCTTTGAAAACCTCCTCGCTTGAACCTCTCTCACTGTCTTGATGGTCCCTTGACCGCCTGTTGGTCATCCACGTGGGGAATCATCACTATCCTCTAAAATAGTAATGATCTCTAGACATAGATTACCACCTATACCTCATGAGCTCTAAACCTATGACCCTATATCTTGGGGTTTTCATTGGGATGGTCTGGCCAGTTTGAGCATCTACATCATCTCCCGACTACCTGTTTAAGATGACTCAGCCACCTGTCGTCTGATGGCGGCTCTCACCATCCAGAATTGGATATCTAGGATGCTCTCTACAAGCAGGGATTTCTATAGCACTTCATCCTTCTTCAGAATGCTAAGAAAAATCATTGACTCTCTAATCTCCCATCAGATCCCCTACTCAAAGGTCCATGCCCTAATGAAATAGCCTCATACTATGTCAGTAGATTAGCGGGAGAGGTCGGTAAAATTTTCTGAGTACTAGGCCACAATCATGTTTCCCTATTGTATGTGTATTAACTCAGGGATACACACTGAGAGTGGCGTCGCTGGTAAGAACTATGCCCTGAATAGGCTCATGAAGTCTAACCATACAAGGGTCTCCTCCTCATGTGTCTAGAGCATCAAGACGCACCATCTCTCTATTTTTCCCTGAAAAAATATAGTGACTAGAACCCCATCTATTATGTAGGAGTCTCTACAAGGAAAAAAAACTAATTAACTACCTCCATCCAATCCTCGGATTCCAGAGGATCTATCTCACCTCAGAACCATAGAGGCCTCTATCTTTGGAACTCATGTAGCATGCTCAGTAGGTGTGCACTGTACGCCAGTGGGGCTGGTAGAAACTGCTACATTCTGGGTGTTGGTACTACTGGTACCCCACTCGAATGTGCTATCATTGTAATTGGTCCATGCACTGATTCATCATCGCTCGGTAGAACATCATCATGATCTCTCCAGGGAATCATGGTCATCTTTCTTCAGGGATTCACCCTGTAGAGAAACAGATGTGCCACAGTCAATAAGTTATATCAGTTGAGGGGACTCAAAATATATTAAGAGAAAAAACATTTTCAAAAACACATGTAACTACTGTTCTCGTGTACCAAGTCAAGAAAATAGAATTCAGGTTCCTTGTTTATGGATATGTCAGCCACATCACCAAAAATGGACTCCATTGACTGAAAGCTGAACTCAAGATACTCAACACTACTTCCCCCATTGAAAATACAAACTCATAGATCTTTTGGTAGATCAGACCACCCTCTGATAACACATTTTCAGAACCTATTTCCCATGGCACGTATTGTGACTACCCCAAACTCCCCTTCTATAGGCCAGGGGAGGGTAAATAGCACCAGGAATTTATATCCCAAAAAGTGAAGGAATTTCCTTTAAACATGTACACACAGGCATGGAAAACTACAATAATCTAACCAAAAAGTAATGAAATGTAATAAAACCACCACAAAGTACCACAACTGACAGTAATGTGTCAAAAATAGAAACAAATGGGCCAGAATACAAGTTCAACTAAAAATAAATTAAATCAAAAGAAATAAATGCTATGAATTTATTCTACAAAGGATCCTACAAGAAGGTTAGGTAAAACTCTTAGTCAAATGTCACTACAACACACCACGTATTTTAATTTACCACTAATCACCGTTTAGTCCTAGCTCCCCAAAGTCCCGTTCAATGCTTTCCTTCATCTACACAAGACAGAACAGGTGTAGGACAATCCCAGGTAGAGTTTAGTATAAGAATACTTCGTAGGGACCTCGAAACCCCATACGGTCACCAAAAAATCCACGATGGAAAACAACATAAAGGAAATACCACCAAGGTAATACCACTAAGAATGATCATAAAAACATAAAATAAAGTAAAAGACCCAACACACACAAGGTATAAATTAATTACCAAAGTAAATATTATTAGTCGTAAAGATAGATCATCTTACTCTGTTGAGAGGCTACGCTGTTGATCCACACATGATCGCTAGGTGTTGACCCACCCATGATCGATAGGTGATGACCCACACAAGATCGCTAGGTTCTGACCCAAAAAACATCTCTAGGTGTTGACCACATAGGATCCCAACATGTATACCCATAAAGGATCACTAGGTGTAGACCCATACATGATCCCTCTTCATTTTCATGTTATAGCCTGCCACTATATTCCCATAGTAACACACTAGATTTCGGGAGGAACTGATCCTCAATCCATCGGTCATACCTCAACCACCACAAATACCCACATAGAGTAACCTTGATGGATTTTCCTATCATCAGGGTCCAAACAAAATATTAGACACATCAAATGGACACACCGTCTGTAAGATATGGTATTTTTTTGTAAAAAGTGTCATGTTGGATTTGAGTCCAATTCAAACCAGCCTTACAAAAATTTCTACAAAAACTAATGAAGACTCTCTTAGAAGGAACACCTCATTGGAAGGGTCCTAATTCCATTAGTGATGCTTCAATCAGACACTCTGTTTGAGAGATACAGGTGTTTTAGTAAACTGGGGCTGGTTGCTTCTCGGTCCGGTCTGACCCGGTCAGACCGACCCGACCAACCCGACTACGGGGGCCCCACATAGCCCTGTTTAATTTGACTGACTTGATATGACCCGGTTTTGGTCTGGTTCAATCTATTCTATCCTGGATAGTGGGCCAGGCCCAATGGGCCTCGTTGGACCCGACCCAGTTTGGCCGAGGGTCCAGCCCACTGATTCGTCGGTGGCCATGTCTTGCTCGTCATGGCTCGAAGAGTTCAAGCCAGCCATCACTGGTACGGACCACTAGGTCTGGGTCCATCCCACCAGTGCGGGTATGGTACGTTGTGCCATAGGACCGACCCACAGGACCGTGGGTCTGAAAAACATGCTAGAGGCACGACCCGCACACCTGAATCCTGACCCATGGGATGCTAGATAGAGGTGCGCTGCCTTTTCGAGACATGGCTGGCTGCCTCATCCAGCCCCTTTTTTGCCCACAGACGCGGCTCGCTGAGCCACCCAGATGGCATGGATGTGGTATGTCCCTCCATGGAGTGCCAAGAGGGCGCTGCGTCTCTCCATAACCGCCACAGTGCATCAATGGGTGAGCCTCTCCACCCATCCACTAACATGGATGGTAGGCTATTGTCACACTATGTGATCATATCTCTGGTCAAATATTCTATGGCGGACCACCAAACGCACTACGGTGGTCCGTTCTTTGGGTCGCCTATGCCTACAGCCTCCTGGGAGGTTCCTATTCACCGTGAAGGTCTCAACCCAACCTTGTTGTCAATTCAGACAAACCATTCACAAGGAGAGAAGATGGAGAGGGGCTCGAGCCTTGTTCTGGTGTGCCCGCACAATCCTCATTAGATGTTATAATCATGGGGAGGCTTATGGATTGTGGCGCAATGAAACTAAATATAAAGTATTCTTGGATAATAACTCCTAAAATAAAACCCACCCTCCCACAGAAATGCATGATTCACGGATCAACATGTATGGTGGTTGATCTATGTTCATCATTTCTAGAATAAGAAAGGGGAATAATTTTCAAAAAGTAAACCTCTAACTCTTTAATGTTCATTGTTGTAGTGTTATGCCCCAAGGTTTCAAGACATCTACGTCATTTGTCGCTTCCTACTCCATTATTTGAGGTGTGTCATAGATTTTTAACATTTATTGGTGTTGGTCATTTTTCATTGTAGAGGATGTTCCACAATGATTCATGCAATAATCCTCATAGTTTCATTCCATATGCTCTAACTAATTCATTTAATAAAAATAAATATGTCGTATTGTTTCTGTTATGTTGCGACGTTTTCTATTTATGTTGTCTCATTTATGAAACACCATAGCAATTAAGAATGAATAAATAGCAATTAAGGAACTTCCTTAATTTCACCTTTTCATCACCTTGTAACCACACCGCAATGTCACCATCCTCTGCTCAAAGGTATGAATGAAAAATAAAATAACTTTTTAATGTTTTTTTATTATTTTTACAAAAAGTTCCAAAAATTATCAATTCCATCCAACCCTTTCCGGTCTAAGTTAAGTCATTTATAGGGTAATTATAGAATTTTGAGTTCAAATTTTCCCTCAGATTATCGATCCAAGCACCATAAAAAATGTTTGAAAAACCTACTCGCACATTTACTAATCATACCATAAAAAAAGTTCAATAATCCATTATGGACTCATTGGGCCTCAGAATCATGTGTCTTTATAGCATGCGGTCTCGAAGTAATAAAATGAAATTAAATAAATTACACTAAAATTGAGAGACATTACAACACAGTTGATTGTGAATCCAATTTGATCAAATTTTCTCCTAATTATATAAAATTATAAAACATAAAGGTTTGGGGGTGTGTAAGTGATCCATTTGGTTCTATTTATTTTTTAAGGTATGGAAAAAAACATTGGATAAAACATAACTGTATCAATGATAGAAATTTAATATTTATTTTTTGACCACTAGATTATGGAATTTGGGTCATGGGTATTTACCAACATAATAACTTTTACATATATTTGATAAATGAAAATATTTATGTTGTGTACGTGTGAACATCCACATCTATAGTATGATGAAAATCAAATTTTATTTCCAATTTACATTAATTATTTTAAAAATGATATTAATGTTTGAAAAAAGATTTTTTTTCCTGATTATATTTTCTTGATTATGGAAACATTATCCCTCCAACTATAGTCAAACTCTTGAAGTTGTTTTGGACTTATAAACAAAACATCCTTAAAACATAAACTTAGAAGTTAATGATTTTAGTATCTAAATAAAACATGGAAAAAAATTCAAAATAGTTTACAAATGATGAAATGAGAATAAAAATATATAATATGTATGTAGAAAATATAGTATAATTTTATAACATATGATTAAATCCATTAAAAAATAATACATTATTAAATGTAAATGATTTTCATTGAAAAATATTGTTTTAGAATTGTCTTTCCAACACTTTTTCTTCAATATTAAAGGTTTTTAATGATTTAATAATCATAATATTTATTCTTCAAAGATTTTTATAAATAATTATAGAATATATTTTAATTTTCTTACAAATGATTATAAATGAATCATTGTAATGTATCTATATGGGATATTTTTGATATTTTTTCAAATGTGAGAAATGAATTTTTTTACGCATATAGTTGTACTTCGATTTATTTCCATCATATCAATTATTCATTATCAAATATGATTATATAGTATTACATGGGATTTTAATGTAGATATTACTCGTTATCAGTAGAATTTTTTCATTTTCTAAAGTTTGAAAGGAAAATAGATATATCTATTTATGATTATGGAATAATATATTGTGTTTTTTTATAGTTTTAGATACAGTTTTATGAGTAAATGGTGATATATTTTGAATATTTTTTCATTATATAGCACTTGATCATTATAGATGACTGTGGGTGTGATCGATATATCTCATAAAGATGGGTGAGCCTAATATAGATCTTCAATGTATCCGGTAATGATGTAGTCATTAATGATAAAGACGAGGGAGATAACAATGTTAGTTAATTATATATAATTTACTAGGCTTCAGTTATTTTTAGTTGGTTTAGATTTTTTAGAACACTAGGTATTTATATATTTCTCCATGTCACCTAAATTATGTTTTAAAAAATGGGATTTATGGAAAACTATTTATTTTATTAGGTAAGTAATGATTATGGACTCTTAAAGGTGAAAATATATTCTATAAAATAATTTTTTTCATGAATTCCCACATGAATCAAGATGAAATAATGATTTTTTATGTACATTATAATCAGTTTAATTGGGTTTCCTCAAGAATAGATAGTTTTTCACCTCTGTAAATTTATTATTCATGTTCTCAATGTTCTATTCAAAAAATAAAAAAACCCTCACGGGTTTTTATGTATTTCACTAGAATAATAAGATTCCTTAATTTTTAAACCCCTTAACGATAATTTCATGTCTGGTACTATATTTTAAAATATTATTCATATGATATATGGATGAGTAGAAATTTTATCGGGGTCAATATTTTTGATACTTTAAATAATCTAAAATGAAGCGAAAGTGCCCTAAATAAAACATTTTAATAACCTTAATTACAAATTGGGGGGGTTTAAAATTTATATAATTGAAAAAATTTTAATGTATTCTTTTTTTAATTATATAAAACTATAATCCTAAATGATCATGTGAATTATAAGAAATAAATTCATTTCAATTAAAGTGATATAAATGGGTTTCTAAATTAATCAGTTATTATAATTTTTATCATAGAAATGATTAGATATATTTAAGTTCTAGGGTAATTTTGAATATATATCATAATATATTCATAATTGTTATTATATTTCCATAAGATATATTTGGAATATTTCTATGGTTCTTTATAAGATCAACTTATCCATCCATTATCTTTCATAGAGACAGAATATCTCTGAAAGATAATGGATGGATAAAATAATTAAAAAGGTATTCGATGTTTTCGAATATATGGAATAAAAAAAGGAAATTCATAATATTTACCATTTTGAATGTGAATTTGATCAATAGTGGACTCTAATTATGAATACGAACTAAATGGATAGTAATGATGTTTTATATGGGATGGTACTTAAAGATATTCTTCTTCAGATGTATTTTTTTAATGTTAAATGAAATAAAATGGAATGAAAATTTTGGAATTAATGTAAAATAAGGAACACATAATGACTATTTTTAAAGAAACATTTACTAGAATGGTAATGCATTTAAAAAAAATATCTATTCCAAGAGAATAAAATCAATGGATATTATATTGGTCTACAATACAATTATTAATTTCCGTATCCATAATTATCTTTAAATATATTCTCAATGATATGTTTTTTAGGGTTTTTTCTAAAACATATGTACTTTATGAAAATAAGAGAAAGAATTATTCAAGATGGAATCAAATTGAGAAGCAGTTAACCACGAAAAGTTTGGGTAATCCCATAGAATGTCTTAATTCTAGTAAAATAAATTTTAATGAATAGTCGATTGGATCATGTTAGTGTTACCAATGTCATAATAACAATAACATAGATGATAAATAAAATGATAAGGGTAATAATCAAAAAAATGGGAAAATATAAATTAAAAAAATAGTAATATGTTTTAATTGAAATGAGCTATATATTTATACAAAATAATATATGATGTTGGTTACTGATGGTTGGAATTATCTAGATCAAATAAAAAATGTGAGAAATAGTATTTTTCTACTATAACAAGAAATATGAGACCCTAAAATGAAGTAATGATAAGTAAATTACATGTTTATGTATATTATGTGAATGGATTATTAGATTATAAATATATTTATACATATATATTGAAACATCATTAGTAAAATACAAATAAAGTATTAATAATTCTTTTCAAAATTTTTGTTAAAAAAATCATGGGGTAGTATACAGGTAATAAGAATTTAAATAAATATTCATGTTATCTTCTATGTAATAGAATTATTGAAAGATGTATTTTCTTTACCATTGTATAATTTGATGATATTATTGGCATGGATTCAATTTTAATTTATCATGATAAAATTCATTGTATAGAAAATGAATTCATATTCAACAGTCAAAGTGAGTTTTCTTATTTATATAATATTTATATTATACCTGTTTTAACATATCAAGAAACTGATAAACTAATTAAAGAAGGGATTGATATTTTTCCTTCACATATTTTTGAAATGTTAGAAACCACTCATATTTGTTATGTATTACTTTTCAATGAATATATAGATAAATTTATAGATGATTTGTCTTGTTTTATTCCTAATCATGATCTTTTATTTTATATTGACTTAATTCATTTTTCAAATAGTGTTTAAAACACCAAATATCCAACATCTTAGTCTTTATTAGAATTTGAAAAGGTATTTATAATAGTTTTTTATTACGGTTACATCCACCCTAGCACTTTACCTTGGATCCTCCTATTTTTGTTAGTAAAAATTAGGATAGTTCCATGAGATTTGTCATTGATTATATAGAACAGAATAGAATCATAGTTATGAAATAGTATTATATTCCTTATCAATGACATGTTTGATTAGATCTATGGAGAAAATTATTTTTTAAAGATTGACCTCATGTTTGGGTATGATCTGCTAAACCAAAATTAATATGATATTTCAAGGATGATGTTCTAGAATTATAAGATTTGGAGTATACATTTTGGGTTAACAAACACAAATGATGTATTTAATGAACAATTTAAAATTTTATTCTATGATTACATAGATAAATTTATAAGTTTGTTTATTTATGATATTCTAATATACTCTAAATTCTATGATGATCATGAAAAATATATAAGAGTTATTTTTCAAACATTAAAAGAAAATAAGTCATCTATAAAATTTAGTAAATGTGAATTTTTGATAAACTAGACTTCTTTACTTGAGTATATTATTTTTAAATTAAAAATAACATTGGATATTACATAATCAAAAGTGGTTGATGAATATTCAACAACAACAAATATTACTGAGATTGGAAATTTTCATAGGCAATCTGGTTTATACTGATGGTTTTTTGAGAAAATTGATTGGCTAGCAAACCTACTAACCAACTTATTAAGAAAATCATCTATGTTTATCTATATAGAGGAATGTCTTTAATGATTTTAGTAATATAATAGAATATTTCTTAAATACCCTATGTTAGCCTCTCTATATAGAAGTTAGGTTTTTTTTTAATTTATATTGACCCTTCTTTTATAAAACATTGACTTTGTCTTTATGTGTAATTATAGGGTTATATTATATGAATAATTATATTTTAAATCCCATAATAATAATTATACTACACCTAATAAGGAGCTATATAGGGTTTTTTTATTAAAAATATAGCTGCATAATTTATATGTGAAAAAATATGATGTATATACTGATGATAAAATTTTAAAATACACATTCACTCATAAATAGTTATAAAAGATTCATAAAAGATGAATAGAAATAAATATGGTCTCTGATTTCACAATTCACTACTATCTAGTTAATGAAAAAATGTTTCTAATGTCATGGTTGAAAAATGTAATAAATCATTAGCTATAATATATATGAAAAATGATCCATTTTTTAATTATTTAATCATTGATTAACTAGAAATTACTTTTCAAAAAACTCATTATATTTTGACTCATGTATTAGATTAGTCACCATTGTAATAAAAAAATATGACTTATTAGAAAAAGGATCATAGAATACATGAAATTTTAAAATGGTCAAGAAAGGAAAGGTTCATGTGTTTAATATTGATGATAAATTTTTTATTATATTTGTAAATATGTTATGTTTTCTGATTGATTCCCAATTGAATAAGTAATTTTTTGGTGACTTTCCCAACTCTTCACTTTCTATTTATTCTATAAATATTAAGAAATAGAAATAAATTAGGTTATATTATTTGTGGGGGGGAATGCAGAAAAATATTGTTGACTTTTCTATAAGTCCATTTACTTCCCTAAATGTTAGAGATGAATGAATACTAATGAAGGACATGATTTATAATTTTCCAATTCCTCAATAGAAATTTTAGAAAGTATCCAGGGATTTTGTGGTGGGATTCCCAAAAAAATATCAAGGTAGTAATTTTATTTTGGTTTTCAATGATTATTTGAATATTTTTTTTAATTTTATTCCAATTCAATATACTATGAATGTGGATAGAATATATCTTAAAGATATATCTAGACTACATGGAGTGTTTCTGTGACTATTGTATCTGATCATTTTCTCATATTTAACATAATTTTTCTAATGGGCCTCAAAACTCATTGGTAACTAAATAATGTTTTAGTACATATTTTAATATTTAATCCAAAGATAGTGGTATTAAACAATTAAAACATTTGGAAGATAATATATTGGATTTTTTATTGGATTATCAAGGATGTTGTGATCAACATATTTCATTTATGTAATACTATTATTATAATTGTTTTTATTCTGCTACAAAGATGACAACTTTGAGGCATTATTTGAAATGTGGTGTCTATCTCCATCATTTTATGAATAATACTAGTAAAAGATGTTTTTGGGACCATAATGGGTAGAATAGTTAGTTAAAAAGCATATGATTATTCAACACCATATAATTAAATAATACTTTTTTTAGAAATGTTATGTCAATTATAGGATGAGTGTTATCTATTTTGAGATAAGAGATATTGTTTTTCCTAAGCTATATCCAATGAAAAGTGATATAAATTTTGGAATTAATGGAAGATTATGCCAATAATATGTTATTTCTTAATAAATTCATAAAAATAGGATTGTTTTTATAGCTAGTGTTCTATTTTTCATGTTTATATGGGGTACAATATGTGCTACATATTTAATTGTTATGGAAATATATACTCAATGAATCATGTGTCTCCAAAAACAAAGAGGTATAGTTAGAGTATAATATCTCTTATGAAGAAAATAGTTTTCAAATATTAATTTATAGATATAATGTACTATAATATATGGTGATTCGTTATGTTAATGGTCTTGGAAAGAATCACATGATTGAAGAAGCAATAGGAGAATAAAAAAATTAATAAAGGTTAAAATACCCTCACGTGTTTATGTAATTAATACATTTTCATGTATGATACTTATTAAAAGGTTATTTATTGTGACAAAAAATACAATAAATAAATCAATCATATGATTTTTCTTTAATCATTTTATGTATTAACATTCATTATAGTTTTATATATAATTTTAAAGAAAATGGAATGATTTTAATTAACAAAATTGTTTTTCAAAGTATTGAATTTTTTTATTTAAAAGATTAATTTCATGATGTTATAAATTTAATTAAATAAAAAATATATCATTTTCATAATTTTTGAAAAAAATTTACTTTGGGTGATGTTTTTTCGAAAGGAATGATTTTTTGTGAAAAGTGAAAATTACTTAATTTTATTAAACCATTGATTTTATTTAAATAATTTTAAAACATAAAATATATTTTTTATTATATTAAATTTTTTATTAGTACAATTTTACTAAATAAATCACAATAGTTCAATAATAATAATAATAATACTTAATTTTTTTAGGAAATCGTTTTTTTTCTTAATATTGAAATTTTTTAAATCATTTTCTTTGGAGTCTGTATAATTATATTAAAATTAATTATCAAAATTTTTGGAAATTTTATATGATAAATTATTTTCATATTTTTAATTTGGTATATCAAATTTGTTAAAAATATAAACAATATTTTTTCATTCTGAAGAGTTACCATGGTAAAAATTTGTTATCATTGTAAAGTGTAAAATAGATTAATTAATATAAAAAATTAGTTATAATGACATTAAATATTATCTTATTTCTAAATTTATAATTGTATTTTTACCTTTATTTCCATATTTTCTAAATTATATTTTCTAGGGCCACCTACCAATGAATAATACTTTATATTATTTTAAAATATTTTGTAATTCCAATAGTCAACCCACTAATAAAAGAGAACCTACACTTCTCTATTTTTCAAATAAATGTAACCATTTAAACAAACAAATATCTATATATATAACATCCAATAAACCCTATTCTTTTCATATAGGTTATTTCCCTCTCATAAGGCCATTCCAAGATGGATTAATGTGTATTACAAAGGAAGATATCCAAGGAGGAGGTATAAGTTATATCTCAACTAATTATATTTTAATACTTAGTTTACCTCCCTAAAATATATTGTAACCACTAAAACAAAATGAAATATGAATACTATATATACTAAAATTATATTATTTTTATAGAAAAACGTTTTTTATCTCTTTTCTAATCATTGGTAATGAGAACAACAGCAAGCATACATGTGTAATAATACCTCCACAAAGAAAAGTGTATTATTTTCCATCACCTGCTTAAATAGATGGTAATAAAGATATAATTAATGAATATATATATATATTTTTAATTATTATGATTATATAATGATATAGAATTACTTACCTTCTAACCGTTTTTGTATATTGGAAATTTAAAATGTCTCATGTGTATACATGTGGAATACAACCACTATGAAATGATGGGAATCATTTTTCATTTCCAAAACATTTTTTTCATAATGTTCGAGATATGTAATAAATATTACATGTATTAAATAATTATGTTTCTATAAATATATAATGTTACATTAATTATTTATTTTACACCCAAAAGAAAATGGAAACACTACTCGGTTTTACGTGTGGACTGCCATGTCCATGATAAGAAATATTGTATTTTTTATCCCCAATTTTCATGGATGCTTATAAAAAACATTTTAATATATAAACATAGTAAACTTTTATAATTAATATTATGGATATTTTGTAACCACGATCCCTTTTATCATAGTAATCCTACCATATACATTTTGAACATATAAACAGATCATCCTCGAAATGTGCAATGTTAACATATCCTTTTTACTAAGGTAACAAATCATGGTAAAAATGAAATAAAGGGAATAATGATAATAGAATAAAAATTAAAATTATTCTCAACAATTTATAAAATAGTATAAATATTTACTCAATAGGGTTGATGTACAAATGAATTAAGACGATAATTGATGTAAGGGGCATCATTTATAAAAATCATAATTTAACGTTTTACCTCCAAATATTTTTATTCCAAGTTGTAGTTATTCAAAGTATTCTATAAATGTTCTTATTTATTCTTAAAATGATTCATAAATTCAATTTTATCTATATTTTACTTTTTAAAAAATTTTAAAATATAATTATTTCAATATCTTCTATATTGGTTATATGTCAAATTCTTATAAATGTAGAAAATGATTATTTTTTAATGTATATATATTAGTCACAATTTTCCTATATTGTTGTTATTATTAATTTTGATTTAATATTTATATATGTTAACTTGGTCCTAGAAGTTAGATCATATTTTCACTCTTCTAGAAATTTCCCATTTTCAATATATTTTTAGAAAAAATGGATATTTCAATAAGGGAATAAATGGAATATTTTTTACTTAGTGGGATTGATGATGTTTTATGATAAAATATAAAAATATTATGCAATTTTTATTCATTTTATGGTAATTTATAATTATAAATTATAATGGTTGATCCTTATATATCTCTATAATGCATTGGCTACAGATGGAGTTTTTGAAGGTGAAAATGGGGGAGATAACTAGGTCAGTTACTCTAATCGAATTAACTATGATTTTGTTATTATAAAAAAAGGTTAAAATTATTGGAAGAAATTTTTTGAATATGATAATACATGATACCTATATAATTCATGTAAGAAATTGTTTTTATTGAATTATTTTGAGTTCATTAGGTAAAGAAAGTTTATGAACTTTTAAATTTGGATGGTTTGATTTTAAAACAAATTTTTACATGTTATCCTACTAACCTGAAGATTTATTATTTATTTTTCCTATAATTTAATATATTTTTATTTTATTCATTTTAGAATATACAGAATGTAACATGTGAAAATTGTTTATTTATCCAGTCAAATTTTTATTAGTTAAACAAAAAAACATTATGGGTGTTAATGAATTTCTCTAGACCAATGAGATTAGATTGTTTTTATATCCCATAAAATGATTTGTTTGTGTCATCCCCATTTTGAAAATGTTTTAATTATTATCTAATTATGAGTATAAATTTTAGTAAGGAAACTATTTCACCTATGGAGGCTTATCTAAAATGGATAAAAAAATATCATTAATTTATCATGGGTGTAAAATTAAATCCATGTTTTTTTTATAAAATATAGTAATTGTGTCGAAGTCACCAATTTATTTAATAATGGTTTTCAAAATTCTATAAAACCAAAAATTTGAAATATCATGGGAATATAAAAAATGTGAAATCATTGGAATTAAAATCTTATTTTTGGGTTATTAATGTAACATGTTGTACGGACTAGAACCCATACTCCCTTATTAAGTTCTAAAAATATGTTGTATATTTTTCAAATGGTTATTTGAAAATAAGTTTTTTTAAACCAGTGCCTTTTTATAATAGGTTTTGGAGAATTATAAATATATCATAGTTTTCAATTATTATAAATATAAAAACTATATAGATTCAATAATTGAAGCACCTTAAATAGAAATAAAACATTTAAACCTTATAATGAGCCCATGATATTGATTTTAAACCATATAGTGAGTTTCAAAACAAGTAAAAAATATTTTATGAATTCCATAAATATTTTTTCAACCACTATTATCAAATTAAACATTTGATAAAATAAATACCTTCAAAAATATAGCTTTAGGGTTTTCAAAATATTACATAGTAATTGATGTAAAAACTATCATAAATACATATCACTTTTTGACCACATTTATTTTAAAATTAGAAAGCATTAAAATATTATTTTAATTTATGCATCAAATTATTTAAAAAAACAACAATAATTGATTAAAATGATAATTTGAAAACTTTATGATATACATGAGGCCTCTAGAAGAATTAACATTATGAAAATATCACAATGTGGCCATTGGATCTCACAATTCGTCATCATCTCATTCGATACAGGAAAGCCATGATTTATTATTAGAAATCATTTTTTAGGAATTCCATTTTAATTTAGAATATATTATACTATTAAAAAAGTTACAAAAAAATATTTCCAAATGAATAAATATGTTTATTGAATCTATGTATTATAATAATATATTCCTTAGAAAACACCATCATCATTAGAATAAATATATCATTTGATAAGAATTTCATAAATTCAAAATGCAGTATACATATACACTATGTAAATAAAATTTAAAAAAACTGATTAATATCGATGAACTATCAACAATTATCATATTATATGGGCATAACTATTATGATTTCTGAATTTTATTAAATTAAATGAACTATTTAAACTTAAAATGACTAACTTTATCAATGAATATTTGTACATGAAATAGAAAAAATTCTTCATTTTGAAATTAATTTTATAAACATAAAATAGAAAATAGTCTAAGGAATTTGATTTCAAATTTATATTCATACTCATTTGATATTTTATAAAAATAAATCATTAATAAAATAATGTTTTGGAAATTAAATAATGAAATATACATTTATAAAAAAAAATACTTACTACATTGTAAATCAATTTTTGAGTAATTTGTAATTTTAAATTGAATACATAGAACATTGAAAATTCAGTTTTCCTTCCGTTATATTACTTCAAGTATTATTGAAAATGTATCCAGTGATTGTGATTTTAGGACCTTCACATACAAATGCATGAATTAAAAAATTAATAATTAGTTTGAGGATATGTGTTTCTGGTAGTAAGGTTTCAAATATTTTTGTTGGGGCTTTAGGGAAATCAAGAAGATTAATTTTTTTAATTTTGATGGTTACAAGACTCTAAATTTTACAAAATTGAAACTTATATAATTTATATGGGATCCATATGTTATTTAATTATCTTGTTCAATTATGGAATGGTTAAAAATATAATAGATTTAATTTTAATCTGAATCATGTATGATATAATGTTTATATATATATTTATATATATTAATACCAATGGAAAATAAAGCGTGTTCCACAAAGGATCATTTTTTCCAAATTTATTACTGAGTATATATTTATTATTAGCTACTTATCAGCACCAGAATATCAATATGCTGAAAAACTATGATCCTAGGAAGATTTAAACATGGTGAAAATGATATTCTTGAGAGTTATTAGTATATATTAACATTAATATAATTAGAGAATATATATATATATATATATATATTCATGCAAAATAATGAACGTGGGAATCCAAACTAATTTATATTTGGTCTTACATAATAGATTTTAATTATACTAATATCATATTATATCAGTTTGATGGTCACTATTTGACTCACTAGAGATGATGGGGGGAATTTTTATTTTCTTTGTATAGGTGGAGAATTTAAATTATATAGTTATAGGTTATATGTTTTATAATTTACTTCATTTTTATTCAGTGAAATTTTAAATAATAAAAAGATTTCATTCATTTATTTTTGATGTTAGGTGATTCAATATTTGATTTCACATGCACTGAAGAAGACAGTGCTTGTGTAGAGAGTAAAAAAAAATAAATGGTGTTGAGGGTTTTAAAAAAAATTACTAATGAATACAATAAAATGGATTAAATGGTGACATTATCAATCAATAAATACAATTTTAACAACATTTAACGGTTCCAATTGAACTCATTCAATATTTTTATCTTTCCAAGATGGTTCCCATTTTCCCGATACTCAATTTTTGTACTATATTATATTTTTGTTCTTATAGATGACCAATGATTTATCCAACACTGAACATAATTTATAGACTTGGAAAAACTACTCATACTATAACACAGTCCTAGAATACCAACTATCAACCAATCTCGACTCATCAATAATGATATCTCCAGGACTGAAGAACCATTTAAAATGAAGACTACGACCCTTAATGTCATATAGTGAACTCCCCACTACAAGGATTCCCCCATGAGAATAAATGTTTTTTAATAAAATAAAAAGTAACCACCACTCCAATCATCAATGATAAATTAATGTTCCAAAAAAAATAAAAGATATGAATCCTCAAACAATCCATGAACAAACGATCCTAGTATAATGCAACTAATCACAATAACCATTCTCATTATATAGGTTAGTCCCAATGAACAGAGAACCTTAATTAATCATATTAAAAGAAAATTAATCTCCCTCCACATAATATATATCACATAGAAATCCTCCAATCATGAATCAATCCAATTCAATGAATAACAATCCATGATCTCCCCATGTTACCTAAGCACAACTAAAAAATGGACATGAATCCAACACACGCCTACCCTTTCAATACATCCTTCGAAACACGAGCACTCCTAGTGATATTCTTTTTTTCTATAGGGAATCCACATACCTAACCATAAACCATATTTGGGAAGCAAAAACCTCATGAAACTCAACCCTATATAATCATCCCTCTAGAATATTTTACATCAACAATCCCTCCACAGTTGAAGGGAATGCCAAATAACACACCAACTCACAAGGGTTACCATACATCAATCAAATAATGTGCTAAATTTCTTCAATAATATATCACCTCGGCAATAGAACCACTTGAACAGACATCAATAAAAAAATTATGTTGTTCTACTGATTCATGTTTCTCCAAAAGATATATATTTCAAATTTATATATGGGATATTATGGAAAATTTAAACTAATTACCTACCATTTTCAATAAAAAAACACATTAGGAAAATATCATGATGATCTATTATTCCTATCATGATGTATAAACACATGAATCATTCCATCAGAACAAATTGAAATCCGGTAAATTATAAATTAGTAGACACCAAAATCCATGTTCATCAACAAAGGTTAAAATAACAATAATGTAAGAGCAAAAATGAAGAACAACAATCCCATAACCTACATATCATAGACGTATTATAGGAAATATATTTCATAAAACACTTTCCCAATATCCATCACATGTTCCATCACAATCCTTGGCCTCATGTCTAGAAAAAACTCAAACCACATAAAAACTTCTAATACCATTTCTACTTGATTCAACTAATGTCTACCATAGCATTCACCTATTCAGGATCATAATTGGAGATCAATCTCCCCTCCCCATTTTACATAGGTTTCCAAATAGAAATAGCTACCTAAAAAGATAAATTGGAGAGACATTATCCCTGTAATAGAGTGAAATAACTATAAAAATATTCTAAATGCATACACATCCATAAATCATAGAGTATGTATAAAAAATAAAAAATTATTAAATGAATAAAACTATAATAAATGAATTTTTGGATATATAATTAGGGATAAAACATATATACATTGGCAATACGATTGGATGACCACCATTATAGAATAAAATAAATAAAATAAATACACAAGGCTCCACTGCTACTCTGAGCCGAACCATGTTACCTACTTCTATGATTTTAGAATTACTATGTCATGATACTCTTACTATATATGACCAATCCCTCACCATCATACAAAACTATGGTTGTCCCAATACCCCATGTCATTTAATAAATAAGAAAATAGACTTAATTCATACATGCAAACTGAGCTACACATGTAAGGGGTGTGGAATAAATCTTTGTATGACACCCCCTATAGTGGTCCTAACATATGTTTTCGTAATAGTAAAATTTAACAAATGATATTACTAGAATTTCAGAATAAAATTACAATAAAAAAATATAAAAAATACTTAAATAGGACAATGATAAAAAGGGAGACATTGAACCTCTGGTTCTAGTCTAAAACCTGAGGTAGATCTACCCATGCCTAGGGCTATGAAGAAGGAATTATAGTTCGTGTCCCTATCTTCCATAAAATAAAGAACACCCCCCAGATCAAGAAAGAACTCCAAAAATACAAATAATGGATTGGAAATAACTTTAGACCCTTGATTCTCATCCTATTTGTTTAAAACAACAAAGGAAATATACAAAACTCTAGGACTTTTAATGGAAAATTATGATCTGGCAGTAGAATCTTCTATTGGCCTAAGAAGATTTTACCCATTTCCCAGAAGTCCTAGGGAAATAATTGGAATTAAAACTACTTATTATCTCACTACATATTTGAAAGGCCAAAACTCGAATATGGGGGTCCATGAGTGAAAAATCCTCCACGGTCCACTAACCCTAGCTAGGGAGATCCACTAAACTTGGGGATGCACTGATCTAGATTATACATTATCTCTTAAAACCCACCTCAAAATAACAAACCAATAAACCGGGGGAACTAAATCAATACTAGTTTGAACATCTAGTATAGTTATATCCTAAGGGTTTCGTATCTCACCTAGTAAAAAATAAGAACAACCACACACATCTATAGCCCCTAACCGTTAAAACCAATGTTCATCCAATAACTTCACTCTCCAACCAAAACCATCACCCTATATCGTTTAGTAAAATAAGCATGAGGTACCCTCTATTGTATACTCTCAAAAAAATAACCTATAAGGTTATCCTATAGAAAAAAAATAAACTTTGGGCCAATCTTACCAAAACAAAAAAAAACGTTTCTTTTTAACACAAAACCTAATGATTACAATTACCAAAAGTTAATCCTTAAGTAGAACCACACCAATAAGCGAATTATTTAATGAGGTCCCATAAACATATCTAAAACTCAAATAGTGGATTTCACACATACCCAATATCCCAAAATTTTGACCCAGTCTAAATGATCCTATTGCTACAGACCTCAAGAAATAAGATTTAACCCTGACGAAACAAAACTAATGAATCTCAAAGAAGAAAACACATGATCCTATGACCTGAAACCCATATATATAGCCTAAAAACTCACATAAAAACATATATCCATCATTAAAATAAGAAGAAACTCATTACCTTTTCCTTGTAACACAAACAATAACCCTTAATAGTATTCTATAACAATAACCTCAATGGAATCCTCCCAATAAATTCTACTTGTCCAAAAAACAAATGGATGGGCTCTAAATTCCATAAGTATTCCACCAACACATTATGCATGAAAAAAATGCTCATAATGTACTTCTCATTAGTCTAATTATAAAAATTGTTAAAAATATTCATACAAATCGAATAAAAGTACATTGAATGATCTTTTGATACATGACGTGTACCACCAAAGGTCCTTACTGGCCATGTATCCAAGCCCAACCTAGTGTATACCGCCTAGTGTATGGGATGTCCCTATCCTATACATATAATATAATCTAAATAGGGTAAATTACCATGTACCTTATCCAAATATGGCTTATAAAATGACCAACTAAATGCTACACACTGAGCACACACATTGTTCCCCTCACAAAAAGTACATCAAATAATTTACCCCACATGGCCATGTTTTTCGACACATGTTTTCTAGATATGGTCCCAATTATACAACTATTCTCCCCCACATGGTATATCCCAGACACACTCTTCATGTGATCCCTAATATACAACCACCTTCTAAAAGGAATTACATATTTCATGTGATTAAAAAAATCATGTGATTAGTGTTTCTTAAATAAAAAACCATAGTGATCTATGGTAACATATAATTCTCTAAAATAACATCCTTGATAAACAACATAGTGGTCCCTGACATAATAAAAAAACATTAAATCAAATAAAAAGTTCACTATATTTATTTTTAGTAAAAAAAACATTTAAATAGTCATACCACCAGTTGAAAATAATATAAGGTTCGATCATGGATTCAGATCATTCATCCGCAGCGGCACAATCTACCTCCAAAAAATGATCCAAACATGATCCCCAGTTTTATCCCCATATATTCTATCATAGATATGAAAATTCCATTGGGGGATTTTGGGATCCATTTATGTCCAAATCTAAAGCAAGGAAGATAAAATTAAAATAAAAAGGGGATGGTGTAAATGATAAAGAAAAAGTGGTTCATTCCCAATG
Source organism: Viscum album (assembly GCA_963277665.1). Lineage (NCBI taxonomy): Eukaryota > Viridiplantae > Streptophyta > Magnoliopsida > Santalales > Viscaceae > Viscum > Viscum album. The sequence goes on along the minus strand of OY728159.1, from coordinate 205,747,480 downwards.
CAATGTGATGCCTCGCCTAGGAAAAACCAGTCATTCTGGACTCAACCACTATATTAGAATCCTAATTGGATGATGTAAAATAAAGATATCACTATTATAACATGAGAAAATAAATGTTAATTAATTAATTATTTATTTCATCAAAATTGAAATATCTCATAATTCAACAATACTCAAATACTAGGGTAAAACCCATATTTCTAGAAAAATAGAGTGGTAAAAAAATAACTTGATATCTTGTGGTAGGATAAATAACAATTATTACCATGAGTACTACCCAAGATAAAAAAAACAAAATATCCCCGTTTTTACTCATATTGACAAGATGTGGTTCTCGAAAAATACTAAATTACAAAGGACAGACTCAACAAACTATTGGTGATCACAAGAAGTCTAAGAGTAACTTACTACCCCCACACACACATTTTTAATTACATGAAACTACTCTAATTATAAAAAATGGAAATATGATTTTGGATTCACTAGGATGATGAATATTATTAATTATAAATATGTTTAGTAATAATAAATACATTCAGAACCTTAGACACAATTTCATTCAATGTATATAACAATAACTGATAACTAATGTCAAATAACTAGAAAGTGGTTTTATTTACTAATTCATAATGATTTAATAATTACTAGGGTGAGACTTCCCTTGCTCAATAACTCTAATGCTACACATACATTAAAAGGTTAATAGATATGTTTGAAGAGAAATAATTCATTATAGAATAAGATAACATAAAACTACCTAATAGTAAGACACCAGTATATTCACCCGCATGAACTATTGATCCTAGTCCCTATTACCCTCACCCCATCACCGACCTAATAATTCTTATGAAGATACCAAGTACCATTATCCTTCTTTTTTTTAAAACACATGTGATATCAATTCTTTACAAATTATCTAACTTTCATTTTTCATTATATATTTCCACATTTGAAACATATATATCTTCATGAAATCCAAAAAATTTATTTTGTGTTTACATGTTTCCTTATCAATGATTTTGTTAATCATAATCAATGTGGATGCTTTCAATTTATCACATTCATTCTAATGTGGTTTCCCAAAAACTCATCTGGGAGTTTTTATTTATTTCTATAAATTCGACCCCAACAATCCCTTAGTCAATTTTTTTTCAATGACCTGAATTCATAAAATGAGACTAAATACTTTATAACCAAACAACATACATTTGGAAAAATTTATTATAATCATGAGAATTATGATCCTAACTAGAGTCACACATTATGGTCAAAACACTTATATTATCGAAAACAATATTATTTTTAATATGAATGTCTTAGGATGATGGAAAAGTGATATGATCATTCCATTTAAAATTTACAAAATTATACTAAAGAGATTCACATATTATATTTTTTCAAAATAGATATTAAACGCTTTGATTAGTTATAAAAAATTGAAGAATAATGTTGGGTTTTGTTCTAATAATTTTAATGTTAAATAAAATAACCAATACTCATGATTTTAAACATTTTCACAATAAAATATGATTCAATACTATATTATTAATAAATGATAATAACTCTTTATATGTGAATATGTTCAGACTAAAATAATAAAATTACAATTGAAATATATTGGAAAATTTATATCAGTGTATTATATCATATTATTGTACCAAATGAAATAGTAAAACGTCAAATGGTTGTTGGTGCACCATCATCGATTCACAACCCAACTAAATATCAACCATTCGTGACTGAACATAATCTACTATGGTAAATTAAACAAGTGATAGAATCCACTCCATTATTAGTCCCATTGTAATGTGGGTGTAATTAAAATATTGATACATCGGAATCAGATAAATAAAAGATAGAGTAGAAGATAAGAACATTATACTTAAAATAATTTTTATTTTATCTAGAACTAGAATATTCAGATCATTTAAATGACAACACCCATATAGTTTTCTTTACTAACACAAATGATGTACACATAAATGAAATCACTAAACTTTTTGTTTATAATTTTGGGGAACATAATAAGTATTTAATCTACTTAATCCATCTCCCCTCAGTGTAAAATTCTATTGTCCCTTCTACTGATGAAGCCTTGGAGGAAATACCTAGTAAAACTAAAATGGGATCTAATTAACTACTCTATTATAGACTCTATGAAAGGATGGGAACTTTAAATTAATGTTACCATGACCTTGACATTCAAATAACAATGACACAAAAACCATAGAAAAATCATATGAACCAAGATCTATATAGAACTGAAAATGAAACTACTCAGGTTGACCCTCTACCTATCAAAACCTCGCTACTCAAATATTTGATATCCCCTACAAATATACATTATACTAAGGATATATTATGACTATATTTGTAAGAAAACCTTGATTATTCATGAATCTAATCAATCATATTTCCTCTTAATGCACTTGGATATATATAGTAAAAAGATATAATTTTAAAAAATATTGAATAATTATGTACAGTGACTTCTCTAAACACCATACTCTAGAATCATTATCATAAAAGGATGACAAGAAAATATAATATGGACCTTGAAGTGGATTCCAATCTCCCACATGTGTAAGATTAACTATTATTAAATAATAACTCTATCCTCTCCTTTTCCCTCATAATATATTATAGGGACCCTATACAAAACTACTTCCAAAACGGATCCCATGAAACCTTGGCCTCCTCATAATATTTTTGATATTGTGTCCACCACTAGAGTAATGATACTCATATCTAAGTAATAGTTATAAGGAACTGATAATATACCCTATATGATCTCAAAATGAGAGAAATATAGATCACCACTAACCAATTTTTAGTTACAAAATCATATGAAATTTACTAATACTCTTGGAAGCCCAATTTCTAGAACTCAATTAGTTTTCTCATTTAAGGATCATCCTTCTCATTTAGGTCAACCCTCTATCTAGAAAACCAGTCATTCCTCTAAACCTCCCCAACCTAAATCTTGTGTATATAATGACCAAAAGTCATCTCTATAAGGAATAATGGAAAATCCAATACAAAACATCATTGAATTATATTTGTATTTATTTAATTTAATTCATTATAAATTTACAAATGTCTTACCAATCGAAACACAAGAGTAATCAAGTAATGTGAATGTACGTTTTCTAGGTCTCTACCCTATAATATGTATTACCTCTATTAATGTTTCTAATAATATTGAGAACCTTAATAAAAAACATTGTTCATGAATCCTCTTTGTTATAGGAAGTCACCCTTGTTACATTAGAAGATATGGTTGGCTAAAAATGTTTCCCTACTATTCTCATGCATTCCTCATTCATTCATAACAAAAAAACATCATCTAAACACTCGTATATGGATTATATACCTCTTTAATATGACCCTCCCCCACTAGGGACCCATCATAGGCTATTAGTGAAGATGATAGTTACCCATGAGGCCCACCTCTATTAAACCACGGGATAAAGACTAGCACCACATGTAAAAAAAATACAGTTGCGAGTCAAACCCCTCACAAATCATGGAAAGATAATAATAATACTACAACTCAACACCATAATATAAATAACCAAATATCAAAAAATAAACCACAATGTATGTAAGTTCCATACAAATACAGTTCTCCATGATAAATGTCCAAAAAGGAAAATCAGAAACAGTAACTCCAACCATATCCTCAAGCTAAATTATATTATTTTTAGATTAATATCTACTATTTCAATGAAAATATAAAAAATATGTTTATATCAATAAGGGTGGTCATTTCATTTATATAGATGAATCCCCCCTAATAAATGTTCATAAAATTAGTATGAAGCATAAAAATTACATAGTGAATAAACAATAAAATTAACACATAGTTATATCAGATCAACTGACCCAAAATCTCAATATGGATCACTCCAAAAATAGTACATAAAATTATAATAAAATATTATTGAAATCAAGAAGGTACCCCATCTAACAACCAGATTGTCTTTTCACTCTCACACCGCAATAATAGACTTCATAGTGCCCCAATTCATTTTATATAATCATATTAATATAAAAATATCCATATATGACATACCCAAAACATTTTAAAAATAACTACATATCCATATCACATTAAACATCACTTTTACATCATATTATGTTACCATGGACATGATGAAAATTGTTCTCATTCCCACCTCCTACCATAAACTACCCACATTATATTATATATGAAAATTTCATTGTGATCCAATTAATCATTATTTTGGATTCAATATATTATAATAATTCATATAAAATTAGTCAATTATTGTTTTTCCACATCCTAATGAGAGATATGGAATGTGGGAGTAATCAACGATTTTCCACTAAAAACCTGGCTATTTTGGGAATACATTAAAACCCAATACATTTGGATATAGATAAGGTTATCTGAATTGGGTGGTGTGTGTATAAAATTACAAGTAAAATAAATTATACATATCAAATCCAAACACCCAACTCGAATTTAATGGGTTTTATGAGATACAAGAATTTTATATAATAACCATAAACATAATTTCACTATTTCCAACAAATTACTGTTTCAAAAATGACAAATCAACATGCCTCTTCATTCCTAAAAAAATAACCAAAACCAAAACCATAAATTCAGTTTTAGAATATCATTTATAATCTTTTTAGTTATAATATATACTATTTATAGTATACTCATTATATTATTAATTAATAGTATTTTATTTAAAAAACATTCATTTGGAATTCCTCGTCTTTAAACTAGCTAGTACTCAATAATTTTAGGTACTAGAAATTATATTTCATCCCATATGTTATTAAATTTTATCCCACACCCATTAACAAGTTCATAGTTTCTAATCATGTTAGTTTTCTACCAGGAAACTATAATACCACCCAAATAATATAAAAATATCCACCTCATCACAAGACCACAAATCTCATTCCTCCATCCACCACAACACTTTCTCTTTCCACTCAACTATTCATTACACTATAAAAATCCATCAATTGCACATCAATGACCATAGCCTCCAATTAAAAAAATTTAAACTTGTCATTTTACCGCCATCCAAACACATGAAAACACCTCAATCCTAACACAAAATACTCCAGTTATGTCCATAATAAACCTTACTTTCAAAAACCTCATTGCAAATATCATTAATTTAGTACTATAAAATAATATCCATAATCTGTATTTTCAAATAAAATATTTGTGGCCATCACACACCCATAATTACAAAATTCTATGTCTTCTAAATAATCATATCAATATAATTATTAATAGAATAAATTTTTATGGAAATTCATTCCATTTACTCAATCAAAACACTAACACATGCATCAATGTAGCAACAATAATTCTCAAAAATAAAAAAAATAGTACAATTTCATATTATAAATATCATCGAAACATAAGAAAACCAAATAAACCATCCCATTGATGTTAGCATTATTTTTCTGTAATTAATTATCTTCTTGAGGTTAACCCATACCATCCTCCCAAATGAAGAAGTCTAGATAACCGATTATTTACTTATAAGACTTCGACATATATATATATATATATATATATATATATATTTCTAGAGCTATGCCTTACGATTTTGTGTGATTCCAAGTCCCAGTGTTCCAGGAATTATTTGAATAAAAATATTAAATATACATTAAATTTTGTATGAATGATATCTAAAAAAATGGTATAACTATTAAAAGGATGATTTGATCAGAAATATGAGTGTGTATATGAGTCTGTAATGTGATTTTACCATAGGTGAAACATGAAAGAGGTCAGTGTGAGACATTCGGACCCCTCGTAAGTTATTGGTGCATTTAAGTGAACAACCAAAATAATTACTTATATTCATTAATTGTTTCTGACATAAAATGATATTTATAAATGTATCGCTAGATATAATTCTCTAGGGTTTGCTCATAATTTTCTCACCCTTTTTGAGGCTCTCTTTGTCATCCCATTGGAGAATCGAGATCAAACTAAGCTAGAATGTATGATCGAATTAGGAAATAAAAAATGAATGAACTTAATCATATTGTTGTGGGGTTGCATTCTTCACCAATGATTAATTAATAATTTGGTGTTTTCAAGATAATTTATTGAAATTTTTTTATATAATTATTCATTTTCTGATTTTTGTCATGTTATCACCTTTCCATGATCCCAAGTACTTGATTTTATACAGTTTAATCAATGTTATTGCCCCAGTTCCGTTCTTGATTTCCAGCCTAGAGTTCGTATCTGATGAATTTTAAAACATTGGGTTAGGGTGATTGTTTCCCTTAATTCTTCAATTTTGTCACTCGGTGGATCCCCGCAGTCCTAGCTCAACATTTTTGGGCGACATTAAGCTTAATCAGGCCCTCAGATTTGCATCATATCAACAATTTGAAAATGGTTCGGTGAGTGAATCCTAGATCAAAAATCATTGGGATATAGGGATGTTCAATATATTGGTTAAAGATATGAGATATAATATTAAATAAATGATATATAAGTTATAATATATTATTCATGCGATATAAAATATAAGATATAATATATTAGATATAATATAGAATAAACAAGATATAATAATTAATATATGAGATATAAATATTGGTTAAATAACATTATATCGGTTATATATATAAACTATGGTTCTATTTTGATGAAAATGAAGTGAAAACATGATCTTATAATTGATATAGTCATTTTATGACGGATGATGGATTAATTTATCAAACTTGTTCCTCGGTTCAATGAAAAAGAAAAGAACAGTAAAATTATTATTACTATATAATCATGCATATGAAATATCTCCCTCATATCGGTTTATAATGATGAACCATCGTTGACATTGTAAACCTAATCTACAAGACGATTTTTTAAGAAAAATATAGGGTACTTAATTTGGACACATGTCTTGGTCCCATGAGATGCAATTTGACAATGATGCGGTTATATGCCACTTTTCACCAAGTGACCGATTGAGGCCAGTGAATAACCTATCCCATGTGTTTTTTCACATGGAATGTGATGGTGCCATCCATTTGTGGATTTTTAGATATGATGTGATAATTTTTTATCATGAATAATTAAGTTGAAAATGCATGATGTCCCCAATCATACATTATCACCATAGCATTCTGGGCTTAACCTCTAGTCGGGATGGGAAGTGGTGTTCCCCAATGATCATTTTGAGTTACCCTCTTGCAGTTTTGGGATGTGGAGTTCCTCAACATTCCATGATTACCTTAAATTATGTCTTGGATGTGGAATTCCACAGTGATCATTCTGATATACCCTCTAATAGGAATGCATAGTGGATTTCATTGATTTTTTGGTCTTACCCTTATGTTGAATTGTGTAGTGGAGTTCATGTATAAACTTCTTGAGTGATTCCCTTTAGTAGGAATGGGTAGGGGAGTTCCTTAGTGACTATCAGAGTTGAAACCTCCTGTCATACCTGGGAATCGAATACCCATATAACTTTTCTAACCCCATAAATACATGAAAAAATTATGGGATATGGTTTTATGTATCTCTGTACTCAAAAATAAAAAGGGAAAATTTACCCACTGAGACGCATTCTTGAGACATGGTGTAAAACAAGGCAGGTGAGTCAATGCTGCTCAAAGTTGGTAGTATCATGGTGTGGTGATTGAGTCCCTTACATTTTTGTGTTCATGGTAGACATGTTAGATGTTTGGAATCATTAATGGAATTATTTTATAATTAGTAAAATCTCTTCTATGATGGGATGCAATGTGAGATAGATATCCCATTACTATCATTTGGAATTCCATTACTGAGGATATATATATATTTATATATATTATTTCTTTTTAATTCACACTTTGGATTTAGAATCTATCCTTTCAAGAGTGGAAAAGATGCATGGGGTGGATCACATTATTTGTTTTGAATAGTTTCATAGTTGGATGAGTCTACTATCCATCAATATGTGGTGAAGTCCCATCTGGAATTTCATATACTCACCCTATTTAGACCCCTGTTTGTGGATGATCTTACTTTTACAGTATACATGGGATTAGTTGTTTTCATTCATTTTACCTTATTTAATATATTTCTTCCTTATTTAGTTTTATCTCTTACAACTCCCCCTACACCCCTTTCGAGGCATTAGACAGGGTGTGTACATAGTCTTACATGGATGGGTGTTTCCCACATGTGTCTTGTCTTTTTCAAACAACAGGCAGGCCAACCATGACATTAGAGGAGTATTGGGATACTCAGTTCATGGAAAACATACAATGGTCATAGCTTGGGATATAAGAGTTGCGCTCCCTCAACTATTTAATCATTTCCACTTTTTTCAGGTTGGGACATATTTTTGGTTGGACATGTATTTTTTCCCTTTATATTTACTTTTCACTACTTTAATTTTGTATCATATATAGGTTCATGCACGAAAAGTTTATTTTATCGTCATGTCACATCTTTTCCTCTTTATAAATGTCATTTTTAATTAATTTGGTTATGTTTGTCAATAAAAGTACAAAGGAAAATGACCCATTGAGTTTATTTGTTCCTTCAGTTCTTGTTTCCACCCCTATCTTATAGAGGTGGGCTTGGTGTAGTTGCAGCTTCTACCCTGGCATGGGTTGGGTCATAACTGAATAATGTCATATTAAGATCATTGATTGGGATATTTTTTTAATCAATCCCATTAAAGATGATTGATTGGGTTTATGGATAAAATTTCAATTTGCGTTGAGTGAATCTCTCTGGCTAGGGAGTCTATTGATGGTTTGGGCAGTCGATGTATCCCTTCACAGAAACATTGACTACCTACTTGATGACTCATCAAGCCAAGTAATTTGTTACATGGAAAAATGGTACATGAATCATATAAGATTACGTCTTGGACTTTCCATATTGAATAATATCCCCATTATTGTAATCAATATATATATATATGATAAAATGACCATTTTACTACTTTATTACTTTTAGGATACTTCTGAAAAAACAGCCAGACCGGTTACTAGTTTTGGTTCATGATGATGATCCGATAAGAGAGGAGGCATCCTTTCAGTGTCCAACCCATGATCTCCTACTTTACGGTGTTACGCTAATAACACCTCCACCTCCTAAGAAACACATCATCCAGAGAGAGTAGGAAGATTATTCCTGAAGGATTATAACACTATGAGTTACAACATCAGATACATGTGAAGTTTAGGGGAAATCCAAATCCCAATGTACTAGATTATTTTCTAGAGTCAGCAGTACATATGCTTATTCTTATTCAAACCCCAATGGATCAAGTGGTGGATTTAGAAGAAAGCCTTTTCCATCGATAATTTGGGTATTGGTGGATCCCATTCACACATATTCATGGTTATATGACACTCTCTTTGGATGACTTTATGCAGTGATTCTATTAAGAGTACTATCACTCCTACATACTCTCAGTGCAGATCTAAGAGCTTCTAGAATTTCATAATGGAAAAATGATAGTGTCAGAGTATGCAATGAGGATTACATAACTTACACTCTACTCTCTTAGCATGATTAGGGGAAACTACATACAGGAATATAATTATGATCATGGACTCCACTGAGATATGCATGCTTGTATGGTTCCCTTCTGCATCCCCACCTACATCAAGGTGTCGGTGAGGGTGATGTAGATAGATATATTTGTGTTGGAGTGACAACATGATGTTAGAGCTAGTAGTAGGAATCTATAGATAATTTTTCTACAACAACTGGTAGGTTCCATTGGTCTCGAAATTAGTGACCCTTTTAAGAGAAAGATCAGGGACGTAGTCATACAATTCCAGGGTAACGAAGAGCGCTAGGGGTAGCCTATTGTGGTCTGGTGCTATACTTATGATGGAAAGTGTCACGTGGATCAAGATTTCCAGACTATATGTGCCAAGAATCCCATAAAGATAGATGATGGACCACTACAGTATAGGAAGTGCATGGATTATAGATCTCCCTAAAATGAATATGGTTGTCCCTAGGGAGGAGAATAAATAAAAGGAGTAGGATGAGATATAGTTGGAGGAAATTTTTATGAGGTCCTTACACCACAATCACTAGGTGGCCCATGTCGAGATCATGGAATAGGTAGCCAGGGTTTCCTAGATGTGCATGATTTGGATTTTTACAATCCCACACAACATGATACGATCAAATGTATAATATGTGTTTATTAAAATATTATTTCTGTAAGAGTATACATAGGTTCCAGTAATTATTTTTCCTCTCTACTCCTATTGTAATAACATGAGATCCTTATTATAGCACTAGTAGACTAACTTCATATTGAGGTTCCCACAGGGGAAGCATCTTTTGTACCATTCATCTTTTAGTAGTGTGAGTAATCGCATAGAGGGTATAGGTTTGTGTGGTATATTTTGGTCATCACGAAGGAACCCTATGAAATTCTATTGGGGATGTACTATCATTACATGTTTCAATACAACATTTATTTTCACCAAATACAAGTCAAATTCCAATGAACTGATGGGATGAGATTCTCTTTCTTTGGAGAGATATCTCATGGAAGGGTAAATGGGTTCAGTGTGTAGGAGAATGAGACCAATCACCCATTAGTTTTAAAGTGTTTCCTCATGTAAAGTATGATATTAAAGAATCTTGGTTCTTTTAGATATGGGATATTAGAAGGACGTATTCCTAGAATAAATTATAGGATTAACATTTAGGAGTGAGATGATTTTTTTCATTAACTTGCATCACGGGACATCCCCAATATATTATGTGGAATATCGAATGGAACATACTAAGCTCCATGAGAAGTGGTTGTAGTTTGAGGACCTTTCTGAGACCAGTTTTGTTAGGATTAGTTTTTAACCCTATTCAACTCTAGTGTTTTTCATGATATTGGAAAATGGGATCTTCTTCCATTACATGAGTTATCATCATCTAAACCAGGTCATGATAAAGAAAAAGTACCCATTGAATAGAATTTATGACCACTTTGATCAGTTGTGTGGTGAGATATGTTTCTCAATGATCGATCTCATATTCGGATACCACGGGTTGGGTGTTTGTGAGGCAGGCATTCCAATGTTATCATTTTTATGTCACTATGGATGCTATGAGTTTCAAGTGGTTCAATCATACTTGGACCAGTTTGTTGTTGTATTCATTAATGAAACACTCTTATACCCTATAATATATGGGGAACATAAAGAGAACATGAGTACGGTCCTAGATATCCTTCAAGAGAACCAACATTAAAAAATTACCTTGAATTCCTATATCCGAATTCTTGAGGTTCACTTTCTGTGGAACTTCATTTCAAAATAAGGTTTAGTCATGGATCCATAAAAGATCGAAGAAATTCTTGTTTGGGAGCCACCCAAGAATGAGTGTGAGGTATGGATCATCCTTGGATCTACAGGGTACTATAGGAGTTTTGTAGTATAATTCTCTATAATCACATCCCATTTGACCATCGTAGCATGTAAAAGGCAGCCGTTCTCATGGTATGAGAATTTCCAAAGGGAATTTTAGGAGTTTAGGATGAGGCTACCAAGTTTTATAGTATTTATACTACTAGAGGGGGTGGGATAGAGTTTTTTGGGTATTGTTATGCCTTAAGATCTGGGCTTGGTCTCCTATTGATACAACATCTAGAAGATATATCATACTAGTCAAGGAAATTAAGACAATACAATAGAACTTTGAAACTCGCAACCAAGAGATCGTAGTGGTATTATTCACCCATATGATATTGATACACAACGTTATAAGAGATTGTTTTTGTGGTTTACTAATACTACCAGAGTTTCATGCACCTCATCACTCAAATAAAACTGAACCTAATAAATTGATGCATGTTGGAGTTCTTATAGGTATAGAAATTTGAGATATTCTATACTAATTCTAAGGGAACCATTTTATTAGATTCATATAGTATGATGTTAGAAGAACACATTGTGTAGGAACCGTCAGAGCAGATAGATTCTATTCTTTGGACTCTGGTAGAGTAGGAGTGTACGTATTTTCATCAGTCGATGATTTTAACTTCATTGTTTCATGAGCATGTGGGAGAGTCTTTGGTAGGATACACTAATTTCAAGGTATTATGTGATTAGATATTCATTGGTCATGAAAAATATGGATATTTTGAAGTAGGTAACCATATTATTTTATAGTGGTGCGGAGAAAAGGTTCTCGTCACGATGCCAGAGGTGGTGATGGGTAACATCCACATATCTCCCAAGATGTACATCCAGTTATAGGGAAGATGTACAGAAAAATTTAATATCAGTTTTGGTGTTCTTTCATGAGACAAAGAATATCTGATTTTATCTCTTGGTGCCTCACCTATCAGCTGGTGAAGGCTGAGCACCATGTATTGGAATGTTTTTTTGCATCAACTTAATATCCTGATGTGGATGTGGGATGAAATATACATTAACATATTCATAGGGTTTCTATTAACTATGAAGGGAAAATAAACTATATGGGTGATAGTTGACCGAATCATGAAGTTAGTGCACTTCTTTTCCTTTAGGGAGAATAGTTCAATAGAGAGTCTGTGGTAGTTGTATGTACGAGAGATCATCTTCCTTCATGAGGTACACTAAAGATTGTTTCTGGTCCTAAAATTTGGTTTATGTCCTTATTATGGATAGGATTATAGGAGGAAATCAGTACCCAAATGATGAGGTCTAAAACCTTTCACAAATAGGATGATGGGAAGACTGGGTGCGCTATCCAGGTGATATACGATATGTTGAGGGCTTGTTAGTTGGAATTAGACTATATCTAGGAGGATCACATGCCCTTATTGTATGTTTGATAAATAAGTCACTACCACTCTACCATTAGCATTGGATCTTTTAAGCCCAGTATGAAAATCCTATAGGATATGCTTGTGCTGGACAGAGATTGGTGATATGTCTATTATGGGGCCATAGACGTTTCAGGAGATGATGGGGAATGTCTTGGTCATAAATTATCATATGAGGATGACCCCAATAAATATGTATTCATATGTAGACCATAGCCTTAGGGCCTTGGACATTGAAAAATAGACATTGTTTTCTTGCGAGTCTCAACACGATGACGATTGAGGATGTTTGGCCAAGGAGGTAAGCTATCCTTGAGGTTTATTGGGATATTCGAGATCCTAAAGAAGGTTTTTGAGGTATCTTGCAACCTATACATACCCCAAATTCTATATTGGTTTCATTAATTCATTCACGTTTCAAGGTTATGCGAGTTCGAGGAATGGGAGATCTATGTGCGGGCTCAGTATCCTAAGTTGTATTTTTAGTTTTTTCTTTTCTGGTATAAAAATAGTGAAGGAGGTAATTATACAGAGGCCCATTTTTTTCTTGAAATACTATTATATATATATATATATATTTCTTGATCAAGGAACTGATATGGAGTGTAAATATGAGGCCCATTGTGCCTGTAATTAATATTAAAAAATAATAAATGTATTTTATTTTGTGTCCAAATGTACCTCAAAGAAAATAAGATTCATATTAGCCAGTTTATCAGATCAGAAATATGAGACCATTTTTGAGTCTAGAACATGGTTTTTACCCTAGGCTCAACTTCAAACAAGCTGTCACTGGGCATTTGGACCCCTCTCTCATTGGTGGTGAATTTTAGTGAATTAATTAAATAATTGATTAATTAAATTCCTTTTAACCAAAAACAATGATAATAAATATATCACTATGGATAATTCACAAGGGTTAGATCATAATTCAACCACTATTGATAAATATCTATTCATCCTCTCATTGGATAATCAGGTTTGAATGAAAAAAAAACATCAGATCGGATCAGATCAGGATGAAAAAAAATGGATTGGAATCTTCCAATCGTTGTTTGACCACGTTCATCACCAGTAATCAATCAAAAATATTTTTAAGACTCATATTTTGGTGTTTTTATTCCATTTGATTAAAATATTGAGTAGATCATTAGTCTTCCTTAAATTTGCATCATGTTATATCCTTTTCATGATCCTAGGTTCTTGATTTAAAATTGGTTAATGAATTTTCTAACACCAGTTACCTTATCCTGACCTCCATCAAATAATTCTTGTCTGTGTTTGTTTAAAAGTTTTTTATAGGGATTTAACCCCTCAAATATTTTCATTATTCACCGGTTTGATCCATGCAGTACCGTTTTGACATTTTTGGGACTAAGCTCGATCGGCCCCCCTGATTTATGGCAGATCGATGATGCTATAATGTTTTGGTGATAAAATATTAGATCTACAATATTTGTGGTATAGGGATGATTGATATGTTGGTTTGAAATATGAGATATTAGATATAATATATTAGATATCAGATATCAAATATGAGGAATAAGATATAATATTCAAATTACAATACATAAGATATAATATATGGGTTATAAGGTATCAGATATGAGATATGAGATGTAAGATATAATATAATTAATATGAGGTATAAGATATAAGATAAATGATATGAGATATAAAACTTGGTTAAATAATCTAATTTCAATTATTTCATTTAATCGAGGCCCCTTTATGAAGAACTGTCAGGGATAATGTGATCCTACAATTGAGAGTGTCATTTTAGGATAAATATTGGATACCTTTTTTGAACTCATGCATCAGGTAAATGAAAAATCTAATAATAAAAAAATTATTATTATTGTGAAATCATCTATCGAACATATCTCCCTCATATGGAGACAGAATGATGAACCAATTATGTTTCTGTGGCCCTAAAATTTGGGTGGATGTTTCAATACCAATATTAGATATTTATGTTGAACTCATTTCTCAGGCCAACAATATTCCATTCGATAATGATGCGCTGAAATATGGATTTTTAAAGGGTGTATTATTTAGGAAAGTGAATAGCATATATTGATCATTTTTTCATGTTTAACATGATGGTTCACTAGATTGTGTATTTAGAGATTTGATACAATATGTTATGATCCTGACACACTAATGTGACACCAGATAATTGTAGAGATTGTACAGGATTACCTGATCATTCTGGGATTACCCTCCAATAGTATAAGGCCCCAGCGATAAACATTACTTAATATCGAGTTATTACAAGATTACACATTGGGGATCTTTTTAGGTTTAGAGTTTTAGAGAATTAGATCATAAAACATGAATTACATTCCACATTTAAACAAAGTGGTTATATAAAAGATAGTATTCATTTTTCCCATAAATAGAAAAATATTTAAAATAAAACATGGATTCTTTCTTGACACTTCCTTGACGTTATCATCACATCATGTACCTTTCCCTTGACCTGTGAAAAAACATTTCAAAAACATGGGATGAGCATAAAAAGCTCAGTAAGGGATGTAAAAATATGGAAAGGAAACATGAGTACATGTATACGTAAGAATCAATGAAATAATACTTTACTCATAAAACATTAGCACATTAACATACCTCATCAAATCAGGAATTAAACATAGAAATCAGAAGACATAAAGGTAACTTGAGGCATTCATAACATTCTTACGTAGGGAGTAACCCTCTTGGTTATGTTTGGAATACCCATCAAAGTATATTCCCTAAATCTCTTCAGAGAAACCTTAACGTTTAACCCATTCACGTTACCCAATGCATTGGAGAGCTATATCGGGATTACCCGCCCTTAGTTTATCATGGAACCACCCGTCTTTATAACAATTCCCAAGAACCATAACCTAATCATATCACATAAAACATGCATAAAGGAAACATAACATTTCCACATTTCAATCACAAGATATCAATACAGCACATTGATATAATAATAACATTATGAAAACCATTATCAATACCAAAATAAAAGAAAAGTAAAACATGGTATTTATTTTTCAATTGAAAAAACTATATGGCTTGTAGAGGAATCTGAAACTCAAATAATGGTCACGGCGGCTGAGAAGTCATTGTCACCGCATACATAGGACAAAAACATTCCCTTTTTTCGTTTAGTAAAATGCTTCGTATAAAAAATATTTTTTTGGGATAAAGGTAAAAGTAAAAGGGGTTTATACACCTTATAAAATAAGGTTGTTTATAAATCAAAATATGCCTCAATGAAAGGAGATTGACCTGAAGTCCCATACCTCGAGTCCGACTTGACTCGATCTTTCATTAATGTCCTGAATAATAAACCTAAGTTAATTTATACTTTCTTAAGAACCTTTTTCAAGTTCATTATTCCTTTTATATCACTTATTACCATGTTATGAACATTATGTAATCATTTAAGTTAAAAACGGCCGTTTTGTCGATATTTGGTACTTGAGTCAAAAGTGAACTTCTTATATTTACAAGTTGTTCACGTAGTCAAATATCCATTATCTCAAGAATGATATTCATGATGTAGATTCCATATATATCATATATATCCAGTATATACATGAATTTATAATATTACATAATCATTTAGAGGTAGTAAATGAAATGCACCGTTCATTGAGATGGTAAGCTGCACGTATGCATGAACGCTACTTTCATTTCTTTGTCATATTAATGGAATTAAAACTAAATGAGAGATATGTATGTTTTAATTACAGAATTATATTCATAATTTAGATGTAACATACATCATATATATCCATTATATATATGTACATATAATAGTACATTATATTTGGGGATAAGAAATGAAATGCACCGTTCATGGAAATGAGAAGCCGTACGTACGCATGAACGCTACTTTCATTTATATCTAATACTTTAATTGAAATAAATAATAATTATATAAAGTTATATTATAATTCCAGTATAATATCATATTTAATATCATTAAATCTATCCTTTATACGTACCACATATGGTATTAACGAATCAAATAACTTTGAGGGGCGGTAGTCTGCACTTCCTAAAATGAAGATATCGTGTTTACCCATAATGGAAACCATAAAGGTATGCCATAAATGAAAAATATAGAAGCTTAATTAAAACATAAACTTGTTATATATCATATATAAATATAGTGACATCTTAATGGCCACCTTTGAAGGAGTTATATGATTGTTGAACAATCATCGTTTCGTGAGGCAGAAATTCGTCATCCACAGAAACAGTATGTTCTTTAACCATTAGATGTAGGTGTGTGTAAGTGTAGCTAGAATAATTCTTATACAAACATCCTAGTATATTTATTATACTGGTGTGGTTACAAAAGAAATGAAAAAAAAGAGTTTAGTGGGGTTGGAGAAGCAAAATAAAACATAAGAATACAAGAGAAAACACTACCTTTAAAACGGGTAACTCTTTTTTATTTGAGATCAAAAGATTCCTTGAGAAGACTTATTCCCAAAGTGGGGATTTTAAAAGTAATAGAGGGATGTGTAGAGATAAAATGGTCAGGGTTGTTCCACTAAAAAGGCTTGAGAGGTGTGGGTAAGGTGGTAGAGGTGGGGGCCTTTTATAAGAGGAGAGGAGGGGCACTCTTGGGAAGTTATAAAAGGTTACTTTATTATAAAATGTTTTTTGGATTTAAAAGGTCCCAAAATTATATATTCCGAGGATAAGTTGATGAGAGTTAGAAATCCACCCATCTAATAGGTTTTTGACATGTTTAGGTCTTAGATGTTAAATTATCTTTTCATTTTATTTAAATCGTTCATTAATGATTTAATCGCATCATCATCATGATGCCATAAATAATTTAATTTATTTAATCTCTAAAAACTATTAAAAATTTATAATGATGTTTTAAATCCTTTTAGCTTTCTAATGAATATTTATAGTCAAAAATATGACTTTTATAACCCCAATTGAGAATTGTTTTAGTAAAACAACTCATGTTTGTGACATTTTAATTCTAACTTTAAATAAAACGTTTTTAATATCATTTTCCTATCACAGTGGCTCCATGGGGTCCCCAAGTTGACCCATTGATTTTATTTGTCGTACATGAAACATATAATAAGGGTAGGACATGTGTCTATGTCATTTCATATTATTAAAACATTATTTTTACCTTAAATTACACTAATTACCTCTAATCGCGATTAAAAACTTAACAGTTACTATTCTCTAAAAAAATTGTTTTAATCTCATTGAACCAAATTTTACTTCCTAATGACAACAATTTATGTTGTATTTTTGAAATTCCAAACACAGAGGTGGTAAAATTTCATTTAAACGAGAAATCAGTTTTTTAAGTACCACTTAGTGGTTTCACTATTCATCAAAAATTGAAGTTTTTCAGAAAAATACCAAAACATCACCCAAAGATATATTTGGTATTCCAGATTCAAAAATGATGTCTATTTTAAAAAATTCAAAACATATATGTTATATTAATTAATTTAATAATTAATTCCCGCTGTCAGAGTAAATAGTGTGTTTTTATGAAACAATAAGTATCAAAAGATTGACACTAGTTTAAGTCCAATTTCAAAGAGAAATTAATTCCAATGACCACTGTTGGATTAAATGGTAAAAATATATTCTAATTACACTTTAAAACCAATTCAAAAGATAATCTAATCATATCAATAAATTATATTAAAAAGTGGTTTTGAATTCAAAAAAACATTTTTCACTATTCATTAAAAAATGAACTTTATCGGAAAAATACCAAAAATTTACACAAAGTAAATTTTGATGTCCCGATTCTAAAGAAGAATTTTATTTGGTCCTATATAATTTATAAGAGTGGCCAAAACTATATTTATATATGGTTCGCCATCAAAAGGCGATAATTCCAAATTTAGTGAATGTTAGAGTATATATGCCTAAAATTGAATTCTTTTCGTATTTTAAGCCTTTATCTTTTATTGGATAAATGTAAAGACATTTAAAAAACATATATAATCATATTTTATTTATTTCTATTCATTCCCGCCAATAAAATGGCTATGTTTTAACTACCATTTAAAATAATATTGTTTTATTACTAGTGTCCAATGTAAGATTTCAAAAAACTCTTTGTTGTGTATCGGATACGCTATCAAACATAGCAACCCCTTTAAAGTAAAATTAACATTTAATTAGTAAATATTAATAAATATGAAAATTCTTTATTCTTTATTTACCTGGGATGTTACATCCTTCCCCCCTTTTGGGAATTGCGTCCTCGCAATTTTATTCACTTATCAAAATAAGTGGGGGTATTTATCCCTCATAGCATTTTCAGATTCCCATGTTGCCTCTTTAGCCATATGGTTTTCCACAAAACATTTACCTGGTGAATTACCTTATTTTTCAACACTTGATCTCTTCGGTAGAGAATCTGGACTGGTTGTTCTTCATAAGAGAGATTCTCTTCCAACTGAACTACCTTTGGTCTCAAAACATGAGATGGATCTGGCATGTACTTCCTTAACATTGAAACATGAAAAACATTGTGTACCTGAGATAAACTCGGAGGTAAAGCCACTAGGTATGCAACTGATCCAAATTTCTCCAGAATTCCATATGGTCCAATGAACCTTGGACTCAGATTTCCTTACTTATCAAATCACATCACACTTTTCCATGGGGAAACTTTGAGAAAAACACGATCACCTACCTCGAAAGATAGATCCTTTCTCCGGTTATCCGAATAACTCTTCTGCCTGCTCGGAGCTATTCTCATGTGTTTCTGAATCAACTAAACTTTTTCTACCATCTCTTCTACCAATTTTGGTCCCATCAGCTTCCTTTCACCCACTTCATCCCAAAAAGCTGGAGTTCGACACCACTTCCCATATAATGCCTCAAACGGTGCCATCTATATACTGGAATGAAAACTATTATTATATAAAATTCAACCAAAGAAATATGTTGGTCCCAACTTCCCTGATAATCCATCGAACAAGCACGTAGTATATCCTCCAATGTATGAATTGTTCGTTCTGACTACCCATCTGATTGCGGATGAAAAGCTGTACTAAAATTTAATTCAGTACCCAATGACTTTTGAAGCCCTTTACAAAAGATAGAAGTAAACCTGGGATCACGATCATATACAATGGGGAGGGGAACTCCATGAAACCTGACTATCTCTTTAAGTTACAATCGAGAAAGTTGATCTAGAGAGAAAGTATCTTGAATAGGAAGGAAATGAGCAGATTTAGTCAAGCGATCAACAATAACCCAGATTGCATTATTACCTCGAGATGTCTTCGGTAATCCCACAAAAAAGTACATGGATGTATTTTCCCATTTACACTCTACCATTGGTAAAGGCTTAAGAATCCCTTTCGGTAACTGTCGCTCTGCTTTAACCTGCTGACAAGTCAAACATTTTATAGTAAAATCAGCAATATCTCTTTTCATTCCATCCCACCAGTAATACTCCCGCAGATCTCTATACATCTTAGTACTGCTTGGATGAACTGAAAACGGAGAACTATGAGCTTCACACAACAACTCTCTCTTCAACTTTGAATCACATGGCACACACAATCCCCTCCCAAATCTCAAAACACAATCATTATCAATATTAAATTTAGGAAACTTACCCTTCTGAACCAGCTCTAACTTTTTCTGCAACTCACTGTCTTACTTCTGTGCTGGCTTGATTTTGTCTGATAGAGAAGATTTCATTGATACCTGAAACAAAATAGAAGGACATCCTATACCAACAACTTTTATGCCAAATTTCATCAAATCCTTAACCAAAGGATCACGTTCTAAATGCAACATTGTTAATGAAGCATGAATTTTTCGACTCAAAGCTTCAACCACATTATTTTCTTTTCCCGGATGGTAATGAATTATACAATCAAAATCTTTGATTAATTCTAGCAATCTATTTTATCTCTTGTTCAATTCGTTCTGAGTGAATATATACTTTAAACTTGTGTGATCAGTATATATTTCACACTTTACTCTATACAAATGATGCCTCCAAATTTTTAAAGAGAAAACAACAGCATCTAATTCCAAATCATGTGTAGGGTAACTAACCTCATGAGTTTTCAACTGAAGTGAAACATAAGCAATTACCTGATCATTCTGCATTAGGAAAAAACCAATTCCTTTCAATGAAGCATCACTATAGATAACAAACTCACCATTCTTGTAATGTAGTGCCAAAACTAGAGCATTCACCAATCTTTTTTTCAGTTCCTAAAAACAATCATCACATTCTTTTGTCCAGATAAACTTGACACCCTTCCGAGTTAGCTTAGTCATTGGACTAGATAACTGTGAAAAATTTTCAACAAAACTTATTTAGTAATCTTCCAAACCATGATAACTATGGATTTAGGTTACATTTGTGGGTCTTGTCCATTCTTCAACAACTTTTGTTTTAGCAGGATCAATAATTATGCCATCTTTTGAAACAATGTGACCTAGGAAAGAAATTTGTTGTAACCAAAACTCACACTTTCTAAATTTTCCATACAGTTTATTTTATTTTAAGGTCTTCAAGATAACCCTTAATTGACTTTCATGCTCCTCTTTACTTTTAGAAAACACCAAAATATCATCAATAAAAACAACCAACATTTTTCACTTGAGTCAACTGAGCCATCACTACAACAAACTGTTTAGTTCTGATTCTGACCATCTCAGGATACTGATATGAAAGGTCATTTCCTTCTGTATGCCTTCCCAGAAAATCTATTCTGCTTCCTCTATGAAAAACCATTCTTAACACAGAAATATCTTAGGATAAGAAACATGGTAATCTTCAAATTCTATATCATTTCAATCATACCATAAATTAATTTATAATTTAACAATTTTCTAACTCCTAAAGTTGTCTAAACCAACCTCTGATACAAACTGTAAGGCCTTATCCTTAAACATTACTTAATCTTGAGTTATTAAAAGATTACACATTGGGGATCTTTTTAAGTTAAGAGTTTTAGAGAATTAGATCATAAAACTGTCCTTATATTCCACATTTAAACAAAGTGGTTACATAAAAGATAGTATTCATGTTTCCCATCAACAGAAAAATATTTAAAATAAAACATGGATTATTTCTTGACACTTCCTTAACACTATCATCACATCATGTACCTTTCCCTTGACCGGTGAAAAACATTTCAAAAACATGGGATGAGCATAAAAAGCTCAGTAAGGGATATAAAAATATGGAAAGGAAACATGAGTACATGTATACGTAAGAATCAATCAAATCATAATTTACTCATAAATATATAAGAACTTTAACATACCTCATCAAATCACGAATAAAACATAGAAATCATAAGACATAAAGGTAACTTGAGGCATTCATAACATTCTTACGTATGGAGTAACCCTCTTGGTTACGTTTGTAATACCCATCACAGTATATTCCCTAAATCTCTTCGGATAAACATTAACGTTTAACCCCTTCGCATTACCCAATGCATTGGAGATCTATATCGGGCTCACTCGCCCATAGTTTATCCTGGAACCACCCGTCTTCATAACAATGCCCAAGAACAATAACATAATCATATCACATAAAACATTCATAAAGGAAACATAACATTTCCACATTTCAATCACAAGAAATCAATACAACACATTGATATAATAAAACCATTATGAAAACCATTTTCAATACCAAAAAAAAAGGAAAAGTAAAATATGGTATTTATTTTTCATATAAAAAAATGTTATGGCTTGTAGAGGAAGCCTAAACTCAAATAATGGTCACGGTGGCGGAGAAGTCATTGTCACCACATACGTACGACCAAAACATTCTTTTTGTCATTTAGTAAAACGCTTCGTATAAAAAATATTCATTTTGGATAAACATAAAAGTAAAAGGGGTTTATACACCGTATAAAATAAGGTTGTGTATAAAACAAAATATTCCTCAATGAAAGGAGATTGAGATGAAGTCTCATACCTCAGGTCCGATTTGACTCGATCGTTCTTTAATGTCTTGAATAATAAACATGAGTTAATTTCTACTTTCTTAATAACCTTTTTCAAGTTCATTATTCCTTTTATATCATTTATTACCATGTTATGAACATTATGTAATCATTTAAGTTAATAATGGTCATTTTGTCGATAGTTGGTACTTGAGTCAAAAGTGAACTTCTTTTATTTACAAGTTGTTCACGTAGTCAAATATCCATTATCTCAAGAATGATATTAATGATTTAGATTCCATATATATCATATATATCCAGTATATACATGCATTTATAATTTTACATAACCATTTAGAGGTAATAAATGAAATTCACCGTTCATGGAGACGGTAAGTCATACGTACGCATGAACGCTACTTTCATTTCTATGTCATATTAATGGAACTAAAACTAAATGAGAGATATCTATATTTTAATTCCAGAATTATATTAATAATTTAGATGTAACATACATCATATATATCCATTATATATATGTACTTATTTTAGTACATTATATTTGTGGATAAGAAATAAAATGCACCGTTCATGGAGACGGTAAGCCGTACGTATGCATGAACGCTACTTTCATTTCTATCTCATACTTTAATGGAAAGAAATAATAATTATATAAAGGTATATTATAATTTCAGTATAATATCATATATAATATCATTAAATATATCCTTTATACATACAACATATGGTATTAACAAATCAAATCACTTTGAGGGGGCGGTAGTCCGCACTTCCTAAAATGAAGATATCACGTTTACCCATAATGGAAACCATAAAGGTATGCCATAAATGAAAAATACAGAATCTTAAGTAAAACATAAACATATTATATATCATATATAAATATAGTGACATCTTAATGGCCTCCTTTGAAGGTGTTATATGAGTTTTGAACAATCATCGTTTCGTGAGGCAGAAATTCGCCATCCCCATAAAAAGTATGTTCTTTAACCATTAGATGTAGGTGTGTGTAAGTGTAGCTTGAATACTTCTTATAACAGAATACTATTATATTGATGATACTTGTGTTGTTACAAAAGAAATGAAAAAAATAGTTTATGGGGGTTGGAGAAGCAAAATAAAACATAAGAACACAAGTGAAAACACTACCTTCAAAACGGGTAACTCTTTTTGATTTGAGCTCAAAGGATTCCTTGGGAAGACTTATTCCCAATGTGAGGCTTCTATGAGTAAGAGAGGTATGTGGAGAGACACAATGGTCAAGGTTTGGCCGATCCAAAGGCTTGAGAGGTGTGGGTAAGGTGGTAGAGGTGGGTGCCTTTTATAAGAGGAGAGGAGGGGCACTCTTGGGAAGTTATAAAAGGTTACTTTATTATAAAATGCTTTTCGGATTTAAAATGCCCCAAAATTATATATTTCTAGGATAAGGTGATAAGAGTTCGAAATCCACCCATCCAATGGGATTTTTACATGTTTAGGTCTTAGATTTTACATTATCTTTTCATTTTATTTAAATCGTTCATTAATGAGGTAATCGCTGCATCATCATCATGTCATAAATAATTTAATTTATTTAATGTATAAAAATTATAAAAAAATATCATGATTTAGGAAATATTTTTATATTTCTAATGAGTATTTATCATCAAAAATAGGACTTGTATAACCCCAATTAAAAATGGTTTTAGCAAAACAACTCATGTTTGTGACATTTTAATTATAACTTTAAATAAAAAGTTTTTAATGTCATTTTCCTACCAAAGTGGCTCCATGGGGTCCCCAAGTTGACCCATGGATTTTCTCGGTCGTCTAGGACACATCCAATAAGGTTACAACATTTGTCTAGGTCATTTCATATTATTAAAACATTATTTTTACCTTAAATTACACTAATTACCTCTAATCGCGATTAAAAACTTAAAGTTACTATTCATAAAAAAAATTAATCCCATTGAACCACATTTTACTTCATAATGACAACCATGTATGTCGGATTTTTGAAATTCCAAACACAGAGGTGGTAAAATTTCATTTAAATGAAAAATAATTTTTTTTAAGTACCACTTAGTGGTTTCACTATTCATCAAAAATAGAAGTTTTTCCGAATAATACCAAAACATCACCCTAAGATATATTTGATATTCCGGATTCAAAAATGATGTCTATTTTACAAAATTAAAAACATATAAATTACATTAATTAATTTAATAATTAATTCCCACTGTCAGAGAAAATAGCATGTTTTTATGAAACAATAAGTATCAAAAGATTGACACTAGTTTAAGTCCAATTTCGAAGTAAATTTAATTCCAACGACCACTATTGGATTAAATGGTAAAAATATATTCTAATTTAACTTTAAAACCAATTAAAAATATAATCTAATAATATAAATAAAATAGACTAAAAATAGGGTTTGAATTAAAATACAACATTTTTCACTATTCATTAAAAATGAACTTTATCGGAAAAATACCAAAAATTTACAAAAAGTAAATTTTGAAGTCCCGATTCTAAAGAAGAATTTTATTTGGTCCTATAGAATGTATAAGAGTGGCCAAAACTATATTTATAGACGGTTTTCCATCAAAATCCGATAAGTCAACCTTTAGTGAATGTTAGAGTATATATGCATAAAATGGAATTCTTTTTATATTTTAAGCCTTTAACTTTTATTGGAAAAATATAAAAACATTTAAAAAACATATATAATCATATTTTAGTTATTTCTATTCATTCCCGCCAATACAACGGCTACGTGTTCACTACCATTTAAAATAATATTGTTTAATTACTAGTGTGCAACGTATGACTTCAAAGAAACTCTTTGTTGTGTATCAGGTACGCTATCGAACATAGAAACCCCTTTAAATTAAAATTAATATTTAATTCGAAAATATTAATAAATATGTAAATGATTTATTCTTTATTTACCTGGGATGTTAAAAAAGGGTTGGGTACTGGCATTCCTCGATGATCTTTCCATGTTACCCTTTAGTAGTGTTGGGAAGTGGAGTAACATGATGATACAAGATTACCCTAAAATAAGGATGGGTAGTGGAATTCCAGAATGATCTCTCTTAATGTCCCTCTATTAGGGATGAGAAGTGGAGTTTATCTATGTTCTGGGCTTACCTTCCAGTCAGACTATGTAGTGGAGTTCCCGGGTGACCTTCCTGAGTTGTACCCTCCATTTGGACAAGGCAGTGTACTTCCTTGGTGACTATCAATGAAGAACCCTCCTATCATACAAGGGAATTAAATCGTCACCTAGAAATTGTGGCCCCTAAATATCTTGGTATAGTGATGATGTGTTTTTTGATGTATCTTTGGACTCATAAGGAAGAGGTATGCTTTCCCCACCAAGAGGCATTATTGTAATGCATCCTAAAAACTTGAGGAAGAGCCAATGCCACCCAAAGGGGATTGTATCCTGGTGTGGTGACTAATTCCCATAGACTTGGGTGCTCATAGACGATGCGTGAGGTATTGTTCATCATTTATGGATATATATTGGAATTGTTGGTGAATCTTCTTTTTTTGTGATGAGCTTTGAGATGGAGATCCCCTTATTATACCATTTTGGATTATTTGACTAATCATATATATATATATATATATTCTTATAGATTCATGATTTTACATTGTATACTCTACTTCATGGATATTTGAAGACGTGTTGGGTATGCCACATTCATTCTGTGTGTAGTTTCTCAATGTTGGATTACTATACTATCTTTCTATAGTTGGAAATGGGTCGATGGATAGTTCAAATAATCATGTTTTTATCCCATTTTTCGTGTATGAGCATACATTCCCAATATTTTTCGGTTGAAATATAATCTTTCAATGTACCTTTCTCTATCTAAGGATACTCTCTTCAGTTGTATCTCTTATTGCCCCTACCCCTTTCAGGGCATTCTTCCAGGTATGAATATACTCACCCATGCTTGGTAATTTCCCATATTATTCATGTATTTTGTAGACAATGAACAAGTCAACCGTGACATTAGTGATGTTAGGGACACTAGGTTCATTGACCTCTTATAGTGATCATAGGAAGGGATACAAAATCTAGGCTATCTCATCTATTGAATATTTTCTATATTTTTTTGGTTGGGAAATATTTCCATTTGGGCGTGTATTTTTTCCCTTTAAATTCATTTTAAATTATCGTAACTTTTTACCATATATATGTGCATGCATGACTAGTTTATTTTATATAAGGTTTTAATGTTTTCCCTTTTCCCTATATACAATATAATTATGTTGGATGTTTGTTTGTGTACAGATACATAGGCCAATGCCTCCTTGAGTTGAGTTAGCCTTCATCACTTGTCACCACACCTGGCCTATGGATGTGGGCATAGCGTAGTCGTGGAATGATATTTAACCTGGGATAAGTCATAACCAGAAGAACCATGCTACAAATAAATTGTACCAAAATTAAAAATAGATTTTTTGAATCCCGTACAATGGAAGATGATTCACTAACTTCTTAATGGGGTAAATGGAAGGAATAGAAATGATCACAAACTTTTAACTTGTGATGGAAAACATGAACTTTTTGAGAGGTATCACTTGACTTGATGGTATATGATCTTGTTTTTTAGTCTTGAGAAAACTTGAAAACATGTCAATAAGTGGATCCCAAAATAAGTAATATATAGAACCCGGATAATGTGTGGTTTATCCCAACTATTCTTCATTAAAACATAGTCTATTATCTTTATTAATTATTTTTAACAGTTTTCATGGTTTTAATATTTAAATTATTAACATAAAACTCCCCAAAATCAAGGATTAAATCTTCATATGAGAAATAACACATTTTAACATAACAAAATCCTAATTTACAAGGATTTTTTGATCTAAAATATCAATTTAAATCATAAAATATGACTCTATATTAACTATAAATGATATAAAATTTAACTATTGGGTTGAATGTTATGAAAATTAATAAGACCCATATATGGGAAAGAGTTACCTTTACATAACCTAGAAGACCCTTACGAAGTGGGAAATCCCATTATATAAATATATCAACCTAAGGAAAAATCTATAGACACAAATGAAATTGAACTAGATCTTATGATTTAATTATTTACTAATAAAAGACACAAATGAAAATTAAAAATTATCTTAATAAAATAGAATAACCCTAAAAAAATTTGACTACCCTTATGAAAATATGAATACAATCTTATGTTTCATAATCTGAAAATAAAAATAATGTTACCCATTCTCATATGAATATTATGAAAAATTAAATGAAAACTATATAATTAAAAACACCCTTTCTTAAATGATTCCTAACCTTGAAGATTTAGATTTAATAAAGGAAACTATACATACCATGAAATTAATTCCACATATGAAGTAACATGAAACTTATGAAAATTAATCTTACTCGTATAAACCCAACTTATTTAATGAGGGGAAAAATATAATCTTGTTCGTAGAAATAGATTTTTATTTTCTAAAACTCAAAAAATACAGAGTTTGAACCAAAATATAGACTTTCTTCTAATAATACAGATTAAAATTAGAATTAGAGAATTAATTATAAAGGAAATGTTAAATTAACATAAACATCTATCAATCTCAAATACTACCGTAAAACATCCATAGTCTCCAATAACACCCACGATGTAGAAATTTAAAGAATATATGAAAACTCATACCATTATAATAATGACCATTAAACATGTGGAAAATATTATTTGAATATTATTTCATCATCATTCATTAGGTAAACATGTTCCATCTCATTTTCAGCTGATAGTATTAAAATTAGAAAACCTCCATTGATCTCTGTTACTTTAGTAATCAAATATCTATAAACTAAGCAAAAAAAACTCAATTTTTTTTATTTTTATCTTAAATGATTTCTTCCAAGTGTAAACAAGCAATGCTCCACTTAAAAATGTGGATGCCTAAAAATAATGACTTGCCTAAGAATATGGCTTTAAAAAATATATCACCAAACATATAAAATCAAAATATGTGTTCTCCGACAAAAAATTATAATTTAAAAGTGTCATTAAATTGAAATATCAAAGTACTAACTCATACCAACTTAATACTAAATCATATACTACCAATTCAATTGTTAAACATTATATTATATAATTACTATAAATCAGTATTTTTATCAAATCCTTCTTAAAACATTTTAATAAAATATAATGATGAAACCTAATTATTTATTTTCAAAATCGCAATATTCAGAGACCAATTAAAGAATCAAAATCATATAATAATGTATATTTAAAAAATATCATCCAAAAAAATTATTTTATTTTAAAAATTCAGCAAATAACATTCAATAAAAAATGAGAATTAATACGACAAGTCTATTTAAGAAAGTAAAATTGTTATATTGATTTCTATATTTTGTTTTAAATTTTTATTGTTAAAAAAATCATTACGGTATTTTAATATAGATGTATATATATGATTTATAGTATTTTATTTATAATGATTTAATATGAAATATATTATGAGTAATATTAATGATTTAAATTTATTATGCTGAGAACAAATCATTTTTTATATAATTTATAGTTATTTTATTATCATATTGATTCATTTTAATATTAAATAACCATGAAAATTACTATGAAATGAAAATCATTATTGTTAGAATTAGGAATAACTATTAAAATTAAATATATAAAGTACTGATAAGATATTGGCTTAGAATTATAAATTTTAGCTATTCAATAAATAATAAATTATATTTATAAATTTGATTCATATTTAAAAACAAGATATAAATTATTAATAGGAATATTATTATTTAAATATAATAAAAAAATATTTTAAAATATTATATTATTTATTGTATGAGTGGAGAAACATTTAAATATTTCTACCATTATTTTTTATTAATGTTAATTTTATAGAAATAATTTATATTTAATATATTAAAGAGTCTATATAATAGAGAGATAAAATATAATTACATCTTAAGAATTTATAATAAATGATAAATTTTATGATATCATCAAGGGGACAATTATGGTTTAAATGTAAATTTGTTATTTTTTTGTTAAATGATATCCAGATCATTGATATTAGAATTGAGTTTTAAATTATTTCATTTTATATAATTGGTTCACTTTCCTAATATATATGCAATGAAGAATTAGAATAGTGGTGAATGATATGATAACATTGACATAAATATTAATACCTATATGGTGACGTATTTTATTGATTAAAATATGATTTTGTTTTTTTGGATTCAATTTAGTAATTGATATAAAAATTTATATATACATATGGTGGGTATATTTTAAATAATTACTCTTATAGAATGTTTCTCAATATTTAATTGTGATTATGTACTATTTTTTAATTGAAGTACATTCTATAAATGAATTTCATAATTGAATTTTTAATTTATAATAGTGTTGAATGAATTATTTTTCTAGAAATATATTCTTAAAAATCAGTGATGAATAGTTTTAGTTAGGAATGACTTGTTAAATTATCAATGTTGTCATAAAATATTTATGTAACAATCGATTTTAAAGAAACTCAGACTCTATGGTCATATTATTATATGGGTACATGATATAAGCAATTACATTCTAAATAGTAAAATTTTTTAGTAGTCTTATAAGACAAGATACTAATAAGATTCCCACATTAAATTTAAAAAATAGAATATTTTTAGTTTATAAATAATTATTTATTATTGATTATCATTTTATATCATTCACACTTGAATTCCAAGAATCATGGGGAATAAAACAAAATAAGAGTTTTAGCTCATATACTCAGTAATGTTAAATGTAAAAATAAATATATCAAAAAATAGACATAGAGAATATTAATATAGAAGGAATAAATAATGATTGAAAAATTCAATTTAAATAATCACATACACTTGAAACCTATAAATATATATTATAATAATATATTAAGGAAAATGTATATCAACAACTGATTTCATAGTTTTGGAATATATATTTTTGGAAATATCAATAATACTATGTGTGCCTCGTAAAAATACATCATGTATAAGTTGGAATGAGATGCACAAAAACACATGATGTTTTTCCCATGAGGCCTACTGATGCATCAGGGGGATATATAATTACAAGACCCACTCTTCACAAAACAATTAAAATTAATTCTTCAAATTCTTAATTATTATAACATAATAAATATCAATTGATAACAAGAAAACCATACATATTAGAAAAAATATCTTAAATAATGGAAATACATTCCCCAAAGAAATGATCTTTATACATCCATAAAATGACATTGGATGGTTGCATTAAAACATATTTATAATATTGTTAATAATAATTAAACGATGTTTACATATATTGGATAAACTATTATAAATTCATTTTAATATTTCATTAGAAAAAATCAATTAAAATTTTCTTTTAGTATATTTTTTTAAAAATATATAATAATAAATAGATTATGAATTTATTTTCAAAAAAAAGGAAAATATTATAGTAATGATGAAAAATAAATAAATTTGGTGACATGAAATTATGTAGATGTGTTAAACATAAAAAACATTCTTATGCACATTGGTAAAAAGATTCATAAGTGACCCGCACAAAAAAATCACAAAATATTCTTTTGTTGAAACCATTATAAAAAATAAATGATAAATTAAATTTTTTTTAAATAATTTCATTAGAAATAAACAAATTATTGAATAATTTAAAAAAAAAATTGATATGTTGTAGAAAGAATTTTGACAAAAATGAGAGATGAGGTTAGTTTTTCTTAAACAAAATTTCCCAATTTTTTAAGTACCAAATAGAAGAAAATGAATGAAAACATTTAAAATAAAAATATAAAAAATATAAAAAATTATATTAAGATTAAAATATTTTAAGAATATAATTTCCCCTCAATGAGACTTTAAAAAAACAATACTGAAAAATGATATTTTATATTAAACCTTTACATTAGAATTTCCCTTAGTTGACCATAATCTAATATAGAGTATAATGTGTTTATACATATTATACATATATATCATAACCATATATGGATTTATCATTCTATATATAAATAATTTAATATATATTCTCACCCATTTATAAATAATTTTTGTTAAATAATTAATATTTTAGTGTTAACCTTTCCCTTTTATATAAATGATTTCATTCGATGATTTTGATACTTAAACCATGGTCATTGTTTCATAATTTTAAAAATAAAAATAATTTTATAAAAATAATTTCTTTTTCTTTAAATAAACCTTTTAAATCATCCGTTAAAGGTGTCCTTGAGAAATTAAATACATCATTTCATAGAGATAGTATTCTATACGTGTTTATGAAAGAAATTTTCATCTTTCTGATGGATTAAAAGAGAATAATGAATATAAATTTTTACAATTATATAATCATAATAATATTTTAATATCATAGTGATTTAAGAAATCCATATTTATTAACATTTATGAATTAAAAGGTTAAATAATCACATTTCTTTATAGACGTGGTTTTCCACATATATGTGTGAGCAACATTACCAATTTCCAACAGATGGAATGCTAATAATGTATTTTTTATATTATCTTAACAAAATAAAATAATTTTACAAATATATTATATAATCATTAGTTACATATTAATTACTATACATATGATATGGTGAATAAAAATAAGTTATATTTTTTCAGAGATGGTAGTTCATATCTACACACAAGAGTGGCATTAATTTTAAATAGGATTGATATGATATAGAAAAGGGTTGTATTATTAACATAATAACATCTTAGTATAGTACATATTATTATTTAGCTATTCTTATATGTTTATATATTACTGTAAGATGATTAAGAATAAAGGAACTTGACATTTCTTATTAAGAACACTAACATATTCCTTGCGTAATCACCATTGAGAATAACACTGAGGATTCTAAGATTGGTCTTTTTAGAATACCAGAATAGTTAGATAATGAATAAGTGTGTTGGGGAGTATATTTTTAGATTTGGGTCTATTTAAATGGATCCAAAATGGTGAATAATAGAGGATTTATGGTCCCATTTTTTAAGTGAGGGTGTGGTATATTAATTAATTTAAAGAAATATAAAATAATATAAAGTTTTAATCATGGATAAGCCACACCAAATATATCCATTATTCAAATATGTGATAATATAAGATAAAAATTTGGTAAAAAAATATAATTTAAAATTTTTATGACCTAATGACTTTTTTCCCATGTATGACTTTGTTATATTTTAAGGAATATATTTAAAGCCATAAATTGATTTAGTGCGAGATTCTAGGGCCTATAAAGGATGGGTATTTGTATATTTAAATTATTAAATATATTAAATTACACACACACATAATTTTTTTATAAATGTTTTTCCAATTTTTTGAGACCATATATGCGAAATTTGTGACTATTTTTATTCTCGATAATGTGTTTTACACTAGGTGAGATTTAATGTTTGTTGGCATTAGATGTTCAATGAAAGGTGACCATTGGTGGGTAAATTTAATAAAATAAATAATTATATTATTTTTTTTAAATATTTACCGAACCTAACTTCCTCAATATAAATACCAACTAATAAAATTAACTACGGTTAGTAGCATAACCCTTAGAGGACTCAGAAGGAGTTGGTGGAGCATTTCTCATTAGTGTTGTTAAACATCGAGATAAAGATCGAATAATGATTGATGAGGATCATGATATGGATGGTGAAAATAGGGTACATTCTTATTTGTCTAAAAAACTCACTATTCACAAAAAATCTATCAATAATTGAGGTACAACTCATTATTTATGATTTTATGCCCTAATTTTGATTTACTATGGATTTATTATTTATATGATTTTCTTTATAGTGATTTTATTTCATAATATCCCAATTTAAGTTTTTTATATTATAATTTTATTAATGTTTTAAGATCACTTGTGTAGCAACCTTGATTTATATTTTTTCAATTTTTTGATGGAAGCACACCATTTTGTGATATTTTATCACTTCATTTAGGATATCTTCACCCCACCAATATTATCATTCTTCAGTGTAGGCCCATGGTATCATGATTTGATATTGATTAGGAGAGTTTGAGCCCTATATAACCCCCAATGTTGTGAATGATATAATAATTAAAAATAAATATGTGGTGTTCCAACTGATCGTTGTGTGATTATTGTTGTGAGTGATAGCATTATGGAATTCAAATACAAGGATGCCATGGGTAAGGTGACGTGGAGGCATGTAATGGTGGGGATGGTTTACACATGCATTAGATGACTAGAATATAGCCATGTATGATAGTTCAGGCATGTTCAGTCTTTTATCCTCACTCCCAGAATTATTTTATGTGGATATAGTGGAAGAGGTAATGAAATAAATACACATGAAGAGTACATCAGATTTTAAAAATAATAATATTACAATTTTTGTAGCCAAAGAACACAAAATCTGTATCCCCGTTAAACTGTTGAATAGGGTGTCAATTGGAATTAATTATCACCCTCTATATGATACTACCACACACCATGGGAACAATAATGTAGGCATAATGTGTACCACAAGGGTACATGGGAACCGACCTGGCCAGTCAATTGGGAACTTCCAGAGTACAAGAGAATGACCATATACTTGAACACATCACGGATACCCTGACACAACTAGTGTACATGGGAATTGGCAGTTTACTTTGGAATGATACAAAATGTATGGGAATACCAAGGGAAATAGGTACAAACTATGTACACTCAATATGTGTGGTTTTATTTTCATTATTACTCCAGTCTTTCGAATATTCTTCTTCAATACATGGATTTTGGATAGTGAGTAGCATATGATGAGTTTTGTTCCATGTAGGACAAGATGGTGGACTTCATTATTGAATATGAGATGAAAAATGGTGTTATTAGTGCGATTCTTCTTCAAGGAACACTTGGTGGATGGAATCGATTGAACAGGAACATTATAGAGATGTTGGGGTTGAAACACCCTTATCGTAATTAATTATGCATCTCCAATACACTTTATATTGGTTGGGTTAGTACTACCCAAAATATAATAGGGAGTGATTTCTCTATCAATTTATTCTAAAAACCCCCTTACTTGAGATCTAGTTGGGTATCAATCCTCCACTAGAGATACTTCTTCTTCATCAGTGGGTAAATGTTGTCAGGTGTGGGACCCTCCACACTAATGCTTCAAATATTATATGGAGAGAAGGATATAGGTGATAGATCATTGAATATGCAAGAAGACTCATTGTCCTTGGATGGTCAATGAATATGGAGATATCATTTCTCTCTCAATTGGGATGTTTTGAGTATATAAATCTATAGTTGGGTTGAGCTGACTATTGATAATTCTTATCTATCGCTTTCCCCCTCCTTACTTTTTGGGGAATCATACTAGGTATGTATATACACATCCATGTATTGGGTTTTCATTCATGTTACATATATTATATAGATAATAGGTATATTATAGATGATTACATAGTATCATAGTGGTACATTGGTTCATAAACCTCATACAGACGTCAGACTTGGAGATTAGGAGGTGATCCCTATTCAGTGTTCTTTGCTTTCCAATTATTGTCTAGCTGAGACTTCTTTATAGTTAAACATGTATTTTACCTATTTTTTATAGTGGGTTTTATCATAAAATTATGTATTTGATAGATATCTATACATACATGGTTATAATGAAGATTTTTTAGTACATTGTTAATATTTTTATGTAAATTCTCTAGAGATGGTTGTGTGTTTTCATACATGTACCTTTGGATAAGGTAACTAATAATATAATATTCCTTCTTGATGTTTGTCATCAGTCGCTAGCCTATTGGACGAAGGATTAGGGATTTCAAAAATCATCTTGATTCCAGTCATGCAGGACCTTGTGGGTTAGCTTGTGAAAAATGTTGATACTTTAACCCTTTTTCTTTGTTAAACCCATACATTACCCCATTTATTGACTAACATAGTGAAAAAATGTTTAATATATTTAATATATATTACGAAAAAATTATATTGTACTCATTACCAAATTTGAAAATCTAGATTCTAAATATTAGTTAATTTTTCTAATATTAAATTTATAATTGTGTGGAAAAAATTAAAATATCTTCATGTATCATGAAAGAATATTTAAAAAAATTCATGTTTCAGGCATAAATAGTTTTTATACCAAAAATCATGTAAAATAAAAAATCACAATTTATTAATTGACTTATGTTCAATAACATTTGAATTTTTTTATTTTATGGTCAATTCAACATTAAAATTTACATTTTTAATACTTGATTAAATGATAAAAACCTAAAATAATTATTTTTTGAATAGAAAACATACCAATATTTCCAAAAATGTCCAAAATATATTTATATTTTCAATATTATATGTTTAAAGGATGTATATTAGATATTGAATGTATGTTTATTCATTCCAAATGTTTCCACTAACATTCAATTTAATCTAATATCTTGATGATGTCATAAATTTATAGAATTTAAATAATTTTTTATTTTCAACATTCATAGAAAAATAAATTATTTATGAAAAAACCCTAAAACATAAACTAAGTAAATTTTTATGTGATGATTCTAAAAATAAGATACATTTTATGAAATTTAAATTATAAATACTAAAATTGTAGTTTTAAATAAAATCATTTATAAATAGTATTTCAATAAAAAATGAACATATGAATTATTGTGGATTTCCAATTCAATATGATTCTTTATTATTATATTCACCCCTTATCAGTTTTCATCCTTGGTATTTTCATATATATATATGCATGTGTGTGTGTTTTTATAAAAATGTGACTAATTGTTCATCACCACTTCCTCTTGATCCCATGATTTCACTTCCATCTTTTGATTCCACAAAATTAATTTCACTAGTCGAGTTGTTTGGTTAGGAATCACATTATCTCTATTATCTAGAATATAAACAGAATATTCATTATATTATAAGCCTTCAATGAACTCAATAACCTATATGGTGAGTATATGAAATGATTTATGTGTGTACATTCAAAATTATGAAACATAGAATATTTCTTTCAGTTTATAGAGTCTTGGTGGTATAGATAAATAGTTAGACAGGTTCTTATTCTCTCAAAAATTTCATAAGACACAAGGAATCTATTAGTTTGTTTCCACATTTTACCTAACCTTAGGAATCACATCCCTGGGGTTACATTTAAGATGATTTCGTCCCCCATTTGAAATTATTTTTTCTTCTATCAATCATCAGGATAACTATTATATATACATTGAAGTCTTATGATGTTGTTTTGGATTAACCATACATTAAAAAAATTCTCTTTGAAGAGTTATAGGACTACTAGTTTCTTTTGACCAGCCTTATCCCTACCAGTTGGGGTATGAAATATCTTCCCATAAAATACTTCATAAGATACCATGGGGATTCCAAAATGTAGTGTATTATCATATGTAAAGTATACCAATTATAGGAATTTATCACATATACAATGAAAGTAATATAATAATGATATCAACAATTCTTCCACAATCAATAGATATATAAGACTTCCCATAAGGAGGAGGATGGTATGTGGTTCTCAATAGTATCTCCATTTTGAGAGTTTTCTAAAGATTCCCCCAAAGCTTTGATGATAATTGAGGGTTATAAATAGATACAATTGATAGAGGTGAATCATAAAGTCTCAAAACATCATTATTAAAGATCCATGAGTGGATCTCAAGGGGTAGATCCTCTCATATTGGTAAGAAATGTGCATATTTATTTAGATTTTTATCAATAACCAATATACCACCATACATCTAAGTGGTCTTTGTTTGTCAATTAATATATTCCATTAATAAATTATCCTAGTTATAAACTGGTATATGGAGTGGTTTTATAACCCCGTTAGTATTTATTCTTTACCATTTAAATTATGGAACACTGAGAATCATGACACATAGTCATTGATTTATTACTTTATGTTATCCCATAAAAAATTCAACATTAAATCCCTATAAATTTTGGTGTTACTATAGTTTACAGTGAAATTAGACCTATGTTCATAATCTAATAACTCCCTCTTTTTCTCATATATAAAAGGGATACATAGTCTCTTTAAAAATTTCAACAATGCGTCTTTATGAAGAAATACTATGAATTTCCTTCTATTCATGGATTTAATCTTTTTTTTACAGTCCTTTATATTCTTATTGGCATTTAATTATCTTTTACAATTAAGATTGTTTGTAAATCATTAGAAAAATAACTTATGTTTCCCCTTCTATAATCATTCACATATAAAAATTTACAAAAAGATAGAATAAAGAAACATTATCAATTATAATCATGGTCAGAACTACATGTACATTCTTATTCAATGCACCATCTATGTTGCTTTTCTCCACAATTTGGCAGTATATTGGGAATTAATTGGTCATCAAATATTCTATCCATCTCCCCTATCTCATGGTCATATATTTTTGATAGAATATATACTTCAATTTTTTCATCTTTATATATATATATATATATAATATCTTTCACTATTTAAGTAGAACCTCAATATTTACATGAAAACAATTCAACTATAAACTCAATATCACGATTTTTATAGTTTTATTCACTAATTTTAATTATCTATTTTGCATAAGAAACCAATTTATTGTTTCTTATAAGGAAATAACCCATTCCTTCCATTATTGAATTAATATACATCACAAATCACTTTTTCCCCAAAGGAATTTTAAATACATGTGAACTAAGTAATCCCATTTTAATCTAGACAAACCATTATTCACATTCCATTGATCATATTAATATAATCCCATTACATGTCAACTTTGTTAATAGGCTGGAAACTCATGAAAAAGTTTGAAAAAATTCCAATAGTAACATACCAATTAAATGAAATTATATATCTCTATTATATTCATAATTATAGGACATTCCCTGAATACATTTTTAAGTTCCTTATGATCATGAAACTATTGAGAAGGGTGGGTTTAATCAATGCTGATTTTTTATAATTTCAAATATCTCAAATTTATCATTGTAATTTATTAAAGTTTTATACTTATCATATTTTATAATAATCTCAAAAACCTGAAATTGTATGAAAGTAAAGTAAGGCACACAAATTTTATGAGGTTCAACCTCTGTGTGGGAATATATATCCTTATAATAAAGACTCTCATTGGTCCATGAAAATACACTTTTATAATGAAGTGGATGAATCTTGATCCAAATCCTCTTAGACTCTATTTATCTCTCATTATGAATTATTATACTGAATCCCATCAGTTTAAAATGTTTATCTTAGGGAAATATGAGCCAATATAAATTATGATTTCCTTTATAATATAAATCCTACAAGGTTAATATGGAGGTTTTCTTGTGATTCGACTCATATAGAAATGTATATATGTTTATATTATAGTTATACGGTGAATCTCTATTTGGTATGACTCTCTATAACATTATCAGTCTATTTACTAGATATATATGATAAAAAACCAAATACTACTCAAACTCTATTAAGATACAATAACAATAATTCTTTATCTAGTAGCTCTAATATTTAATCCAATATCTGCAATCATTGATCATTTTCACTATCAACTTACTCTTCCTCAACATGAATATAAATATTTGTTGGGAACTTTTTCTAAAGAAAATATACATAATTTCTTTTTTTTTCTTTTGTAAATTATCATTTTTATATTTCAAATACATCCAATTTTATAAGTCTTATAGAAATATAAAATCCAGTTAACGAATTTTTCTTTTCAACTCAAATAAAATTTATTGTAGGATTATTAATTATCCAAAAATATTCATGACTAATCTTATAGAGTCATGAAATATCTAGTTATAAAAACCTTCATCTAGTTTTCACAGATTTAGTGTTTAAGAACATCATTTGTCTTCCTTATCTCAGAAAGATTCAAAACCAAATAATAGTCAACACAACATTGATCTTTTTTAGTTTTACAATGTTATTTAATATTTTCTAGAACTCTATCATGTATGTTTTGTCTGAAAAAAATCATTAAAAATATTCTGGTAAATTCTATGTATCCAATAACCTTTCCTCATCTTCTCTAAAAAAATTCTCTTTACCAACATCCTCTATCTTTTTCACACAATAATTTTTTTGTCATATGAATATGAATTTCATCATCCATCACCTTTCCATAGATCAAAAATTATTCACCATATTTTGATAAATGTTCTTATGGTGACATTATGAATTTTTTTCTACTACCTCTTTATCTAATGGATCTACTTATATTTGATTTTATCTATTTCCCTTTAATAGGTAACACAATTTATAACTTCTCAACTGTAAATTTTATACATCCAATAAAAAACTTTTATATTTTGACATCATATAAATTGCATGTATAGAAACGCATAGTTTTTATATATGGTCGACTACATTGTTGAAACAAAAAAAAGACTTCATCCTCCACAAACTTCTCCAACTACTATCATTGGATTAAAATTTTATTTTTCTCATTTTTTCAGAAATTATATTCCTTTTTATTTGAAAATTTGTTAAATTTTTAATATGACTTCTCAATTCTTTGAATTCTCCCCCTTTGAACCTATTTAAATGTTGTTGTATAGTATCTCTTTTTTTACATTCTTGTAAAAAAAATCAAAATTATATACATCATAAAATCATTAATCATTTTGAAACGAGCCTTGTATATCTGGTAACATTTTGAAGTATCATACCTAGAGAACAATTTCCCTAAGATGTTCTAACTTCTTAAATCCCTTTTCTTATTAAGATCATTGTTCGCCTATGTCAGTTTGTAATAATGTGTATGGTAATCTTGCACCTAATAATAATAATTGAAATATCAATCTCCAGAATTTAATTTATTCCACTCTTTGAATAAAATAATGAAAAATTATATTAGAAATATTCTTTTATTATCTCTATATAATCATGTTCAACCAGAAAATACCATGAGTTAATTGATAAAGGAGTCTTATATATGATGGTTATAGTCCAGAAATAATCATCCAGAACACCATTTATATAAATTAGCCTCGGAATCTTGGACTCCACTATAGATTCATTCTCATAGATCATGAAGTTATTCATGATGTTGAGAAATTTAGAGAAATACATATCATCATCATATTTCATGAATATTTTCCAATCACTCTTAAGGAAAAACATCCTTAACCTCTTATAGTTTATAATATAAAAAATCATTCATAAAATTACCTTTAAAACATTATTACATGTTTACAAAAAACTCATAAAAATGATTTCTCAATCAAATAAAATAAATTTTATAAAAAATCCAATATAATCTTCAATATCTCTATTTGGATTTGATGGAAACATTTATTAACAAACGTGTGAACTCAAAATTTTCAGATATCAATGTTTTCTCAAAAAACCATCATCAAATCACTAACATTCTTAGAGAGAATAAACTGAAAAAAAAATTTATTTAAGTTGATACTTTTTAATAATTCATTCACATGTTGATATGAATTTTTATGGTCATGAAGAGTTGAATTTTTCTATCTTTTTTTCATCACCCAAATTTCTATTCTCTCCAATTTTATGATAAGGCCGACTTGGGATCCACAAGATATTTTTATACATTTTTAACACCCACACTCAGAGATATATATTTTTCTCTCCCCTTTTGACAAAAAAAATCTAAAGTTTTATGGGGTATTTCCTTAAAAATGTTTCAGTAATCCTTTGGTGGAGGTGAAAATAATATTTTTACTACATTTTCTTAAATCATTCCCTTATAATATATTTGTTGAAAAGATTATAAAATTGATACATTATAGAAATTTATCCTATAATACAAAATTCATTAGCTACATCCTTTTAAATGAAATTATACTTTATAATAATGTGTATAGATAATTAAAATTGTAAAAAAAGAATGATCTATTGAATATTGATATTCATAAATAATAATCAATGAAATTAAATAATTCACCATTTATT
Source organism: Viscum album (assembly GCA_963277665.1). Classification (NCBI taxonomy): domain Eukaryota; kingdom Viridiplantae; phylum Streptophyta; class Magnoliopsida; order Santalales; family Viscaceae; genus Viscum; species Viscum album. The sequence continues at coordinate 205,705,751 of OY728159.1, read as the reverse complement.
CTTATAGATGAACTCTCATCTATATCATTTTTGTATAATTTGATGTGGTGGAATGATATATTGTGTGTAAAATAATCAATGTAACAGAACATTTTTTATTACTTTTCTAAGTTACACAACACTCCCACAAGAAAATAGAACATATATTTGTTGACTTTATATCATTACAATATCCACCCCAATAAACATTAGTATATCCAAGGAAGTTCATATCACAACATATTTTATACAATATAAAATTAGAAGATGTTCCATTAACACACCTCAGTATTATATCAACCATGATGTGAGATGAATTTGGATTAGATAAATAACTAACATATAAATTCACTACATAAAAAATGTATTGTATTTAAAAATAATATAGGGAAAACATTTAATTAATTCTTAAAAGTCTTTCAGATTCACACATTACCCATTCCAACTAAAATTGGACTCGATGATTATTTTTAATCCTCCATGAAATTTATTTTAAAAGATCCTTTGGAAAATTTTCTTGTGATAGATATATATATTTTTCATACTAGAACTTGTATCCCCACAAATAATGTTAATTATCTGAACATATCCATTTAAAAGTTCTTCTTTATTTCCACAGAAAAATTTTCACATTAGTTTTCTCCGTATATGAAAAAATCATATCATCATTGTAAATAATGAAAAATGATGGTATATGTGATAATTTATTTATGCTTGAGATATTATGAAATTTTCTTTTGGAAAATCTCAAAAAAATTAACTAGTTTTCTAGTTTGGAGAACCATGAAAGTGGGAATTTTTTTATCCTAGGTATGTATTTCTTGAACATAGACACAATTATTCCATGATTTTCAAGAAACAATCCACTATGATTCTCAATATAAACTACTTCCTCAAGTAATCTATTTTTATATATATTTATCATCCATCAAATAAAATTTGTAACAATAAAGTGGTGAAACATCCAAGAAAATTATTATTATTCGTAATCATTCAATACGGGAAAATGTTTCTTCAAAATACAAAACTTCCACATACGAGTAACCATTGAAAGAAATTCCAAATTTATTTTTTGATATTACTCCATGTTAATTCTACTTATTTCTAAACACCATCATTGTTAATATAACATTATTTTGTTATCCTCATGTAACAAGATACTTGATATCATTTTTATTAATATGATTCAACTATTAATTTATTATGTCTTTCTACTCATTAAATTCAAATGACATTGAAACTATCTCTAATTAAACCGTTGAGATACGTGTTGTTTGATTCTCTATCCTCAAATCACTTCTGAAATAAACAATATCCTTTTGATTTCCTATTATTTTTTGTTTCAATCAATTTTTAATGATGATTATTATATATATTCCTATAAACATAATTTTCAAATCTCAAGACTCATTAGAGTCTCTTTTTAGATTATTTGGTTTGTAGATATCTTCCCAATTTCCCTCATTAGAATTTTTTATATTCTCTTATCTAACATGTTAAAAAACCTTTTTTATGGACATTAGATGTTCAAGTTCTTTTTCATTGTTAGAATCTATCGACTATTTTAGTATTTTCATAAAATATTTATAGCTTCATATATTGGATGAATATCCTAGCAGAGTCCCTCCTTTTCAATTTCCCAAACATTCTAAGATTAATATTTCTTATTTTAGGATGGAAATGAATTCCAAATCAATGAATTATTTCCTGGAAGTTTTTTTAAAACACATCTTTAAGGGAGTCAATTTATATTAAAACCATAGAAAACATCTGGTTTTTACATGATCTAATGTAATTATAGGTTATCTATTGAAAATTTTAGAATTTTTTAATTGACTGGTCATGATTCATCTAATTTATACCAAATTTATATATATTTTTCCACAAATAAATTTTAATAAGAATAATTTAGATCGTTGTATTTATGTTTGATTCTATGTCCCTCAATTATGACTCAAAATAATTTCATCTGTATTCATTTTTTTCCATTTCTGAGATATAAAATATAGACACCAATATCTCTTTCAATATCCCTTAAAGGGAAACTCAATATTTATGAATCCTATGATTTTTGAGCCATGAAAAATATTATGTTTATCCGGGTAAAATTGTAATTGAAATAGATTAAGAAAACATTAATATTTATTGAATTATGTCTTATTATCCAATACATGTCCAAATGAATAAGTTAATTAGGTTTGGCAGATTAGATTTCTACTTTTTAAGGTTTTCTGTTAACTATCTTCCCATTTTTGACATGTCATACAAACAATATATTATTTTCTTTTTCAATGGATTAATATTATTACATTATTTAATTTTTAAACCTTACTCATTATTTTCTATAAAATATTCCTATGTATATGATGCTCTAACTTATTTCCATATTTTACACTTATGTGACATAAGTTATAGAGATCTATGGTCTTGAAACGATTGAAACTTGTTCATTCTATATATGTAAAAAAATTAAATATTTGAAACATGTAATGATAGAAGAATGTTTCCTAAAGATGACTTCTTTATAATGATTGAAAAGTTATCTAACACTTATTAATATTTTTTTCATCCATTCAAATTATAAAACTATTTTCCACCAAAGTCTCTGAACATCAACATCATCTGTTCCAACTCCTCTGATTTTAATGAAAATGTCATTACATATGGAAATAACATCCATTATGTTATTCAACATTATTTTATATTTTCATATACAATTTCATAGGTTAAGAACATCCAAAATCAAGTATTCATGGTTTGTTACTTTTTCATTCATTTAAATTAGGCTTAAAAACAAAATATTTTTCTTCAAAATTACTTTATCCTACATAATTTTCATCTATAGTATAAGAAACTTGTCTTTAATGGTTATTCATACATTCATTAGAAATATACCCATGTTATTTATATATTCAAAAAATCATTCTCTATGAAACAAAATAGGTTTTTTATTAGAACTTTTTTAACATCTTGTTAATTTTCATTTCTTTTATCATGATTTATATGAATGATACATTTCAACCACTATTTCTCCCCTTAGATCAGGACTATTTCAAAGAAAAAACATTTTGTGTCAATAGTTATATGATTTATTCCCACACATTCGTTATCACTAATAATAAAAATGGATATTTTTATTCTATAGAAGAAATATCTTTCAATGCAGATAATTTTTATGGTTCATAACATCTTTCAAAAACAAATTCCACCTACTGTTGGATAAAATTATAATTGTTTTTATCTTAAATATTTGTTTATGTGATAGATTTCTCAAATCCTCTCTAAACCCAATCCTTCGAGACATTTTTTTTAAAAAACTTTATGTTTACTAAAATTTGATAATCTTTTAAATTTACTTCATAAATATATCGCCTGAATCACGAAATGTGAATTATCAATAGCTAGAGAAGTTTTGACCTTTACCTATGATTATTTCATGAAATTAACTATCATATTTATTATGTTTTTTTCATATTAAATAACATTAAATTGAGTTTTATAAACATTATCATACATAGAATAATTTGTTTTACAAATATCATCCAATATCATTTCATTCTCTACAAATTGTAGGCGGAGGTTCAAAATTTCACCGATGTACACATTTTTCATTATAAGCTGTTTTTCTTTCATAAACTATATTTCTCACTTTCTTTATTAATCATTATAATATTTTTACTGTTGTTTTTTTATCAAGAAATCTCGAATTCATGAATATAAGATGATACTCTATATAAGATTCATTTCATTCTTTATCTTCTCCATTGGAAGAATCATCAATATTTTCAAAATTAGTAATAAAAGTAATTTTCATTAATGGTGAATCATAATAAGATACACTTTTATCATAAGAATCATACTCAATATTATTAATCAACATAATTATTTTGTTTCTAGTAAAAAAATTCTTATATTAGTTAGACGACCAATCTTACTTATATGTTATGTCTACCTTTTTTCATTAAGTATTTTCATCAAATTCATCCTGATAATCTCTAGCATTTTTCATAGGATAACTCATTTAGAAATTCCAAATTATACCTCAATGAAAAAATTTGGGTTTGATTATTCATTCAATTTTTATTCTACATATATATAAGTTTTTTGAGATAAGAGACATTATATTTTCATACAATTAATGAGCTTCATTATCTTCTGAATCGTTATAATAAAAAGTGTTGTGATTAAAAAATTAAATTTTAATTTTTCTCATAGATTAAAAATCTATTTCATCCATGAAATTATTTTGGAATACTCTAAATTTAATCATAACATATGAAACAATAAATTTATGTAACTCATCATGATATAAATCATATTTATATTATCTAGCATAAATTTTAAAATAAAAAGAGACAGATAAATATATAATGTGTTTATTAATAATAGTATAATCTTACAAGACATTTCTATATCATTTAATTTTGTAAAAAATTTAAATAACTCTAGTGATGTACTCAGAAATATTTACTTATCTTTAATTTTTTTTATCATTGATCAATCAGTTCCATATTTTTGACATTACTTCCTAAACTTTTTTGTTTCCCTCTAAGATACATTTGTGTTTTTTATAATATTATTTGGTTGTTTTGTGACCTATAATATTCATGAAAACATTTTCTATTAATGATAGGAAAATAAAATTTCTACATATCTAAATATTTTTATTATCATAAAATTTCATAGGATTATAGTTCCCTAAATATGGAAACCCAAAAATTGAAAAATCAATCACCTCCAGGACAAGGTTTTAAAAATGATGAATTGTTCTTTTTTTCAAACCATCGAATTTTTTTCATATATGGTATCAATACCTATTGTATTTGCATAGATATGTTCTTTAATGATAATAATATAAAAGGGGAATCCATTAACAACAATACTATATTATTTTCTATATGATAATGAGAATCCTTTAGAAGGGGTGTTAAATTAGTAGTGATATTTTATAATTTTCAATCACTAAAATTATCCCACAAAACATATTATAGTTTTATCATTATAAAATTTTATAAAAATCTTATAAGAAAAAAAATTAAATAATTTACTATGGATAGAATGATTTACATGGTTTGACCACTGTGTGGGAACCTATATTCATGCCATGAAAACTCCCATCATAAGATGGAAATTTTTATTATGAATAAGTGAATAAAAATTGAGATAACTCACATTTGAGATCTATAAACTATGAGGAACTATTGAAATGACACGATTAATATAAAAAATTCATTATTCTGAAAAACTGAGACATCATAAAATATGAAAAACATTGTAAAATAGTTCCAAAAAACATTGTCTGAAAGTGTCAATATCACTTTATATATCTGGAAATTTCCATCCAGTGTGTCTATATTTTCATAGTGAATCTTATTCTAGTGAATATCATTGAAATGATTCTTTTTTATTAACCTCATTAGTATCCATAAAAATATTCCTCAAACTCTACTTATAAACCCAATATTTTGTACTCAGTCCGGTATATCTGATGTGAAAACCACAATCTGATTAGATCTGATTAGTTTCACTAGCTGGTATCCCTTTATAAAACCAAATGTAAATCTAGTTTGGAAACATAATCTAAAAAAAAAAATTAACAGTTTACCCTTTTTGTACATGTGAAGAGTTACCTTCTTATAATATTGACATTCAACCCCATACATAGGGTTTACAAAAATAGTAAATGTGGGAAATAAATTCTTATTTGATACCCAAATGGAATCGGTTGGGATCTTCTTAGTTATTATTGAACATTCATGAACATTCATGAAGCTTAGAAAAATATACAGTGACCATATCCTTTATCCAATTTTATTAACCTTAATATGAGAAATTTCTTTATCTTACTTAAATTTTTAAGATAACAAACCTAATAAACAAGAAGCACAATATCTTCATTTTTATGGCATTACAAATTTATGAAATGTTTCTCGAAACAATTTTTGGTATGGTTTTTTAATAATTATCTAAATAATTACTTATTTTATATGTCGGATAACCTTCCATTAGATTCTATTAGTCTGGTTCTATTCATTAACATCATCTATTTTTTGGACTTGGGAAATATCTACATGATGAATAGGAATTTCTTTATCAATCACTTTTCCATATATCAAAAAATGAACACCACTTTTTTATAGATTTTCATCATTTAACATTATGAAAATTTCTATGATTTCTATTTATCGAGTGGATTGTAATCCAATGGACTCTACTTGTTAGCCTTACTTTAACTGTTCACTTCAAAACTTCTCAACCTCATACATCATACATCCTATAAAAAAATCAACTATTTGATTATTATAAAAACTATCTTTCAGGAAACATTGAACCTTTCATGATTTCATACTACATTTTTTCAACTTCAAAATACATTCATATCATTATATTTCTCTATATCTGAACAATAGAATGAAATTATATTTATCCCATTATTATTGAAAATTCAATTCCATTTTGACAAATAAAATATACATTTGAATTTTTTTCATCTCATATATTGAGGTTTACCCCATTTGTACATCTTTAGTTGGAGATGAAAATTCTCAACATTTTTGTATAGGCTTATAAGAAACTCACAATTATGAACTTTTTAAAATCCATCATTAGGTAGTAACCAACAAATTATGTCTGGTAAAATTTTAAATCATCCTACCTTGAAAAAAATCACCCATAATAATCTACCTTCTTCATTTCCTTAATCCTCTAGAATCTATATCCATATGCATATATTCAAAAAACAATGGCTAGTATTCATGAATTTTGCAATCATAATTTCAATATGAAAATACACTATTTTTATTTCAATCCTTGAATAAAACTATTCAAACTAATATATGTGGGATTATTATATTATATCTATATAGACTTGTGCATTCGAAATACTACATCTGTTAATTTCCATTGGATCCCTTTATCCAACAGTGTTACTATATAAATTATTATCTAGAATATAATATCTTGGAATCAACATGTGAATCTTATAATACCCATATCGATTTATTTTCTGGATCATGTATTTTATAATGATGTTGATAACGTTGATGAACTTCTTGAATAATTTCATTTAATTAAATATGTGCAAACTTATTTAGGGGAAAATTTTCATAACCGCTTTCATCTCAACATAGAAAAAAATATTTCTTAACATTACTAGAATCCTCTTCTAAATTATTTTTAAAAATCATTAATAAAAAAGTTTATTATTTATCAAATACAAAACATATTGTAAAACACCACAATATATCTTCAAATTTGTATTTAGAGGATTAGTATATATTTATTCCATGGAGGAAATATGGCCTAGAAAAGAGATATCCTAGATCCAGAAACAAAGAATACCAAAGTTTCCATATAACTCATTTTATCTTTGATTCTATATAATAATTAATAAATTATTTTCAATATACTTTTCACATTATAATTAAATCATGATATATTAAATAAATATGAAAAAATAATTTATCAATAAATTACTTCAGTAATATGTTCATCAGACCCATAAACATAGAGGGGTCATTAATTAAACAAAAAGAAATATAGTAAACTCATAATAACTTTACTTAGTATTAAATGTCCTATTTAGTATAGAATCCTTAATCACCCATAACTAATGTTAACTATAGAGATGATAAATTTTATAATAATAATGAGATCTTTATAACTAATTACATATATCCCCAAAGCAAGGTAATGGATAATTATTCCTTACTGTAATTTTTGGCTTATTTGTAATCGATGTAGAACAAAATATACCCATCATATTACTTCACAAATAAATTATGCTCCCCAAGGTGAAATAAATAGATTCAAGAATAACTTATCACATTTTTCTTTTAGTTATTTCTTCAACTCCACCAATTACTCAAAATGCATTCTATATGGAGTCCAAGATATTGTTTTTTCATCAAGGAAAATTTTAATAGAAAACTAAACATCACATATATGAGGAATTGTATCTTAAATTATTATTATTTATTTCCCATATATAGATAGTTCTTATTCATATTCAACTCTTATAATTTAATTTTAGATAGAAAATGAAGGTACAATTAGAAAATTATCAGATAATGATTCCTCTACTAATTTCATGAAATTTTACATGATTTTCATAGTTTATAATATCCATTTCTTGAAACTATATTATTTCATTCTATTTTTGAAATCCAATCCATAACAAGGATTATTTTCAATCTAATCATTATAATGAAATTAATCTTCAAAAAAATAAAATTTAATGAATTTTAATAGAGACATAATGGTATAACTATGTTGATATATTATTTCCTCTTAGTGGTTTTGTTTGAAAAAATCTATTTCCAATACGCTAAAGGTGATTACATGTTCTAAAAAATAATCACATAAAGGAGTGCATGGATCGAAAATCAGACATAACATTATATAATATTGATATTATAATAAATGTTCCTATTATAAAAATATTCAAAAAATATCCATGGAAATCGTAATTTTAAAATCCTAGACTTTTTTATTTGACCACATCACTGCTACATTCCCTTAATTGTTGGGGCATTGGTTTCAATAACTACCAATATCCTTATAGTGAAAGCATTATACTGTAATGTTTTCTCCCTTACCCATGAATTTATGAGCATAGTTTCTATTCCTTCGACACATAGAAAATATTTTTTCCATAAAAAGTATAAGAGTGTTCTTATTTCCAAATGTATCACGTGTTGTAAATTCCATATTTTCTTCTTACCCTTAAGAATTGTTTTTCTTTATGTGATGCTCAACTGTTATATTCTTATCATGATTTTATTCAAAGTAATAAAAAAAATATTATTTAATTATTTTTCTTAATATTACATTATAATATATCCTAAAAAGAAGTGAATGTCTATCATTCTATTTCAATTTAAAAAATTGGTTTTATCATATCAAACAAATGATTAACCGTGAAACTAAGATTATGTATGTAATCTGCCATATGACATGCTTACCATGTAAAATTATATTCATACATGTAAATATTTTCCTCCCCACTTTCCATTAAAATTATGAGTTTTTATTTTATATATTCTCATTATTCATTAGGAAATTACATTTTCATGAATAATGACACTAAAATCCTTCAACTATGTATTCTTTTTTCCTCCAATTTTTTTAATTCAATGACCACTATTTATTCGAATGTTAAATTAGATGATAAATTGACATGATAAATATCTCCATTTCATTACTTCTGATATACAGGTATATCTTTTCTAATGGACTAATCCATTGTTCAACTATAAAAGGATTTTTGGTTCTATTAAATGATAAAGGTTGTTGTCGCATGAAATGGAAAAAAATTATCACACCCTATTATGGATATATAGGATACACTATATATGAAATATTATCATTTATAAACTGATTCATCTTCCCCAATATAAACATTATCTTCTCGACTCCAACACTAACATCATTAACATCAATGAATTTATATAGAGGTAAATCTGAACATGTAACACCCCAAGCATCCACGGTACGTTTCCCTTCGAATAATGAAATAGCGTGTGTTGTACGCAACCTCGAGCTCTAACACACACCACAACTAATTAAACTAGCCGTTGTGAATAGTAATACCTAATTTTTGAAATTTTATAAATTTTATTTATCAAAAATGGACTTCATTTTTGGATTCGGAATATCGAAATTAGCCTATGTTGAATTTTTGGTATTTTTCTGAGAACTTCTAATTTTTTATGAATAGTGAAAAATACTTAAAAACAACTTTTTTAATCAAAATAATTTATAGTGATAAATTATACTATTTAGTGGTTTTAAAGTATAATTAGAATATATTTTTACCATTTTATCCAATGGTGTTCATTAGAATTAATTTAACATTGAAAATGGACATAAACAATTGCCAATCTTTTGATATAAATTGTTTCTTAAAAACACGCTATTTGTTGTGACAGCGGGAATTAATTATAAAATTAATTAATGCAACTTATATGTTTGGAATTTTGTAAAATAGACATCATTTTTAAATTCGGAATATCAATTATAGCTTAGGGTGAAATTTTGGCATTGTTCTGAAAAACCTCAATTTTTGATGAATACTGAAACCACTAAGTGGTAGTTAAATAACTGATTTTTCGTTTAAATGAAATATTAACACTTATGTGATTTTATTTTCAAAAATCCGACATACATGGTTGTCATTACAAAGTAAAATGTGGTTGAATGAGATTAAAATAATTTTTGGTGAATAGTAACATTTGAGTTCTTAATCGCGATTAGAGATAATTAGTGTAGTTTAAGGTAAAAATAATGTTTTAATAATATGAGATGAGCTTGAAACATGTCCACCCTCATTGGATGTGCCATGGACGACCAAGACAATCCATGGGTCAACTTGGGGACCCCATGGAGCCACTTTAGTTGGAAAATGACATAAATACCTTTTATTTAATGGTAAAATAAAAAAATGACACAAACATGAAATGTTTTACTAAAACAATTTTTATATGGGGTTATACAAGTCATATTTTTGACTATAAATAGTCATTGGAAAGATAAAAAGATTTCCTACATAATAGTAGTTTTTTTAGAATTTTTAGACATTAAATAAATTAAATTATTTATGACATCATGATGATGCAGCGATGACCTCATTATTTAACGATTTCAATAAAATGAGAAGATAATGAAAAATCCAAGGCTTACACTTGTCCAAAGCCTATTGGATGAAAAATTTAGAACCCTTATCACCTTATCCACGAATTTTATAAGTGTGGTACCTTTAGAATCCGAAACGCATTGTATAATAATGTAACATTTCAATCTTTCCAAAAGAGCCCCTCCTCTCCGCTTATAAAAGGCCCCCACCTCTACCACCTTATTAACACTTTCAAGCCTTTTGGTTCGGCCAACCTCTGCCCAAATACTCTCCCAACTTCTATACCTTCATCCTAGAAGCTTTACTTTAGTCAGAAAGCCATCCTATGGAGTCCTTTTGATCAAATCAAAAGGAAGAACCCGAAGAAGAGGTAACATTTTCATCACCCTCTTTCAAGTTTCTTTCTTCTTCCACTCCCTCTTTGTTTATTATTTCAATTCTAAAATTATAACTCTAGTATCTTCTATATACTGTGATGTTATTATAAATATGGAACAACAATATTCATTATTCTACCCATCATTTGAATGACATGTCACCATACGTGCGTACGTACGGCTTACCGTCTCCACGTCGTGGTGTAATTGTTATTCAATATATTATTATTTAGATGGGTATAATAATGATATGTAATTCATGTAAATAATAAATATAACATGATAATTATTCTGTATATATGATATACTATCCAATTATATATTATTTTAATATCAAAATAATGATATTGTCGCTCGTGCGTACGTACGGACTACCGTCTCCACGAACGCGATGAGATTCATTCTCCATCGTATCCATTCAAGTATAATTATCATTTGATGATTTAAAAATAATGTTTAAGGACATGATATCATTATGGATATGAATAATATAAAACCTATCCATGAAAAACACGACTTACGTAACAAAACATATAAAATAAAACGAGTAAGTTAACACCCGAAACAACGATAAATCTAAGATATTGTTAACAAAGCAATGTTAAAAGATCATATATGATATCATATGAATGTATATGATTCTTGTATAATTTAATAACAATTATTTCACCATTATACAGGATGTTAACCAACCCCAAACAAGGTAAAGTACAAGGTAGGGGTTTACTTCACAACCTCTTCATTATCCAAGGTTGTTTATACATAATTATCTACTGGGACCTCGTTATCATCCACATCCATGTTTCTTAAAAATGTCTTTCAAAACATTTTTACTATTAAATGGAAAATGTGTTAAAGTCATTTATACCCTTATACATTTTTTAAAGGAATCTTACCGTCATTTTCCAAACAATGTACTTTTTGACCTCTTTGACAAATTTAAGGTAAGAATGTTTTTTTAACTTATACAGCGGGTGCAGCTATTTTCCGCCATTATAACTTCGTCGAAGCTTCCCTGACAAGATTATAAGAATATCTTCAAAGTAAATGTATTATTTTATAATTATGGGACTTTTAAATGATTTAAAAAAAGAGATATATTACTCTCAAATAGCTTTGATTTCATCCATGTCAACATCCTTTGATGGGTTTTAAGTTTAATTGAAATTGATTTATGATACAAAACTTCCATTGAACATTTTGTGAAATATTTGACTGTCGATGTTTTATTTTTATACCATCCATAGTTTATGGAGAAATTTTTGACATTTCATATGCTAGTTTTAATACGAATATTTATGTTATGTTTAAACCTAATCATATGAGGAATGTATTGGACTTAATATGTGACGGGTGGAGCCCGCTATAGCTCCTCGATGCATCGGTAGGTCTCATGAGACAACTAGACGTGGAATTGGCCGAGGCCCTTTCCCAATTTGATTTATGGTTTTGGCCGAGGCCTTAATCATTTTTGACATCTTGGACGAGGCCTTGACAAAGTGTTTCAGAATGTCTGGCATTATACATTCCCTCATTATGAAAGTGGTTATTGATATTTCACGTGATTATTCATCTAGTAGAATATCCATGTGAGTAAGTAATGGCATTATTTTATTTTACTTTTTCCATATTATGCTGAAGTTCAAGTTCAATAAGGCTTTTGTTTTAGTTATACATTTCCTTAAATGCTTATGTTTTATTATGAAAGTTTCTGCTATATTGTTATCCTTACGGAGCATTTGAGCTCACCCCTTTCAATGTTTTATTTTTTCCAGGATGTGAAGAAGTGTATTATGACTGACTTGAAAGAATAGTCAGTGAGGATATGAGTGTGGACTAGGGTGACCATGTTATTGTAGTTTTCATTTTTATGATGTAATGTAATGTTTATGAATGTATCTAGTGTTTCCAAGGCTACTAAACTAATCGGTCTTTCGAGACTTGATCTTTTGTGATCATGACAATGTTATGAAGTAATGCACCGACTCTGGGTAGCTGGGGTAGGGGCGTTACAGAACATAGGTTCTGGGTATTAAATCAATTTAAATTTCATTCCTTATGTCCAAATTCATAATATCAACATACTCTTGAATAGATCATTATTGAATCAGATAATACATTTCCTATGTATTTAGTATATTCATTAGGGTATATCATTTCCATTTGTTATACTCTTATAGGTATGTTCCCAAAGATCATATTAAACTTTCTCTGATACCAAAATATATCCACACCAACCCTAGAAACCATGATCTTTTGGTTACATTGTTATATTGGTACATGATATAATAAATCACATCTAAATGTTCAAATTGATTGGTAGTATTAGGATAAAAGATATATACATGGTTTTAACATTATATTTAACAAACATTAAATTTACAGCGTGAAAATAATTATTTATTCTAAAATATCAATATATATCTTTCATATTACGCATTTTGTCGTAAAGGGTATAAAAAACAAAATAAAGGTGTTATATTAGATTCTTTGTAAGGGAAAACATATAGTTTAATCTTTCACAAAATAAAAAAGGCATGGATAATATGAAGTGAATAAATTAAGATTAAATAATTCATTATAAATAATAAAACAATCTTGAAACATATCCATGGATATCATGACAATGACATAAGTCACATGGATAAAAATATATTATTTTTATAGATAGAATGCATAATGTTTGACATCATAAACATACCATCATTTCATCCTTCCAAGATATCTTACATTAGTGGGTTAGGTATGTGCAAAATACCCAAATAGTTTTTTTCTTATATGATGTACATATTATTTTAGGGGATATATAATTTTTTATCACAACCTATCACATAATAATTTCAATTGATTCATCATATGAAAAATCATTATAATGAATTCAACATGCATTGATAATCAGTAACCATCCATTATTGAAAAAATAACATAAAAATACCAATATAGTCCCCAAAAAATGATCTTAATCCATTTAGAAAATGATAATGGGTTATAATAAGAGAATATATATCTATTTAATCATAAGAATACCTAAACTATATTTATATAAATAAAATATACCTTTAAAAAATAATATGAAATATTATTTAGAAAATAAAAGGATGATTCCATTTTTTTTGTAACATTTAAGAACTAAAAATTCCTAGACGAATAGGATAAGAATTTTTTTTAAAAGTAATAAATTTTTTAGTGAATATTTATAAAAAATTGATATTATTTAGATAAAATTAGGTCATTTAATAAGTGTTTAAATAATATACTTTTTTAAGTGGTAAAAATTGTAAATAGTTACTTCTATATAAATTTTTTAAACGATTCTATTTTTAAAACATTTCAAATTTTTAATATATAATTGAAAATGAAATTTAATAATCATTTTCATTTAAATAAGAACATTGTTGAATCATTTTAATCAATATTTATCGGGAAAATAAATATTCTAGACAAAAACTATAAAAAAATTTGATTTCTATTGAAAACATTTTCTCAACAATTTTAAGAAAAAAATAGATAAAAATGTATAAGAAACATGTAAAATCCATAAAAAATTTTGTATAATAAATTATTTTTAGTTTAAATAAGAAATATAAAAAAATATCTGTTAATAAAACCCTAAACATAAAAAATGCTACATAAAAATTAGATTATATAGTGAATTCTAACCTCAGACATTAACTTAGTCAAACTGATAGAACCTCTAGTATAAATAATTTATACCTATTATATATCTTTTATACAAAACTATTTTTATTTATCATACTTTATATTATTAAATTATAGTTTATTCCTACCCATTTATAAATAATATTTTTTTTTCAAATCATTATGTGAGTTTTACTCGTTCCTTTTTTAACACATATTTCTGTTCAATCTCTATAATCCTTATACCTATTTCATTTTTTTATAATTTAACGAATATTATATATTTTTTAAGAATAATTTTTAATCCATATTTATAATTTTATAACCCTAAATTTAAATTGGATATGAAAAATTAAAAACAACATTTTATGGAGACGACAGTTCGCACATTTGCATGAATGGAATTTTATTCTTTATAATTCATGCAAAGTGAAATAAGTAGATAATGGTTTACCTTTGAAGAATAATAATAATTTTATAAATATCATATTTATTCCATAAATCTTTATTTATTAACATCCATATATAAAGGAAATGAAAAACCAATCACATTACATTATGTAAGTGGTGATCCATAGACATGCAATAGCGACATTATCAATATCCAACAGATAGAAGGGTAAGATGAAACATCATCTATTTTCACTCAAAAATCAAAATTATTTCATTAAGATCATATGAATATTCATTTATTTGATTTAAATAACCATCCATGTAAGGTGGTGATGAAAAACTAATTAAATCCATACAAGGAGATGAAAGTCTGTACTTACACACGAGTGATTCATTCATTTTGATTAAGATTGAATGGAGATCAGAAGAGTTTTTCATACTGAAATAACAAAAATACTATAATATTAAATATCATGATTTAGTTTTTCTATTATTTTTATGTAATATGTGGATGAGGTTTAGGGTGTAAGTCACTATAAAAAGCTTCGAAAGAACATATAAAACATATCTAATCTTCTTTAAGATGCACCATAGTACATCTTGCATAGGAATTTTGTGAACAAAAGAATGTATTCCGCAAGTATAGGGTTTTTGGGAGAGAATATTGGTTTTATCTTTCTCAAGATAAATTGAAAATTTATTTACAACAATATTTTAGAGGAGGTTCCCTTTTTTAAGTGAGGGGAGTGGCATGTTAGTTAATATGATAATCCTTAGAAAACTATTAAGTCATATTCAACGAAAAGATCCTCTAAATATTACATAATTTTTAATATAGTATAAGATAATTTCTAAATATCTCAATCCAATTAAATTTTAAATTGTTTTGATGATATTTTAATAATTATCTTATTTTTTTTATTAAAGGTTGGGGCTGAAGCCTCATTTTATTATCAAAGCAAAGAAAATACCTCTTTTAATTGGGTAGAGGGAGACCCATTACATATCCCGATGGCTCAATGGTCATGTATCCCATTCATAGCCCGTAGGTCCAAATTTCTAGCCTAAAGCCCATTTTGTGAATAGTAACGTGCCTGCTACAGTACCTGTCGTTGCTACAGTACCCTACTGCCACTACAGTATCCTGCCACCGCTACAGTACCCGCTAATCAATAGTCCACTGCTGCTAAAGTACCCACTACCGTACTACTATAGTACCTGTGCTCCATCGTTTTTGAACCCCCATTTCTCATGTAGGATTACAAGGTGCTTAACACTAATCCAAACCCCAACTACATTAACAAATATCTCATTTTTAACCCCCTCATTAACCATTTTAACCCATATTGTAGTGACAATATTTTCAATAGTAAAAATTCATTATGACGAAAATTAAATAGAAAAAAAGATGAACCAACTGATCCCAAATTTAAAAAACGTTTTTTAAAGAAAATATTTCTTGAAGTATTAACTTTTTTTAAAAAAAGTTCATGAATCATGAAGGAACAAATGTTTTAGAAAAATTTATGTTAAAAGCATTACAATTATTTTATATGTAAATAAAGTAAAATGTTGACTTATATTGTCATAATTGGGTTATTTTTAGTAAAAGAATAATTATTTGAATTTAAAATTAATTCCAAACCAAAATAAACCTTGCAAATACTTAGATAAAATATGAAAAATAAAAAAATCATTTTATTTTAATAACTCTATTACATTGATTTTGAAAATTTCAATCATTGATTTTTATATTAAATATTATAATTTAAAATAAATTATATTACTCATTAAATTGGTATTTTGTATTTAAAAATTATTTCACAAACATTAATTTAAATTATATATCATATTTTTCCATAAACATAATAGTTTTTGAAAAAATCATTGGTTTTCAATATTGACCCAAAAATAAAAAGTATATAAAAAACCAAAAATTCACCCTAAGTCAATTTAAATTTTTTTAATATAAAATGAAAATCTATTTTATCAAATTCAAATTTTTAAACATAAATAATAATTTTTCAGGAAAAGTTTTAAAATAAACCAATTCTGTAAAAATAGAATGTCCATAAAAATAGTTACAATTTTACAATTGTAGAATATTCCTTGAAATTACATTTATTTTGAGATATTAGTTTATAAAAACTATAAGTAATGGGGCATAATTATTAATAATAGATTTTTTATAGATTTTTGGCTGGTCATTTATTTGAAGATTCATTTCTATAAAGAAGGATTTTAATAGTGCTAAAATTATCTTTTATTAAGGTAATAAAAGATCAAATTTTATGAAAAAAATTAAATGATGGTAACATTTATCAATGCTAAATTATTATATGATAAATATTAATTTTTTAAACATTACAAACGCACTAATTATGATTTCATTTCTTAGTTATATTTTATCATTGATAATAGAGACATTTTGAAAAAATATTACAACTAATTAAGAAATATACAATATATTTCACCAAATATGGGAAAAAATTCATTCTTTTAAAACCCCCACCCCCTCAGGGATACATCATACACATCCATAAGGACCACCCCCTTGCAGAAACTACAGACATGACCCCAAGAACAATCTATACAAGGGAAAAACACTTTAGTCCCTACACACACATGACCCCACCCCTTGAACTATGAATTACTTTAAAATGTGTAAGATTTGAACCCCTACCCACCACATTCTCAACATGAACACTTACCACTGGCCCATATTATTTTACTTGTCATATATTGACATATTTAAAAGTATTTATATTTTTAAAATTTCATTTATATATATATATATATATATTAATATATTAGAATATATATATATATATCATTCTGTATTAACATGCACACATGCACATATATATATTTATGTTCATTATATATTAATTTATACAGATATATACATAATTATATATAATTTTAAAGGAAAAAATGGATAATTTTTTTATTTCTATATCATATATATATTTTAAAAAATAATTAATAAGAAAATAAGATAAAATATTTATTTGTTATATTAAATTGTTATTTTTAAATATATTTATATATATTTATATATTATTATTATAAATCACAAATTTTTCAAATATGAACATTTCAAAACAATAATATCCTAATGAATATATTATTGAGGAGTAGACACAAAATAAACTGAAGAAATATAAGAGAACTCTCTTAAAAAAAGATGAAATACCATTGAATGATCAAATATTAGGGTATCCAAACTGTAAAAACATTTTGTGAGTACTTATAGGTTTATTTTAAAAATATAAGAAATAGGGTATAAGACACTCTCTATAAAAAATATTTTATAATTTTTTATAATATTCAATATTCTATTTGTAGAGAATAAAAGGACACCTTGATCAAAAGATATAGTCATTTAAAGTTTAAGTCATGTTTTTAACTTATTTTAAGATATTTATTAATTTATTTGTATTTTTCTGTCACCAACTATATATTAAATTTATGTTACTAAATAATAAGTTGTAATTTTTCATTAATATTATTATTTATTTATTTTGTATACTAATTTTAACTAAATTTATTGCATATTATGTGTAAATACACAATTAGTATAATATAATTAATATTTAATAGAATATATTATATCTATATTAATATAAATATATTTTAATATTATAATATGATATTAAATAGTATGTAATGTTCGTTATTTGAATTTTAGATTTTATCAGGGCAAATAAAAAAATATTAAGCACTAATAATGGAAACTCTTTTATTAGCATTAAAAAAAATTTATTATGGTAGCCCTTTTTCATCATTTTTTTAATGTTACCAAGATAAACCATTATCAGATGTTTTTTCATCGATATGTGTGTCCCATATATCAATGATTGTTTATCACTAATAAATGATATCCAAAAACAAACGTGTCTTTGTAGTATTGTTGTAATAATAAAGTGTATATACAAATTTATAATATATATTTCATATTAAAAAAATTATAATATATCAATATCAATATAGATATATTTTAATAGTAAAATATGATATTTATGAGTATATAAAGATAATTTTTTCAACTGTAGCTTTTATATAGGCTAATAAAATGATTTAATACTAATAAAAGGAACACTTTTATCAGCATTAAATTGCATTGATAAAGGTACCCCTTTATTTCAATTTTTTAATGTTGCCAAAGATACACATTTATCAGCACATTTTTCATCAATTTTTATGTGCCCTATATCATTTTTTTAGATCTAATAAAGGATATCCTAAAAGAAATGTGTCTCTATATTAGTGATGTGATAATTATCTAGTGGTATTATTTGGATTGCTTAATAGTGAATGTCGACATTTCCCACTATAAACTGTCCCACCATGTCAACACAATATCTATTTCCTATGTGTGTAGAAGAAGGTTTACATCTCACATATATTAACAAAAAATCCATCATCCAACAACCTATAGTAATGAATACTTATACCTGGTACACAACTAAAAAATTGTCTTCATTCATTATTAGAAATATTTATTACAAGCACAAAAATTCACGGATATTATAAGCACATTCAAATACAAATTAATGTAATCTTTGATAAAAAATTATTGATCAAAGACCATTTTATTAATGTTAAAAGACGATGATAAAGTGGTAACTTTGTTAGAGTCCATTTTAGCACTAATAAAGTAGATTTTTATTAGTCTTATGTTTATCAATAGTAGAATTACACTTCACTGTTTCTAAAAATAGTGCTTCTAAAGTACCTTTTTATCAATGCTATATTTAGTGCTTATAAACAATATAGTTACTGCTCTATACTATTTCAATTATAATACACAGAAAACAGAAAAAATGTCAAATGTTTTATTATATTCACAAAAAAGTATGTAATTTTATTTAAATTAAATATACATTATAAACATTTAAATATATTTATAATAAATTGATATGTATAGTTATTTAAATTCCTTTTATTTTTATAGAAATTAAAAAATAATATTTATGGCAAAGTATTCTGCCATATTTAGGAACCTCTTTCAAGAGAACCCAATCATTCTAATGCTTTCTGAACACACCACTTGAAATTTAACGAAAGAAGATTTTACCCATATTAAAAAAATATGATTATATTAGTAATAAAATAAATAAATAATGGAAAAATAAATATGAAAAAATAAATCTATAATAAAATGTCATTTTTTATCCTAAAACTCACACATTGAGTAAGATAGAGCACATCATATGGTGTATTAATATGGGGTTGTATGCTACACATCAAAAATGATATATTTATCATTTTAAAAAATTATTATGATTATTAGAGCATGTTTTCTTAGTATTGATTATGTGAGAGATCCTATGCAATAAAATGTCACTTAAAAATAAAATATTCATTTATTATCATATTGGACACACTATTTGGGGGATTTATGTTTGGTAGTTCCAACTCCTAAAAATGACTTATGCATCATTTTACTAAAGTGTCAACATAATTAGAGTTTCAATTAATGGTTTTCAATATGTGATTCATGTTTTAAACTAATGTTTCATTTTTAAACTGAAAACACACACATTGAGTCCTACAAGACACATTGTTATTATATTGGTATGTAGTTTATTTATATACATAAAAATTAGTTTTCTTATTATTTTATTAAAGTACAAGAACAATTAGAGTCTATTTGACTAGTGTATAGTAAGGGGTACACATTTTGAACTAATATCCACATTAAAACTCAAAAATTACACATTTAATCATTCTAGGAATGCCTTGTGTTAGATTGATACATGGTTGATTATGTACAAGATAGAAATTAATTATGGATAATTTCACTAATTTATAAAGATAACAAAATAATTATTTAAGGTTTTGTGTATGTGATATATATTTTGATCTAAAATGTAAAATTTAAATAAAAACATTAACATTCAATCTTATTAAGAACATAATGAGTTGGATTTACATGAGGTTGATTCTTACACATCAAAAATAACTTTCGAACAATTTTAATAATTTTTCAAGACAATCCTAGTGGTTTTATCATTATTTAGTGAGTGATGCATGTTTTATACTAAAATTTCATTTTCAAAACGAAAAAAATGAAAGTTGACTCATATTGTTCATACCCTGTATTAGATTTATGTTTGACTGATTCATAAATGTTAAAATATAATTAGGGAATCATTTTTTAAACAATCAACATAATTGATTTTTTTCTTAGTTTTGACTGATTGGTGAATGTTTTGACCTAAAATGTCCCTTTTAAAATAAATACATGCAATTTGAGTCATACGAGGAAAACATCAAGCAGGATTAATGTGTGTTTTATTCTTAGGAATCAAAATTTATTTTTGTAACATTATTATATTGTATCATGAAAATTTGTGTATATCATTGATTTTTGAGAATGTGGTATGTATTTCATTCTAAAATTATACTTTTAAACTGAAAATATGAACTTTTAGTCATATAAGGAACAATATGATCTTTATTTATGTGTACATGATTCTTAAAAATAAAAAATTAATTTTGGATCTTTTTAAAAATGTATCAATAAAATACTAGTAAGTGTTCTTGTTTTTTATCATATGGAACTTATTTTGAAATAAAATGTCGATTTTACATAAAAACACACACTTTCAGTCATACCTGACACACTGTGTTTAAAATTTATGTGCATTTCATTCCTTAAATTATTATCATAATTTTGTTTCTAAAAATATAAATAAATTGTGAGTTTTTTTCTTATTGTTTAGTGAGTATGGAAATTTTAAATAAAATTATATGTTTAAACTAAAAACACACACCTTGAGTCATGTAAATCACACTCTATGTTAGATTGATATATAGTTGATTCTTACACTTAAAAAATGACATATTTTATTATTTATTAATCTATGCAGTTAATATGAGTATGTTTTCCTAGTTTTATGTGAGTGACACATGTTTCAAACTAAAATATCTCTTTTAAATTGAAAACCCTAACATTGAGTGATATTGGCCACACTATGTGTCACATTTATTTAAGGTTAATTCCTACACATAAAAATAAAATAAAAAACATTTGAAAATTTATAAATACAATCTGAGTGTCATTTACCTATTTTTAGTGAGTGCAACATGTTTTTACCTAAAATTACACTTTTAAACTAAAAACACACACTTAGAGTCATATCAAGATCATTATGTACCAGATTAATGAGAACCCAATTCTTAGAGATAAAAATGATTTATTGAAAATTTTGATAATATATCCATATAATTTGAGTGTTTTTTTAGTTTTCAGTAGGTGACATGTGTTTTTAACTAAAATGTAAATTTTTAAAAAAACCCATACATTCAATCATATCAGCCAAATCATTTCATGGATTGATGTGGTATTGATTTTTATATATCATTATTGAATCAAAAATTATTTTTTAAAATTATATAGATAATAGAAGTTTTTTTCATAGTCTTATGTGATTAACCACGTTTTTAACTATTATGTCTCATTAAACATTAAACCATACACTTTGAGTCATACCGAGAACATCGTCTATCTGATTAAGGTCTGATTGTCTCTACCATGATCAAAAATATATTACGGATCATTTTTATACATTATCTAGAAAATATTATTGTTTTTCTTGGTTTTTAGTGAGTGATTATTTCTTTGAAGAACAATATTACTTTTAAACTGATAACACCAGCATTGAGTCATATTGTTCACCCCGTCTGTCAAATTAATGTGAAGTTAATATATAATTGTTTTCAATGACTTATGGATTTTTTTAAAAAATTATCATGACAGTCTATGTGATTTTTCTTGGTCATTATTGGGAGAATTTAATTTTAAAAAATTATACTTTAAAACTAAAAACACACACATTGCGTCGTATAATTCACACAGTGAGTTAGATTTATTTTCATTTGAATCATATGAATTACAAATTATTTATGGAACACTATCCTAGTTTTTTTAGAAAACACAAGTGGTATTTAATTTTTTGGAATATTGGATGCTATTTTTGAACTAAACTAATAATTTAAAACAAAATCATTCACTTTCAATCATCCCCACCGCACTATGTATTGAATTGATTATTAGTTAAGTTCATCACATAAGGAAAGAATGAAAAATATTTTTCCTAATTCAAAGATATAATATTAGTTAGTTTTCTATTTTTTGATAAATTATTGACTTATTTAGTCTAACTTTTACCTTTTAAACATTAAACAGACACCTTGAGTCATACTAGTCACACCTTGTATCATATTCATATGAGTTTATTCCAACATATAATAAATGAATCAAAAAACATTGCCCTGAAGTATCAAAACAATATGAATATATTATAATGGTATTTACAATATAAATCATGTTTATCTAAAATGTTTCATTCATGTTAATGATTATCCTAAAAATTGTTTTTGAAATCATTATTTTAGATTGAAAATTATATAAAATTACCAAATAGGTAGTGGTTTTAAATATATTAAATAATATTTTCCTTCCCAATTTTCCTAAATTATTAAATTTAATAAATTTATGTTTTATCAGTAAAAGAAATATTTCCTCATCTGTATGTTATTTCAAGGGTTTAGAAACAGAAGGGAATACATTTCCTCACTAAAAACATAAATAAATCAAATAAAAAAAATTAGAGGTCACATTAAATAGTACCTAATTTCATCATCATTATTAAATACTTCATTGAGAATTTAATTTTATCTTATAATTTTTGTGGATTTAATGAGAAAAAATGTCTCCATATTGTATTTAATATCATTCTTGAATACCAATATAAGTTTTCCATCAAAAACCAAACTCACAATAACTAATAATTTCCCATTCCAATTTTTGGGTTCTTCATTATGGATATTATTTTAATCATTATAGGGGACCCTAGAACTCAATATATATTACTTTCATTCTCTATATAAGTCATAAATTATTGTAGGAAAATCTATGATAAAAACCCATTTAATTCCCTATAAAATTTAACTAGACACTTAATTGAAAAAATGATAATAAAATTAATTTTATTAAAAGTGGCGAAAATGATAAGAAATTTAACTAAATAATAAATTGTTAAGGCAGAGATTCATGAACTATGTGAAATAAAAAATACAAATATTATATAATATTTACTTCTCATGTGGTTTTCAAACATTATAACATCATCTATTATTCGAGCATGTTTCCAAATAAATCTACATTTGCTTTTGAATACATCGACTATCAATAGTTAGAATAGTACTTAAAAACACAAATAAAGAAACAATTAATTTATATATTTAATAAAATTTCAATTAGAATAAAAAATACCTCAATGATGACACTATTTTTATGATTGAATTGAATATAATTTATAAATTTATAAATAAATAATAATCAATATCATTATTTTATTTTATACATTGTAGAAAATTTAATAAAAATATGTAATTTTTTAAAATATGTTTTGATAGAGAAATATTATTATATAAACTCTAATACGTATCAACCTGTATAAATAGAAATTCTTATTTTTATCCTTGAATGTCCTCATATGATGATTTTTATGATATTGAAACACAACCATATCTATTTTTTTATTAAAACATAATATATGAAAAATATTTAATAGTGTATCAAATATTGAATTTATTATTTAAAAATGATTGAGGTCATTATATGTGGTAGGTTTGTTGGATATCATTGGTTTGAATCCTAAAACATAATATTTGGAGTATTCAAATTGATTTCAATCAATAGAAAATGATTCCAAAAATTAAATAAATATATAAGTAATGAGTGAAATAGGAATATATTCTATATTATTAGATTGTAGGGTTTACCCATGTATTATAGAAATTGGTGAGAGTATTACATCTATATATTCTTTTCCAAAACATCAATACATTTCTTAGACTATTATTACAATTTCATTATTTTTAATTAACCATTGTTTGAACAATTTATGTATGGACTACATATTCAAGATTTTATTCGTGGGCTATCCCTTAAAATATTTCTAAAATAAACTCTATTAGGAAATGAATATTATTTTATTGTTATTATAATTGTAGATAAATTATTGGAAAAATATATTATGAAAATATACCTCATTTATATATTCACAATTGATGCACTTGTCCATCTATTGTTTAGAATTTAATTTACACTCTAAAGATCAATTTTATTTTAAGTGGCCACTCAAAAAAAATCCTTTTACTTGAAAATAGATCATATTATTGTCTCTGAATGTTCTAGCTCTATTAAATTTAAATATTAGTTAATTTATTACTCGAATTGGTGGGCGGGGTAAAGTCACTATCAAATTGTATTTTATAATTTTTAGATTATTAATCAGAGTGTTTTTATTAAACCATTTGTCTCCCCTTCCTTCGATCTATATGTAATAACATTAATGAAACTGGATCTTTTGTCAATAATTGTTAATGGTTTTTCCTAAGTAAATGCAAAGTGCATACCTCGTTATCATTATATATTTTAACATGAACAAACATCCAATATATGAATGTTCCAAAATTAATTTATATCATGCTAGAATCTATATCATTAAGGGGATTAAATAGATTGTCCCACTACTCATGAACAACATGAGTCATGTCACACCCAAACTCTATAATATTTTTTATTTTGAAATTATATAATTATTTTTTGAATAAAGTTTTAGTGTTGGGAAGCTCCGGTGAAATATGTTTTTAAAAAATAATGTATGTGCATGGTTGGTGCAAGGGTTATTGAAACATTTTGCAACCCAGGTGAACCCATATAAATGTTTTAGTAGATAATGCCACACTACATGCACAGAGTAACTTAAACAATGTTACCTACCCATGTGGGGCTTCCAAATCCACATGTTTATATGCATGGTTGGTGTACATTTTGGCCAACTATGCGGAGTGTCCAACCCCGTTTAATAAATTAAATTAAATTAAATAAAAAAACCTAAATCTAAAGGGGTTTTCCCCTCCTCACTTATTCAACTACATCCATGGGACTCATTTCCCTCCTCAATCAACAAGTTTTGTCCCACCTCCCCCTATCTTCCGAAAATTCATGTTTTGATTCTCTTTCCAATACATAGTGTGATCTTTTTCGGTAAGCATTCCAACTCCTCTAGTCTCTTATTCTTCCATTTTCATTATTTTTTTCCTCCTTTCCCTTTGGTATGTGTGACCCATATAAACCGTAACCCATGTTGGGTTTTTATGTTTTGTTTGATCTTGATTTATAGGGATTGTTGTGTTTGGTTAGGGATGGTTAATGTCTCACCCAATGGATGTAGTGACAGTGCCATCGATTTCAGGTGGGTTTTCATTAGTTCTTATTCTTCAACCAATTTTAAAATCATGATTCTATTAATTTTAGATTTCTAGTATTTTTATAGTGAATCAAGGACCTCTTTGAGGGATATTTAGTCCACCATTGGTAGAAGTGATGGATTCTAATTCATTGAATTTGACTTATACACAAATACATATCATTGTATATATATATGCCCCCTTTTTAATATTAACTCATGGTGGAGTTAATATATACATTGTTGCATGAGGTTATCATATATTTATATATATATATATTTATATTCATGTAAGTGTAAATGTTTCATCACAAAAACTGTGATATTTAGAGGTATGTTCACTATTTTCATGCTTTAAATTGGACATTATGATCTTATGGGTGTTTAAATGTGTGTTTTAATTATATTATACTATATTAAAATTATATATAATGATAATGATGTATTTAATTGGTTCTTATTTTCTTTTCCATGTTTTCCTTATTTCTATACCATGGGTTTCTTTTGTTAAACATGGGTTTCCATACTTTTTTGGAAAAGATCATTTTTTGTTTTCTATTTTTTTAAATTCTATAGTATGATATGTGGTGTTACAAATGATAAATAATTATCACTCAAAAGTTATGGACTTATTTTCACAATAATATTTTACACTAAAAAACTCTTATAAGTCATACCACTTTAATTTTATATGTGATATGCGATAAATGTGTGGTACGTGGAAATAAAAATTGTGATTTTTTTGTAAATTTTAAAATTATAGTGTGGGTGACCTTAAAAGGAAGTTCATAGGTTAGAATGTGGATTATGTTTAAAATTAAAATTACTGTATATATATGCTATCATCATGAAAACACACCTCAATTTTTGCATAACACTTTGGAATCTTGGGTAGCTAGGTGGGAAGACTAAGTATAATATTCTATGCAAGTCCTCTAGGCCATGACTCAGTCTCCTATGTTGGATTCTTCACAACAATAGGTAAAATAATATTGTAGTGGATTTAATGGCTTGACAAACAAAATAAAACTTTACAAAAATGGTATGATCCCTGATAGTATGAGGATATATGTCCCAACTAACCCTAGCTACTTAGGGATTAACCATTTTTTTCCTATTATTTACTCTTATTTATATAGTATTATTTTTAAATTCTATTTTTCATTGTTTTTTGTGTCTAATATTATATTAAAAACATGTCTTATTTTACCATGTATGTAGTACCTTGGGATATTATTTTTTCCACTATTATTTTCCATAAATAATCTTTTTTTATCGCATTCTATTTAATAAATAATTTATTAAAAATTTTCTTGTTCTTTGAAAAATGGTTTAGGAAATCAATAAACAAAAATATTTCTTTCAAAACATTGGCATGTTAACTATTTTAAAATGAAATTGAAAATCCAATTTTTATATATTTATACATTTAAAATTTATTGAAATGGTGTTAATTTTTATATTATGGAATATGGAATGGATTCCACTTTTATCATCCCTACTAAAAAGTTTTATGATCTTGAAAATTTCCTCAATCATTTTTTAGTTTGATTTCATTACCGTTTTTGTTCACTCATGGTGTCTGCATAGTTCTTCATTTGGGGTGACCCACGTGGTCATGTGGAGTTAAGACTTTTTATTTCACAAAAATATGAATACAGAATATTAGGTGTGAATTGAATCCTTTTAAAAATCAGTCCAAAATAAGATTTAATCTGTCTCAGTGATTTAAGAAAAAAACAAAATTATTTATTATAATAGAACAATAAGTTGAAATATAAAGAAAAAAATTATTTTATTATGCGTCACGGAACAATGATCCACTACCCCAATACACCAACTACCTGTAAGCATGCAAGGTGATTTCATTAAAAAGGTCATTTTTTCAAAAACTACAACAATTAAGTATCAACGGTTGACACATTACAACAATATATGTTCTAGTATGATTCAAAAAATCCAAATCTTAGTGAAGGAATATGACACTACACCACAAATGAGTTTGAGTAAAAGATACTCTTGGAAAACATGACTAATTGATTTTTTGATAAACAATTTAAGCTAACAGTTTTTGTGGAAAATGAAAGACAATGGATCTTATCCTTTATGGATAATTTTATTCTAGGATAAAAAATATGAAGAGATCCTAGTTAGAGATGATATTAAAAGGAGAATAAAAATATATACAATAACATTTTAAAAATAATAGGGTGATCACACTACAGAAAAAAAACATGTACGTCTCCAATGTGTAGCTCTAATTGATACTTTGACGAGCTGTATTAAAAGGATGACAATGAAATGAGAAGTAGAAAATTTGTAAAATGGTAAAGTATAAAAACATTTATACCTATAATGTTAATCTTCTTAGATAACTAGAAACAATATCAAAAAATTAATTTGTTAATATACACCATCACACCGCCATTTAAATAAATATACTCAAGGAATTTAATGAGGCACTAGATTTGATTCAGATCAAACAGATCCATAAATATTACAAGAAAAACAACACAATAAATAAATAAATTATTATTTTAATTTTAATTATTCCTCAAATAAAATATATCAGCCTTTATTATAATGTTTCACAATTTAATCTATTGAATAAAATAAATTTAATTTTATTTAAATTGTTTTAAAAATTGATTTAATTCATGGAATATTAGAGAATAAATAAATAAATATCTTGAAATTAAACTCTTATATTAAATTGTTCAAACATACTATTTCTATATATAGTTTATCGTCAAATTTATGGTTAACAACATATGGTTGATCCCAAAAATTTTGTTGATGAACCATACATTAGTTTCATAAAAATTGGATTCATTACGAAAATATGGTTCTTATTCCATACATTTAGTCTAAACCAAGGGCACAAATGTATGGATCCTTTCAAAATATAGTTCTAAAATCTCATATTCAAATGGAACAACCACATTTCATAATTTATTTCCTGAATAAAATAGTTATATTCATTATATATATGTTATGTAATTTAGGAAATCATAAAGGGAAAAAGTTGTATTAAAATAATTTCTTATAAAGTTATTTTTAAAAGATTAATTATAAAATTATAAAAATTTATTTTAAAAAATTAATTACATTTTTTCATTCATCTATACAAAAATCATACAACTATTGTTTTGGATTTTTTTTGAAAATACTGATTATTTATGGAAGAGTGAAAATGATTTACTTTAATTGAATCTGAATTTTATGTTAATGTATTTACAATATAAAATTTTTATCCTGGATATTTTTTAATTTAAATTATTTAATTTTTATTTTATTTAATATAATTATCATGTTTGAAATGGATTTTATACATGAATTTAGTATTAAAACATTTTATATTTAAAGTGGGCGTGTTTTTAACCCCATTTTTCATTGCTCTTTTTTCAGTTTAATTTTAAATTAAATTCTTCAAATTATGTGTTTTAAATTTGGAAAAATGTATTTTATATTTATAATTATTGGTTAAAAATTTAATAAATATTTCCATTTTTTCATTTTTAATTTTAACTTTAGTAATTTTGGATACAACATTAATGGGTAAATCAGGTAATTTCGGTAATAATAAAATGATAATAACCATTACATGACTTTGAATCATACCAAACTATTATTAAATGATTTTATATAAACCATGATCATCCACGAAAAACTTTATGACAATTTGGTGAAAATTGGATAAGATTGTGGAATTTATAGTATTTTATTTAAAGTAATATCAAACATGTCACGCTCTTGTTTTTAATTTGTATAATATTTTAAATTTGATATTATGTGAAGGATATGATCATCTATAAATATTATTTTTAAATATATATAATTCATATTAGTTATGGATTTTCTGAATTTTTTGGAAAATAGTAATTACCTTAAATGCATACACAACTCTAATGGTGTAATTATTTAACTATTGGAAAAACCAACTAAATGATACTAGGAATATTAAAATAAATATAATTTAAGATAAATAATGTTATCAATAAATTTTATACATAACTATTACTTTTTAGGGATATAATAGAAATGTTTTTTCTATTTATATGTTGTATCGTGATATTATTGAAGTCAAATATATGAATAGTTCAAAAATTTGACATTATAGATATTTTTAATAAATTAAATTTTAGTAAATTATATAAAATTACTCAAAATCCTTTATGTATACAAGTGGTTTTTATATTGTTTAAAATATAAAAAATTTAATATTTATTGATCCTTCTTCATTTTATAGTAATTGTATTAACCCTCAATGTGTAAAAATCTATGTTTTCATGTTAAGAGATAAAATGGTTAAATATGGGTTAAACCCAAAATATAAGTGTATAAATATAGTAAAAAATATAATTTTTATTTTATAAGGATTTTTTGACATATAATGATATTATATAAAAAGTAGATCAACTTTTATCCATTTGGAATTGAAAATTAATTTAATATTTTGTGAAATGCCAACATTACACATTACCCCTCTTATAAATGGTTCCCTCTTCTTATCATTTCCCCTCACGTAAAAAAATAATTGGATTAGATAATACCAATATAAATTAAATTATATAGTCCCTCCACACATTTTATATGTCCTTTTTTAGTCATAATAATAAACATCTAGTGCTTAAGGTTTTAAGAAGTAGAGGTTTTTCAAATAAGATGTATAGTTTTCAACTGCACATTTTAGTATTGTTTTTTTATTCCACATACATATATTCTTGAACCATGATAATATAATAAATACAATATAATAACTTCCCTTATTTTTTTATGACCCATATCAATATCCTCTTCCATCAAATGGAAAATAATAATCATATGTGTATACTGAGGAGTACCACCTAACGAACCGATTTAATTCTTTTTCAATCACTATCTCTCAATATTTGTAATAATCAGGAAATTAATGTATATATATGATATTATTTAAATATTTATCATTATTATATGAAAATAAATCATTTAAATTCATATATTTCCAAACATGGGAAAATGATTAAATCATTTGTGCGTACATGTGGACTACCACCTCCATGAAGCGATGTGATTATTTTCATTACCACATCATTTGGATGATATATTTAATAATATTTAATTAAATAATATGATATGTATATATATATATGATAATATGATCATTTTGGAATTATAAAATATTATATACCTTTATTCCAGAATGATCATTGAATATTGAAACATAACTTATGTGTACATACAACCTACCATCTTTTTAATTATAACATAGTCCATTTTTCATATCCTTATTTAATTGAATGATAGAAAAATATAATATATATATATATATATAAATTTTACTTATTTGAAAATTATTATTATATATTTGAGGTAGTAATATCACATGTGACCATAGTTAAATTGCAAAACTCATTTTGGACATAATTAATGAATTTCATAAAAAATATCCGACGTGAAATTAAATGATTGTGTAATGGTACATATCATGGAAATAAGTGATATAAAATAAATAATACACATTAAAAATATTCTTCATAAATTAAATAATTATCATATGTTTATTATTTATGAATACAAAAAATATATGTGGCATTTTAGAGTCTATGTAAGGGACTCTTTTTAAAAAAATATACTTTTAAAGATTCCTTTAAAACACTCTTCTACATCCATAAAAATATTATATTCTTATAAAAATTATTTACGTTTATATTTTTTATTCTTATAATATTTTTAAAAATTTATTTGTAAAAATATTTTAATTTTTACAAAAACAATTAAAATGAATCCATTTTTCAATTTTCAAAATAGGTATTATGTGACATTTCCTACAAAAAAATATGAAAGGAGTTCTTTTTAACATAAACATAATAATTTACTATTATAATTTTCAGGACATATTAATGAATTTAATATTAAATTAAAAAGATTTAATTTTAATTTTCAAGGAAAATATTCTTTTTCTATGCATATTTTTTAAAAAAATAGTAATTTTAAAAATAGAAAGGTCATTTTTCTTTCAAAATATATTTATGATGTAAGAATTCATGTTTTATGAATATTTAGGGATCATGGGAGTAATATTATGATTATGGGTGGTTTCATTATATACAAAAATCTTTTGGGTTTATAATATCCCACTATTTCATTAAGAATGTTTGATATTGAATGTGATGGTTTTTCCAAGTGTAATTATGGTGGTTACTCCAAGTATAACCATGAGGTTTATTTCATGTATAAATATGACGGTTAGTTATTGTGTATCCATGAGGCTTAGTATATATATATATGATATGAAAATGATTACCTAAGTTACTTAGTTTATTTATTTATGGTTACTATTTGTTTTGCAGAATTATTGTGTTTTTATAGGGTACGTTATTGAGTTAATGTTAATTTTTAATGGTGAAAAGTATATCTACGTGTATATGTTTTCATGAATTTATCGTGTATTATAAAAATATTTTATGGGTTATATAGTTCCTTTAATATTTTTATACAATTTTTTGGGCAGAAAAGCTTATTTCTCATGTATGTAAAATATTATTGTCAGACAAATGTTTATATTCAAAAAGGATAATATTTATAAATATTAAAGAAAAATGGTTTCTTTATTTATTTTTATGTCCCATAAAGAGATTTTGTCATAATCCCGTGTTTCTAAAACACTAGATTTAATTAATTTTATGGGAAATTAACAAGTAATGTTGAAAGTCATGAATAGTCATTATGAAAAAAAACTTGTTTTATTTTAAATGTTTTATATAGTGATAAAAATGGATACTAGTAAGAGTTGTCTGTATAGTATTATATGGTTTCATTATGTGGGCTTCATGACCTAATTCTCAACATTTTTGTAGTTGAATAGTTCCTCAAATGTGTGAGAATAAATTTTTGAAATAAAACATGGGATTATTTATTGTTTAAATTTAGTTCCCTATGTTTGGTATCTTTTGAGCCCTCTGGAAGATTGTTGATTTCATGTCTATGATTGATTTTTTAATAATCACAAATCATCACATACCATTAATGCTTAATCTGGTCTGATTTCTCATAAACTTAATTACAATCTGTTAATGAATCTGTTATCACATTTTTGTCTATGCTTATTGACGTACAAAGTATTTTGGAAGCACTGATTCAATATCAACAGACATCGGAAGCACTGATCGCATATCAAAGGACAACGGTCACACCGATCCGATTCAAAATGAGTTACCGATGGAAATGACTCACCGATGCAAAATGAGTCACCGATGCAAATGACTCACCGATGCAAATGACTCACCGATGCAAATGACTCACCGATCCGATGAAAAATGACTCACCGATGCAAATGACTCACCGATGCAAATGAGCCACTGATCAAATGACTCACCGATGCAAATGACTCACCGATGCAAATGAGCCACCGATCAAATGACTCACCGATCAAACTGACTCACTGATCAGGTGATAGACCGATGCTGATCAGTCTGATTCACCGATGCTGATCTATCTGAGTCACCGATCATTACTCACTAATGCTGATGACCTACCGATCACTTGATTCTTCAATAGTCATAAACAACTGTTTAAATTTCTATATCTTTATCTTTATTTAATCTATCCAACGGTCATATTAGGTATATTTTAATGCTCTGTCTATTAATTAATAAAGGTTGTCGGATGTCAGGAAACCGTACCTCGTACCTGCGGAAAGGAAACTTTTTCTGTCTTTCGAAGCACGTGACATAAATACAAGAAGACTCTACTGAAGATAAAAGAGTTGACAGAAGAACACAAGAGATATACAGAGGAAAAGAAAGAGGAGGAAGAACCAATCAGAACAGAACCTCATACACAATCAAGCCTACTCAAGAAGAGATCTGTGCATACAAAAGAACATTGAAGAACTTCATCGACTACATCTCACTGCCTTTGAGCCTGAAGCATACGACACTCTTCTTCTCAAACAAAAACGAGAAGAGGACTCAGAATAAATTCTGACCAAATACAAAAGAGTCCAGAGCTACACTGAAATCACCAGAGCCATTTCTAAACTCTACATCTCTGCTCTGTGATACATTTGTTTTACATTTTTAGTAGTGTGTGTTATCTTCTGTATTAAACACACACTGACTCCTGTACTTTCACTGGAGGATCTGTAAATCCTCAGCAAACCTTTTTACACTTCATTTCCCACTGTGGATAGTGGTTGAGGTCGTATGAGACCTAGACAGCTCTAAGCTGTTATTTGTTTTCCCACACAGAACTGTGGTAGAGGTCTTCTGACCTAGACAGTGTGTTCACTGTTGTTAACCCCGATCCAGGGTGTGGATCATTTTTATATAAACTTTTGAGAGGACTAAGTCTCGGCTTGATACTGAACCTCTTGGTTAATTCTCTGTGTTTTTAGCTACATACTATATCCATACTACATATTTATTTCATATTTCGCTGCTATTACTTTGAAATATAATTTATTTTCAAAGCTACTTTGATAGTTAAACTTGCAAGTGTTTATATTTATTATAGACCAGTAAGTTAGTTTCAAAAGTTAATTTAATCATAAGATTAAGTTAACTGAGAACTAATCAATCTTTGAGAAACTAATTGAACCTTTAAAATCTGTATAAATTCACTACAGTTTAATCTGTTTTTGAAATAGGGGGATTTTAATCAACATTGTTTTTAACAGAAAATTTTAATTGGAACTCAATTCACCCCCCTCTTGAGTATCCACTCCGACCAACATTTGGTATCAGAGGTTGTTAATATTTTCTAAAAGTACTCTGTTTTTCAACTATGATTTTAGATGTATTTTAAAGTTCTTAAAATATCTGTTATTTCTAAATTTTTATCTCTTTAAAATTATTTTTGTAATATCATGGATAATAGACTTGAGGGTGCTTCTACTAACCGGCCACCTTTCTTTAATGGAAACAACTATGCTCAGTGGAAGCTAAGAATGAAAACTCACTTAGAAAGTATGGGCTTTGATATTTGGACTGTCATTGAAGCTGAATATAAAAATTCCCAGTACTGATAGATCTACTTGGGATGAACCTACAAAGACTGCTTACAATAATAATTGTAAAGCTATGAATGCTCTGTACTGTGCTCTATGAGATAAAGAATTTAATAGAATTTCTGCATGTAAAACTTCATATGAAATTTGGGATACCTTAGTTGTTTCTCATGAAGGAACAAATAATGTTAAGGAGAGGAGATTTAATACCTATACTATTAAGTATGATAATTTTAAGATGAAGCCTGATGAACACATTTCTGATATGTATCTCAGGTTCAATGAAATTGTCAACACAATGAATTCTCTGGGAAATGATGTTCCAGCAAAGGAGCAAATCATGAGAATTTTGAGATGTCTACCTGAAAGATGGAGAGGAACCTCTGCCTCCATTAGAGAATCCTGTGACATTGGAACACTTCCTGTCAAGGAGTTAATTGGTAAGCTGATGATGTATGAATAAGAGCTTAAAGTAAATAAAGAAGAAGATGATGAACCTAAAAGGAAGTCTATTGCCTTCAAGACTACAACCTAAAAGAATAAGGATAAGGAAAAGCCTCAAGCTATCAATGAAAGTTTAAGTAGTGAGGAAAGTGAGAATGATTCTAACAGTGATGCTGAGATGGCACACATTGCTAGAAGATTTAAGAAATTCTATAGGAAGAAGAAGTTTTTCAGAAAGTCAAACTACAAAGGCAAGTATGATAACAAAGGACACTGGAAAAAGGATTGGAAGAAGTCTGATAAATCAGATGAAGTTGTCTGTTATGAATGAAAAAGAAAAGGACACATAAAAACAGACTGTCCAAAGCTGAAATACAGAAAGAAGTATGAATACAAGGATAAAAAGTACAAGAAAGCCATGAAGGCTACTTGGAGTGCTTCAGAAGACAGCACAAGTGAAGCTGAATCTTTAGACTCTGAAAGGAATCGAGCCAACATGTGTTTCATGACAAACACTTCTGAGGTAACATCAGAAACTCCTGCTTCAAATTAATATTATTCTGGAGATGATTCTGAATGTGATAACATGTCTAAATCTGAACTATTTGAATATTGTGATATGCTTGAAGAAACCTGTAATGAGCTTAAAGATAAATATAAAGGTTTAAAGAAACAGTATTCTTTAAGTGTTAAGCATAAATCTGATCTGGATATAGAAGTAGAAAAGATTGCTCAGTTGCTTAAAAAGAATACTGAACTAAAATTGTCTAATGAACAACTCAGAAAAGACTTAGAGAAGTTCACAAATGGCATTAATACTCTAACACAAATGCTAGGAAAGAAAGTTGCACCTAGATATACTACTGGTATAGGATACCAACCTGGACAAAGAAAAGTTTCCAAAACTAGATTCATTCCTAAATCTGGACAGAAGATAGTTAATTATGGAACTACATATTCCTCAACCAGTTATATTAATAGTTATGGATCTAATAAGGTTTATCTTTCAAAGAATGTTAACTCTACAAATTATATGAGACCCATTAGACAAATATGGGTACCTAAAGTATCATTGGCTAACATGTCTGGACCCAAGAAGATCTGGGTACCAAAATCATCTTCCATCTAAATCTGTTTTGTAGGAGACCTTCTTGAAGAGCTGTCACAAGAAGATATGGTACTTAGACAGTGGATGTTCAAGACATATGTCAGGAGACTTTTCATGTTTCAAGAGCTTAGTAAAAGTTTATGGAGGCTTTGTCACTTTTGGTGATAATTCAAAAGTAAAAATCATCGGCTTAGGCCAGATTGGTAACACTGATTCAATCTTGGTTTCTGAAGTTTTATTTGTCGATGGACTTAAATATAACTTGTTAAGCATTTCTCAGTTGTGTGATGATGGTTTTTATGTGAAATTTAAAAATGATTCTTGCAATGTTTTTAACTCTAAAAATGTTTTAGTATTTTCTACTTTAAGAAATGAAAATGTTTATGCTATTGATTTAGATTCCTTAGCTAAGCAGAATATTCCTTGCTTAAATGCTTTTCATAAAGAGTCTTGGCTTTGGCACTGAAGATTAGGACACTGCAATGTACACTCACTTAGAAAACTTTCTAGGAAGAACTTAGTTAGAGACTTACCCAAACTATAACTTCCAGCAGAAAAAGTTTGTAATCCCTGTCAAAAAGGAAAGCAACATAATGTTTCTTTTAAATCAAAGAAAGAAGTGTCAACTTCTCAACCTCTCGAGTTGGTTCACATGGATTTATTTGGACCTTCAAGAGTTTCTAGTTTAAATGGGAAGCACCATGTCTATGTTCTTGTAGATGACTTTTCTAGATATACTTGGGTATATTTTCTAGCTTACAAAAGTGAAGTTTGTTCTTACTTTGTTAAATACTCCAAGTCTGTAGAAAATCTTAGTGGACTCAAGATTAAGACCCTGAGAAGTGATCATGGTCGTGAGTTTGAAAATCGTGAGTTTGATTCTTACTGCTCACACAATGGCTATAGTCACAATTTCTCTGCCCCTAGGACACCCCAACAAAATGGTGTAGTAGAGAGAAGGAATAGAACCCTGCAAGAAATAGCTAGAACCATGCTCAATGAATATGAACTGCCTATTTAATTTTGGGCTGAAGCTGTAAATACAGCTTGTTATGTCATTAATAGAGTCTTGATCAGACCAGTTCTTAAGAGGACCCCTTATGAGTTGTGGAACCATAGGAAACCTAAGGTTAACTACTTCAATGTTTTTGGCTGCAAAGTCTTCATTCTCAATACTAAATACAATCTTGACAAATTTGCATCCAAGAGTGATGAAGGAATTTTCCTAGGTTACTCTATCTCTAGTAAAGCCTATAGAGTTTTCAATAAAACAACCAAATGTGTGGAAGAATCTGTTCACATCAAATTTGATGAAACCTATCCACATGAACCTAAAATCTCTCTTGAAGATGATCTCTCTGGTTTGAATCTCAATGATAAATACAATGGACCTATAGTTAAAACATCCAGCTCTAGAAATTCTCCAGAACCTGCTTCTGTTGAACCTCAATCTGTAGATGAATCTGAAATCTCTAGCACTATCTTTTCAAGACCATCTAGGACTCTAAAGAACCATCCTTTAGATGCTGTTGTAGGAAATCTAGATAGAGGAACACATACTAGAGCTTCTCTAAGAAATCAGGTTGAACATCAAGCTTTTCTTTCACAGTTAGAACCTAAAAATATCAATGATGCTATCAATGATGAATTTTGGGTAATGGCTATGCAAGAAGAACTAAATCAATTTGAAAGAAACAAAGTCTGGAAAATAGTAGAAAGATCTAAGGACATTTTGACCATAGGCACAAAATGGGTGTTTAGAAACAAATTTGATGAATCTGGAAACATCATTAGAAATAAAGCTAGGCTAGTTGCACAAGGTTACAATCAAGAAGAAGGAATTGACTATGAGGAAACCTTTGCACCTGTAGCTAGATTAGAGGCTATTAGTATCCTACTTGCCTATGCATCACATCTAAATTTCAAGCTATATCAAATGGATGTCAAAAGTGCTTTTCTAAATGGTTTTATTGTTGAAGATGTTTTTGTAGAACAACCACCTGGTTTTTTAAATCCTAATTTTCCAAATCATGTTTTTAAACTTTCTAAAGCTTTATATAGTTTAAAACAAGCTCCAAGAGATTGGTATGAAAGGCTTTCAAACTTTCTTATCTCAAAAGGAGTAGTTGATCCCACTCTTTTTATAAAAAGGATTTCAAAAGATGTATTAATAGTACAAATCTATGTTGATGATATTATTTTTGGATCTTCTAAAAATTCCTTATGAACTGATTTTTCAAAGGTTATGCAAAATGAATTTGAAATGAGCTTAATGGGAGAGCTTAAGTATTTTCATGGTTTTCAAATTCTTCAAACTAAATATGGAATTATTTTAAATCAATGTAAATATACAAATGATCTTTTAAAAGGTTTTGGATTGGATAGTATTAAGGAAAGTGATACACCTATGAGTCCTACCTGTAAATTGGATACAGATGAAGCTGGGAAACCAGTGGATCAAACCAATTACAGAGGTATGATTGGGAGCTTACTTTATCTTACTGCTAGTCAACCAGACATTATGTTCAGTGTATGTATGTGTGCTAGATTTCAATCTAATCCTAAAGAATCACACTTACTGGCTGTTAAAAATATTTTTAAGTATCTTAAGTATACTATAAATTTATGTTTGTTTTATCCAAAAGGACAATCATTTAACTTAACTAGCTATTCAGATGCTGACTTTGCTGGATGTAAGTTAGATAGGAAGAGCACATCTGGAACATGTCATTTGCTTGGAAAATCCCTAGTATCATGGTGTAGTATAAAACAGAACTCAGTTGCATTGTTTACTGCCGAAGCAGAATACATAGCTGCTGGTAGTTGCTGTGCACAAATTCTGTGGATGAAACACACTCTATTGGATTATGGATTTGATCTTAAACATGTTTCAATTAACTGTGACAATACCAGTGCAATAAATATATCTAAGAACCCTGTGTCTCTCTCTAGAACTAAGCACATTGATGTCAGACATCACTTTCTAAGAGATCATTATCAAAAAGGTGATATTTCTTTGAAATTTATTAGTTCTGAACATCAATTAGATGATATCTTCACAAAGCCTTTATGCTCTGAAAGAATGAAATTTATTAAAAAATAGTTGTGTATGATTGATCTGTGAAACCGATCTGTGAAACTGATCTGTGAAACTGATCTGTGAAACCGATCTGTGAAACTGATCTGTGAAACAGATCTGTGAAACAGATCTGTGAAACCAATCTGTAAAACTGATCTGTGAAACCGATCTGTGAAACTGATCTGTGAAACTGATCTGAGAAACTGATCTGTGAAACTGATCTGTGAAACCGATCTGTGAAACGGATCTGTGAAACTGATCTGTGAAACGGATCTGTGAAACGGATCTGTGAAACTGATCTGTGAAACCGATCTGTGAAACCGATCTGTGAAACTGATCTGTGAAACTGATCTGTGAAACCGATCTGTGAAACTGATCTGTGCAACCGATCTGTCATACCGATATTATTTTATTATTATTATATTGTAATTAATTAGTAAATTTCTTTTATACTTTTTATGGGAACCCTAAATGATAAAATAAATGATACGTGGCTATTTATCATCCCTAAACCTTTGACCTTTCATTTCCTGCCGAACCTTTCAACCTCTCTTCCCCTCTACTTCGAACCTTCGAACTCATGCCTTCCCAAAATCCTCGAATGGCTAAGAAAAAGAGACCGAGCAAAGGACCGGATATCCCTGTACCTTCAAAGCGTGCTCGAGGCGAGTCGAGTAGTACCTCTCAACGATCAGTAAATCCGAACCTGGAAACTCGGATTGTTGCTGTAGAAAAAGAAGTCAGCTCTGCGTGGCTTTTGTCAAGTAAGTCACTGTTGCTGCAAGTTCTTGAATCGCAAGGATGGATAGACTGGTTTTCAGAAAACTCTTGAATAGACTACCTGAAGCTGGTACATGAGTTCTATATAAATCTGGAAATCACTTTAGATGGTGTGGAGGCCGCCAGGATGTCGTCTGTGGTAAAAGGAAAGAAAATATCCTTCTCATCTAAGCAGTGGGATGAGTGCTTGAACGTACCTCATGAAGGTCGGTATGAGGATTATGTTGGATATATTCCTCCAACATCTGATTACTTCTCTTATGAATTAGATCTGGAGCTTCTGACAGGAAACAGAGAGTCACGGAGAATCACAGCTTCAGAATTAGATGGTGAATGCAGACTTCTATTCAAGTTTATCCAGCACCAACTTTGCCCTAGGAGAGGAGATTTTGCTGCTGTAAAGTACCAGGATGTTTTCCTGTTGTTTCTTCTGAAAACACATTAGAAGATCAATTTGTGTAGATATGTGATGGTACACATAGCTGGAATGGTAAAACCATCCAAGAAAGCCACTTCCTTGTTTTATTCAAAGATGATATCTACCATGCTCAAGAATCTAGAATGTATTGATGAAGATGATGAAGTTAATGAAACAGATCATACCTTCTGTCTCAACTAAGAGATCTGCAAGAGGATGAAAATCAATTGGAATCCATGGAAGAAGTGTTGGGTTCCAGATGAAGATAAATTGTATGAAGCCTACAATCCCATAGATCATGGCAAGAGGCCAAAGGATTTGAGAGACCCTGGCTTGAAACCAAATGAGGAACCAGTTTATTCTGATGACGATGAGCAAGAAGAAGGAAAGGATGAGGCCACTGAAACCCCAGAGAAAGAAGAAGCTGCGACTGAGGAAGGAAGTAAGTCATCTCTTGATGATAGGAGTGATCCTGACACTGCCAGTCCCAAAAGAAGAATAGAATTTGGACCTGCTAGTTCACCCTTAGCCCTACCAGAATCAGAACCTATTCTTGGTGATGAAGAAGATTCTGACACTGAAGAATATCACAGTAAAGCTTCTGAGAAGAGTGATGATGGACGTGCTGATTATGTTGAGGCTGTTGTTGATGGTGATAACAGACCAGTGGATGGTCTTTCTGAAGATCAAATAGAATCACCTCAGTCAGTACAAGAAATACATATCAGTGGCAAGGATGATTCACCAAAAATTAGTGGAACAGCAAGCTATGAGAAACCAAAATACACCCTGTGTGCTGCTGTTTGGGATGACTACCCTGGTTATGCTGTGTTGGGCTTAGAATATTCTGAAGACGAAGAAGCAATGCCAGAATCTGCTGCAGCTGTGAAGAAGAACCTCCCACGAGAAGCAAGGTCTGTTCCTGTTTTTGATCCTACAAATGATAATTTACCTGGTTCTAGAATCTCTCAAGCTGATCTTGATAAGTTTAAGATTGAATTGCTAACCGCTGTGAGAGCCACAGTTAGAGAAGAAATTTCTAATGCTCTTACTCAAGTGTCTCTCCAAGTTTCTGAACATTCATTGGAAGCCTTCTCACAAAGAGTATCTAATGCTGTGAAGCCATACCTGGCCAATACTGGTGAACTTATTGGTAGGCAAATAGCCTTTTTGAATCAGACTATGAAGTATCTTCACACCGACCTGGTATCTCTATCAAGCGAATTCCGATCAACCATCTCTGGTATGATGGAAGTTTTGAAAAATTTGATTGAACATCTCAACAAGTCTGACCTGAGGAAGTTGAAAGCTGAGTTAACTCACATAGTTGGCCAAGCCAGTACAGGAAAGGTAACCAAGACCACTACCCGTGAGCTAGAAGCTCTAAGAGAAGTTTTGCATGATGAGTTAGCTGCTGTTAGACAAATTCTTGATTTAGAATCGTTGAGGAAGATGAAAGAGCTCTGTGATAACAGTCATAAGATGGCATTGGTGTATTCAGCAGATGCTAAGAAAGCTCTGCAAGAGATCAAAGAGAAAGTTGATAATTACTTTTTCAAGATTTATACAAAACATGAGATGACTGCAAGCTTCAAGGTGTTGGCAGAAAATCTGAAATTACCTCCAGTCACTCAGGCCTTCAAAACTCAAGTTCATCAGTTGCAAGATTTTATCCCTTCCTTGGCATAGTTCATGGAGAATAAAGATGATTTTGAAAAAGCTATGAAGTATGGAGCAGAAGTCATTCAGGACTTTATTCATCTTTTGAAGCCCTATTTGCATGAACAGGCCACAGCAATAGTACTTCCTACTTCTGAACCTCTCAGTGACTCTGATGTAGCTCCAAATCAGCTGTCTGTTTCTCAAGCTCTATCTCAGTTAAGACCAGTCCCTCAGCAAGCTTCTCAACCAGCTCCTGTTTCTCAACAACAACCCTCTGTGGCACCTGCTCCTACACCTGCCCGAGTTGTCCTACCACCACTTCAGATTCGCCAAGACCAGCCTGCCTCCAAGCCATCAAACTTACCCACTATTGATCCCAAAGACAAAGGCAAAGCCCCTTTGTATCCCAACAAATAGTTGTTTATTGTTTTTGATAGGGTGAACAATGTGCTGCTTGTAATAGTCTGTACTTTATCAAATATTTTTTTCTATCTCTACTCTCTGCTGACTGCTTTTACTTTCACTTTCTCTTTTTTGTTTTCCCTCCTTTTTCATTATCCCAAAGGGGGAGAAGAACAAGAATACTTTATGGGAGAAGAAAAAGAATGCTTTATGGGGAAAAAAGATGTATATATCTCAGGAGGAGAAATCTGTATAATATATATGGGTAATCTAAATTAAGGGGGAGATTTATATATCTCTTTATATTTATTATTCTTATGGTTTAATTCTCATTATGTTTTTATTAATGATATATAATATTATTTATATTTAATGATAAAGATTTGTGATTATCAAAAAGGGGGAGATTGTTGAGCCCTCTGGAAGATTGTTGATTTGATGTATATGATTGATGTTTTAATAATCACAAATCATCACATACCATTAATGCTTAATCCGGTCTGATTTCTCATAAACTTAATTACAATTTGTTAATGAATCTGTTATCACATTTTTGTCTATGCTTATTGACGTACAAAGTATTTTGGAAGAACCGATTCAATATCAACAGACATCGGAAGCACTGATCGCATATCAAAGGACAACGGTCGCACCGATCCGATGCAATATGAGTCACCGATGCAAATGACACACCGATGCAAAATGAGTCACCGATGCAAATGACTCACCGATGCAAAATGAGTCACCGATGCAAATGACTCACCGATGCAAATGACTCACCGATGCAAATGACTCACCGATGCAAATGACTCACCGATGCAAATGACTCACGGATCCGATGCAAAATGACTCACCGATGCAAATGACTCACCGATGCAAATGAGCCACCGATCAAATGACTCACCGATCAAACTGACTCACTGATCAGATGACAGACCGATGTTGATCAGTTTGATTCACAGATGCTGATCTATCTGAGTCACCGATCATTACTCACTAATGCTGATGACCTACCGATCACTTGATTCTTCAATAGTCATAAACAACTGTTTGAATTTCTTTATCTTTATCTTTATTTAATCTAACCAACGGTCATATTAGGTATATTTTAATGCTCTATCAATTAATTAATAAAGGTTGTCGGATGTCAGGAAACCGTACCTAGTACCTGCGGAAAGGAAACTTTTTCTGTCTTCCGAAGCACATGACATAAATACAAGAAGACTCTGGTGAAGATAAAAGAGTTGACAGAAGAAAACAAGAGATATAC